>OZ023326.1:31143843-31336579 GCA_964007535.1 Brachyptera risi
TGCAATCATTATAATTACTGATATTTTAACTCGAACATCATACAGAATCACTGTGTATAATAACTAAAATAACTAATTGAACGTGACCATATACAAAGAGAATCATACCATTTTATTCAATTGTCAGTTGATTGTTTGATCCTACATAAATTTACAATGGTTTACTGTTCATCTTTGAATATATATTCCAGTCTATTCAAGTATCTATATTTTTCTGGCATTTTTTAGTTTTGACATGGGCCAATTGTATATTGTATAACTCGGTTTAGTCTACAATTTGATTTGCAGCAATAGGAGACATGTGAGAGGGCATGTAATCCGAATAACCAAACCATTGTATCGTGCTTGATTCAATTACCATCTTCCATGTTCAGCCTGACTTTGAGAATTGACGATGCATGAGTTTTGAATTGATAAGTGAAGGAACCAGTAATTATGAAAGCGAGTGTATATTATATAGGACGGTATATAACCGCGCGTATAAATCTAATACTTCACGCGCGCCAACCCTGCGATGTAAATTTTCAGACCGGTAATTGTAATTAGCTTCCATTTCTCCACACAAAACCTGCAAAACACCGAACTGATAATAGAAGAGTGGCAGGCATTACTTCAAACCGATTGATAAGAAAACCGGCAGCGTAACGCACTGTAAAAACACACAGCATAAATAATGGAGGGGTGAAAAGTGTGTGAAATAAAATATATTTAGGAAGGGATGAGAGAATGCGAGGAAGACATTGAAGAAGTGAAATAAGATAGGAATGGGGAGATCGGGACCAACACACAGTTTTATAACTGTATATAAACTTTTATGTAGTAAAAAGAAGAGTAGAAAACATACGAAAGTAATTAGTGAGAGGGGAGGGGGTGTGAAACGGGGGTCGGATGAAGTCGCAGAGGTAAGAAGTTAGGGAGGTACAATTCAAGAGATTTTATAGAAAGTAGTACTCACAATTTTATATTCTTTGGAGTGGAGCGTTGTTTTGAAGGTTATTATTTATATGGATCTGCGTATCCACGAATGTATACTACACTTTTCTCGAGTATAGCAGATAACTGAATAATTAGTGAAAAAATAACTGAGACAAAAATGTATAGATAATATTTCTTGATTGCGACGAAATATTGTAATTTTAAACTCCGAACATTGACATCGCACATAGGAAATCATGTTTCTCAATACTTTTCTGTTTTGTTCCCCAATGAAACGAACTTTATGAAACTATTTATGTTATAAGTTTGATTGATAGAAATTAGAAACTAAAGCTCATGATTTTTTATCCCAACTCAATTCAAGATGCATCATTCATATCCCATGGCTCATTTCTGAAGATATTCCCAAATTACAAATATTTGTGTTCGAATTGGACTCATCTAAATCAGCTGGCTTATAAATAATAATAATATATATATATATATATATATATATATATATATATATATATATATATATATATATATATATATATATATATATATATATATATATATATAATTACTGACTTTGTGCATCCTTGATCTCAAGATAGAAATGAAGAGCATTACGATTGGTTCTAATGAAGTAAATTAGAGTTAACGCATTTTAATTTCAGTGCATGAATACGGCTTGTTGGGCACGGTGGGGGGGAGGGGGCACTGTGGGGTTATGAGGATGAAAGAGAGGGGAAGTGAGTTAGGGAGATAAAAGTATTCTGCATACCATCCACTTTGTTAGCATGAAGATTGCTTTAGTAGAATCATTTGCCGTGAAATAAGTCCCCATTAGTTCTTGCCCCCTCCCCCCACCCTCCCCCTCACGACGTCTTATAATCACCAGACAAGATCTGTGCTCTGTAATTCACTTCATTTAAAAATGCCGTTTTTATCAGCTTAATGTTGAACTTTTTGGTATATAGTTACTCCCATACGGGGGATAGTGGTGCATAAGCGTTTAGAACAATTATTAATTATGATCAAAACTTGGCCAGGGCGTAACGAAATTAAATTCATATACCACTGTTGAGTTTAATTATATGGTGATGAACATATAAAATAATCGAGATGTAATTACTCTTCATTTACATTTTATATGAATGAGAATTTTTCCTATTTTTTATAATGAAATGAAATAATCATGAATATCCATCCGTCTATCTCAACAAATGACTCTTTCTACGTCTGTATTTTATGAGCTTGAATTTATATACCTTTATTTATTAGGAGTTTCAAAATAGTGACTAGTGAGGTATGTCATATAAATCATGAAACCAGCTTGCAATCTATTTGCACATGATTCAACGCATCATCAATCATATTATCAGGCAAATTTTAGCATTAGTTCTCAAAGAAAATCAATAGAGAACGGAAGAAAATCAATAAAATTTGATTTTTTCTTTACTTCAATAATTACTCCTGTGTGGCCTGTGGTAGCTTATTCTGCCTGTGAGTCGATGGATCAACGAATAATATGAATTTTTACTAATTTTGATTGGCTTAATCAATGAACTGAAGCTACTATGGCTGATTTTGTATTATATGCATTTTTTACTGAACTTAGTGTGTGAAATAAACACTATAACAATATAACACTATACACACTATAAACGTGTGACGTGAAAACTGGAAGTTGAATCAATTTTCAGAAACTATATGATACACTTGAGGCTATTCATCCATCTAAAAATTAGATTTTCTACTTCTGACAAATAACTGGATTTTAAGTCAAGTAATGCATGACCATTGAAGGGAATTGATTTTAGAATTATGAAAACAAAATCGAAATATTTTTTCCTGTTTATTCCCGTGTGCCGGCAAAATAACCAAACACGCTCGCAAAATACGTCAATGTCACAAAAATGATTGTAGAGTTTTGAAACTTGACAAAGTTATTGTTCACACTATTGGGCATATTATCAGATAATTTTAATTCACATAAGTCTTGCCGTTCTATCGATACAGATTTAATTATAATCGCATAAAATTTTGTAAAAACTTTCAGGCAACTAAATCGTTGATGGTAATCAAACGACAAGATCGACTTATGGAAATTAAAATTATCTGATGACATGCCCAATAGTGTGAACAATAACTTTCGCAAGTTTCAAAACTCTACAATCATTTTTGTTGGCTTGACGTATTTTGCGAGAGTTTTTGGTTATTTTGCCGGCACACGAGAAAAAACATGAAAAAATATTTCGATTTTTTTTCATCATTTTAATATCAATTTCCTTCAATGGTCATGCATCAGTTAAATCAAAATCTAGTTATTTGTCAGATGTAGAAATTATCATTTTTAGATTGATGAATAGCTTTAACAATATAGTTATCTTCAGTATTGTATGCTATTCTTTCATTTTTTTCAGGTGCATTAACCCCCCCCCCCCCCCCACACACAAACACACACACATATTTTAAATTAGAATTGTATTGAAATGTATTGAAATGTGATCTTTTTGTGCTGAAATGTGCTGCAAAAAAATCGATTGTACTGCTACCGTTTCTTAGTTACTCTGATTTCAATATGGGGAGGTCAAGTAAATGGCCAGCCCCCTCCCCTCCCCCCCCCCCCCTCCCCACGTTTGGAATGCATACTTTTCATGTCACTGCCGAAATGTGCTCGTTTTGTGGTGAAATGTGCTGGTGAGAAATCGTTTTGTGCTGGTATCGTTTCCAAGTTATTCCACATTTAGTGTTGGGCAGCCAAGTTAATGGTCAAACACCCCACACATTGAAATGTATACTTTTTATCGAATTTTTGAAATGTGCTCGTTTTATGCTGAGATGTACTTTTGTGAAATTGTTTTGTGCTGCTACAGTAGGTATTCCAATTTCAATGCGGGGGGGTAAGTTGATGATAGCCCCCCCCCCAACCCCCTCCACACTTTTGAAATGTATATTTTTTCTGAAATTATTGTAATGTGTTCGTTTTGTGCTGAAATGTGCTGCAAAAAATCGTTTCGTACTGCCATCGTTTTTTAGTTATTCCAATTTTAATGTTGGGGGGGGGGAGGGGCAGCACAAAACGAGCACTTTTCAATGCCTTTGAAGAAAAGACAATTTTTAAATGTGGAGGGGGGGGGGGGGGGGGCAAGTTAATGCACCTATTTTGTCCCATAATATTATACAGCATTTTTCATTACTTCTCTAGCATTTTAATTTGTGAGCACTAGTTTCATATCAATCATCAATCCCCTTACCCACCTAAATCTTACCTCAATCTATTTCCTAATATCATAATATTCTGTGTCCTGTGCGGCAATGTTCATTAAAAACTAACGAACCAATTTGAAATTATTTACAAAATAACAATTTCAATTTTAATTTTCCTGATGACAATATTTAGACATTCACCACTGATACTATTGTTATCCTTGAAAACCCGGCTTAAAACTGCCTGTAACTAAAACGAAGCTTAGCTTAAAATAAGCATCTCTTTTGTTCTTCCCGCTTCCTGGCTGTCAGAGTGTGTGTGTGTGTGTGCGGGATTCCAGGGAACGACAAGGCAAGGAATAATCAGTGTTGGGGAGAGTGCTGGATGCTGTTGAGATTTTACAAACTCCCTAAACTACTTGCTCAATCCATCACTAGATATATCAGTGTTGACTGGCATCCATAGCTTGCAATGCACCTTCATGCCCCACCATCCCCGCGAGTAGGTTTAGTAAAAGGGGAAGTGGTAGAAATTAACTGGGTCTTCAATAAAAGGACTCACAAATCTATTACCCTGATTATTAAAATTTGAAAAAAATAATATTGAAATCAGAATGAAATGATATTTTGAATTGTATATTTATCTGCATTCAAATAAGTTGATATGGCTTTGTTTTCTGGCATGCTATACGAGATATTGTTTCGTCAGGTTTAGAATGAGACGTATGTAAATAAATGAAGCGATACGACGAAATTCAATGGGACTTCAATTTTCCTTGATCATTAACGTATGATCTACTACACCACTGGATCAGAATTTTCATGATATCTATTTAACGACAAGTTAATATGCATTCATTATTTCATTATTTTTGTGAGAGGTGGTCGAATGAAAATAATATTCTGAGATGTGAATAATCAATTGAACAAAAAATCTATCGACAAGACCATTTTCAACTACGCTCAATAGTGTGGATATTACTGAATTATAAATAAATAATCATAGATAATATTATCATGATTCTATCACTCGTGTTGCACGAAATGTTTAAAGAAGGTGCATTAACTTGGCTCCCCCACAGAAAAGTAAGGAGGGGTCGAGAATGCATTAAGTTTCCCCCCCCCCCCACACATGTAGTTGTACATACTCTGTAAACGGTACCAGCACAAAACGAAATGTTGGCGGCACATTTCAGCACAAAACGAGCACATTTATTTCTCATTTTCAACCCCTCCTTATTTTTCTGTGGGGGGCCAAGTTAATGCACCTGTTAAAAGATGTCCCATAACCGCAGCAACTTAGAATTATGTGTAGCTAGTATATCTTCGAAAACCGACGCATATAAAAATGTTGCTTATATATCGACGGTGAGCTAGCGCGCGCACCAGCTATAAGGTATAATAGGGAAATATCACCCTATGCGTCAATCCTGGTTTACTCCTGGATTCCTTTTCATCATCTCCAGGGACACTTCCTAACAATCTCTCGCCTCACTTCGACGTCATAAAGCTAATAGCTTCTCTTTTGATATCATTTCAGGGCGACAAATAATATGCCAACGAGAAAAAGGTAAACAATATAACTCCTCATTCAGTCAAAGAAAATGTCGCATAAAATGTTATAGCACCATTTTTATCCCACACACATAAGGAGGAAAAAAAACACGAAACACAAAGATGATATAAAAATGTTAGAAAGTCATAACTTTGATTTCACGAGAGTTGAGTTATTCATCCTTGTCAAACGGAAAGGACAGAAAATTATGTTCATTCGGAGATAGGAATATATTATATCTACTACGTATATCGTGAAAATCTTCAGATTCACATACCATGTACAAAAATTATTTGACGAAATAAATTTTGCGTTATGGAAAAAAGAGCATCAAGGAAGAATTACTCAGATAAAAATAAGTTATGTGGGTGATTTAATTGAATTATTTGAATTCGTACAAAAAGTTGCATCAAAGATGAAAGATATAATACCAAGACATGGCACGCAATATTGAAACGACAGTAGCCCTTCACTTTCATCTTGTTACTCTTACTACTTTATCACCACTCTTCTCTTCTAGCCCCCTCATCTATGACACCTGTATGCACCCTCATCTATGCAAACCACTAGAAAAGGTTGTTAGGTGTGTTAGATTGTACTTCTACCGAGCAGTCACCAAGGCCGTTTTTTCAGTACATAGCAGTGCATATTCAGTGTAGGCCTATAGATACTAATTGCAGACGTATTATATTATGCTATATTACATTATATGTTATATTGCTTATGTATGGGTGAAGAGAGTGGAGGTCTCGTACATGGGGATTTATTATTGTTCATAAATCATAAGAGTAGACTGTATTGGTAGTACATCTTTGTCTATGGTTGCAGCTTGTTGATGAGGTAGTAAATCTGTTTAAAAAAATACTCCAATTTTTTAATTTCGATATTTCATATTATTGTTTAATTTATTTATTCCCTCTCATGAAGGTCAGAAGAGCCGAAGTGTTATATTTTATCATTGTTCTCTTTTTGAATCTTGATTCAACTATATACATCTTATGACGTCACATAGGTAATTAATTCATTTTATATGTATATTTGATTATATTTTAACTTCTCAAGTATGAATTGGAGAGTGGATGAAAAAATAATGGATCACCGTGTGTGATGATATTCATTCATTGAAATTAAATTATAAATTACAATTACAACACAATATACAGTATTTTGAATAAGCATGAAATTGCGGGTTTTAACTTCGTTTTGAATGCATTTTTCTATTATCAACGTCGAAAAAGTGACAATAGAATTACATAGAAGTAGAACCATTCGGACCGGCAATCTTACAATAAGATATTTTTTTATTGTTACGTAAAATATTGTTAAATTATTAGTTATTGGCTAAGCTACAAACAGCATCACACAAACTTCTATTATTTTAATTGTTCCTATGCGTCAAATATGAAATATTAGCAAGTAGCAACTCACATCACTCGATATGGCGAATAAATTACCCGGCTTGACTTCACGCACGTGAATACAGTGTACACCCTATCTTCACCAACAACCAACACAATATATAATAAACTGTATGAATTTCTCGCGTTAAGTTTGGTGAGCTATAAATACTGGTTGTTGGTAAACTCTCCACAGATTTATTCACTAATGTGTCTTCATTTAGGGGTTAAGAACACGATACCCCCGAACACTGTGGATAATACACGCAAGATAATGAATAACAGGCGAAGTTGTGGAAGCTTGTTGTTTTAGCGTGCTATGTACATGATACATTATTATTAACAGTAAACTATGTTCAGAATATTATGATAAAGACTGGCTAAGCTGTAATTTGAGACGAGAATTGTTACACAATTTGTAAGACTAGTGTTATAGAGAAGCTTTATCAAACTCAGTAAGGTGCTCCGGTAATGGAAGTAAACATGATTCTGTATTTTACTCACTCATAAAAATATATTATATATTAATTGTATTTCTTCTGAAACTTGCTATCTTATATATTTGATCGAATCCTCGTTGAATCTTATCATGTGTGTATATAGTTTCACCAATATTATGGGGTGAAGCCATACCAAAAAGATAACATTGCTTTATTTGTGCAATGAAGAAAAATACAGCCTTGATGAATAATTGTTTGAATTAATTAAATACCATTTCATCGATAAAATGAAATTTTTGAACTGAAATTGTATGAAAATAGAATATACATGAGTAGGTACCAGGTAGGCCTTACGTTTCCTGATTTATATCGAGAGAAATATAAGAAACTGTTCGATATTCAACTAGAAACATGTTAATGTTTCTAGCTATAATGTTTCTAATGTCACAAAATATACATGAAAGTGCAAATATTACATATCGATTAATATATTAATATATTACTATATTATTATATCAAAAACACATAATATTAGTATTATTATAGACAATACTCATGACCTGTAAGAGATATATGTATAGATGCCACCCCCATTGCAACTAAGAAATTATCTGTGTATGTAAAACCAAATAATCATCTGACAGATTTACACTGACCAATATCTCATATCTGTCTGAAGGGCACATTGACCACCAGGTAAATCTTCTATTTCAGGTGAGACTAACCAACTTACTGTCATTGTACTCTCCATCTCCAGGACAATACAGTAGCTAAGCGGTCGACTAGCGGGAGGAGCGATACCTTACAATTACCAAACAGACGCTGGAAAAGACTCGCAAGGGACTTGAGGTGAACGGAGTGGTTAGGAAACTGGACCATTCAAACAGGAGGAGGAATTTAACACCGTGAAAAGGGTTTATCTCATTGACATTTCGGTGAAGATGATAATTAATAGTTCACTTATAGATATATAGATATATACACGTCTCGTGCTGTAAACAATTGAACCTCCTTCAAAAGTGTGTTGACTTAAAGTTTGACATGCGGAAGAAGTCTATGACGACCGTGTGAACATTCCCCAAATAGTTAGTTTGAAATATGTATTGTATTGTGATCCAGTTCAGAGTGAAATGGCAATACCAAGAATATCTATTGTAATTTCTGTCGAAATATTTTTTAAAACACATGCGTACAACATATCCATTATGATTTCCGTATGTATACAGTTGAAATAAACTAAAATTTTCACTGATGATTATTGCTCTTACAACAAATTGGTGTTTTGATACATGGGCTTATATCTTGAATTATATCGATTTTTTTCCAAGTTGTTTGATTTTCAAGCCTATTCATTCCACGTGATGTGAAAAACTATCATCATAATGAAGTCAGAACTGCAGTAACTATGCACTGTACAAAATTGCATACAAATAAAAATAATTTAAAAATCAATTATTCAACTATAGACCTATGGCATGACTGTGAAGAGAGGTCGTGAGAGAAAATTATTCATGATATGACAAAATAAAAATAAAGCATTTTTAAATGAGAGAATCAAAAGATAAAATTGGAAACATTCCAATAGAGTGAATAAATAATCATCTATGAACAGTGAATGAATAAGAAAAACGTACTCACCGTAACTAAAAACAAATTACGAATAGAGTAGTATTTCATAAAATGTTCCATCAAAATCGCTATTTCAATTAGTTCGGCTTTTCCAAATTTATTGCAGTGAAACAATAGAAAGTATTTGAAAATGCATTCCCTTGCTGGACACAATTAATCGTAATGTATGATGACCAAATTGAACCAGCAATAATGACGTCGTTAAAATAGGGTCGACTGACAATATAATTTGATCAGTGTCCAGGCAGTTTAACGATCGAGTATTCATATGGAGTCCACGTTATTGCAGAGGGATCATGCAATATCAATCAGTGTGCAGTTGATTGCAAACGTTACAACTTGTTATGTCAAGCAATAAGCGTGTGAAAAGTCAACAATTGTTCGCTCGGAAGATTCTTTCTTCCAACTATGTTGTATTCTCAATGATATTATTAGAACATTTGAAACTATATTTTTTAATTAATATCTTTGAATACTTCATTTTTGAAAGGAGGGAAGGGTAGACGCAATTTACTCAAATAATACTCAAAAAGCAAGAGCGTTTTTTTTTATTCGCGCTCTACATGTAAAACGAAATCACAAATGTTTATATAACTTGGCATTAACATAATTATGGCGACATGTAACATGATACTGTATAGGTTTGAGGCACAATCGGTTGAACTACTTTGAAAAGAAACCAAGACGAAATTAAGAGAAACTCCTTAAGAATAACCCACGAGGAGAAAATGTGGAAAAATGGGGTTTTTTATAATGATTTCGAATTGTTAGGTTATTCATGAAAACGAATTATACATATTATTGTTCGAAGATTTACATGGATCGGAGCACCCTATATCAAAGATGAGAAATTGTAATGCAATTTTTTCAGATCAAACTATAAACCTATTGGTAAAAATGAAACAGGTAAAACCAATTAGAGCGTGAAACGATTGTAGTATAGGCAATAGGTCCATCAATTAGTGCCAAATGATTAGAAGGTTTCGAATAGCTTCAAAACCAAGGTGTAATTTCGAGTACCTAATCCATATAAATATCTCGCTCATTCTACTATGCGTATGCTGCGTTCCTCTAGTTTTTATTCAATATTGATATCAAAAACTTGATGTATAGCCATTCTTCCCCAATTAAGACTATAATAACAAAGGTATGATCGTTCTCACAGAGCACATAAAGTCCGTTATCTCACCATCAGAAATGAAAGAATGAATTACAAGGTATAACTCATAACACACTATACAAAATCAAGCTATTCGTTTCAAGGATAACGATCAATTCGACGGTTTCCATTGTAAAGTTATAAATCGATTATCTTATTGATCATAACATTTTTCCTTCGATTCTTCCTAGTTTTCTCACTTTCCAAATTTCCCTCAATATTTCTCGTAACTTTTATTTCCAATATTATTTCACTACATCACTCTATTTTGTGAAATAAAATAACGACCGAATTTTCTCTCTCAAATTCATCTCGAAATCAAAAAAAAAAATTATTAAACAAAATATTTGCACTATAAATAAATGATCTTTTGTAATCGAATTCGATTTCTCATACATCAAATCGCAGTAACCGATTAACCTTATACACAATCACTTACCAATAGTATACCAGGGGGATAATCTAGACCCCCCTCAAAGATCTACATCACTATACCACCCAACCAATTAACCTGCGACTTTGCAATGTGTTCGTCTCACAGCTCTCTTGATACGCATCAGTATATTGCTTCATCGTGCAGTTAGCGAAAGCTATTCGATTACAACACCACAAGAAAACAGTAAAAAAAAAAAAAAATCGCCAACGTGTGGTACTATAATAGTGGTAGTGTTAGGTATATCTACAATGAGTTCTATCGTGTGTATCTCTTGGATACAAACAAACAGCAATAGCAAAGCAATAGAGAAGTCGTAACGGTTGCCTCCATTTGAAACAGCCCTCTTGGGTAGTATAACCTCGCCTGTACCAACTCTTATTCCATCTCTTTTACTCTCTACATTTACCCTTAAAGGCTTGCTTCCTTCAGGCTTCAAGTATGTGCCTCACATGTATTTTTTCATTCAGCTATTTCTCTCATCCTGTGTGTGGATACAGAGTGACGATTGGTATAAGACAAAGGCGGCATTGGAAACGTTTAAGAGTGTATTCAATATCTACTGAGATAAAAAAAACTCGAAACAAATAGTGGTGCTATTATGTGTAATGGCGTGGTGTGATAAAGTCGGTCGTGGAGTTGTTCCCTTGACGCGAACATTGTGATAATGGTTGTGGAAATTGAAAAAGAAAAATAGAAATTTGTATCTTTGTGTTCATAATATTGTGTCGAGCGTAAAGACAAGAGCTAAAACATATTTTATACATCGTAAAACTGGTAGCAACTGGTTGAATGTGAACAAGTTTCTGAATATCTTGAACTCGTGAGAATGTTGTTAAGATAGATTCTGCTTATTTTTTGAAGTTCATAGAATTATTGTTTCATCATTAATGTTTTTGGTATTTATATTTTTGGCCAGTCAAGTGTTTTCTATCAGTAAATTAGGCCCTACAGAGGTAAAAACTGATATAAGTAGGAGGACAGTTTCTTCGTTGATTTCGTACACTTATTTGTATAGATGAAATTATTTGAATGGTTGGTTTTTCAATTAAAATTTCTTCATATTTCGAATATAGTTCATATTGATATTCATATGTATGGGTTTGAATCTCCAAAAAATTAGCTGAAGATCAAAGAAAATGTGTGATGATGCAATTCTGAATTTGAATTAATTTGAGGCGCGAATAACCTCGTCGTTGAAGTGCCGTAAAACAACACAATTCATTGAATTAATTGAATAACGAAATAATAACATTTGCAACTCATGTTTTCTATCGAATCGTCCAAAAACAGAAACAAGTAAAAGTTATCAGAATCATATATAATTGATATGGATCCGAATCGACACAATTGACAGCCACAACCACCTCATTTCACTTGAAGACGCATAAAAGACGTTGTTTGGAGACGTTTATCGAGTTAGACGCCGTGTGGGGAGTGGGATAGAGGTGTGACTACCGCCCTTGTGTGAATCTGTGTGTTAGTTGTCTGAGGGTTGGGGGTGGGTAGAGGGGGCTAGTGAGTCCCCCGACGGTCGTCCAGCGGCCAGTGCGGACCATTAACCAGGTATTTACCCTGACTGTGGCGATAACGGCACCACGACGTTACACAAAGGAGTCCGCAAGAAGATAACAGACCGACGTCTTTTCTTACCAACATGAAATGTGCATGTGGCATCCTGGAGTTAGCTAACCAAGGGTAAGAGAGACACGGCAAAAAAATAGCGTAAAAGAAAATGTCTTTGCGGCTACTTTGCAGGGCTGGTGCAGTGTATGATATTAGTGATCTAGTTGGGGTGAATAAAGATAATGATAACATTATTCCTTAACAAGAAGGAAACATCTCTGAACTATATTTCATCGTGTATATGATAGGAAAATTGTAAACGTGTATAGAACAGAGAATTAGTATAGAAGAAGGTAATCAGAGTTTGATAATTGATACATTTTTTAAATGCACATCCAGAACACCAAACATATGTGAATTTTAGGAATAAAATTTTGTTGTAATGTTGTGATTGTTAAATCATTCACTCTATATACAACTTTCACACAATCATTGTGGAACAATAGGCTCCTATATTATTACACTATTTCAATTATAAATGCAATTTCTGAGTACAATCCTTGGCTGACTTATTGTTTTTTCAATTCATAAAATGCTTATAACTGTATTCCCCTCAAATGTGACCAATAATTACAAAAACGATCAGCCATCCTTAATCCGCTTATGTAATTATTATTAGAATATTAAAAATTTAAATCAGTAATTTTTTCTCATATTACACCCGGATATAAACCCCCCTCTTCTCCCCCACATTTAATACACTAGTAGCCCAATCTTTCGATCCCCCCTCCCCTCTCAGTACCTGCCACTCACCCTCGACCACCCCTTCTCCCTTCCTTTACCACCCTGACTGACTCGCCTGCATCTGTTAGCTTCGCGGGTCCAATGCCAGCAAGTTGCTTACTGCATGCCAACCATCATAACATTAATCCGGTGGCCATTAAAGCGTATCCATAAAACATGAGGTACGGTTCTGATAATGCTCGTCTCCATAATGTTGCACCCTGTGCATTATGACGAGCCACCCCACCCTCTGCCAATCTTGACCGGTGCATTGTGATGGAATACTACGTATATGGGGTCTCGCTTATAAATTATATAATAGTTACTTAATGCCTTTTTATATTGGGGATTATTTTATTTTGATAAAGCACTGCGGGTGATGGGGTATTTTTTTATATATAAAAAGAGGAATAAAGCGATATTCAGCGAGTTTGATAGACTGGTGAAAAACCGGATATGTATCAGGAAACACAATTATAGTATATTTCTAAAATTGGTAGTATAAAAGTTCGATGGTAGATTATAAATATTAAATTTTTTTGTGAATTATGAATAGCTCATACTGACTGCCAGACTCTTGTGCAGAGAATGATGATGAGTTAACCTTGTTCATACAGTATATTGCCTCGTATATAGGTTCAAGACCTTCCATATTTGGCTATATGTGCGTTGCCCGACTATCTAACCTGATCGAATTCTCTGTCGATAACGATGTGAATCGACAACGCGTAGTGACCGGTATCGCACCCATCGACAAGTGAAGATTAAATACACAACACGATCTAGATCTTTCGCGTTGTCGACTCGGTTCAAGTCGAGAGCCAAAGTAGGGATTTTCGAACTATTTCATACGATCCATCTATGACGTCATATATGTTATGAGTTCTTGACCAATAAGAAGACGAGATTTTGACGTTTGTGGTGGAAATGTTGGTAATGTATGTTAGGTAATCCATAGTAGGTAAGAAATTAATATGACTCAGTATTTTCTTTTCCTAGAATGTGAGTAATGGGCCTATACTTGAGGCTGACCAAGATATGCTGTTCCGGTATGCTTAGGATTGAAACATTGCTAAGATGGAATTAAAATTAAAAAAAAAATGGAACTGCAAGCTATTACAAGTTTAATTCATAGAAGTAATCAAAATAAACAATTCAATTCAATTCCCTAATCACAATTTCAATCATTACTGATTTTTAATTATCCATGAAACTTGCGTACATCAAGGGTTGTTGTTTGATTGACATCAACAGTGATAATTAATTATCAAATATGAATAATGCATCCACTCTACACACACACTTGACACACACACACACACACACACACACACACACACACACATATTGTACGCGATATTACCTCACTGATCAATTCGTAACTGTCGTACTTTTGTCCCGGATAAATACTATTCGCACATATAGCATGCAGTCTCTAAACTGCAACAACCTATATCATCAATTGTTCAAGTATTTACCGCAAACAGGCATATATCACACCTGGTTCGACACATTACACCACACACAATAATAATGATTTGTCAATTGGGAATTCTCTTCCACATAATTTAATACCGTATAATAATTGTAAACATCTCTTGTGCAATAAGCTTCGACATACATGCACAATTGACATTAACGCCCTGTCAAACTGTGATGGCACGTACGATATTATATGTGTTAGTAAACATTCAATATTGGTTATGGCACTCGGCGTGCGGGGTATAAGTGACATTATGACATCGTTTAATTAGGAGAAAATGTCATTCAAATGAAAATATATTTATTTGATTCTTTGTCCGTGTTGCTATAATTCAATTTCTATGTTATATATAACTGTGATTATTTTCATAGTATTGATTGGTTTCAAATAACGTCAATCTTCATTAGTATGTTACCGGTACCGAAACCTTATAAAAATAACTTGATGAAAGCATGTAGCACATTAAACACTGATGTGGTGGGGAGGTTAGCTGTGTCCATGCGGTTCCTCGTCCGAACGATACTATTGGATGGTATCCTTATCCTTAATTCAGAATTTTGTGGCAAGTGTTTAAGTTAATTATAAATGAATCATCACGATGATTCAATGGAGTCTATTCACTGCACTTTAATTAATTTGTGTAAATTGGTTTGATAATACTCTTTACCTATCTGAATGTACTGAGTGTGAGATGGTCGTGTCGTATGTTGTGCAAGTAAGCTATTTTTATTACAGAAACATCGATATTTACAAACTATAGTACTAGTAGGTATAATCACCTCTTATTCTTCCGGCAACCTACCTATATCGTATTACAGCAAGAATATTTGTGAATCCGTTCAAAAAATTTGTCATCAATATCGAATTTTGATATACCATTGATTCTCAATTAAGGCAAGAGGACGATATAGTAAGACCAAATGAAGCAGCATCTCTCGTTAGTTTAAGGATTTTCACAAACCGTTTGTACTCAAAATTATTAATCAAATTATTTCAAAACACGGAACAAAATTGTATCTTATTAGCCATGCTGTAACTTTATCACAAAATCAAATAATTCAGAAGAAAGAAGTTTCGGATAATAAACACAAAAGAAGGTAAATCCAATGGTACAATTGTTCTGAATGCAAGCATGTGCTCAATTCTTCACGACTTTGATTGTTTTCCCCACTATTCTGCCCAATTTCCTCCGCTAAGTTTGTAATTGTATTGTCAGACCACAGGTCAATGAAATGAACAAATAATGCCACTAAGGGTTGGAATTATAATGACCAAACGTCACTGGTCCAAATCATCATTGGAGACTGGTTTATACGGGTGATAATATTATAGAATAGAATGAAAAGTGAAGGGAGAGGAGGGAATCCTTTCAATAACAGTGATAAAGTGTACGTACACAACTATACTATCTGATTGTATTGACTGAATGAAAGGGTAACATAACATCAATAGAAAAGGAAGGGTTTATATTTTACAGTAGTACCAACTGTTTCTCCCGTTACGCCTCGTTAGTTTGAAATTCATCAGCAAGAAAATGTCGAACTGAACTATTATGGACTTGGATATTGTTGTTTTGATTTATAGGTAATTCATGGTGTTATCTTTGATAGATAAACAGAAAAGTGTTAATACATGAAATCAACAGCTTGGTGTGGTTCGTGTTACCAAAATAATGACCAGTGAGGGGAAATAAATTACTAGCGATGGATCGGACGTTCAGATAGGTGAATGGACACAATATAGAAAATGATTATGTAACCTTTTCTTGATTTTTGATATTTGATTTAGTTTCGATTTCAAATCGAGTTTCGACTAATCATATATGATATCAAATTTGATCCTTTCTTTAAGCGTTCGCTACTCGTTTTTTTCGAACATTCGTGTATAGAGGCACTTTTTTATTATTACATATACAGACAACATTTCAATCCATCAGATATTGCGTGATATTGGTTGTGTATTCATGAAGTTTCATAATATTTTCATAGTATAAAAAATAATTAAAAACAACTCATTCTATAACCGGGATAATCCAGTTCGATCACTCCAATGTTTAATTGCAGAGTTTTAAACATTGGGCTAGCATTCTGTTGACTCTGTAGAAAAACACCGATTATTGATTATACTGATTATTGAATCGGGATAATTGTAGGCAGTTATTACTACAATAAATATTATAATTAATTATTCATCATTTTAAAACACGGTGGAGGTGCCGAATTTTTATGAAAACATGAAAACATTCAACGAGATATTGATTTAAATTGATAATATTCATATGTACATTTTTAATAAGATCTACACGACTCATCACGAAAATGATTGTATCCATAGATATTTTTATTCCACGTGATAATTGATTGAAATTTCGACAACCCACTTGAAGACAGTGCATTTTTAAAATACAGACACCGTACTCATATTTATGAAACATCTAATTACAATTAGATGTTTGCTGAATCGAAACTGATTTGAAATTGGGGTAATGTCGATGATGAACTTGAGAAATCACAGCGGAAATCATATAGATTACCGTAATTTTGATTTTACAGTTTGTACTCTACACAACACATTACAGACAGGTGGAGGGATGTATGCACCCCTTATCGACGAAGATGCACTGCACATTGTTATTGTGGTACCACAATGCTTTGTTTATGTTAGCCGGCTGTTACAGCGACTGAGCCACCGACAGACGGTACTGCGAGTATTGTTACAGCATCATCCATCTAATGCAACCCAACAGGCCGTGACTGAGGGTATGCTTTGATCTGTCCCCATCTTCACTATCTGGTCCAGCACATTTATATATTATAGCGAGATATCAAATAACAAGTGCACAACTGTTTGGCTGATGAGTAGCCTGCTTTGGCTGTATTAATTTAGGTATCGGATGTCGAAGAGTATGGCGAAAATTACACTACTTATTAGTGGACCACCCGGTTGATTGTACGAGGTTCTGTAACAATACACCAACGAAACCAAATCAAAAATATGTCCCACTGACTTGAAATTTTGGTGTAGTAATAGCTCTGTATTAACGAGTTTATTATAATTTTAACATCACGATAATACTCACCTATATCTGAATACTATAATTATTAGACACACGCAGCATACCGTACACATTGTAGGATCATGGTAATATGTATTTGTATGTAATGTACTCGAAATCTACACATATTGCTTATGAAACCGCTTACTTGACCTTCATAAGACTTGCCCAAAATACCCGTGAACTACAAGCTCTCATAATTAAATTTGCAGGCACTTCACTTTCGCCATGTTATTCTTTTCATAGTCATTTTCACACCTTCAGTGAAATTATATTAGTGATATAGTGATATTTAGTGATATTAGTGATAAATTAGTGACATCAATTTTCCATTATCTATCTGACAGATAGTTACCCAGAAGTATATAGTTTTGAGTTAGGTATATTAGTTTCTCTTGCTAGTTTTGTGCTGATCTCGTACAAAAAATAAATAGAAAGACCCTATCTGAACCAAAAGGAATAGTCATCGCCAAAATTCATTCAATAAATTATTCAGTCTGGGGTGTTATGATCACCTTTGTGGTGTTTCATATGAACGAACACACCTTATCCATTTCGATGAAAAATGAAAAGATTTATCAGTACATAAACTAGATTTATTCTGTTATAAAAAGTGTGCCGTATATTCGTGAATGAATAAGACATTATGAGTGGTAATGAAGTAATATGCGTAAAAATGAGACCAAGAGACAATGCCAATTTCCCAATTATTTTCACTCACATTTTTTCACCTTGGATGACTATTTGAACAATCGTCAACGGAAAAAACTTCAATTATAATGTGTTTCGAATAACTTTTTGATTTGCTCAACTGTCTGTGAAAGAAGTAGCATAAAGGCCAACGGCGGGGTGTATCTCATAAATGTTAGCTATATATATTTACTACACAATAATACACAGCAGATAATGCATTCTGTAACATTATTAAACGAAGCTTTCAGTAATTATCTCTATGACGACCACCAACTGATTGTTAATGACTAATTATGCTATCTGATAAGCCTAGAAGATCATCTCACACGTCATGTCCGATAAGCCAGATCATCTGACACGACAATGACGTGTGATAGGCTAATCGAATCAAAACACGCAACCATCGCATTAATAACAGACAGTTAAGGGTCTCTCAGATGAAAATAAAGCCCATAACAAGTAGACATGAATACACTTGGAAGTCGATGAAAAAAATATACACCAAACGTGTAAGGCAAATATTTAATGAATTTTATATTTTAAACAATAATCAGTTCAATAATATTGAAGATATATTATATGAAAGATGTATTTAAAATTATTATTAATTGAATTGGATGTATAATCGTATGTAGGCCTTCAGTTCAAACATTGAGGTATTCAGATGGACTTGAATGAATCGAATCAAGCTACTTAATGTAGAATTATTTCTAAATTTCACATATTGATTATAAAATGGAATTCCAAGTATATTGTAGTTTGTAGTTGTAGTTTGATATTACGTAACTATAGTCACGTTCAACCAGGTCAATTTGAATAGAAAATAATTTCATTTCTCTCATCTTTTCGAATTCGTGAAATAAAATGAAATTAGTGGTAAATCTCATCAAAAAACTACAATTTCCAAGTACAACCAAGTTCAATGACTAAGAGGCATCAAATACAAATGATGAGATATTTGAGATAATACATAATTAATCATTTTGATTGTTTCAATAGTAATCAATCAAGTCATAATTGGATATTTTAGTTATTTTTTCAGGTTTACTATTTATCTTGATTCATTTTACGGATTCAGGTTTCGTTGAACAACCCGATCTATAATGCTTTTTAGCACACATGTTAGGCCTGTGATTAGCCGTGTATATATGAAACTGTTCAAACATGATAAATAATGCACGTAATTATAATTATTCCGATTCAATCCTCTCCCATTGGCAGTTTTCTGATTGCGAGCGGCCACCAACCCTTGAAATTCAAGACCACCCTTATACTGCACCCTAACCTCACAATCCACCCTGCGGTGCATGTAGGGCATATATGTCTGACTGCTCACTCTTGCGTGTACATGGCCCATCTTATTGCACAATGTGCATGTTACAATAGGTTGCATTCACTCAGGTCAATAGCCTGCGGAGGAGGGGGGGGGGGGGAGGGGGGGGGTCTAACTACCCATATGTCACACCCAGCACTTGTTTCGTGCTATCATTTACAAGCTACCCTTACTCTTCGTTAGGTCACAATAGTCACCCCCTTCCAACACCCCTCCCTCCTTCTCTTACTCTGTACCTTCCTTGATTGAGAGAGTCACCCCCTGCAATGAAACTTCAATCAAATACTATCACTCGGTTTGTTGTTATAGACCTGATTGATCTTAGGAGAAATAATCCTAAGAATAAACAGTGTGAAATGCTATATTATTTCAAGGATTTGTAACAAATTGATTTCCCTCTGCTTCAAATGCTTGATACTGTTTTGTCCTGCTGTTTCCACAAAATAAGCCGCCTTGTATCATTTTCTATGCTTGTATTGTCACTGATGAATTGAATTTTCGAATAATAAATTCAAGCATAAGAAATACATTTTTCATATGATATAGAAAATGACCAGTAAAATTCATAAGCCAATTTCGTGTGATCATCACTAGATATCGCAAAATTATTCGTTTAAATAATACAAAAGTCTATGTTGATCCAAAACCAAGTCCAAATTATCGACCCTTTGACTTTTCATATTTCAATGCCTTCTTTACGAGTTGACCATTCAAAGGAGTGCTATTCTATTGGCTGAATTGTTATCAACAATTTCAATGGCGCAACCTGCCCTTGCCAAAAAACTCCCCATCTTCTTCACTACTCACGAATCATCCGAGTGCAACAGCCTACCAAACATGGTGGCTACCACAAAACAGATTTATCAAAACCTCTCCTATTGAATTAGGTTTGACAGTTGAAAGTAGGCATACCATTGTTGTGAGTATACATCACCCCTACCAACCCCTCGGAAGTCGAACACTTTTTTACTCTATTATCATTCTAATTATTTCCACCATCGTTTTGTATGACTGTCATATGATACTAGTGAAGTGTTAAGTGTGAAGCATAACTAAGAGATGAGAAGGCCCATCGACACATATGTCCATGAATATTGCGAAATAATCTATGGTAAAGTGCAAATACTGTCGACTGGTTGAATTGAATTCAGAGTTTCTTATAAATAATCTATCAGAATATAATATAGAATATAATATAACGAATACATTGAATAGATAAATTATATACGAAAGATGATAAGGATAATGAAAATATCGATTTTTTGTTAATGTTTGAATTGTCATTAGTCTTGTTGATGATCAGAAAAATATACACAGTTCTTTAAACAAGTAACAATAAAACGTTTTTTTTTTAGCAGGTTGCAAAAACCCATTTCTTGGGTGGATTTAAAACGTACATCACCGACCTCGACTTGACTTTAGCGCGAAAGCAGTGCCTTAGTTGACTGATTACATAAGTGTACGATTCAAAAGAGTTGAAGGTGTTCTTGAATAAGCTTCAACTAAAATGAAAGTAATAATCCATCTCAAGAGTCCTTGGGAGTCGATTTAGCGAAATATCAGTTTTTTGATAATAAGTTTTGAACGGTGTTTGATATAAACATTCAAATACCAAGGAAACATAGATAACTTTGATATTTCCAAGATGGTGTAAGTTATAAATATTCAATTCATAATATATATAATAATTTTCAAGCGCATACAACTAACAAAAACATTTTTTAGCCGTCCCGCTTGAGAATTATGTGACATTGGTTATATAGTTATATTTTATACCATGAAGGTATTACAAAAATGTGTTTCCTCGGTATTAAAATTTTGATATCTCATACCGTTCGAGATGTATCACCAACAAGATGACATTTCTCAAATATTGGGAAGCACAATACATATCTAGATGGTAGTGAATCACAAAGTTGAATCGTATCTCGATGACCATGATGACTATCAGATAAAAACGAAAGCCAAATTTCATTATCACCCAAACTAAATGTTTTGATAAGCTACCAGTTAGTATTCGTGAGTAAGCGGTATTTCTCTCTGTGTACTGAATTGTCATCAATATAGCCAAGGTGATTGAATTTTTTTTTTCGTTTTCTATCATATCTTGAAGCTATTTCATCTATCTGAAATTGGAAAAACTACATCTGACAAGCAACTTTATATTGAATCAACCAATGTGCTTTGAATTGAATTGATATTATGATATTGAACCGACTAAAAAATAATTCAAATTTGTTTCCCATCATTTCCGTGTACGTACTAGCAGAATAATTAGAAACGATCTTTGCGTACGGAAATTCCACAGCAATAATTTTAAGTAGGCCCACTTGTAACAAACTTGTCAAAGTTGATGCTCAAACTGATGCTTCTTATTAGTCGTGTTGTTTGATTAATAATATTGTTTCAGTTGAGTAGCCAAGAAATATTTACCAAATTTTATGAGATTTTAAATGAATAGAACGGCAGGACTGATGATTTTCTAATTGATGAGCGTAGCGAAATCTCCATCCCACTCTTATAGGGCTTTGTCTGTGTTTTTTTTTTTTTTTTTTTTGTAAGCACTCCACAGGTCGCAAGGGTTGACTGATCAACATGAAACTTTTTTTGTACACGCAAACTCATCCAACTTAGAACTGTATAGTTTTTGGGATGAATCGGTCGGACCGATTTTGAGAATCATCATCTCAAAGTTTCTAAAAACCCCATGAGATTTGGCTGGGCGGAAAATGTTGAAAAATAAAATCTCTCCAAATGGAATGAAATTCTCTCTAAATGTGTATACATGGATTTTACACATTATTACGATTTTTTAAGCAATTCTGATTAGTCGTTTTAAAGAAAAAAAATAAAATGACTGATAATATTCATAAAATATATCATAAAAATTGTGACAGAATTAAGTTGTCGAGATTCACTGCTTTCTAGATTCAAGAGTTGACCAACAATGAAGTATTTTTATATGCGTCAAGGTGTGTAGAATACCAGAGTCAATGAAGTGGCAAGAAAAGAACTACTTTAACGACTTTTATAGCTTATTCAGATATCAAGGTGTGTAGAATACCAGAGTCGATAAAGTAGCAAGGGTAGAACTCCTTCAAGGACTTTTATACCTTATTGAGATATCTCGCTCATCTTTCAACGCATATTTCGCGTTTGACTAGTTATCTAATGACATGCCTATTAGTGTGAATATTACCTATGACAAGTTTCAAAATTTTAAAATTATTTTAAAATTATTTTTGTGGAATTCCCGTATGCTACGATCATTTTCAATCATTTTGCCAGTACACGGAAAAAATTGAACAAGATATTTTGAATTATTTCTTCATCAGTTTCGTATCAGTTCTATTCACTACAGTGGTTCTTATTAGTTAATTCAAAATATAGTCATTTTGTAAGAAAAAATCTTTCTCATTTTTAGATGGATGAATACTCAAGTCTTTACTATTTCACTCCAGACACGCATTGACACGACCGATCTTCACATTTGGATAGAGGTATGATACTCCCAATTCTCCCCCCCCCCCCCCCCCCCCAACCGAAACATTTCTGCACTCGAATTGAAAGAATTACACCATTGAAAAATACATATTTCGAATGAGTGGAGGGGCCACACCTTGACTTGGCACCCCCACATTGAAATTCGAATTACTAAAATACGATAGCAGCACAAAACAGGGTTTCGAAGCACATTTCAGCACAAAACGAGCACATTTCAAAAATATTATCGAAAGTGTACATTTCAAACGTAGAGAGACGACCATAAACAATTGGCCCCTCGCACTAAATGTGAAATAACCCACACCAGCACGTTCTAGTACAAAACGAGCCCATTTCAGCAATATCATGAAAAATATGCATTTTAAGTGTGTGTGGAGGGGGGCTGGATTTTTTCGTGACATCAAGCCCCTCCCCCTCATTTTGAGATAGATCGGAATAACCCAAAGACGGTAGCAGCACAAAACGAGCACATTTCAATAACTTAAGAAAAAATACACATTTCAAATGTGGGGAGGCCAAGTTGATGCAGCTCTCCACTGGAATACGTTGACATCAGAAATATGAAAATTATATTCATGATCCATTCAGATATTCTCATGATAAGAAGAAATATTTCGGTGACTAAAAATGCTCTATATTCTACTTTATACGTTACTTTATACTTTATACTTTACTTTATGCTTTATACTAACTAAAACTTGGTTCTTACTTTTATTTTCTTAATAATCATTATGTATCAACCTTTATTTCGGTACACCCACAGTTAAGCTACCTTTGGTGGTTTTGTGGGAACTGTGAAGACTTTATTTTGTTGTGTATTATTTTGTATACATTTTTATTATGTTATTTTGTATTTTGTTTCATAATACCAATAAAATGAACTTGAACTTGATATGTTCTATAACTCATTTCTAAAATCTAATTAAATATTCCGTTCGAATTAGTTTCAGGGTAAAAAATCAAGCAGTATTAATAATAAATCTAATACATCAAGCCGAGTGGTTTATTTCTATGATTGTGTTCGAGTGAGCCTACAGTTATAAACGATTGATGTATGGCCACATGTGATTGGCCTATTGTCTACCACTGACGTCACCACGCACAGATTCGACGGATAAAAGAGTAGCTCACATCTGCGACTATTAAATGGGCTCATCAGTCATTGTTAACACATTAAGGGGTGTAAGTGTCTACCCAAGGGACTCGGGTTCGAGTCAAGACAAGATCGCTTCAACGTAGTGTTGCTATATACTGAAAATAGAATACACAGCGTGCAGTGACTGTTAGCCGTCAAAAGGGGTCCGGTCTATATCTACTGCTTTCGTTTTGAGGATTTGAGTCTGTATCTTAAACATTTTGATTAGATTTAACAATTAATATAATACTATGAGGATGTGAAACTCACAAATTGAGCGGCCTCAATGAAGTAATATTGATGAACAAAAAATATGGAAATGAATAAATTGAATAATGAGATGGAATAAATACAATAAAAAAAATTAAATTGAATCAATTAATGAATAGATAGATGAATAGAATCGATAATTATAATAGAAAATGAATCAATCGAATTCTTTCAACAATCTCAACGGAAGTTACCAATATTTTAATAATACCAAACAATATAAACAAAGGAAAATATAAACAAGGGAAAGAGGGAGAAGGGAGAATTCGAGAATAATAATAATAGAGAAGAAAATCAAGATGATGAGAAAATGTGAGTGTTTTAAATGTTAAATTCCGGAAATTATCACTTTAAGATTTATTGCTTGTTAATTGAGTTATTTTATTTTGATCATTCTTTGGGTTGGTAAGATGGCCAATGTGTCACCCCGTCCGAACGATCCTACCAGACACAGTCTTCAAGAGGCGACTGAAAAAATTTCTCATAGAGAATTGTAGGCCTATAAAAATTCTTCATTATTGATCAAAATAAAGACTCTGCCTTATAGAAGGTTGCCCATTGTACACAAACTAATATATATATTTCATTTATTCATTTATTCATTCGTTTATTCATTTATTTTCATTTTCGTCCAAGTGGATTACAATTTGAAATGAAACATTTTTAATCATATGGACAATCAAGGATAAAATAAAAGATAATATATCACACACAACAAACAAACAAGAAAATATACATAAATTGAAATAAATGGTAGATGCTATCTTTTATAAATACCTAGCAACTACCAATTAAGTCAAGTAACGGAATAAGACAAGTATAAAAATAAATTCACTATAAAAAGTACATCAATATTAAAATCAGAAGGTTATAGGCGTAATTGAGAGCAAAAATTGAAAATTAAAAGTTAGAAGTTAAAAGTTAAAAGTCAATTGGTCAATGTTTATAGTTTGAGTGTCAATTTGTGATATAAAATGAAGGTCATATGAATACTTCAAAGTGACATTATTTAGTGAGCTTGCAGCATTCATAAAACTCCTCAATACTATATAATACATTTTCCGTGATTACATTTTTCAAAGAGCTCTTAAACTGCTTAAGGCTTGTAACATTTGTAATACATGCTGGAAGCTGGTTGTACAGTGATGTACCCCAAACATTAGTGTCTTGCTCGAGCAGTGTAGTCTTCCGCTTTTGCGTTACCAATTGACCTTTTTGCCTCGTGTCATGATTATGTATATCAGAATTAAAGTTATGCAGGTGTAAGTGCTTTCTTGTATGTACCATTAATTTATAAATATATAGACCAGGCTACGTCATGACTACCAATTGTTTGAATAATGTTCAACATGAATGGTCTCTTTTTTTTAAATAGTATTCTCATTGCTGTTTTCTGTATTTTAAAGATCAATTGTGACTTACACTTACACCCCCATTATTACATACCATTATACCATATCGCAATAATGCTTCAAAATATCCATGATAAATAATTTTTATCATGTTCAAGTTGAATTGTGACCTGACTATCCTCAATGTATAACAAGCTTCGGATAATTTATTGAGTAGATAACATACATGACATTTCCATGTGAGGTTCTCGTCGATTTGCACCCCCAGAAAAGTTAGATTACTTACTGAGTCAATGTTTAGTGTTGTATTGTTATTCATCATTGTATCACTCACCTTACCCTTCAAGTGACCATGTGGAATCGCGAAAGTGATAAGCTTGGTTTTAATAATATTTAGAACCAATTTATTTATTGAAAACTATTCGTTTGCGTTTGATATCGACGTGCTCATGTTTAATTCTGATTCTAATGAATGTGTTCCTGTTACTACTATAGTTGTATCGTCGGCAAACATGGTCACTTTAGAGTTTAGTACGCATTCAGGTAAATCATTCATATATATAATATGAATAACAGGGGACCAAGAACAGACCCCTGTGGTACACCACACTGTATAGCACCGCTTTCGGACTGTATCGATTTGGTGAAGCCATCATCATATTTATGCATAATTTCAACTATTTGACGTCTATTCTCAAGATACGACTTAATCAAGCTATGAAAATGACAGATTAATGAAGAGAGCAAAAAGACGAAACGATAGTGTTTGATACAAAAATGAATAATAATATTGAGCTATGGACTAGAAAATTCAACATTGTAATTGTATAGTTATCAAGAAAGAGAAGAAGAAAAAAATATAAAATATTGAATAAAATATTTTTAAAAAAGAGGAAAAAATATTTGAAAAAGTAATTTAAAAAAAATGCATATGACATAAAAGGCGTACATATTCGATTTGTTCAAATCATATAAATTGTTTCAAAATATTGAAATTGAACATTTCAAGACTAGGAGAACTATACAATATATAAACTATTACCAAGGTTAAATCTTCTACAAAATTCAACAAAGAAGTGAGGAATTGTACCTCTCGCTCCAACCAAGAGTCCAATCACTTCTTTGTCCTCCAGATTGTATAAATATAAAAAATATGGTATTGTTGGTTCATAAATTGACTTTTTCTCAGCATTAAAAGATACGCCTCGACCGGGACATGTATAAGACATGACATGACTGTGTGTAATCTCTGACATGACTGTGTGAATAAGTATGATAGTGAACACTGACCAATACTCAACCTAACCACTCATGGAGCAATCTAGCCTAAGATCATTTATCGTGTACCTCCGCTATATATGTATTCTACAAATCTGTACTGATGTTATATTGAATAAAACTTTACTATCATGATTACTACGTCATGTTTCTAATTGGATTGTACTTTGTAATACTCCTCCAAATATTTGAAAGGCCTACTTTTAGATATCAGATATTGAATTTTGTACTCACTTAATTATAATTTTGTGAATTAGATATTTTTATACAACTCTCTTTCTCATAGACAAAATGATAGAACGTAATATTATTCTAGTTGTTGTCACTGTCATTAAAAATCGTTTCCTAGAGACTATCAAGACACCCCTAGCTGCCAAGGGTATACCAACCCCTTCTTCTCTCTGGTCGTACTTGGACTTTAATGCGAGTAATAATGCCCATCTCCGACTAATTATAATTATTACGAGGTGGTGGTTCATATAATGCTGTCCAGTACTAATAAGATGAGGAGATGAGGGTCCTTCATTACTCGGGCTAACACGAACCCTAATGGCTTATTTTAACCATTTATAACACAGAGATGCTGAGTTAATATTACTTTCATTTCATATGTATACGACCGACCCCTTTACATACTGAAAAATTACTTCAGAGTGAGAAAGATATACTTTTCTGAAGTATATTCAGGAGGTGATTATAGTTATACGTATGCGACATTGAATATCCATAATAGTAATCTCGTTGTCACATATAAGATATATTATCAGTGGAACATATTTAATTACAGAAAGCGTGTTTTATAATACAAATGATAAACATTATATACAAAAATACAAAAGTAGTAAACGAAGTGTGATGAAAATAATAACTATCAAACAAAATCGGTGGAAAGGAGTTTAATGGTGTATTAAAGTATACGTGCGTCAACAGAATAATGGTAAAACGTTGGTGATTGTATAGAGATTTTACTGCAGCTTGTTACATTCAATGATTTTGAAATACGTAGTTGTATTTGTAAGACGTGATTCGATTCTGATCGTGAATTTTGCGTTGTAAAATCACTGGCCCTAAAAATATTATATTATTGTACGAATATAATTGTGATATGATATTTGGTTTGAATGTAGTTGGACGACGACTTTTTTCTGTCATAATTATTGATATTAGGTGATCAATACAAGATAATTGGAAAGGAGTAAAATAGGAATGTTGGTGTGAAGATGGAGAGATATAAAATAACTAGTGGAGTTTGGAATATTAGGAGAGTGAAGAAGTGACTCAGAAAGAGCAGCTCCGAGTGTAGAAGTCACTATATATACACTACACTATACACTATAAAGATACAGTGTAGAATCACTCAAATGGACCAATACCATTTGGCTATCCGGGATTTGTAGAGATAACTTCAAAAAAAAGTTGATTCATGTCATCATAAAATATGTAATATCCACACATGAATTGATATATATATATATATATATATATATATATATAATATATATATTATATATATATATATATATATATATATATATAATAATGATATATATTTAATAGGAAGATTAAAGTCGTGTATGAAATTGTGAAATATTTTTTATATCTCTACGTTTCAACCATTATGTTATGGCCTTTTTCAAGAGAATTATTGAACTGAATAATATTTTTTTTTTTTTAATAACATCGAAACTTGATACAAAATCATTGTTCCCCAATTAAGGCTATGGATGAAAGATAGGATCGTTTGGACGGGGCACCACAAGGGCGATCTTACCACCCCATTTTGATTATTTAAAACTAATGGTCTTCAACACCAGGGCTGCGCTGTCTGTGACCATAATTTGTCATAATAATATGACAAAAATTGTAATCGATTCATACAACGAAGTCATACACGACTTTAATCTTCCTATTAAATATATATCATTATTATAAAATGAGTCGTGAAAGTTTAAAAGTTTCAATATATATATATATATATATATATATATATATATATGTTGAAAGAAATGATTATTGTGATTTGTGAATATGCTTCCCCACTGACAGAGCTCTGATAATTTGAATGAAACGGTTAATATGAATCAAAACCAGAATATACATCAATGCTGTGAAAGTGTGTGAACATAAGCCCATAAACCATACCGCAATGTAGTAATATCGAGATTTGTTGGCTATTTATTACGCACTACAGCTCTGTAATTGAATGAATCGTATAATTCAGAAGTATATTCAGAAGTAAAAGTATATTGTACAGTATAATGGATACATTTATACTTGTTTTATACATCATAATATGTTCATAAATATCAGAATAATTCACAGCAAATTTAATGAAAGTAAATCAAAAACGTTATATCTTAATTATTTCTGTAAAAATATATAAACCAAGACGTAACTTGGATCCCCTCGAGAGGTCCATTGAATCATCTTTCTTGACAAGGCTTGGACTATTATAATATAGGCATAACATGCCTTTTGTATACCAATGGGATTAGCCTATATGTTTCTATGAGTGGTGAAAACTTACTTCTCAGAGAGTAAATGGTGGAACCTTGTAGTACGCCTTGAAGTTGGTGACAAATCGCCACCTGGTGACCTGAACCCTTGTCCACCACCGCAAGGGGTCAACCCTACATATACCCCCTTACCCCCCCCCCCCCCCCCCAATGCACTCAACTATCTCTAATATGAGTCGCTAACTTTCCGAGATGAGATTAATAACGAGCGGTGGTGAGTAGATTATACACTCACGAACCTCAGAGAATTAGCCATGCACTGAGACGAGACTGGTAGACAGCAGACGATGTGAAAATAGACCTCGACATCAATGTTGACGACGATATGAATTTAATAAACTAAAGTATGAGAAGTGTCAGAAGTAATTCTTACATGACGAGCTTTTGTAGACTTTTTATGGAGATTCTTTGAGAACAGCTGTTACTGGTATTTTTGATCATATAACAACTGTACCGGAAAAAAATTCTGAAATTCTATCTGAAATAACTCTAGAAATGGGTTTGTTCCTACAGTATCTACGCAATTCAAAATAATATTCATAAAACATGTCACGAATCTATTCTAAAATGAAAATAACATGGCTCAGTGACAATTTATATACACAAGTTGTATTCAAAATAGCTGTAAAGAAAATATAGAATAATGAAGAATGAGTTTTCTGAATTAATTGTCATGAATTACTTTATTTTGGTTTTTGCTTTGACCATTAGGTCAAACCATATAGAATTTTGGTCTATAAATATTCATAAGTGGAAGAAATATCCAATAGCATTAAATGATCACTGCTTATACTGACTTCTCTAAGTGGCTCCAGTATATGCCTGATTTGAATATAACAAATGAGGGTTTGAAAAAATATATTATACATATACACATACCTCCCAATTCTAACAGAAGCATTGCGAAACGGAAACAAAAAATAATATTATACATAATATTATATTAATTCAAAAAAGATCAAGCTTGATGAAAGATAGCAGAATACTTTGGTATTCACCAAAGAGATTGAAGTAGTTTGAAATACTTGAAGGTGTGTGAGACGAACATCCAACGGTTCTTGTGATGTCCGAAAGACTGCTCCGCTGACTGCCAGACTGGCAGTATGTACGGCCGTGTATATTCCGTGACTCTCTCTAGAGATTTCAGCCACTTCAAGATAACATATTAATAAGCAATCATTTCAAGTCAAGGTATGACGAACTATTAATTTACATCATTTATCATCATTAATATTATAGAGCAGCCTTTCATAGACAGGAGATTCCATTTATATGAATAATGTATTGAAGCATGTTGATTATTAGTTTGTGAAAACAACTGTAATATTTACAAATCATATATAACTTGGTAATCAGATTCAATTTATTCATTTGATAAATAGACAAATGAAGAAAAGTTTGGAACTAAAAATACGAGGACGAATCGGAAGTAAAAGATTGATAGCTATATTACGGTCGGAAAAATCCGTTCTGCCCAAACGAAATTATTGTTAATTATTCCAGAGCTTATAAATGTTAGTGTGTTGTTGAATGAATAATGTTATATTGAGCCGTAACAATATTATTGATAGTCTCAAATTTTGGGGTTAAAAGGTCGCCTTTATGATGCCCCGTTCGAACTATTAACTTGTGATAACATCATATTTTGGTATTTTGCTATCCAAATTTTGTAATATGTAAAGCATGAATAAATTAACTTTGTTTCATTTTATCTTCTCTAGCCGTAATTGGAGTAGATAGTGACTTATGTCTACATAATAAAAATCGACGTTTTTCATATGATATGACGTTGAATGAACAATGTTTGATTTGGTAATGGTAGAATGTCTGCTATTGTACTGCTACAAATCAAATGATGATAAATTTTTCATCAAAAAACAATATTTTGATTTTAATCAGCGTGTATACTTATATAGAATGGTCTCAACTTGATAAAACAATGGAAATAAATAGTACCAATAGTAGAATAACTATTCAGAGCAAATCAATGATTTATGTATCCATCTGTTAAAAAGGGCGTCATAAAGGCATAAAATGCCCGACGTGTACACGTTACCCTCTCTCACCCCTCCACAAGTACGGGACAGTTAAGTTCATTCTATATATTCTAGCAAAACATTCGTATTTTCATAGCAAATGTTCGTTTCTACATGAGGGGTAAGAATTGGCATATGGAAGTAGCGTGCAGCAATAATCATTCACAAGTGACTAGAACATAGGTCATAGCTAATGACCATAACAAAACGTGTTATGTATATAGCTTCCGTACTTCGTCGTCATATATCTATCTATTTCATTCAATTATCTTGATGAAAGGGAGACGGTAGTGATAAAGAGTATAACTTGGTGGTTGTGTCAAGATGAAAAACAGGATGAAAACGCACCTGTTTCAAATTATTTTATAACATACCTAAAATAGGCTATATATACAACTGATAGTCATTTCAGTCATAGATCTGAATACAATAGTAAGATTTTTCAAAACTGACGCGGACCCCGACTTGCCCTCTTCAAGAAATATCGATTTTGGTATTCACTGTTATCAATTCAGTTCTAAAAAATACTGAAGTGTGTATCAATATATAGTTAAAACTATTTTGAATATGTATACATCGGAAAGATTATGCAGAGATACATAACACCCATATACCCAACATTCCAACCGATATATATATATATATATATATATATATCACTATTATTCATTATTATTCTGTTATCATTCTATTATTATTACTCACCATTATCTGATGACATGTTCTACAACTTTGTAAAGAAGTTACACTGAATAAAGAAACTTATTATTATTATAAGCATACTTGATAAAGCGTGAAATCGGTTATGAATGAACATAAATAATACCGGTACCGGTATATCTAATTATTAATTGTACACATTCTCAGTCAGGTAATAATTCTATTCAACAAAATTAAACATTCAACTGGAATAATATTAATTGCTATAAATATTTGATTCGGTTTAACTGAATAATATGAAGTCATACTCATGATTTGAAAATTATAATAATATTCCGATGGCAAAAATGTGAGGTAACGGCATTTTGAAATAGAGTATTGTTGTCATATCGGATTAAAAATGAAATTGTAATTTAATTGTTACATTTTTAATGTTTGTTTGGGTTTATATGTTTTCTGTATCCGTATACTCACAAAATATATAACCATCCAGTACCTCTCGAACTAAGACTCATACAGAAGTCTTATTAGGCGTCACCCTATCATTGTTATTCCACCCTCCTCCCCTTCCCATCAAGCCCCAGTAACGTCTCTATTTCAGTTGTGTGCCAATTTGCTATTAACACATTTGTGGAAATAGTCGCGCTTCTGTATACACAAATAAATCGGAGGGCGAGCAAATGAAAGACAAATCTGTCGCAGAAAAAGAACGAGCTCGATTTTAACGCACGACGAAACAGATGGAAAAACAGTGTCGATAATTTGCTCACAAACCTTTACTAACTACGAGCTATTCATTGAATCACAATAAAATAGTACTTTTACGTAAATAAAACGACAATGATCATTGATAGCAGATGCATTTGTCGATTTGCTCTGCTTTTATATAGAATATATATTATTCAATCAGCTTCGTAGAAATGGGCGTGATATTAAGCGTTACAACTAAATGATTAAGGGGACCTTTTTCATTGTTTCGTTTTTTTTCTTGACCATATTTTAAGTAAAAACTAGACGATTGGAACAAATAATTGATGTGATAAAGGAAAATCACGTTAAATAATGCTATCAAAGTATGTCTACTATTAAAATAAGTTGCCGTTGTTGCAGAGCTTGAATGATATAATTATCGAAACCTCCATCAATAGCCAACACCTCCATCAATGGTGTTCCGAAGAATTGAATGTAAACAGCATTAAAAAATGAAATAATAATATGTGTTTGAGTTTTTTAAACAATTTTCTTCACGATACCATTATACTTCCAACCATTTATTACCCTTTTCTGAATTTTAGCGTATTTCAGGTAATTTGAATGACCCTTTTCAGCGGGTAGCACGCTATAGGTTATAAATGTTTGAAAATTAGTGAACAAATATTTGTCGAGTTTTGAATAGTAGTTAGAGCATATACGTAACCTTTATAAAAATGATTTTTCACTGAACTTTTTTTTGTTGTCAAATCGAATTGCAAACTGACAGGCAGTGAAAACCGACCGGGGAAGGTATGTATGAACACAATTGCGTACTCAATGAATATTCAAATGAATGTTATTTGTGAAAAATGTGTTCTTTTCACCTTCATATGAACGTATTGAAAAGTTGATTTGCTCACCGTATGTTCGGGACCAACTCGCAACCTGTTCTGGAAAACATGGCTCATCGCGTGAATAAAAACAATAGCAATTATTAGCGGCAATCAATGTGCTTGCCTATTGGTTCATGACGTCATCACATATTAAAGACTCAATCGCTTTGTTATATGAGTTGCGGGGGGGTTATGATTGGTTTGAACCAATACAAAAGTGTGTCCACGGAAGAAAAATGTTTGTATGAAAAACATAACTCAAAAATAAAGTCTAGTATAGTTCTTCTGTTTGTGAAACTATAATACATGCGTTCAGATAAACAAGCTTTTTTTGTATTGCAATATGATTTTATTCAATACTCTTGGCATTTTGAAGAGGTAATAGAATGAGAATTTGGTGTAACAATATTTTTTGAATGCAAAAATATTCTGAATTGGTCATACTTTATAAGGCTACTTATTACTACATTATGAAATTGGGACGATCAATTTTTATTTATGTTCAATTATTTTCCGGTTCTGGAGTGGTATCCTCTAAAAAATGTATCACATTCAATTTTGATGCAAGAGTCACTCGGATTCTACTATAGATAAACTTGATTGTATCCAAGGAAAAAAAATACCTTCTACCAGCATAACAAGAACAAATATCACCGTTGTACGAATATTTGAATGCTCATATATGGTATTTTGAAGTAAAGTTCACGATAAAAAAACGCAACTAACTCTTTAAAAATCGGTAAATTCTTCAGATTCCAGCGAGATTTTGTAATTATCAAAGCTATTACAATTATTCAGTTAGTGAGATACAATCAAGTTTATCCATAGTAGAATCCGAGTGGCTCTTGCATTATCTTAATAAAATTAGATGTGATACATTTTTCAGAGTACCACTCCAGAACCAGAAAATAATTGAACAGAAATTTAAATAAAAATTAATCGTTCTGATTTCAAAATGTGGTATTGAGTAGACTTATGAAGTATGACAAATTCAGAATATTTTTGCATTGAAAAAATATTGTTATACCGAATTCTCATTATATTACCTTTTCAAAATTTCAAAAGTATTTAATCAAATCATATTGCAATGAAAAAAAAACTTGTTAACCTGAACGCATTTATTACAGTTTCACAAACAGAAGAGCTGGACTTTATTTTTGAGTCGTGTTTTCTATACAAATTTGTCTCTTTAATTTTAATTACGGTGATTACCAGGTTATGAAATGAGAGATACCTTAAAATTGCATACAGAATCCCAAAGAGGCCAGAATCTAAATCCACATCAGTAAAAGATAAACATATCTCATACCCGTATAACCTAGCTGTTGGTGGGGTCGTTAAGCAAACAAACAAAATATCTCATGAAAATTTACTACATCGTTTAAAAGTCATACAGCAATTATATAAAATCAATCATATAAAAACGTAGAATAGCGTGAGCAGGGTTTGTTGTTCGTGGATCTAAATGTTATCCACCTCGTTCACATGCGTCCACAAACGAAGTAGCCTAGTCACCTACCATCATCACAAACATAAATTAAGGCATTTTCACGATCAATGATTCACACTCCTGACAAGAATTAAGATTATGAACACAATTACATCTTTTGAAAGCGTCAAATGTTTGAAGACGCGAAGTGTTTTCTACACATATACCGATTTTCAAATAATTATTCAGTTGACATACAAACATATATAGTTACGTGGATACAAGGTTATATAGACAATTTATATAATTTTGTTTCAAGAAATACTCAAATCATATTATCAGTAACTTATATAGTTCCATTTCCAATCATGGTAAACATTTTATTACTTCAAATAGTGAAGTCTTAAGAACTGCGATTGTATATATATATATATATATATATATATATATATATATATATATATATATATATATATATATATATATATATATAATAATTGAACTTCTTGGATACGATCCAATATCGAGAGATTTGGGATATTATAGTTATGTCGAAAAAGATACGCCTCGACCGGGATTCGAGCCCGGGACCTTCTGCTTGCCGGGCAGAAACTCTACCACTAAGCTACCGAGGTATTACTCCTTCGACATAACTATACTCAGAGTCACGATACTTCAAGGGGACTAGCCCTATAGAGGGGCTTAGATTCACCCAAGGTGTAACGATTATACGCTACCACAGATGCTGGTGACTCTATTTTACCTTCACCTAGGCATGAGGAATAATGTGATAATTGAACTTCTTGGATACGATCCAATATCGAGATATTTGGGATATTATAGTTATGTCGAAAAAGATACGCCTCGACCGGGATTATATATATATATATATATATATATATATATATATATATATATATATATATATATATATATATATACATATATATATATATATATATATATATATATATATATATATATATATATATATATATATATATATATATATATATATATGGTTTAACGTTTATACAGTCAAGCGATAAGTAATAAAATTAAAATGGTAATCAAGTCATAAGTTGTAAAACATTCATTCGAGTTCTACTTTAGAGAAGTTTAAATTAGAATTGTTAACTTTATGGTATTCTTAAACAAACTAAAAACTTTTGAAAACATTTTCTTTGTCGAATGCATACAAAACTGTACGTATACACCATGAGTATTCAGAGCAATTACAAATTACTCCGTGTAGTAAATTAACATCGTGAAATCAACATTGCAGTTGTAGCTTAACGAAACACTGTTGACCCTCCCTACCCCTTCTGCACCCCTAACCACCCGTTCTCTTTGTACATAGGCCTATACGACTGTAATAACATGACATGTTACAGTACTGTGTAATTGTATACGCCATTTAGATAGCATGTTCAGTCTATTTTTAACGTGCTCTGTGTGGAAATGTTAACAAATCATACGCTATACTTGGCCCGTAATGTCAGCAGTGTGGTGAAGGGGAGGGGAGGGAATGAGATGTAAAGTTGACAGGGTAAGCGGGGAATTGTGACAGAAGAGGACAGATTAGGTGAGATGAAAGTGCGGAGGAAACGTTGTTCAATTCAATGATTGAAAATCATATGTCAACTACTTGGGTATACAGTATTTTGTTAATTTTTTCAGATCATTTGAATTGAGACGAATGTATCAGTCGTTAGCATACTGAACCGTCACTCAGAAGCTGACCGGGTTTGATTTCGTGCCTTGTAGGCCATCCTGGCTACGGTTTTATTTAGTGGTTATCCACTAGTCGAATTAAAGTGAATACTGGAATGGTTCTATAATATTAAGGCCATTACCGTCTTGTTTCAAAAATTATAGAATATATATCATTATTTGATACACTATTTATAATTATATAAATTAGATAATTATAGAAGATTATAGAAGATAAGTATTGAGCGAATATATGTATAGTTTTACTGAATATCAGATTATTTGCAATTTTCAAACAATCGATTGAGAATTCTGAGGCAAATTGAAAAAGAATCGTGGGTCTATTCCATTTCAGTGATATCTTTATAGCCTTCTATTGAATATCGAGCTTTATTAAATCTACCAAGAAATCCGGATCCATTTCAGTATATCTTTCAGTTGGGAATTTATTGTATTTTTAGGTATGCCACATTTTTAGTTATGCACAATTGTGTCGTTGCATAAATGGGAATGTTCTGAAATGGCTGAAGTTTTCTTCAGTGAGCATTACACATCAGTAAATTATTATGAATACAATTAATTCAGGTGGTTTTATTTTTCATTGTCGACTGAAAAATTGACTATTTCATTTTTGAGATATATTCAACATGTACAAAACTGGTTTGAAGCACATGATAAATATTCACCAGCAGAAACTGTCTTCAATTTATGACAAAAACGATTGAATTGTGCATAACTGACTCAATCAACTATTGCATGTGAGTTAGGTAAATAATTCATGAAATAATCTCCAAACTAAAGTCAATAATGTCAATCACAAAACCCATTCACGTCGTCGCACACGATGGACATGTTCTCTGGAGGACTGTTTTCAAATACCGAGTCGCACGTAATATTGGTTCGAGATTGAAGGTAGTACTTTATTTGAATGTTTGAGGTGAACGTATGTGCCACATAAGATAGAATAGGTGATAGTATAGGATCTGGAATGAGTGCCAGGGGATATTCTATTCAAGTGAGAGGAGTGAACGACTCAATTGGACTCTGTTGTTACTTTCTCTGTTTCATTTTGCTTACTTTTCTGATGGCGCTGCACAGTATACGAAAGGCATACTTCCGATCGCATTGAAATTTTGCTCACGTGATTATAACAAGATCTAAATGGATCAGTTTTAATTCTGAGTGAAATCTCCTGATTGATTAGATAAAATGAAGTCACCCTCAGCATTATATATATTATTGTATTGATGACTGTCTTATACCTTGTTTTGGGATTAAAAAGACGAAATAAAATATTATTATCATATATATATATATATATATATATATATATATATATATATATATATATATATATATATATATATATATATATATATACATATTATATATATATATATATATATATATATATATATATATATATATATATATATATATATATATATATATATATATATATATATATATATATATATATATATATATATATATATATATATATATATATATATATATATATATATATATATATATATATATATATATATATATATATATATATATATATATATATATATATATATATATATATATATATATATATATATATATATATATATATATATATATATATATATATATATATATATATATATATAGTGGGCTTCATAATATCAAACTACGTATTTCTAGTACGGTGATATTGAAAATAGAATTCTGAGCTCTAAAATTAACAATATAGTGCTTGTTTCTATCCATCATTAACAACACATGCAGTAGCGGTAAAGCGACATGTCCCCTTGTTTAGCGGTGTTATTGCACTTGACTTGTTATTAGCGAGCCGTGCAATTGCCGTGTCAACCCTGACAGATGACACGTGACAAGTGAAGTCACGTGACTTCTGACGTGGCATGGGTTGAAGATGCGGCAACATCACAGTTAATTAGTCAATGAGACACGTCATAGAGACAGAGGCATGATAAACCTGCCAACGGAGAAGGGATGGGTGACCGCATAGAAAACCACGGCATGTTTGATGGAAAGGATGACTGGTAAAGCGTGGCCAAGAAGAGAGGGAGACGGGGTGGGGAGGGGAGGGGAGGGGAGGGAAGTAAGATCATCAGGATGATGTTGATTCGTAGAAATCCGAGAGTGTGGAGAGTTTACTGGAATATATCCTGTAGGGCTTATTAATACACTCAAATATATCTATTTGAGGTGGTAATATCTTTCTGGTTGTCCTCAGTCCGAACGATCCTACGATTATCATGTCCTCAGTTTTAACTGGAACAATCACTTCTCATCAAATTTTCAATGTCAATACAGAAATAATCTTCATGATTGTTTCATCACATACTTGAAAATAGATATTTGAATTACTCGCATTCACATTTTATTATATCTGGTCATTTCACATTCTTGGAAAACCACCTTTAAAAAGTAGCAAGTATGGTATAACGATTATTTTTTCCATATGAAACGTTTGTATAGAACGAAAATGATTGCGTACGCTTATACCGTATGTTTTTCTGAAATATTTTGAAGAAAAGTTCATTTATTTCACTCATGCTAATTACAGAAATTTTATGGAATGAGTTGAATAATCCAATAATTATCAGACACTCATCAGAAGACCATAAAAGCGTGTCTGTTCTATTTCATAGAACTGTATGTAAATAACTGAACATCAATATATGTGGAGGAGCCGGGTTTTTATTGCACGCGTCTGCCTGCCGTGTCATTTCGACAGTACGCCCTTATGACGCAATACATTGCTTGTTTTATATAGAAGTATGCTTGAATGTCTCGTACCTCTACCCTTGTTGTGTGTACCTATATGTATTATCTAAAAGTCTTGTGCATCCCATATCAAATAACCATAATGCAATTTTTGTATATGCATGCGGTCTGAGGTTTTTCACACGAGCTAGACAGAGAAAAAAGATCACAAGGGGCGAGAGGATATGGAGAGGGGAGGAGATAGAGCTTGAAACAATCAAGAGTGAGCGAGATATAAGCGAGCGTCTAGCTATCTCCATCTCGTGGTTAAATCTCTCACTCACCCTCTCTCTCTCACTCTCACACTCACTCACACTCTCTCACATGGACGACGAATTATAGCGCTTGTCACGGGTGTTCATTTGTAGATGGAGTTCTATTCCCTTGAGAAAAGCCCCAATCACGAGCCGAGAAAATTGCTTATCTCTGTAGCCAATGGAAGAGCTAGACTCGAGTCTATACACTCTCTCTCTCTTGCTTCACCGCAGAAACAATGCACGGTGTTCATATACCACCAGATCGCGTGGTGGATGCAGCTCTGGTAGATGGTGATATGATGCTGGCTGAGGAGGAAGAGCGTCGCAGTGTCAATTACTGGAAGATGCATATACCACGGACGTGAGGGGGAGGAGAAGGAGCGGGGGTGGTCTACTTAATGGTACTCGTAATCAACCACCAGAAATATTCTTTTCTATTTCTTTTTGTTCGCGTACTTTTGTTACCATACCTTTCATATCAGAATATTAAAGTATGTGAACGGGAAAGTTTTTTAATTCTGAGAAGCTAGACTTCATTTAAACATATGACACGTGATATATATGTATTTCAAGTCCTGTACATGACAGACAATTTCAATTTTAGCTAGAACTATTCAAATATGAATAACCATAACTGATTAAATATGTCATAGTACTCAATGTTATGTTCAATTAGGGGAATACATTAATAAATGAACAGAATTTTGTATTACATTTGAATATATCGCATAACATTTCAATGGAAAAATTACTGACGTTGTCAGATGGCAGATATATTTTTCAGACATCATATTTTATGTACCCTGATGCAATTATTATTACTACACTCATTTTGAGCTGAAACAAATTTTGTTATAAATTAGCCGGGTGAATGTTAATTCTTTGCATTACGACCCCCAACAGCTATGTGATTTTGGGTGAGAATGAATCGATGAAAAAAGTCACATGTTCAACATGGGGCTATATTTCGAAACTACACTCAACCTCACATAATTGAAACCAAATTCATTTTATTTGAATTGGATAAAATATTGATTATAATTTGGAACTTTGGTGCCAAAATGGCATTTTTTTTTGTTTTTGTTATATTTGGAACTGTTTTTTTTATGCGAAATCTATTGTTATTTTGTACACAAACATGTATATACATATATATATATATATATATATATATATATATATATATATATATATATATATATATATATATATATATATATATAATATATATATATATATATATATATATATATATATATATATATATTTATATATATATATATATATATATATATATATATATATATTCATAAATAATATTCATATATTATATATATTTAATATATATATATATATATATATATATATATATATATATATATATATATGCAACTTTATGGATCATAATCGATGAAAACTATCAAACTCAAGTTTGTATAATCAGACAGGCCTACATCCAAGGAAAATCACAGGATTGGGGCATATCAAAACTGTCTCGCAATGTTCCTTCAGTATATCATTTGTTCTGATACACAAACCACAGTGAATAATGAACTCTTTTTTTTAGCCATCCATCTTGTGAAAGTAGCTCATTTCTCCTCTCATCATCACGAGCGTCAACACTCTATTGTCTTCACTCTTTTTCTATTGAAGATCTCATGCAATTTGTTTCACCACAAGCTATTCCTGAGTATAAGATACTCACTTCAATTTCCTTCCCTTCACTCTTTTCTCAACCTCATTTCGCGAAGCTATCTCAAGCTTTCATTTTGATTAAAATTTGTGTTTAATCAAACTTTCACCAAACGAGAAAACCTCAAATATCAAGACACTTTTCTCAGGTTTACCAGCGGTACCCATCGCGATCGTGTAAATGTCTAACGAGGCGTAATAATAGGAAATACAAAGACTGCTGAGACGTGAAATGTGTTCTAAAACTGTCCACAGCGAATTAAAACACGCGAAATGATTTAGAAATCTCAAGAAAATAAAGTGAGAAATGAGAAAGTAATCAAAGGTGGGAGTAGCATTTAATTGATCATTCGTATAATTGAGTTGTTAGGCATGTGAAATTGAAGTTGTTGGAGAGAAAAAATTAAATTTTGTGATATGGTGAAAATAATATTCTTTGATGATAATATCCGTTAAGGTTTTCATACAGATCGAATGGGTGATTTGTTGACTATATCATATGTTCGGCATCAAATTGAAGGTGTGTATGGAACCATTCTATTCTGAATGTCACAATGTCTTGCGGCTAAACTCTGAATTAAAGGTTCTAATCACATGGGAAATCTTCAGAACAATATTGCCAATGTCAACAAATAAAATGACCAACGGTCAGCATATTTTATTTCAATTTCTATCACATGAAAGCAATTTTTCAATATCCAATTCGAATGTTTTGTTTCCACAAATGTTTGCTTTGAAAATATAAAACAAATTGTTAGTCGCTTTATTTTCGAAATGAAATATTGACCTGCATGCCACTGAAAACATCACTTGTTATTTCAGTTCAGTTACGAGCAAATGCCACTTATTAATCAAGAGTTAATATGTTTTATCACATTGTTATACATTTCAAATACAAATACCAAAGATATGTTCATTATAATTGTTTTTATATCGCGTATATTATTGCTTTATGCAAAGTCTCAGATGAATTCAGTCTGAATAAGTTTTCGACGGTCTGAATTGGAGTATTAATTATTTGACCGTCAACAGTGATCATATTGAAGATTTACATTGTGAGAAAAATGGCGTGAGTGATAGTTAGGTGATTATTATATTATATATTGGATAAAATATTGGATATAATATTGGATAAATCTTTGTGCCATGAGCCCATAAGCACATTTAGCAGTTCTGTTCAAAAGCTATTAATTAACCCAGGGTTACATATATATATATATATATATATATATATATATATATATATATATATATATATATATATATATATATATATTTATATATATATATATATATATATATATATTCATATATATATATATATATATATATATATATATATATATATATATATTTATATATATATATGTATATATATATATATATATATATATATATATATATATATATATATATATATATATAATAGAATAGAATATGCTATAAACTACTACCGGCCAATACTCCTGAAGATAATGGGTGAAATTCCGTCCAAAACACCGAGACGTAGAAACTCAAGTGCGTGGATCCACTGTTTAAAAAAGTACACCACATAGGCCTAAATTTCTTTCTCTTTCTTTTTTGAAATATCAAGATGGTGGATTTCATCAAAGTTGCATATTCCGTAGGCCTATATCATTGGTATCTACAATGCCACATATAAATTCAGTCTCAATAAGTTTTCACCTGTTTGACTTTGAGCTATTTGTTACCCTCAACAACAAGCATATTGCCAAAGTAGAGAGAAAAAGAACGAGAGTGAGAGAGAGATAATGCCCGCTAAGAGCGGTTGGATTGGCGGGAAAGAGCAGTGCGATGTGTTCCCCGGCGGCTTCGAGTCGAGTGATGGAGTGGAGTCCAGGGGTTCATCCGACGGGTTCCAGCAAAGTGCAACTTCCCGTTACCCTAGCTCACTCTTTCGACGCCTCCCTTAAGACTACTACACCTCGGCTCACCATGTACAATACCTACCCTAAATACACCAACAGGTCTTTGTAAAACACGCTAATTTGTCTTGCATGTTCATTTACTTAGCAAAGTATTTTATTTCAACAAGATAAGAACTTGAAAGAAATTGCAACGTTCTTTTACTGTTATCTACCAATCATTAAGTCATACTTCTATCATATCATTCACTTCTAAGTTCTAGATTGTCCATTGCAGCCGTAAACTGATTTAACATATCCACATACGGTACATTCTTACTTTACATATTTTGTATATTATAAGTTGTGATAAATAACCATCATAGAAATAAAATAACTGTGATAAAACGTTAGTCCAATTGTGAGATCAAATTGATGATTTTATGAAGTTAATTTTTGAGAAATGGGTTCGTAATTCACCCGGCACCTCCACTAATACTGAATGGTAGGAAAACAACCAATAGTTGCTTACAATTTTGAATAAGTTAATGCATCTCACCCTCTAAGCATAACGTCTACTCAGCATATTTTCCACAATATAAAGAACTCACCGTTGATAAATGATCTCGCCCCCATTATCCTCCTCGGAGTTACATGGGCGAAGATGTCAAGAAGCCCTCTACTTCCCCTCCCCCTCTGTCACCTACCCTCCTCACCTTACGACTGCTTGGTCTGGTGTACTACGAGAGAAGCTATGAAAAGACGATGTGATGGATTTGACGACCCCTATGGGTGCCCTCAATTCCGCGGCTCCGAAATTCAGTTAGTTTCATCTTTCGATCCCAACCGCTCAACTTTCCCATTTCCTTGTGAATATATGCAATGTCTTGGCTAAGCTTTACTGACACTCGTACTACCAGCACCATCCACGTACATACAATCATAAAAACGACACACTTCCCCCTTCCTCCCCCCGACCTTTATACATGTGGATACTAGATAAGGTATAACGCAATTTCCTATCGTTTTAAATTTAATAATGTATGCGTTAATCTTTTTAAGAGATGAAATGCCATGGACGGTAATAACTTCATGGCTATGTATTTTGACATGCATGTATCTGTTATGAATTCGATAAAGAGTGATCATTTTTTTATGGTAAATTTGAAACGACCAAGAGTTGTTTTTATGAAACTGCTGAAGAGCTTGTCTTTTTTACATTGAAATTATAAATAATAAAATGTATAGTAACAGTTTTGGGCACAGTTGGCGGTATTGAACCTTTTGAGAGAATCAGTTCCAAAATCAGCTATGCAATACAGAGCTGAGACTTCATATCACGACACGAAGTCAATTGTATCAGGATGAGTTCAATGAAAATTGAATGGTTGCACTTGTTTAAGTTTCAGTCAAGTTTCAATTGATGATGTTTATTTTGGAGCAAGGTATTATCATTATCTAATAATGGAGTAAGCAAAATACAGACCCAAATACAGTATTTGACTTTTCATGTATAGTATATATACTTGAATTAAAACTCATCATCTTTTCCAATAAGCCCGAATGACTGACATAGTCATTTCATTAATTTATTTCATTTTGATTAATACTTGAACATAAATTCATCTATGGATAGATAGTATTTTGAATATTGCATGTGCATGAAACTGATTTTTTAACCCGTGGTTCGTACTAAAATGAATTCGGCGTCACTATCGGCGTTCCTGTCATCGCTACGTTTCCCAACACCTTCGCTTGTACGCCGTCGAAATGATCGGACGTGACGCCGTCAAACTACTCGGGATTAGCCACTAGAGTCAACCAACCAACCGAGTGAAACTTGTAAGGGACGACGTTACAGAAAACAAGATTGGAGAATCATCGCTCGGGGAATTGGTTAAGTACTTCTAAATACTTTTGGTGTCGGTGACAAAGGAATCGGTTCCATGGGGGCCACTTATTGGTCAACTGGAAATCACGTGACTACTGACCAACTTCCACCAATCGACGAATTAAGTGGCAATGTAGAAAGCAATGACGGTGATATAGGCACTTACAATGAACAATTGAACAGTCAATATTGGGAGTATGCTGTATAATTACAATTATCTTCTGACATAACGATACAAGCATACAAACATAGGAAAAATAAGATATATCAGTTATATGCCCCCCGAGGTAGAGGTTAAAAAAATAAACAGAGGTCAATACTCAGAAACTTTAATCAATCGAATAGTAGACTTTCAGGATGAAAATCAACTTATTGTGTATGAAATATGAACCATGAATGCAGTTACATATACATACTGTGATATAGTACGGTACTTGATGAACTGAACTAATTCTTATCGAAAATTATTTCAATAATTGCTTTTAAAAAATTTAAATACTATGAATATAATCTTATGTGAATATATGATAATGGAGGAATGAGCATATATTTTTTATGACAGGAAGAATATGAGAGGATTGTTGTCGTTATAGAAGAAATATCTGTATATCATCATCATACTTGTGAAGAAAATGTTGAAAGAATTTCGAAATTGTAACAATAAAAACCTGGCCCTTCCACCAATATGTAAAATGATACGCGATCGCAGACAGAAATATGGGAGTAAAAAACATTTCGAATTGAAAGATAGAGATGGTTAACTAGTCAATGATAATTAAATATATGATTCCATCGGAACTTAATTTCAACACATTTATGAATTTTTAGGAAAAATTAATAATTTCATTCGAGGTTTCTGTCACATTAGATTGATTTAATCGCAATATGAAATTGAAAATTTTAATGAAATGAGGAGAAAATGAATTCACCCAATCCTTCGTACCAAACGACCAACTGCTGATATTTTATGTTTGTATAAGATCTTACATAACTATTGTGATGTAGATTTTTTAGAGTATATTATGATCTTCAGGGTTGCTACTAGATATACGAGAAACGATGATGTATTTATAATCCTTGGGACCTGTATAAATGTTTTTGAATTTCCCTGCTTGAATTGTATACAATCTATATGTGATGCAATTAATGCAATTGGGAATAGAAAATAATGCAATAAATTGTACTGAAGGTTTTTATGTTGACATCAACATTCAATCAATATCTTTCAATGGTTTCAAAATTTTCATTAGAAAATTATACACATATATATATATATATATATATATATATATATATATATATATATATATATATATATATATATATATATATTACATTTATTTATTTGTCATCAAAAATCCATGTCACAAAAGTATAACGTAAATTACGCAAGTTTGATAGGATGTACAAACAAGAATTGAAAACTAAAAACTATCAAATATGAGTCCAGTAATGATATAATGAAGTCCTAAAAAGTCCAATCTGATTTCTTGTTAAATTGTTCACAAAAATCCATTTTGCTTTTATACGTCTAGTTTCTATGGTATTTGGATTGAAACTTTCTATTTTGTCATTCAAGTACTTATCAATTGAATAATTACATTTGGTCAAGAAGAAACTCATCAATATACGTTTGAATTGATCCAAGGATGATATATTTTTTATTTCTGTTGGCAATTTATTGTATAATACTAGGCAAACGCGTTATGTGTTGCCGCGTTGATGGATGAGCTGGAACGTATCACCTTATCTTTGGATTGGTTATTATATATATACACCTTGAGATCCAAACCATTACATCACTGCCATCTTATTTTCCATTATCAATTTCTATGATAATAAAGAAGGTATTAACCAGAGTCGATAAGGCAGTTCTACCTCCTCTACCTACAGGAGGTAAAACTGCTTTATCGACTCTGGTATTAACCGTTCACATTTAAGAGGTGACACCTGTGGATTGGATTTAATTGGTATTTTAATAGCTTTGAGTGATTTAAAAAAATTACATTATATATTTTTTTACATCAAAACGGCTGATCCGATTTGAGTGAAAGTGCGGAATAATGTTTTTAATTATTATATTAAAATTCCCTGGGAATTTGAAATGTCTCGGATGAAAATTATTTCACGAATTGTTTTCTCTTAGTTATTCTTATGGGGTTTTTGAAAACTTTAAAATGAGTTGTCTCAGAAGTGGTTCAACCGATTGCGCCTCAAAACTATACAGTATCGAATTAGATAATGACACTTGTGTATGCAAAGTTTCAACCGATTTTGAATTTTCCTTTGACCTGTGGAGCGCGAAAGAAAAAAAAATCATTTTTTTTTCGGGTATGGCGAAATTGAGTCTTCGCTTCGCTCATCCAATTATGTTTGTGAAGTCCGAATTTCCTAGGCCTACTTTGGTTCCGAAGCGACTTAGGTGTATATCCTGTTCAGGCCTACCTCTTGTGTTATGTATTGTACGTTTGATTTGAGGTGCAAGCCAACTGTTGTTGTTTTGTACTATAGAGTTCTACATTTTTCATTTGTTGTTTTTCAGTTTTAATTATTTAACGATGTATTTGTAATGTTTGTGGTTTCATCATATTGCACTTGTGAGGCTTTGCGCTGTTTCTAATGAAGATTTAATAGAGAAAAAAAATAAAATTCATCAGATATCTAGCTCATTCATAAACCTGATGAAATTTACATTTTTTGACCATATTTAGTCATTATATCGTATTCAGTGTTACCGCGAATGATCTTTTAGTCGTTATCTATCAGTTCTTCTCATATTTTGTTGAAGATTTTGGTCACATTTTACAGATTTAATCATTTCTAAAATATAACTTATCAGATATCTCATTTATTAACCTCAGGAAATTTACCACTTTCTACCATATATTCTAGTAATTGTATCGTATTTAAGAGCCCTCATCTTAGACAGATTTGCAGGGTGCACTTTCGCCACATATATCTCAAGAACTAGAAACACTACGGACTTGTGGTAAAATGCAATAAATAAGTAATACTCTCACAATTAGATACGCCTGATCGAAAATTGAAGGATGATTTTATTATGGAGCAATAATTGAGTCAAATTGTGCCTAATTTGATGGTTTTCACTGCTTGATTCCCGTTGACTGAATAATAGTAGGAATAAATCACAAACGCACATTCCTCAGTTCAACTTGGCTCATCAATATTTGACATTCTGATTCACCTGTGATTTCACAGTTTTCCCAATTTCCTTGGCCAAAATGTGTAATGTAACTGGATTTTGTCCAAATTATAAAATAAAAAACTCCATCTAGCGGTGGTTACTGGAACTCTTTTAATATTATCCCCTTTTCACTTTTCAATCCACATCCAAACTCTTGAACGCAAATCAAACTTGGGTCGAGCATTTCGAACAGAAACATTCTCAGCTAAGATGTGGGCTCTTAGTGTTACCACAAATTACCTTTCAGTCGTTCGTAATCAATCAACTCTCATCGTGTTTTATTAGAGTTATTTAGCATTTTTACTTATTTAGTCATTACTGAAATATAACTTATTATGAATATAACTGAGAAAATTGACGATTTTCACCATACTCAGTGACAATTGTACTGTATTTGATGTCACCACGAATGACCTTGCAGTCGTGATCAATCAGCTCTCCTAGTATTGAATGCATCAGTAGAAACGTTTCAGACTAATTTACCAGTGAACCACCGAGTCGTTTCCCATGGTTTGTCATCACTAATATACGTGCTAATTGTTTGCATTTGAACCACAGCAGCGCCCCCTTGTCAGTCACTGATAACGTAATTACGTCATTTCGTAATAATATGACACGTAACAATGACGACGTTTCATAATATGTCAGTTGGGTACAGCAACAGCAGAAAGTTGAAACATATATTCGTTAGATCATCATTTAATGTGGTCCTATATTCTTGCACTAATATATATATATATATATATATATATATATATATATATATATATATATATATATATATATATATATATAGAATATATATATATATATATATATATATATATATATATATATATATATATATATATATATATATTAAATTATATATATTTATATAAATATATATATATATATATATATATATATATATATATATATATTTATATATAGAATATATATATATATATATATATATATATATATATTTATATATATATATATATATATATATATATATATATATATATATATATATATATATATATATATATATATATATATAAGTGAATCAAAAACAAATGTTGACTTGATACAAAATTTCTTAACACAGTGAATGAAACTTATGAGAAGATTTTTTTTTATGATTTTCCTCAAGCGTTGTACGTACATTTCCAATTTTCAAACTCTTACAAAATCATCTGCATCACAAAATATTTCAAATCATTTTAAATAATATCTTGAAATATTCTTCGAATAAAAGGTATTGTTCAATAAGAATGACTACAAAATATGCTCAGATGTATTATTTAGATTTTTATGACGAGAAATATGATTATATAAGGCACTACTGTCAGATGGCAATTAGCATATACACGGACGTATCGATATAGAACACAGCACTCACATCACTATTGTATCACTAAGTGTGGTTATTCATTTTGTTACGCTATTCAATCATACATGCATCCACACATAACTATACTCCAAATCCACATTATACGAAAAACATAAATCAATCACAGACCATATCTAATACGAAGTATGCGCTTTCGGTTCTCATGTCGAATGGATTTTGAGTGCATTTTCACCAACATTATCGTCTATGACAAAACTTGTTAATGCACTTTATCTCATGCCGTCATTCTCTAATCATAGTGACGTTTAGTGACGTATGCATCATCAGACAAGACAAGAGATCCCCCTATTCAATCCCCCCTTCCCTTCATGACATAGCTTACGATTACGCCATATAACTTACATTGAGTACAGAAATAACAGCCATCAGTTCCTATCACTCATAACGCATTAATACATTCTCCCGTCCTCAACCCCACTCCCCCCCCCCCACCTCCGCTGTGTTCCTGTACTACCCCTACAAGACTATCCCAGGGGATGAGGGGAAAGAAGTTACCCCCCTCCCCGAGCATGTCTTCCCGAAGGAATTACTCGAACCCTAGTGTGTTGCATTTAATAAGCACCTTCGTTTACCCGCCGAACTCACCCACACACACACACACTCACACACATATTGGAGCTCAGCTCTGTTTGTTTGGCCAACCAAACGAGAGGCGCACAAGTGTAAATTAGGGGGGTGGGGTGGGTCAGGGTTCACACCCCACTGGTAATAATCTCCCACTGTAGGGTTATTTTAATAGCTGTTAAGACAGGACTTGAGTGAAGGAAGGGGTGACTGAAAACCAATAATATGTTATGCGAGTTGGTCTACCAGGCAAGTTGATAGCTTTTACTTTAAAATGTTTATTTTAAATTCATACCTACATATGGCAAAATTATAAAAGAGTGCCCGTTTAGTGAAATAATAAATTGCAACAGAATAAAAATGTTATAATTGTATTGTGAATATCGGATGTGGCTGTATTGTATAGAATACGATACCCTGAAATATGCTAGTGAGGAGAACACATCAATTTTCTAGAATGGTGTGGATCTTCATCACTGTTTCTAGCATACAATAATTGAGACAGTCAACGTTTTGTATAATAAGCCATTTTTCAAATAGCCACTTTGGTTTGCCAAATGGTGGTACCCGTTCAAACGGAGCAATCTTCTTCTCAACAGTTTTATGATTTAATTTTCATTTTAAGAAACCAGCTACTCAATTATTAATGGGATGTATTTATCATTGATTATTGCCGTCCACCAAATCTAGAACCATGATCTTTTCACTTGGTTCCTGACAGTTCCAAGTGTTTTATTTCTTCATTCTTTTCATTATCAGAACTACTTTCATTTTCCATTCATTCAACCATCTCTCTCCTTTCTCCTCTATCTTTTCACTAACAGCCATCTATACTACTTGATTCCAATTTTAACCTATTCTAAATTTCTATATTACACTAACTGCCAGGTTTTCTTAGACCTCCAACTCTTTTTGTCGCTCTCAATTTCACTGCTCTCTCAAACTCGGCTCTTTCCATCCACTCTTCATGCGGCCGTACCACACCCTGGTCTTTCGCTCAACATTTTAAAAGACAGTTTTTCTTTCAACATCTCTCCATATGAGCTACTTTTATAGGTGTATCTACTATTTTTAACACAACCGCTATACTCCACATAAATTTCTCTTTCGCTGCCTCTGTTGACTTTATACCTCTCGTAATCTCATCTTTTATGACACTGACCAAGAATGAATATTAAAAAAAAAAACATTTCATCAGTTGTTTTCCTCCATTCAGAAAGATCCTTATTACATTTGATGAGTATTTTTTGAAATGCATTAAGAAGATTTTTCAATATCTGAATGTATGAACAATTGGATAAAAAGAACGAGCATCATTTCCCGATTCATCCTTCAACGTCACTTGAAAAGTGGTTCATCTTTTTAATTATTATTGATAGTCAGCCATCAAAGAACGTCAGTAAACATCCGATCACAGCTTCTGCTACCATGACAACATGCATAAGAGGATTGCATTATGGAATCTGATACATTTCGTAACATGTGCAATGTATAAATAAATTATCGATGTGGGGTTACTGTTTATATGCCTATCTCTGGAGAGAACCAAACCCCTATTCAGTTACTGTAGTTCGACGGAGGACTTCTGGCCGTCATAATAGCTGCATGTAGTGAGTCACGATTCGACTTCCGATTGTCCATTGGGATTCAAGTCAATCTATGGCTCACATTTCAATCTTTGGGTACATCTCTGGTCAATAGATTGTTGTCTTTTGAAATAGGGGTGTTTTTTTCTTGATTAATAATAAATTGTTCATATGAAGGAAGTGTATGATTAGTTGATTACTATAGTACTGATTGCAAAGAAAACATCACAAGACAATGGTATTTTTTTAAAGTAGAGCTAATTGTTTCCAGCCGAATTGTTGGGTAGTATTAGGAATAATATATATATATATATATATATAAATATATATATATATATATATATATATATATATATATATCATCCTGCACAACAAAGTTGTGTGGTCAATACATTGGCGATACGTTCAAGGCGCTTATCAGACATCTTGAGTACCTATGAAGAAATGAATAAGTTGAGTGATATTTTCATTTTCATTTTGAAACCATTTTATTCACACTCAGAGCTTACATATCAAGTACTACAACAATTGCATACTGTCAAGCAATGAATTCCCAGATTCATTGATGAGTCAAGCAATTTCTCGAGAGGCTGTGCGTCGTCTTTCAGATAGAAATGAAGAGAATAAGAATAAGAAAGCTTCCCCACCTTATAATTGAGGAACGACAGACCGTATAGGTGAACTTCCAGTGTTGTCATGATATTTACACAGTTCACACTACCAACAGAAAATTAAGTAATGTCTTGTATTGGGGAGTATAAAACATAACGAGAACAAAAAAGTGTACGAGATACCTTGTGGAAACTATGAATAGACGTATGTTGGTCAAACCGGGAATAAGATATTCACACGTATTCAACAACACAAAAATACACTCAGAAGATTGGACAAAACCTCTTTATTGGTCCAGCATACAAAAATCACGAATTATGTCATCGATTTCAACATCACAAAATCCCTAACCTCTGTGGATCACCATCTTGCACGTATTTTCAGAGGAGCGATCGAGATCGAGAGAAGGCCTGATGGAAATAAAATGAGTTATAGTATTCGACTTCCATCTGCGTAGAAACCTGTGCTATCAAGGATGCATGTCAACGTTATGCGATTTAATTGTCTGAATCAACTCACAAAACCCAAACATATTCAAAACAGATATAATCTGAGAAATAAATGTCGGTAATATTGAATTGTATTTGACTTGTTTGTAATGTACTATTATATGGAATTGATTGTTGTTTTTATTTATGTTTCATCTTTATTTTTCTCAATTTCGTATCATTTTATTCATTCGTTGTTGTTTTTCCCTTCTTTCAATTCTTTCAAATATATTTATATATAAGTGATTTATCACGTTGAAACTCAAATTGTTTCAACACTCAATTATATTAAATCAGAATTTCTGTGATGAGGGAGAGATACCCTGTGAATTCACCGATATAATTAATATATTATTGGACTTGATATTGAATATTTTCAAAATTCTGCGATGATATAGCATTTAAGCACATATTTCACCGGATCTCTTTATATGTACTTATTTGTATTTATTGTTAAATAAAACGATTTCAAATTCAGTTTCAAGTCTGAGCGCAACGTGAAAGTAGAAATGGGTAGAAATCCTGATCAACATGTTTTGTATATCACCTATTAACCAAAACGTTATAAATAATAATCAAGTGTAAGCGTCATTTTAATATCCAAGCCGTCATCATCCGTCCTCAAAACTCTTCGGGGATTTACTAATTGTCGTAATTATGTCTATCACGACAAAGCTCTACATCAGTAATCTAATTATAAACTGCTAGATTCGATACTCGAATAGAACGTATACAGCATTGCAAGTTTCGTGACAGCTCCGTGAGATGTGATTGACAATCGCTAGAGACACTGTCATACTATTTGCAAATGTCTTCCATGGAAACAGGAAGCTAGAGCACAGCTACTCTCTAGGATGGTGTGTTTCAATTTGCTGAAGACTTTTGCGAGTCGCGAGCTCTATATGGTATATAGATAGAGATAGCGAGACAGAGAGAGAGAGAGAGAGAGAGAGAGAGAGAGAGAGAGAGAAGAAACCTTTACCTGCAACTGTCAACTCTTCGTGGCAAAGGATGGAACTCCCTGGTGAGATACGAAGACATGATGAGACAAGGAAACCCGGGGAAACTTTCTATAACTTATGTTTGTGTTGTCACTATTCGATTTGCTGCTGGTACATGAAATATAAGATTGAAACTTTGTGTATTTAAGCGATAATATAATATTGATTCTTATCAGATTTCGTTTTTGTGTATGACTTTACAGAAACGGAATTATAATTAGGCACATAATATTTGAATTTGAGTGTGTAATTCACTTCATCATCTTGATCAAATTATGTTCATTCACTAACCATCTTGGTTTGGAATCATATTGGTATTGGTTGTTGTAAGAACAATGACACGTGCCATGTGTACCATACAGAATCCATTCATCTTCAATAGTATGAATATATTAGTAACGACGTTAGTTTTTGTTGAGAGGAACAGAGTGATCACACACAAAAGTTCACATGAAACCAGAATATTTTAGCTGAAGTATCATGGAAACTCGAAAGGCAAAAAATAGACCAAAGACAAACGTAATGATTTCAGATAATAGATGTATGCAAAATCAATACGAGTACCGGTAGAGTACTCTGAATATAAATATTATTTTTCAAACAAAACACATTCACATTCATATACAAATATATGATGTTTTATGCGGTGGCCATATTGTTTGGTTACGGTTTGAAAGTTCTTTGGTGATACCCTACGGGACGCAAATCAACAGACGGAGAAGTATAAAGAAACGGAAGAGGATAACCATGTCCATTTGCTGTGAATATGTTGCTGTATATATGTATGTTTTTCTTCCCTTCATTCTTTGTTGATTTGTGTTGTAAACTTGGGGACAGCCAGTGAATCACATGATTTCATTTGGTCCATTTCGAATATGTCTCCCTTCTCTTTGTATGTGTGTGGCAGACATTATAATGGATGTATATTTGAAATGAAAACAAGACAAAATATTTGGTTTTCTGTGAATTGTTTCTCTGAAACAAGCTCAAAAGGCGAATAATTCGTTGCTTATAAATAAATACGAGGTCTTCACTAAGCACTTGAATCGAAATTATATATATATATATATATATATATATATATATATATATATATATATATATATATATATATATATATATATATATATATATGTATATCATATATATATATATATATATACATTTTTTTTTCTTTCCACATTCATCATCTTTCAAACTATACATACACTCTGGAATAGATGCCAATGGTACTTCCACGCATGAACACAACATAACATATACATTTCTGATTTTAAGTCTAATGATGAACAAAGCAAGTCCCTATCATATGTAACCTCAGCCTATAACAACTGGTGCCGGAATTACCAACGCATTAGTAACTCCAACTGGCAGCTCATCATTGTTATCGCCATGGGTATTTCTACTATTTGTTTCCACTACCTCTCAGATAAAAGCTAACTGGACTTGATAATACCAGGCCGAAGTTCAGTTGGTCTTATTCTGTAAGTTGGTGAAAACAAATGGCATGGATAACTATGGAGATGACTGGTTTTTACTCTCATAAAGGCGTCAGAGTACAGGTTTAAAAAGTAGTAACCACTATCATGTTCGTAATTCGGGAATGAATATAATGAATACAATAATTCAGTCGATTCGGTTCTATAAGACTAACATAACACATGTCGAACCATGTTGTTGACGGTTCTCTTCCCAACTCATGAGCCTTTTTAGCGCTTTTTGAAGTAAACTTCTCAATTCCTGGGTGATCTAATACACATTACCCGCATGGCTAGCACGTTAATCAACCCAAGAACCTCCATTAAGCTCTTTAAAGAACAAACACAATTACGTATTCACCGTCCTACTCAAAGACCACTCTTCTATGCCACATTAGTTACCTAAGTTAAACCAGGACCACATATACACGTCAACGCAAATATAACCTTTGCAAGTCACTTTGTGTCAAGTTTGATCTGGTCTTGCGGGGATGACCTGACGTTATCTTCAATGCGTCGCGACGCCATCTATTTATCCCTCCCCCCAACCTCCACCCCACGGTGACATGACAAAGTTCACCTAGGTAACACGGCAAGTAAACTAAGCAAGGCTATACGACAGTTACCAGCAAACTAACAGCTTCAACTTCCTTCAGCTCATCAAACATTCAGGAGGACTGATGAAAACGAGTCTTCTTGCGTTGAGGGGCTGTGGGACTAGTATGTTGGGGGAGGAGGAAGGAGGGGGACAGGCACCTCTTCTCTAGGATGCATGCGAGATTGGTTTGCTGCCATTTTCTACGCGACCCTTACGCTCAGTTGAATCACTTTTGATCGGATACATTAACTTTCCGAGCTTATTTGCTCGTATATAGAAACATCAACTGGATTTGTTTTTAATCTATGATACAATTATAGCGCTTGATATGATATAGTTCGATTGGATATTGTTTGTCCAGGGGAAAATGTACGGTAGAAATGCTTGAATGTGCTTCTCAAGCTTTTCCCTCGTAAAAAATAACAGTAGGGAAATATAATTGGCTCGAAACTGACGGCTAGCATAACAAAGGTGAAAAATGGAACGGAAAACACACGAAGATAACGTATTTGTATCTGCCAAGTTAGAGTCTATTTCATGTTGTAACTTTTTTGGGATAATTTTCATTCCCCTCACTCGGAGAGGAAATGTAGTATTATATGATACAGAGTATAAAAAAACAGATACTTTCAACCAACCAAAAGCAACAACAGTGCATGGTATAAGAATTGATGATGGCCGCAGTGAGTCTAAGAACTACTCCCCTCCCTCCAACTCCTAATCCTTAATCCACCGACAAGAAAACTTTTCATTCCTTTCGCGCCCCCCAATCACTTTTCTATTTGTACTGGCGATGCACATCGTCCTGTCCTCTCACCTCCCCTCCCTCACCCTACTGCCCACGCATGGTAGAGACCGATAATAATTCATTCCTCATCTCTTCTACCACCCTCGACCCACCCCTCTCGACGGCCACCCTAAAGTTTCTTTCCACTTCTTCTTGGCAGGTCAGGTCCGGCTAAGATGATTTATGGAAAATATTACAGACAAGTGTCCGGGACTTGGAGAGCAGAAGAAGAGTAACAATTCTTACTTGAAATCCCGGCGGAGTCAGTCACTGCGCCACTTCAAGCCGCCGCAATGTCATTAGGGAATTACTCAACTCCACATTCCGCATTTTTGAAATGTCCGTTCGTTTCGTCCCATGACCGATTTCTCAAGCGACGTATGTGAGTATTTAAGAGGGTGGGGGAATGAGGGAAGGGGATGGAGACGAGAAGAATAAAAAATTACAGTGAAATTGATGGAAAGGGGATAAGAAATAAGAAATAACACATGTCATTCGCTGGTCAAAACTTGTGTTTTGTATTCTGGCCAAGTTGGCTTATGTCCGGCGAAGTCGCATGGGAGATTGATTTGTGGTCGAAAGATTGGAACCTCCGAGGCTTGTATATCATATATCATATCATACGTGCGCAAGAAGTAACAAAAGTGTTGCGAATTGAAGATTCCAGATGATGCAGCATTTTACGCTTATGCTGCAAAGTATTAAAAAAATACGAAGTGATGAATTGTTGTTCATTTACAACAGTATGCGAAGTAACTTGTGATGGCAATTGTGTAGAAAGAAGCAGAATTGACCCTAGCAAGTCTCAGAGCTGAGTTTTTTGAAGAGGCTATATATGCAAAATATATGTGAATATATGTTCATATATATATATATATATATATATATATATATATATATATATATATATATATATATATATATATATATATATATGAATATATATATATATATATATATATATATATCATATATTTATATATTTATATATATATAAATATATATATATATATATATATATATATATATATATATATATATATATATATATATAAATATGAATATATATATATATATATATATATATATATATATATATATATATATATATATATATATATATATATATATATATGTGTGTGTATATATCATATATATATATATATATATATATATATATATATATATATATATATATATATAAAGTAATTACACGATCAACAAATACATGAACCACCCCAATGCTTTCATCGACATAGTTAATTTTCCATTGGATTGATTGCGTTAGTCAATGAATTCTCATCACCCACTCCATAAGTTAACGAAAGGCCTGAATGGTATAACTGTGAAGCATTTTATGATTTTTCCAATGTCTACAGATGGATAAAAAAAAATGCCAGTGACTTTGTTGCGGGGACGAGAGCAATACTAAATCACGGTCGTGAACCTTAGCTTATATTGTGAAAATCTATCGGTAGACTGTGGGAAATCAATATAAAGTTAAAATTGGAGTTGAAACGAATAACAAGGAGAATGATCAAACACGAGCCTTCTGTAAGACCATATACCAAAAATATGGTAAAACCATCTATTGCTGTGTCACACCTTTGGTCAATATGCTGACCATCAGCTTTTCCGGCCCTAGATTCAGTGAAAAATACCGTAGGTTACAAATGAAGATATTTTCAATTCTGATAACATATTTTGAAATTTTGTGTCATATAATATTTTTTATATCTTCATTAATATGCATCTATTCATTATTTATGTAGAACGGAACAAAGGTCCCATGAGCGTCAATAAAAATAAGACTGCCTTCATATACAAGGTGGCCATCAGACATAGAATAACAATACATGAGAAGAAAAATATAGATGGAGGTAGATGCAATAATATTGCAATAAAACAAAATACTGTTGATGAATATTATTGGACTATTACACTTGACATAACTGAGAACAAATGAGATGTAATACTTATATTATGGACTTGTGATGGTTATCAGCGGGAATTTTGATAATGTCCGCATGATTCATTCGGCAGAGTCGAAATCGAACCTTTGAATGCGAGTGAGCAATCAAATCTATAAAATCCTTACGTAATCTGAATTTTTTACAGAACTCAACAAAGAATCTGATTATATAATGGAAAAATATGTCGTAAGAAATGTATATTCAGATAGTAACCTACCAGGATATTTGAAGTGTGACGGTTCGTAATAATATACGGAAATTGATAATGTGGCCACTCATAACAGAGTAAGGCTTGAAGCATAGGTAAACGTCTGTTTCTTCCGTATGATATATGTTAAATCCTATGCTCTATCACATGGTCAACTGATTTTACAAGGCAACAGAGAGACTTTTACTTACGCTTAGGGTTTCTTCGAATTTGACTAGGGTATCTTTGAATTTTTTAAAATAAGTTCCGTGAATGTGAATGTGAATGTTTTTATCACATGATTGTATTATTTTATAGAATTAAAAACCAATATTGTGAAAAGCAGAACAAATTTTTAAATGAAGACGTCCACAAAACAGCTCTCACATTATTATTCCAGATTAAAATTCTCCACACTTTTTCACTCGACCGCCATTTGCTATTTCCCTCTCTTTTCCTTCTCCGCCAATCTCATTCCCATCTGATTTCTCACTTTTCTACTTCTGACCAAATTCACTGATGGAACATGAATTTTGTATGACGACACCTCTTCGCTTGTTTCCCTCAACCAACCACAATGCTCCGTTTGTGGCTCTTGTTTTTGTTTCACTTCAATTTCCTCCACTTGATTCTCGCCGGAAACATACCGCCAATTTCCTTACATTTCCACGATGATGCTAACCTTCTTGCCCTCTACCACTACACTCCTACCTTCCCCTCACTAGCCCTCCCAATGCTAACGTCACACAATTTGTAAAACAGAAAAGGCTCAGTCGAGAACGAGTAAATATTTTATCTTAAATTTTTAAACTTTAAATTACACACGCATTCCCTAACTGAACTATTCCCATTGGATTTTAAAGAACGTTGGTAACAAGTTTAAGCTAGACGGGGCTCGAACCTAAAGCCCGTTACCTTACGATCTTGAGGTTGAATTTAATATCCACTTCTTTGCTTCTAGTGAAATAATGATGAGCGTTTAGAGTTAAGGCCTTTCTTGTGACGCAGTGAAAGAATACCATAACATGATAATTCCTTTAGAAAATCGTTGGGACTTCTCTATATTTCTCTCTCCATTGATACTAATGGATAAGGTCACAATCTATATAATGGTTTCCCTTGGTTCCTAATGGTTCAACTTCCCTTGAACACTGCAATATATCTTGATTTATATTTTGGTTTAAAATATATATTTAAATTTATAGTTTAAAAATCATCAAATGAAACTTAGAACATTGCTCAAACATTACTATGTGTGTATATGTTGCATACATCATATTTTGTGTTTTCTATATATTATCATTTTCATATCTCACATTCTATAAATCATTAAAAAAATGAATAAAAATGAATAAATTAATAATGATAAGTCAAGACTAAAATCGCAACTTACTATTTTGACACATATTTATTTCAGACAGCCCGCACACAAGAGTTTTTCTCTTACGCGGGCTTCTTGTTTCTAAATTAAGATTAAACATCACAATTGAAATCTCTCTTTTGAAATTAAAATTGAATTCTTGCGATCAATTCCATTTTACCTAAAAACGTTTAAAATTGATGTATATATTTATAGAGTCGAGATATTGATTCAATGTATTGTTAATTTAGTATTATGATATTGTTATAAAACTATATGGTTGAATGTATGTTTGTAACTGTATTACATGAACAAGAATAAAATGATATTCAAATTGAATTGAATTGGTTTCCTCATAATTATAAATATATGATGTATCATTTACATTTTTCAATTTATTATCATTTCACAACTGTATGTGTATGATGTGGATAATATTTCCATCAGCCACTGAAGAAATTATTATGCAGATGGAGGTGCCGGGTTGGTCACTCATTCCGAAGTCCTTGTCTATCAGCAGAATTGTGAAAAGTCCTGTCGCCTGAATAATGAATCATTTATTTGAATGAAACAGGTAACAAATGGATAATAGTTAACTGATGATTAACTATTTCCGATCACATGAATACCGAGACTAAAATGAAATTATTGAATTGAGTCATACAAATGAATGTGCAGTTTTTCTTATTTAATTTACCACATATGACCATGTAATTAAATACTACCCATTAAAGAAAACTTCACTTTCACAACTAGAACCAAGAAAGATGTCTGGAATAATTACGAATAAGCATGCAATCGTTCTTATTCAGTGCATCATGCTCTCGGAACGTGGCAGGACATTAAAAAAAAACGCCAATTTTAAATAATATGTATTCTGTAACTATAAGAGTATAAGATGTGCATGGATCTTTAGAATCAGTTTGACGTTTATGAAACATGATTAAATTATTTTGGAATCCAAAACTGGAATCGACGACAGCGTTCAAATTTTTGAATACTCATAAAGTGGGGTGACTAACCCAATGGTGTGACTGCCCTTTCGTTGGAAAAAGTTTCAAACCGCTGCAAATGAGAAAGTTTCCATTTTACAGTATCTATTTTGATACGTATTTTGATTTTGATACGTATCTATTAAGATACAAATGAAAATGGATACGATCAAATTAAAACTTTCTCATTTTTAGCAGTTTGAAACTTTTTCCAATAAAAGAGCAAAGTCAAGCCAGTGGGTAAAAGTCACCCCACTTTACCGGTAATCAATTAAAATAATTTGTTGACTGATAGATGACTGCGAATTTTCTATTCTGAAATATTCACTTTTAGATTTTGAACAAGGTGATGAAACGTGTAATTGAACACCTACTCGGCACTCATCACATGTCATATTGGCGATATAATATATTAGGAATATCATAATTTGACTTCATTCAGCAAATTCTGCGTCTTCTAGCATTGATGATCGTTAATTTAATGTGTCTGGTATGATTATTTTTAATTTCCAACATATCAATGCATGAACCGTCAGAACTATATAACATATCACCGTTGTTCACATCAATAATACAGGAATAGGAAACTTTTGTTGAACACTTATTTGACTGAAGTTATGTAGTTATACATAGCTGAAATAATGATACATATGAATTCGATTATCTTATTTGAAAAATATTAATTCGTCATCTTACTACAGGCTCTAAATGAAAAACAAGTGTGGCTTTCTCAATTTTGTATGGTTCTTCACTTGTATCCACGAAATGAGAAAGTCGTCTATAAACATTACCAACACAAATATCATCGATACATTTATAAGAAAGATAATTAATTTTTTGGATTACGGATATTACAGAATGATATTTACGATTAGAACCACATGACTATATATTTCAGAAAAATAAAATATCGGAAGTCACAGCAAAGTTTCAACAATAATTTAATGTTTACAATTATAATAGCTATGGACGACCTTAATTCTTCTTTCATGGATACGAGTATACGTATACCTTGTAGACAGTGCGTGACAAGTGACCATCAGCGATCAGAAGCCGCTAACGCAACTACGTCTCATAAGGCATGAAACTAGTAAAATATAGTCTCGTTCATAGCCATAACTCGACCAACTAACTCAATAGAGTCGACGTCGAATAGTCGACGGCCAACGTTAGACACATGAATCATTCAGTGAGTTTCTTATGTACGTAATTCTCTCTCAGCCTTCGTGACGTTTATGTCGCATCTTACCACGTGGTACATAAACCAATTTGCTTTCCTACCGAGAGATAGATAGGGAAGGAGAGAGAAGAGTGAGAGAGAGAGAGAGAAATGTTTTTAAAAAGATGTCAAACATGAAGTCTAAGATGGACTGGTAACCGCCGAGTTGCGTAGTGACGCCCAGCACACCAGAACACGCGGAAACCACACGGAAACTTCAACATCAACAACAACAGTAACAGAGAAACTTTGAGTGAAACTTATGTTGACTCATAACTTGTCCAGTTGTCTTATTTAGAGACATAAATATGACTCTAACGCATACATAACTCCCGGAATATAACATGTCCCAAGGAAACATTTATTTTAGTAAAGCCGTCGTTCTATCTTCTCGAGCTCATACAACAGAGTACTCGCCATGAAAAATGTGGGTTCATGGCTGTAAGAAATTTGAATAAGTTACTTCTTGAAATATTGAATGAGTAGAGAACTTCAATATTAAATTAGTTTCATCAGCCTCTATTATATAATTTCTTCAGATGTTAAGAAGAGGTAATAATAGTCGTGTTTGAATGTTATGAAAATTAACTGTTTTGTGATACAGTTTAAATTTTCATGATTGTTAAAATATGCCTTCAAATTATATACGGATCTATAGTCCAAACAATCTGAAATATCATTATAAAATGAAAATGAGAAATCTCGTAAAATACAAACGTGTCAGTACAAAATCTAAATGTAATAATATATCGGTACTAATGATATAGATATGTATTTGGTATGACTGATAAACTATCAAGTTCCTTTTGTAGACAATCACACAAAGTTTCTCAAGTTTATAAAAAGTTTGCCCATCACACTGTTTATTCCTCTCGGTCCCAAGTCAACATTCTCATAGAAAAAAAATCAGATTTTAAATGGAATCGTCCACAAGTGGCAATAACTCGATCTCTGAAGATCTATTATTTGTGGGACCACATGTCAAAAATATCTCACGTCGTATCGATGAAATTGAAAAAAATCATCTCTAGCTGGAGGAAATGGCAAAGAACGGAAGGAGAGAAGAAGTCAATAAGATTGTGAGTCTCACCGATTTACTCGGCTTGAATGAGAGGAACCGCAGTGGTGTTCAAATTGTACGATACCCAAGAGTGAGATTCTTTGGCGAGCGCGCGAGGATCGAAATGAGGCAAGTCGGGTTCTTCGTTCAGATTCTTTTCCGAAAACTGTTGACCAATAAGTATCACATTGATCTTGTCTTGGCAATCAATCAGTTCAACGCTATTGCGAGCAAATAAACACATATTCTTATTCCATATGTTGAACACGTAAAATAACCAAAAGAGTCATAATAACACCATTTGAATGGATAATATTAACAGAAACGACTTGAAATTGCATTTATTAACCAATTTCATTTTTTAATATATCTAATAAGAATGTGTATATCAAACTGTATATAAAATTATGTGACTCCAAGTTTGGTAATAACACATTTCCTAATTTATGTTTTGAAAATTGAATAACATATTATTTTTTCTTTCGGAATGCAGTTTCATTATTGGTCTTAGTGGAAGTCAAATGATATGAGCTCTACACACAATTTTAAAAAACATATAATCTATGGAACATATATCATAATCACACGCTAGTGACACCACTGTTCCTCCGAACTAATACAAGTACAGTGTATTTCTTTCTCGCGCTTCTTACGCTATATGGATGGGATTTACCTCAATTGTATACAGCTTGATTCTTTGGCCCTAAGTTTGGCCCCACCGAAAGACGAACAGTAAAATAAGAGTAAAAGAAAGCATCGAATAAAAGGGAAAGGAAGCCGATGGAATGAGAAGAAACGGTAGGAAATTCGCTCTACACCATCCTCCACGGCAAGAATCATGGGACCCATGAGAGTGTAAACGAGCGCGATTCCCTATATAACACAAGTCCCTAGTATAGTACTACTACATACCTCCTTCTTCCAGACCTTAGCTAGCTCATCCTCTCTCCAGGGTAACTCGAGATCTCTGGAGGAATACCAGGAGAGATCTATGGATGCCTCTTTAGCATCAGTTAGTTGTTCAGAAGGTAGCAACGCGTATAATATACGTTCTCTGGATACCTGATAATCTTTTCGACCGAGTGGAGTTTTAATAAAAAAAAGTTTACATAGTATTCTACTGAAGTAAGAGCAAGAGTGATAATGCTTGCGTTGTGCTAACCCACGCAGAAGTGAGAATATGAACTATACAAAGCAAAAACGGTACCAAAGAGAAAGAAGGAAGATTTTATAAATGAGTAACTTTTTGTGTAACTTTTCTTTGACATACATAATGTGTCATCATGCAAACATTACACATAGACTATGTATGTGTGTATGTATATATATATATATATATATATATATATATATATATATATATATATATATATATATATATATATATATATATATATATATATATATATATATATACATATATATATATATATATATATATATATATATATATATATATATATATATATATATATATGTATATATATATATATATATATATATATATATATATATATATATGGTGTTTCAATTAGATGAAAGCGGAGGCTTCCATTTCACATACCGACAAAAATCGAGCTCTGTTTTTGTTTTTTCATTTTCTTCATGTTTCATTTTGTGCATAGCATAAAAGTTAGGAAGTGTAATTGGTCAACTTGCCGCTTTTTTCCAGTCCGGAGTCACCAGAATGAGTTGAGATGGGTTTCGATCAAAATCGGTGTTATGGTCATTTCAGTCAAAAATTGAAAACATTGGATATTCCCATAAGAATAGTATAGACTATAGAGTGAAATAACACAATTCTCAATTTCTTCCGTATGACAAAAAGTTTTACAGAATGTTGATAAGTTGAAATAGTGTGTATAGATAACTTTCGAGTACATTCTATGTAAATATCTCGTTCCTCATACAACGCATAAGCTGCGTTATCCTGGTTAGATGAGCGTAGCGAAGATTTACATTCCACATACCGAAATAAATTGGGATTCGTTTTAATGTTATTTTGTTTTTGTAATTTTATACGCTGCATACAGGCCAGGACCACCCAACTTGAAACCAATCCAATCAACCATCAAACTTGGAACTATCAATCAACTTGAAACTTTTTCCGCACACACCAGACTGGGGATTGAATTGTTCTTTAGAAAAATTTTGCCAAAGGTTCTCCCAGGAAAAAATCGAAAATTTTGGAAAATAACCCGTAGGAAAATTACTCGAAAAACAAAAATTCTGTAAAATCTCTCAAATTCTTACCAAATATGAAAACAACTATCAAATTAAATTTCATTCATTTTTACAATCAATATCGGAAGAAAAATGAGGATAAAAAACGCATCAATAGCATACATTTGATTGAATAGGTATTAGGCCCTAAGACCAACAGGTTGCAATAACCAGTAGCACAGCACACTTGGAAACAATAGCAACAAGTAGCAGATATGTTTTATTTTCACTTTTGAAGTAATTCTAAGTCTGTAGATGTGGAGTGAGCTGACAGAATTTATTTCATTTTAGATTTTCATACTTCTAAGCTTATCTCAAAACGCCTATACTGCTTTTCCCTAGTTTTCTACAAGATATATAATGTAATGGCAAGTATTTGTTTTGGCTCCGACAAGAAATGTATGGTTAGCCTAAGAAGAGTTTGCGAATACGACATTTTGAATTACGTATCAGTAAAATGAATCCTAATCTCACAAGTCACATCTTCACCAATTACAAGAATAAAATATCGTCATACACAGAACATTTTTGAAAACATGTTTCATGCGGATCATTCAATCAACTCATATGTAATTCAGAGTTATTTCATAGAATCGAGATAAAATGAGAAAAAGACATCACAAAGAAGCATATTAAATAAGAGTATACTTTCATTACTCAGTGCCTCTTCATTTCATTCAACCAACAATATATTGGCTGCAAAATGATAATCTGTAAATGAATCCGTTCTGCAAAACACATTCATGTAGCGTACAAAATATAACCCATATTATTACATTGATAATTGCCACCATTACATAACGAATAACGACAGACCTGTAAACTGACCACAAAGTGCTTCCTAGCTTCTATAGTTATGCTGCTAGACAATATAAGATTTGAAACCGAATATCGGGAAACTGTAGCCGAGCTAGCCGAACTAACTCGACTCTGATTTCCCCAACTATAGTTGGATGTTAAAGCAATATACACAATTTCTGTATAAAACTGACTCCTCGAATATATATACGGATCTCGCGATCCGAACGCAATTTGATTTCCTGTGTAGCCCCTAGGGAGTGTAATCTCGGCCGCGCCCGGGCAAGTGGCTAGTTGGCCCAGGATTGCCCATATATATATATATATATATATATATATATATATATATATATATATATATATATATATATATATATATATATATATATATTCTATATGTAGACGTCGGACGGTGTAATAGAACAGAGGAAAACTCAATATTCAGCCAAGTGGAAACCTTGTTAAGGCCATCCCTACTTGCCCCAGTCTGTCTCTCTCTCTCTCTCTCTCTCTCTCTCTGTCTCTCTCTCTCTCTCTCTCACACATTCCTCTATATAATATGTGATACTATGATATGCAGATGCAATAGGGGGAATGAGAGAAAGAGGAAAGGGGGATTTTGCAATTAAGATGACCACTTCGCCGTGAGATGATGATGTGACTGTGGAGTTGCGACTCTAGCCACTTTAGTTAGCTACCACAATTTACGGTATATAAATAAACAGATATATTTCCAACTTCGACTTGGATTACATAATCCTATCTGTTCGTTGAACAACGAAACGTTGTGAACAGATAAAGTGTGGTTTTCTGTATCTGAGAAAACCACGTATAAACTAAAATCACATTGGAAATAATTGTTCGTAAACTATACCGTGCATCCTCTACATAAAAAAGAACTCATGCTTATGAATATTGAAAATTCGCTTTTAGTGTAGGCCCATAGGCTGTTGTGTTATCTCATACAGGATATATCATATTTTCCTTTTTGAAAAGTTATGAATGCATACTGCATATATGTGCATTACTCTCGCAAACAACCCTGGGGACTACTTTTTAAAACTTACTTTTTTATCCCTGAGTATATAAAGAAAATGGGGAACGATAAACATATTATAGAGACACCCATTTATTTACCTCCTCGCTTTTAAAAATACGAGAGATAAAGTGTTGCGAGAGTTTTTTATTCTTTTTAAACTATAGTCGTTCATGGGAAAGTCTAGTACTAAGCTTTGATTGACGAGAACTGATAATCTGGAGAAGATAAACAATTCACTCTGGTTACATTTTGTTGCAAGCTAAAATATGTGTACTCATTTCTATAACAACATAGATTATAACACCTATATACTCATGAACTGAAAAGTAATCTTCTTTACATAATAATTAAAAACTTTTGATCGAGTTATTATATCATCTCTTTCTTTTTCTTCTCTTTCACAGTAGGCCTATTAAAACCTGATTTGAAAATCTTGTTCAATATAATGCAATTATGATGAGTAATGCATTTTTCTACAAAAGTATGAAGAAATATGAGGAAATAAATCGAATATACGAAGAACGTGCCCACAGAGAAATGATTGAAGAGAAAAATAGGAAGATAAATCTAATAATTTGAAATATTTTCATAAATGATTAAGATTCCAGTAAAATTGTCAGACTGAGTTTTTTTTCATGACAGCTAGATATTATTTTTCCTATAGATACATATTACAAATTGGCCACCGATGACAGCTGTCCTCAGGGGCAGTATAGAGAGTGGAGAGAGAGGGATTTTTGTGATTGTTGAGTTTACGAATATATTACAAAATAAATGACATAATCCAATTATTCGACGTGAGAATCTCTGAACATGCGTGTATATATGCATATACACGTCGGTAGGACGGAGCCTTGTAAATCAGCCTTCTAGCGCATCAGTCGTGGGGATCGGAAAAAATGTGGCGATATTGCACCCGGGTGGATTCATTGCAGACGAAACGAATTTCATCTGAACGAAGGGTAAAAAATAGATATCCAGTCGTATCTATATATACATAGAATATGATTAATATCGGTCACTGGACAGTCAAATTAAATGAAGTACAATATTGTACAAAAATAACCCCAAAAAATATAAATAGTCGTGAAGTGAAATTCTATTCTTGGAATGTCAAAACTTATGATTTCTTCTAAGGATATAGAACCATTCGTATACTACCTAAATGTCGACCTAATTTTTAGCCAAGTTCCGTCAAAAGTTCAGAACATGATCAAAATAATATCTCCATGCAATTTGACAAACAATTTGAGTAATTTCATTATGGTATGCAATTAAGCGTGAATCGGAGTGTCGTCAACAATAATTGTACAGTCAAAAATACTTCTTCTCATCAAAGAATTAAGATTGATGAAATTTGTGAATAATAATTGTCAATACATATAGGCTATTAAAATACATTATATATCCTTCATTAACTCATTATGAACATCGAAAACTTGACATAAAATCATTTTTCCCAAAATAATTCTAATGATGGCATGGTACCATTCGCACATGTCACCACAAGGAGATATGTTACTCCTACATTTCATATTTACATTACATAGGCCTACACACAAATTACTAAAATATAATATATATTCATATTCACTTTACGGTCACAAAAGTATATTATTCCATTTTATTTGAACAAATGTATTGCTTATATTGTTTAAATGTAACCTTTACAGTGCTCCGCTTGAAATGCTGGCTTGATGCGTTTGTAAATTTTGAAAAATTGGTCCTATTTGTTATTCTTCCGAGTATCCTAGTAGCTGCATGGTGTATTGTTTAACACATGGAATTGTCCTTCAAGTGATTTTCATTATGAAACATCAAGTGGTATGGTGACAAATTGGTGACATGAGCCACATGGGCACCTGTGTATTGTAAGTTGCCAGCACGCAGGGACTGTTATACCCTGCCTCTCACCCCTTTACCAACACCCCCACTCACCCTACTCTTCTCACCGTGATTGGGGGACGACACACATTGCTCCATCAATCTGGGTTGAAAAACAAGATCCGTAGAGATGAATAAATATACATGATTTGTAGAGATAATAATGTGTTTGTTTGGGGTCGTGCTTTTAGGAATAAAATTCGAGGCACAACTATAGAAGTATAATTTTAAATTATATTTTTAAATGGTATAATATAGAAGTGAATTTTAGGTAGAGTTATTGGCTCATTTCAGATAAGAGCCCTGAACTCTAGAGTTGAATTTCGAAATTCCATGTTCCGAAGCGATCAGTGACTAATTATCATTCTAACCAATCGCATGTTTACGATAATAGTGAAATAAATACACTTCCATCACAAATCATATCAGTTGATATCATACACTCACCTTTAAAAAGAGTTTATGATGAACACACAGTCTAGTTGCCGAGTGGTTGATACACTGAACCGTCATCCAGGAGACCGGGGTTTGATTCCCGCCATGATTGACCGTCCTAACAGGGATTTTTCCTGGTTTTCCTCTGTCGTTTAGGTCAATACTGGAAACAGGCCACGACCGATTCCTCCCCACTATCCTCAAACACCTAAAGAAATAATCTTTCGTCTCATCATCTCATCATATCATATCATTCAACGACGCAAAAAGATCGTAGTCATCAATACAGTACGTCGTTAAACCCAACATGAATGAATGATGTTACAACAACTTGATTAGTTTTCCTAAGCGGTAAATTATTTCCTTTGGTGAAAGATGAAACAACAATCGACTTGATAAATGAGTCACCAAATTAAATCGACAGATTAGTGACATGGACAAATCTAAATCAATGTGAAACAATCAAAGAAATGATGTGTTCAAATATATCTCCATCATTTATACTAAGCGTACATATAACAGGAAACCACCCTTCTTCTCATTTTTAAGTGATAATATAACTAGCAAGAAAAGATTAGATGAGGGCACTTCGTTTAAATAAAGTACGTATTTTCACATTTCACGTTTCCAACTTGAATCTCCAACAGTATAGGTTATTCAAGTGTGAAAAACTTAAAAACGTAATCTTCAATTATACGCAGCTACATTCTCATTAAGTTCTCTCCGTGTCGACTTTTATGGATGTTATTAAGGTGTTGTGAATAAGTGATGAGAGTTCACCAGCTCGAGGCTTCGTTTATGACTAATTTAAAGAGATTGTCACCATCAACAGAAGGGTTACACATTGAGAATCTGGTAGGAGTGTAATTACTTGTCAAGTATGGTTGTAAAAGCGGGAAAAGGGCGAACGTATAATCAAAGCTAGAGGACTACAACACGCATCTCCTGAGTGATAATACGTCATAGTAAAATGTTCTCATTCAAAATAATAGGAAAAATATATACGTTTTTATTTGATTGCGTGGTTTTATGAGTGAGTGTGAGTAAATTGCAATTCAGCAATTGATATACCAATTTCAATGAAAAAACTAAAATATATCAAAATACTTGAAGCATAAAATAAGATTTGGCTAGGAAGAAAGCAAATGAGAAATAATTCAATAGGAAAATGGAGAAAAGATGCAAGATCGAAGATTCCTTTCCCCAGCGCAAATGATCAGGTTTTATATTATCCTTGAACTTCCAAGTTCACTATCACTAATTAAATGCATTATATTGTAATTCATTAATAATAATGATAATAATAATCTTTTATTTTAACAGATTGATCAAATACATTTTGATATTGTCTGCGTCAGAAGTATATTAATATACAAATATATTTGAGGGTAGTAAGAAAATTCATCATTCTGAACGTGCAAATTTTATCTATCATCAGAAATCGTCACATCATTCAAAAAAAAAAAATACAAATAGGAATAGGAATGAAAACATGAATTATTTGCTTTGGGGTGATAATAGGCCTATCACCTTCGTGGTGCCACGTCCAAACGTTCCATCATTGGTCATTGGTGCGCGTCAGAATGTCGAAATACAAATCATTCGACAGAGCGTTTTGTCGAATGACCTTTTTGTCAAAAGTTCGTTTCGTAGAATTTTCGATGATTCGATTTTTCGACAATTCGATTTTTCGACAAAATAGTATGTGGTTGTCATCCTCAGATATAATTGTAGAACACCGTCTTTGTGTCACCTTTGCAAAGTTGATGGAAAAAAAAACAATTTTCGTTGTGTGAATTCATGGGTGGGCGAAATTGAGTAATTTGCTACTCATCAAGCTTTAAATGAAAAATCATGGGAAAATGTCCTATATACTGTGTATTCCCTTTCACATTGACATAAAAATATCATTCACAAAATCTACCACAATCAAATGAAAAAAGTAGCACCAAATCGATTCGAATTCAATTAAAAACAATTAATGTTATTGTGATAGACTAAATAATGATGTAATAATCGAATCCTTTCTAATCAAAATGACAAACGTCTTAAACCCCAGGACAGATATAGCAAATCCATTAAAATATCATGGGAGGCTAGTTGTTTTAATGAGTTTGCCCCTGTTTTCTCCGATTGTATCGGTATAGGTATCTAATAATCGCCCGCCCGAGACCACACCCCGACCCACACGACGATGATGGTGTCACCAATGGTAATTACATACGGGGCGTGGTGGATTTAATGTTTCTTGTTAGACCTACTCGTCCATCGTGACGAGTAATGGAAATAAGTTGACGTGACGCCGCGACGCTGATTGACGCCCGATTGCGTCGCGTCGTTACTTCATTAGGACCGAATGATATTTCACGGCAAGATTGTCACTCTGGATACTCGTTCATAATTATACATGATTATATTAAGCAAGAACAAAATGAAAGTTATTAATATAACATAACACAAAAATGCTTTTACGAAATTCATCCATGTTTTATATTCAATTTTGTTTAGTTTTCTTTTTTAATTATAGCTTACTGTTGATAATTTATTTAGAAGATAATCATAATTATGACAAGCACGCGGGATTATAATGGATACTGTGGAACCGGCACCTCTACCATTAGTGTATCAGGTGTCCAGATAAGATTACAAGTTATGATTGTTTTGATACATTATTTTAATTAATAAAGCTTATGTGAAATTTGAAAGAGTTATCAAATAAGGACGACAGGTTTTGGCCAGATAATTAATTGAGTTTTTTTCGGTAATGTATAAAGATATATGCGCATTATTCCAGCCGAAGTAGAAAGAAACAGAAAAGATAGAGACACGGTGCAAGCAAATGAGACTTGAAGGTTTTTATAAATGTGGTATTAATATTGTGAAATACATCCTTATTCTGTAGTTTGAGATGATTCAGTATCATCAAATTCGAATCCTTTAATCACAGACATGTGAGATGTTCATGCTAGTTATATTTGTGCCGCGAAAACGTATTACTTGAAACATTATGAAACTTTAAAAAATATTACATTATATTAATTTTATACGACGTCTTTTCAACTTTATACTCCAGAAGCTGAGAACTTTCTGGGTAACTTTTTAATACTACATAAAAATACACATATCGAAAGCTAAACCAGTACGCTATTAAATTAAAGAAGAAATTGAAAGATATTCCTTCACACACAAGCTTTTGGGTACATCACACCCTATATAAATAAATCACCCAGGTGTAACTTGTATAAATCCTACTTTAAACAAGGGTGTGAAACCTAGAAAAAACACTAAAAAAACAACTCATTGGTAACTCCAGTCACGCGTTTGGCCGCGCTCCCTGTGGAGGATCGGTGTATCTTGGTATATCGCATCTACCACGATACGTATATCCGATACAAGCTTGCAAACAGAATCGCATATTGTTGTTGTCGAGGTGGGAGGGTGGGAGGGGGATGGTGGTGTATTGCGAGAATGGAATGCAAGAACTAGCAGGGTGAACCTCTGAGGTAATGTCTGAATCAATTTGAGAGACCCCAAGGAGCTAAGGCGTGAGCCAAAGCAAAGATACCCGCATGTAGTGTGAGTGAGTACACGTTATCACCAACTCACGCTGCTGGAAAAGGATGAAGAGGATGCGATAACGTATCATGTATTCATTGGATGGTTTATGTTGAACACTGCAGAGCACATATGTGTGTGTGTGTAGGTATACTGCATGATTATATTGAGAGGTTTAATCGAATTGCAGATCAAGTGTTATGAGTGCCCTGTATTTAATCAGAATGTACAGAAAAATTGTATTTCAAGTCTTTCTATCAATGAATGTTTTCTTATTGATCGATTCTAAGTGAATCATTATTTGAAATTAGGAATGTATTCTATGTATTGTAGAAATCATCACCACCGAGTGTCTAGTTATCATATTTGTATTGTGTTAGAATAATCATTTTGAGACGCTCCCCCCCCCCCCCTCCCCGAGCTCATTCAATCGAGACACTGCTTTGGAGATAAAGTAATGTTGGGCGTAGGTTCAAGTCCTGCGTGGAGTTTTGTGAACATCATATATCCATCACACGTTATTTTAACCCCCGAATAGTGAAGCTGTTGGTGGAGTTGTTAGGCAAACAATAAAAGTTATCAATTGATAATTGATAATGATAATTATAATAATTATAATTCAATCAAAATGATAATGATAATATTAATAATGAGATAGAAAATATACGACAATACAACATTTAACTGTTGATGGAGTGGTCAAGATGCATTGAGGGTTGCGTTGGTTTGCCACTTCTAAGCGGCAAACCAACGCAACCCTCAATGAATCTTGGGAGGGGTGTTGACCATTTTATCTCTATAGATCTTCTGACCTTCAATTTAATTTATAAAATATCAAAATATTTAAGCATGTTACACTATACATAAATTTCAGAAATGTCACTGTAGTGTTCAGTATGATTTATTTTATTCTGAAATTATTCACATAATATCAATATAAAATTACCGAAAATGAGCTATTTGTTCTGATATTTCACTTATATATTTTACTACATACTACATTTTACACTATTCTACTATACATATTTTTTTTAACACAGAGTATACAATCCTTGAGCCCCAAAATATTCTCTCCATCCATGATCGATGAACTCGTCTGAAAATTAGTAGGATTCTCCGCCTTAAAATGCTTTATTAAAAAATGAACTGAAAAATGTTATTTCTCTTCTTCGTGTGTAGATGGTCACTTTATCGATATTTATTTTCCATTATCTTTCAACTATTGCTTCCTTTTTACATCTTATCCGCTACCATAATATACACAGGTTTTAACACTTTTTGCCGCGATGTCTAGAAATGCGATATCGTTTTCTGGCGGCGTACCAACTTAAACTAATGTAATATTAATGACAAGGAAATACATTTTCGATCGGCTCAATAACAGGGTGTTGGTTTGTGAGGGGGAAGAGCAGGGAAAGCGCAAAATATTCCATTCGAGGCGTTGAGAAAGCAGAGTTTGGAAACAGATGAGGCGTTATGTAGACGGAGTGAAGCTCGATGGAACATTAGTTGAGAAATCGAAACTTTTGACCGGGAAAAATGCAAGGAAATTAACGGATTGAATATTCATCATTGAGAAAATAAAAATTGATAAAATACCCAACCAAATTTGTATTAATAATATATTGACGGCAATTCCAAAGAATTTGAAATGGCAGGCACAAGGTTCCAAGTTAACTGCTATTTGTTGGACTACTCTCCTCCCTGATCCAAGTGAGTTCATAGAGATAATATAAATGAGAAGCATTTTCATCAATGATTAGTATTAAATGACGAGATGGTGGACGAGTTCTCACACACAAACGACGACACTCAACCTTCTCCATGAGACTAGCCAAGAACCATCCTGTCTGATAATTTTCTATGTTCTTATCAGATGTGAAAGTGGATATTGTGAAGAAGTTATAACATATAGCTACATAATCGACTCCAAATACCCCTCCCCCTTTCTCACATTCAAGTTGGTTTCTAAAGAAAACGTGCTATACAATAATTTTCACAACAAATAATATGCCTACAATTCTGCTTTCGTGTCAAATTTTATCGTTTATACTTACTTGTAAATGTATCGTTAATATTTGCAGCTTACTTGCAATGTCTCCCATGAAGTAGTTCATCTTTTCGCTCTAGCATGTTTCGTTTTTCTTTTCTTATCATTTGTGAATTCTGCATTACTTTGATCGTTTTCAACGTATTGTTCTCAGTGCAGAACCTTTACATCAATCCAAACCAAGAATCTGTATTGGTTATTTCCACTTCAGATATTTAAATAAGTTTGACATGTAACACGGTATATTGTGGTTACTTGATTCGCAGCTCCACATAATAAATGTTGGTATGCAAGCAAGGTCTACAACTACTTCTACTACTGATAGTGATTTCTGATCTTTTCAAAGGACCTTTGACACCTTCAATAGATGAAAATGTATTTCAAATTTCTATAGGTAACGTGTTTCCCATCTGTTATTTTCAAAGTATAAGGTTTTTCCTTTACTTTTCGTCTTTGGGGAATTGCGAAGGTTTGCTCGATGTCGATACAACTTCGTTGTCCCAACAATTCTACGGTTTTATTCTCGCCTGTCGCACTAAACTTTCATAAAATTGTGTTTCACTCCTTACAACCGAACCCCAAACCAGTAACCACAAATGCATTCTGGTATATGTAGTAGGATACTGGCGCGGTTGGGGAGGAGGAGGAGGAGGAGTGTGATAGGGGAAGAGAATAGGAAAAGAGCGATATAGATTATGGGAGAATAGATTCAGGTTCTTATTACACAATTTCCACAGACTCGACCCGTGCCTCCCTCCTTCCACCCTCTCCTCCCTTGCCCACCAAGCTAATACTGCTAGTGTCTTATTCTGTGTAATCCATACCTTCGCAGCATTACTATCTTTAAAATCAGAACCACATGAGAATAGTTGTTTTATGGAGTGGAAAGAAAAGAATGACTTGTTAAAAGGTGAGTGAAACATTTTCATGTGAGAAAATACTTCTGAATGAAATGAGAAATTACTTTTGAAACCAATCACATGAGTGACAATGATAACATTTGATAACTGTTTCGTTGATGGATTGGAGCTTGTTTCAACCTTACAATTGAAATGTCAGGTCTCTAAAGTAAAGTATTTTGTCTGTCCAAGTATTGAATTCATGTTTACTTCGACGTGGAGGTTGATTTGAATTTCTTATTGGATGAGCGAAGCGAAGACTCAATTTCACCATACCCGAAAAAAAGTGCCTGTTTTTTTTCGCGCTCCACAGGTCAAACGAAAATTCAAAATCAGTAAACATGGCATACATGAGTGTCCTTATCCAACTCGATACTGTATAATTTTGAGGCGCAATCGGTTTAACCACTTCTGAGAAACATCATTTCAAAATTTTCAAAATCAAAAATCTCATAAGAATAACCCGGAGAAAAAAATCGTCAAAAATATTTCCTTCGAGAGAATTAAAATTCTCATGGAATGTCAATATTTTAATTATACACCTTATTCCGAACTTTTAGTCCAATCAGATCTGCCGTTTTGATGTAAAAAAAATATATAATTCATTTTTTTAAATCACTTGAAGCTATTAAGAAACCAATTGAATCCAAGCAAGAGGTATCACCATCAATTGGAAACGGTTAAAACAAAGCCTTCTTTATTATCATATAAATTGATCAGGATATGATGGCAGTGACATAATTGTTTGGATCTATTTGTTCTATTTGTCTATTGTTGGAAAGTGTATATATATAAATAACCAATCCAAAGATAAAAGTTGAAATAAGTAGCTCATCCATCAACGCGGTAACACACAACTCGTTTGCCTAGTATTTTCCATGAGAGTACATGTAGTTTTCTGAATCATATCGCTTCAGTCAAACAATAAATGTAATCTGCCAGTGACCTAGTTTTGGAGAATAATTGAAAATGTTTTCATCACTTAGAATCGTTATGACAGATAGTCTGTCTTCAGATCACTATATTTATAACCACGAAAAAAGAAATTCGTCTATTCCTATACATAACAAATACGAATATCGCCACTATACTTGTATATAAGTGTGATATTCTTTGGTTATTATGAATTTTTAAGACGTGGTTGTGAAAAGGAACTTTGCTCCCAATTAAGCCAAGGACAACTAAGCAATTGAGCAAGAAGGTGTTATTTGTTTATAATATCGATCTAGGCCTGTCCGGTCATCTGGCTCAATCGGTAGTGGTGACTTATAGGCCTACAAATCATCATATAATTAAAAAGGTAAATTTTAAAATGGAGAGAACATTTTCTCAACCCTGAACTGATTTTTTCATCTATCGTATTAGCAATACTGGGAGCCAATATTTAAGACCAAGAGTGTGAATTACATATTCAATTATTGTATGAATGTATTCTTTAGGCCTACATTACTAACGGAGCTTTTCCACTTACGAAAGTAGAAAATCTATAAATAAAATCACGTGAGAGAATAAATAACTGGTATGGAGAAGATCTTGAAAAACTATGTGATGGCGTGAAGAAACTATATCTCCCATTAAAAGAGTCAAGATGAAACCCGGATAAGTTGAAACATTCTACTCTCACAAAGAGATAAAACCTAATGCGTGAATTTTGTAATCCAGAAAAGAAAAAAAAACGAGATGATCAAATGAGCCGAAAATGAATCATGTGATTGAATCTACGATAACAACTGTACATAGTCAATACACAAATAAATATGAATATATTGAGCTTCTATATGATGGAATAAATAATATCTTCGAAATGCAAAATAGTGTCATATATATTTCAACACTTATTTTGAGAATTCAGCTACAAGTCCGATTCAAAATGCTGATAATACAGCTCAACTTGAAAAAAGTGATTTCAATATGAATCATTACATACTGTAACTATCAAACACTGTAACTATTCGACGTATAACTAACTACATCTGCTGATAATACCACACACTTAATATCTGGGGTCAAATCGGAAATTCAAAATGCTTGTACATCAACAATCTCACAAATGACTGAATGTAGCTGTGTGGATAAATTATGCCTGCACTAAACTGAACAGTTCTCTTAGCATGAACAAAAAAGTAACAAAAACAAACAAAAAGTAACAAAAAGTATTGATTCAAATAACTGAAATAATCTTTATTCCATCATGAATGAACAAAGCTCATCAGTCAATGATCATACTCAATTCCTTGGTTTCAAAATAGACAACGGCCCAAAGTGGGATGTGTAAAAAATGAAACTGCGAAGAAAATAGCCTCCAGATGATATGTTCCTAAAATATTGATGAAATTATGTAATTATTCTAGTTATTTCTAATATGACATAATTCCAGGTAGCTCAGATCTTCAAATGAGTCATTGTGAATTTAATAATGAACCAGTATCTAGGGGTGTGAAACTTTTTAAGTGTCTATCAGTACCAATCAAATCTATAACAATCATGAATGCTTTTGAGAGTGAACTGAAAAACATTTTGAAAGATCAATGATTCTATAGAATGAAAAATTTGAAAAACTTCAGTAAGTTTCAATCAAACTGGCAAATGCACATGTCAATTTTCAATTGTTGGTGTTTAATTGAATCTGTTTGTGCACTAACAATTTGTGATGATGATAGTAATGATTCCTGTCCAATAATTGTTTTTAGATCAATATATCCATATCACAACCAGCTATCTTTCTCTCTCTCTCTCTTTTCCTCGCACTGGGACTGATCACAGCCCATGGATACAATAAAGATGTACTATTATATTATATAATTCTTCAGCCTCAAGTCGAATTGAATTTACATTACAGAGAAAACACTATAATAAAAGGTACGGTTGGCACATTGATACAGTGTAATAATCATATAAATGTATTGAAACGATTAGAATAGCCATAGTGTAAGTTGAAACCATCACTTCTACACTGAAATAATTGAAATAATTCAATAAAAAATCGTGAAGGTAATATTTTCTCATTCATCCTCATTGATATGTAAAACAGAAACATTCAATGCAAATGAATACCGAAGACACAATCGTCCATTATTTAGAATGATTATTTTCATATTATGTACATTTATATATATTTTTCAGAATAGATTTATGATTCACAGCAAGCTTATGAACATGAACAAATTTTATTTACTGATCATTCTCAAATTATTTTAAAAACAAAGCTTCAGATAAGATTTGATATTTTGGTGGAGGAGCCGAGTATTTCACCTCAATTTTGAAAGCGTTACGATAGACTGAATCCACTTCATCTCGAAACGAATCTTAACTAGTCCAATCTAATTAAAACTTTTGAAATTAAAACTAGTTCATTATAAATTATAATTCCATGTCAATAAATTTAGTATCCACATCTCGTATCGGAAGTTTTCGATGCTAATTCTCGCTTCATTAATTTGTCCCACTTGAAGGAGCGAGTTGGAGAGGAGAGAATAGAAGGGATAGAGAGGGGTTAACTTGTTCGTGGCGTGAAGGATAGATAGAGACTAATTAAGCGATCACCTCGTCTGGACCGGGATGCTGTACGAGACCCTACATTTGGACATCTCTCGTTCGCCATCTATATCTCTATCTCTCCCTTCGTACCCATACATCAGTCAGCTATCCTTCTAGTATACCAAACGCCACGCTCAAGTCACCTACCTCAATCATTCGATAACTTAATTAGTTCATGTCAGGAAAACTTGGAGTAATCAGACGAACGGGCTTGCGCGATGTACAGTAAACCTCGTGGGATTCGAAACCGGGACTTGGATTGTACCCAATTAAAGATATTATCTAGTTGATGTTTGATTAGTTAAACTCACAAAAACGTAAAAAATAGCTCGATTGAATAATCAGTTATTTTAATGCGAGAAAAACCGGGAATAAATGAGATGTTGATTGGATATTCCAACTTCAAATTATTGAGAAATTCCATAGTTTGTTCAATATTTTATCATTAGTCCCTTTAGGCCTGGTATTACCAACGTGGGATTAGCTCCAACTGGCAGATGAAGTTGTTATCACCATGGTTACCTGTGATATTTGTTTTCACCAATTCTCAGATAACTGCTAACTGGACTTGGTAATACTGGACCTTAGTGTTATTAATGTTTGCTTTTTGTAAAATATTTTACATAAAATGTCGAAATATAGAGAAAATTGAGTTATAAGTAACTACCACCACATTTCATTTGGTTTGTTATATGTATAGATAACTAATTACAGTGTTATCAGTGGTCAAGTCAGCCACAAGGCGTGACACGTTATCAGAACAAATTTGTACATACTTTTAATTAATTACAAAATATAATATCATAGGTCTCTCGTTTGACCGAAATTGTTGGATATGAAAATTGGAAAAAAACCTCCTGGCTCTATCACTGCGATGCTTTAGGGATGAAGTTTATTATCGATTCCATTAATAAGGTATACGTAGGAGTATAATATCCCGACCTCTAAACCCCCCCCAGAATGAGTATAGATGTGTCCTATATTAGCCCTGAACGGTAATCGATCATCATTGGAGATAAGAGGTTAGATGGTAGCTGATGATGGGAGAGATGGTGGCTGTAATCCGAGGCCCGACTCTAACTGCCGCATAGCTCTCGATCATTCTAATTGAAACGTGATCTATACGCGGCCCTGCCAGTACTCTGTAACGAGGCAAGGTTCTATCATTCTCCCTCTCTTTCTCTCTCACCCTTCATCAGTACTTCATCAGTCAACTCGCCTCGGAGACACGCATTATTACCAATTAGAAGATAGGTAATGAAGGATGGAGATTTGTTTTGAACAAAAATATGTAAACTGTATTTTTTCAACTGTAGGAAATATCATTGATGTTCTAAAGAAGTCTCTCGATTGATATAATTTTGCAATTTTCATGTGGATTTTATCAATACATATTTAAGGTATATTGAAACCAACAACAGAACCCATCAAAATACATTAAACATTGAACAAATTCGCTATGTTTATTACACATAATTGTATTTGTTCATAGTGAATTGAACAAACTACTAAGTACATAAGCTGACATATATAGACCAGCATATCTGGCTCAGTTGCTAGCGCGCTCGTTGCATGTGATCCTCGAGAATTGATCACCTTATCTGGCATATTGGGGGCATATCGGGCCTTGCTTTGATCCTCGCCACCATCCATCTGTATATGGGTTTTTCGTGGTTTTTCTCTTTAGTCTATAGGCAAATGCCGAGAAGTTCTAATATCGATCACTTATTTACCACTATTCTTCCTATTATCTACGAAACTTTCATCTCATCATCCCATCATTGATCATTTATCCGACGCCAATAGATCTACTGAGACTATTAGAGGAGTAGCTAGCTCACTGGACCGTCATTCTGGAGACCGAGGTTCAATTCCCGCCATGGTTGACCATCCTGACGCGGGTTTTTCGTTTTTTTCTTCTTCTGTCGCTCAGGTCAATGCTGGGATGGTTCCTCAACAACAGGCCACGACCGACTCCTCCCCACTATCCAAAAGCACCTATAATAAAATAACCTTTCACCTCATCTTCCAATCATCCATATATCATTCATCGAAGCCAATAGATCGTAGTCATCAGTATAGTGCGTCGTTCAATCCGAAATAAATAAATAAATAGATCGTAGTTTATTATATTATATTAAATTATTATCATCATTACAGTGCGTCGTTGAGCCAAATGGGAATAAATAAACGTGATATAGAAAATGTTCAACCGTAAATTCAAATGAACTACTAAATACAGATACATTTTGGTAAAATAGAGTCATTAGGCTTCTTTTAAGTGACGTCACACATTTGTATAGATAATAAGTGGACAACAATGATCACAAAAATTGTGCTCTTCAATTAATTTTTCTGATAGTTTAAAGGTGACTTGACAAATCTGCTAACTACCTACATAACGTAATCCATAGATGTTTCATCATAATTCAAAATTATTCTAATCGATATCTTATGTCGATTTTTTTTTTTTTTTTTATATTAATTTTAGCAAGGCACTCCAATGATGACTACGATCTATTGGCGTCGGTAAATGATATATGAGATGGTGGGATGATGAGATTAGACTCATTAGAGGTTATTTTATTATGTGTTTTTGGATAGTGGGGAAGGAGTCGGTCGTGGCCTGTTGAACGAAAGATGAAAACCACAAAAAAAAACTGTTAGGATGGTCGACCATGGCGGGAATCGAGCCCCGGTCTCCTGAATGACGGTTCAGTGTATTAACCACTCAGTCACTCGTCTCAGTATCTGATGTTGACTGATTATATTTTTGAGTAATTACTCCTAATATTAAGCTGTATGGTCATACAGTCGAGTAGATCCTATATTTAAACAATACATTATTTCATGCATTATATCACAACATCTGTACATAGCCAAGTTGAACCAGCAATGGATGAGTTACGATGAGTTCGATGCACTGCTATAGATGCAGTGAATTGCATGCAATGGTAAAGGGCGTTGCTGCGATTAATGTACTTCATGGGCCTTCGTAATTTGAATAAAGATATTAAGGGCTGAACTACATAATATTTTAGACCTGTGTATTCAGATAGAACTAGGTGGACTGATGCATTCATTCAGACAAGAGTCAAACAGAAGGGCTTTCGTTGATAAAAGGTTGAATATGATATTCAACAACTTGAACTAGAATTACGAAAAATTTCAAAATATACTGAATATTTTTGTACTTTTTGTGTGTGAATATTCTAATTCAGAAAACTTGACATAAAGTAGTTATTTACCTATTACGGCCAAGATTGATGAGTTAGGTTTTGTTTTCTCAGATCAGAGGTCAGATCATTAGGGTTTGATTCGACAAAAGGTTAGATGTGATATTCCACTATTTGAACTGGAATTGTGAGAAAATTTCAAAATGTATATTTTTGTACTTTTTTGTGAGTGTATATTTTAATTCAGAAAACTTAATATCAAGTAATTGTTTTCCAATTATGGTTGAGATTGATCAGTTAGGTTCGCTTGAACGAAGCCCTTCAAGGTTGGTCTTTCCTTTTTTCCTTTTTTTCCATCACTACATGTAAAAAAGATCCACTCGAAACTTCTCGAGACATTATACTCATCTTTCAAGTTGAAACTGTGTTTTTTGATCGATAATCCGTCAGGAAGAATGATATAGCGAAAAAAATAATCTAAAAAATGTGTATTTTTCGATGTTGTGAGCACAATAATGAGGAACACTTTAGCCAAATTTTGGTGAAATTCGAGTAAGTAGTGAGCATTTCTATTCCTTTTTGTAAATGTACCGCTCACGACGCAAATGCTGCATTCTCTTATATCATCGCTATCAACAACTGTTTCCTTCAGAACATCAGTGATGTTGAATTTCATGTAAAATCTTGTCAAAGTAAAATTATCACTTCCCCCATTTCGTGGTTATAATGCCTGTGATGAGTCTAGCTAATGTGAGGTAGTTCGTGAAATTGGCGGTTATTAACCGAAGGGAGCACGTGTAATATGCAAGGCAGTGAAACATTGGGTCCGTGGGGCACAATTCATGGGAGACCTATACACACACTTTATGAGCTGTCAATATTAAACCCAACCTACCCCCTACCCCCTCCCCCCAACAGTGCAGTGAGTGCGCCTACCGCGTATGACCGGAAATCGACAGGTACGTGAATTACCATGCATAGCATGCTATTTAATTGGAGTAGTGGGATTATCAGTGAACTGTGTTGGATCAGTGCAATTTGATACTGCAGAAATATTTCGAAAAATGGTTCATGTAAATAGTGAATATGGCTACAAACAAATAAACAAAAAAGGAAAGTTATCACTTTATGAAATTTAATTATTGAAAAGGACTGTTACATAAATTTTAAATGAGCATCTACAATAATATGACTGTGTCTTCATCACGTTAGGAAAAATTTCTCAACTTTTATAAAAACGAATCAATTTCTTAAAAAATACAAGAATGTTGATACATTATCATATGAATCTGAATGGATATCGAACAAGTTTATATGTAATAATTATAAATCAAAATAATATTACAGAACGATTAGTGATTCTGCATAATCTAAAAAGCAATCAATACCATGTCATGCAGAAAATCGTTTATTTCATGCATTGGTTTGCGAATGAAATAAAAAAATCATCGCCAATTGCAATTCTCGTTACGAATAATACACTCGTGAACGACCTGACGAGCACAAACGAGCACAAACGAGAACAAACGAGCACAAACGAGCAAAAACGAACGGATGGTTAGGTGAGTGGTTTAGGTATGCGATGCAGATGAGCAACCATTAAATAAGATTATCGACATTATTAATTGCTCATGATGGGAGATCACCATAGGGGGATACAACCAATAAATGAAGTCCCACAGTTAAACTAATAACGATGTACCACGCAATCGTTTTTACCTCTGATGCACATTGAACAAATGAGGCCAATTATTGCATTATTGCATTTCCGCCCGGTGAGGCTCTGTTTACATTCTAATTGACTTGATCGGAAACCGAATTCAATTATGATGATTTATATTAGAGATTTAATGGTGGAATGAAAAGCTCATAACAATATAGCATCCTTCTATTCAACAGAGATGAAATAGTTTGAAAAAATCAAATATTGTTGAATTATTGATCAATAAATATAATAATTAAATACACTATAAATAAATGAACAGAATTGATTAGGGATATGAACGACTTTTTACAATGAGTTTTCAATCAAATGTTACAGGTTATCCAATATCATACATAGGTTACAACTACCTACCAGTTAAATACAGGTAGTAAACACGTTAATGACTTTAACATTGGTAAATATTAATACAAAGTGAAATTTCAAATAGTATTTTGAACCAGCTAGTAGAAACAATACGGAACGAAAGTGCATTGATTACCAAGTTGCGAAACCAACAAATTGATCAAGTAAGATGTTTGAAACTTATTTTTAAAAAAATCCACCTTATTTACATTTTTTCATGAATTTTATGAATTAAATATATATATATATATATATATATATATATTTATTACAGAATTTGGATAGAATATATTTAACGAATAATTGTGAATTTCAAATAATCAAATCTGAGTTTTACCTAGTATTTTGTATCTGATAACATTCAGAATATTGATATAAAAATAACACAATGAAATCTTTGGAAGCATCGATCTTCCGGTATCATCCTCCGGTCAAAATAATAATATATAATCTAGAAATATATTACCAAGATATTTTTTCAATAGAAAACATGCATGAAATATTTCCATTATTTCATATGACAACCACATCAACTAAAAGTCGGAGGATCAGTGTCTTCTTTTAATTCTCAATAAAAACAAATTGCTCGAGAAATTATTGAAGTTATTTCAATATTGGACACGGGGCTCGGTTCAGCATAAAATCACCTATTGCATATAAAATGCATCCTGCATGCTGGCAGGAGAGTCTTTCTGCTCAATCTTATGGGCCATTGTAGTCGTTATCAATAAAGATATGACTGTTTACAAGCACTTATTTTAATTGAATCAATGTTTTGAATGATTTATGTATTTTCAAACCCCTAATAAGCCCATTGTTGATATATTACATTGTTTGACTGCCGTATCATTGAAGTAGTTGAAAATATCATTCATTCTAAAAACTAAAAACTGAAACTAAATAAAAATTGCCTACGTGTTGCCTATTGCTTTATTATTAAATACATGCAACATGCAAAACACCTACCTGCAAAACTACATAAACCATGGTGGATATTCGCAAAACACTATTAACAAACAAAAATAAAATGGCAATATCAATAGAATTGAATTGAATTACTACAACTAAAGCCATAATGTATTGAAGAATTGCTTACTGAATAGTAACAATATCATGTTTTATTGTACTTATGTTTCTGTTTTACCAATTGATCCCATTGAGATAATTAACGAGTGCCATGGTTTAACTGGGATTTAAGTATTTTATAGACCCTCTGCACATTCCCTTCAATAACCATTACATGAACGGCAATAATATGCAACTCTTTGATTTATGGACGCACGCAATGGCAGTTCACTATATTGGGTTATTTATTTTGAACAAGCATTTTATAGAAAGCTTTTGTGACGCTTATTACTGCATGGGGCTCAACTATAGTGCATGTATTAATTCGATTGGAAGGGCTATAAAATAATTCACTCAAGTTTTATATTTGTTTTAGCGGTTTATAGATAAATGTTATGAGAATTTTTGCCTACATTTTCCACTAACAGTTCAATCGTATTGAGTACAGATTATTGGGAAGAATCACTTCGAAATGTATTGGGAGAAATGAGAAATTTCCATAGAGTCCATGAGAAATTATTACTAAGGAACTTCCTTCCTGATCCTTTTTTTTTTTTAATGTCACAAGAAAAAAATAACAAAAAAATAAGCATTCTCAAAAAGATCTACAAAGCCTGTGAAAGGCTTGTTTGTGGGACAATAAAATGATACACCGAATTAAACAAACAAAAACGACTAGTGGTAACGTAAACGTAATGATACATAATTCTGAATTGCAGAATTTGCATGCATCTCACTTTTAATTTTGAAAAATATGTATTTTTTCAAGAAAAACTACAAATTATTGACAGTAGTTGGAAGAAACTGAACAAAGCTTCGATCATTGCCTCAAGGAAACGTCTTGAAATAGGATCTTGAAATATAATGGGAATACCTCAATTGAGCTTGTTCGTTATTTTACAGTTTGGCTGTATGGTACGTCTACCGTCAAATCAATTCTAGATCAATTTTTTTTAAATATATATATATATATATATATATATATATATATATATATATATATATATATATATATATATATATATATATATAATCTGTATGTGCGATATAGATCACAATATTCCAAATAATAATATTGGGGTGGTTAATCACCCTCTTCACCCCCACCCCTGTGTATCAACCCCTTCATATACACATACAATCAACCCCCTCCGGTCTACTGGAATGGCCCTCTAGAGACACTGCAGTTGATTCGACCTCTGTGCCGTGTCCAGTACACCCCTCTCTCTCTATCTCACGGATACATGTTCCTCTTTGCACCCTCTCTAAGGGGTAATCAGGCATCGCTACATTACAAACTAATTATGTTGCTGATTGCTAACCTGATGTATGGTCCGGTCGGATGGAAACTATCGGATAAACTTATGTAGTCAGGGAAGGGCTAGTTTCAGTAATTGCCCAAGGTGTATTAGGTGTCTTTATTTGTCGATGTTTACTTTTGGAACAAAGTCAGTATCACAAGGAACAACTAGAAGAAACAATTTCAAAATAGAATGATCAACTGCTCTCAATCCTTTGTTCATTCGTTTACAATATTAATACACTGAACTGATATGTATTTGGTTTAATGCCCTGATTATATTTTATATTTGACGACCGTAATGAATATATTACTAATCGACACCACCAGAATATTGGCATTGAGTGGAAACCACACAGAGAGTAATATTTTCAATGTCAACATAACACATAAACAATCGCAGTGACTTTCCGGATGAATTTATTTCACTGAAACTGCTTCAAACCATTCAGAGAAGTATCTCATAAAATATTGTCGGTAAACATTCACACTATGTTATACGTGTTATTTGTATGAGACGATATGTACGCTGCGAGGTAAAAATGGAAGGCAAAAATATTATACATCACTGTGACATTCAACTGATCTTTCCACCTTTGTTATCATGAAATTTGACTCATTGGCTTTTTCGACAAATATTATCTGCATCAGGTTGATGTATATTTGTTAATTTTGTATCTTGCACGGTTCAAGTTGTATGATTATTTATGTCTGTGAAATCACCCTGGAGGGAATATTGTTTGCTCTATGGAACCTCAGATGGAGACTGGGTACTCCTCAAGGATTTGAATAAAACAGATTTTCAAAAATGAATATGAATACGTGTAATTAAGACAAGTGAGACGAACTATTTTTGTAAGTTTTTCCTTATTGGTCACACAATAAATACATTATTACATGAATCATTCATCATAAAATCCTACAAAGCCAAGAATACTGGCTTGACTGCAGGGTTAAGATAACATATATTTGAACATATCGTGTTTCACTTCTACTGGAATCAAAATCAAAGATTAATAAATACACACAAAAATATAGTTTGGCATTGCTTGAAAGTAGTACTTCACTGTTTCTCATTTTAAGGGTAAGTCCAAGAGAAAAAAGGAAAGAAAACGATGATTTTACATGAACAAAATTGTAATACAAAAAATATTAGGTATAATTATGCATTATTATACTACATTGATGTAAACAAGAAATTCAAGAATAAAGTAACAGATTTTTTAACAAGGGTTTCATAATAGAGTATTTGTCAAGGTTTTCTGTACGTGGAGGGATAGATCCAAATAAAGTGAGAACTGCGACACTTACCTATACTAGATATATGATGATTTTGCCTTTGACTCACGCTTTTGAATCCTATTATCTATGATCGAAGAATCGTCAATTTGTGTTATCTTAACTATATTCCCGTTAATGGTATCAAGTCATCCTATTCAACTATGGTTGAAACAGATCGTTAAAGATGGGTGATGAGTAAGTAGATATCTCCGTCTACCCTGTGAGTTTAGTGGATGTAAGGTATAATCTCTACTACGGTGCATTCGGTAATTGCGTTGTGGTCGTTAAACACGACTGTGGATGTAGCAAGAGTAGGTAAAAGCAGTATGGGTCACTACGTAAATATATGAATGTTCTTAACGACCCCACCAACACCTATGGTTATCTGGGATTATAGTTATGCTTCGATGTAGGATGCTAAGAACTCCGTATTACTCGATTATCGAACGACCCATTAAGACCCATTTCCCAAAATTGTTTCTTATGTTCCATTGAGTAAATGGTCAACTATTATTAATTGGCAAGTTGATTACTATGAGAATAGAAAATATTCATTGTCTTAATTTGCTATAATACAAAGCATTACGTAGAAATGACATACCCATGGAGAAAGGGAATTTTCGAAGTAAAACTTATTCATTCACATTTTCTTTTAACTGTGCATTCTTTAAATTCATGAAATATAAAGTGACAGCATGCACATTGAGTTCAATATCATATTTTTCACAAATATTCAATTTATCTCTTCCATAAAATTGTAATTTGTATAATCTTACAACAATTACAAAAACGTTATATTCCAGAAAATATATTTTCATTATACAAACATTGTTATTATAAATCACTGTAGACCCAACACAATCCGATATCAGAGTGAGATCTTTCATCATTTTCTTTTTATGAAAAATATTCTCTTTCTTGAAGTGATCACTATTTCAAGCAAGACTAAGCATTTGTTGTGTTCACTTCTTCATTATTAGAGTAATGGGTCCGTGGACTTTATTGCGTTCCTGCTGTTCTGATGCAATTAGTGAAAACCCCGTCACTTTAATTAGATTTTAACTGATGATAATTAAGCGATGTTCTTTCGTGCTACGAGCTAATAGACAGTTTCATGTTACTGAATTATAAGACGTTTTACTTATTACCATGGTATCACCAATGTACAAACCCAGGCAAATAAAGTGAATCACAATATTCTTTGCAATCTTATCGCAGAATGGACAAATTCCAGAATGTAACGATTTCTGAATGAATCGAATTCTAGATTGAAACGATTTCGGAATGAAATAGACTTGGATGTGTGCTTTGTCAATAGCCAAAATCGGTTAACGACTTCAAAGGGAGACTATTTCAATAAAACATCAACATCAAAACATCAATTGGAATTGAAAAATTATTATGGACAGATATTGAGAGATTCATTATGATTACCTAATCATTCATTATTCAATAGGCCTAACTTATTATTAATCGAAAAACAAAAATTAAATGTTTGCTTATTTTAACTGAATTATAGAATTATAGTAGCAAAACGTAGCCTATATGGATTGTTGGATGAGCGATCTAGGCATGTTTACATGAAAATTACAATGGAAAGTTTGAGCACCTTGGAACAATTTTGGAACATCTTGAACACAGTTGGAACATGATAGTAAACTTCGAGTTTGAAACAACTGTCGCTACCTTCTGTTTTATTTTTTATCATTTTAATCGTTTTATGAGTTTATTGATCATTCCTATTGCTTCTTGCTTCTCTCAATGGGTTTCAATTGATAGCTTAAATTGATGAAAAATAAATTATAATAACACTCATTTTTTAATAAAACGGCTGATCCGATTTATGTGAAACTTTGTGATACTTATATTGAAAACTCCTTGTATTATGAATAACTATCATTGAATTTGAATTCCCTGAAAATTTTATATCATAGGAAGACATTTTTTTAATTTTCACTTCTCGGTTATTCTCGTGGGGTTTATGAAAAATTTGAAATGGTTATTCTCAAAAGTGATGAAACTGATTGCACGTCAAAATTATATAGTTTTGAATAAGATCATGGAAGAGTATGAGTTATATTATGTGAGTTAGATGAGTTAGATCTGTAAGCCACGTTTAAAAGAATGTTTACCTTCGTTTGACCTGTGGAGCGCGACAAAAATACACGGTAGAATTGAGATTACTGTAGAATTGAGTCTTCTCTTCGCTCATCCAATGTGAATGTAAATGTAATGTGACTTTTGAGTGTAAGAAAATCTTGAGATATCAAAGGTTCACTTTTATAATAATGTACTTTTTCAACTGAATTGGTTCTAATTATACCAGAGATGAAATTTTAAACTTGAAAATATTCATTGATGAGCGTAGCGAAGTCTCCATCCCACTCTTATAGGGCTTTGTCTGTGTGTTTTTTTTTTTTTTTTTTTTTGTAAGCACTCCACATGTCGCAAGGGTTGACTGATCAACATGAAACTTTTTTTGTACACGCAAACTCATCCAACTTAGAACTGTATAGTTTTTGGGATGAATCGGTCGGACCGATTTTGAGAATCATCATCTCAAAGTTTCTAAAAACCCCATAAGATTTGGCTGGGCGGAAAATGTTGAAAAATAAAATCTCTCCAAATGGGATGAAATTTTCTCTAAATGTGTATACATGGATTTTACACATTATTACGATTTTTTAAGCAATTCTGATCAGTCGTTTTGAAGAAAAAAAAATAAAATGGCTGATAATATTCATAAAATATATCATAAAAATTGTGACAGAATTAAGTTGTCAAGATTCACTGCTTTCTAGATTCAAGAGTTGACCAACAATGAAGTATTTTTTATATGCGTCAAGGTGTGTAGAATACCAGAGTCAATGAAGTGGCAAGAGTAGAACTACTTTAACGACTTTAATAGCTTATTCAGATATCAAGGTGTGTAGAATACCAGAGTCGATAAAGTAGCAAGGGTAGAACTACTTCAAGGACTTTTATAACTTATTCAGATATCTCGCTCATCTTACAACGCATATTTCGCGTTTGCCTAGTAACTAGAAAACAACAAATATCTTCAAAAGATTCAACTTTTTCTAATGTAGGCCTATTCGAGACATCATCTCACTCTCCTCAATGGAAGCTCAATAAAAACTCTTAATGCTTCCATCATTTTAATACCCCTCGAATTAGTGCCAGTTACAATTAAATAGCATGCAAGAGTACTATTTATTTTTAAATATTATTATATTATCATTATTAAACATCATTTTTATAATATTATTATTAATATTATATATTTTATATTCATTTTTATTTAATTGTTGAAATTTGATCAGATCAAATGTACTGTATTAAAATAGAAGAAGGATGCCTTATGAATGGGAAAACATCACAAAGTGGTGCAGTTTTCAAAACATTGGAACAAAAAATAAAAAGTAAAAGTGAAAGTAGGCCTAATAAAAACATCAAAAACATTGACACTTCAAAATTGAAACATTTATTTGAATCAATCAATCCATTTGTAAAGAGTCCACCATCGAGAGTGCAGTTAAAATAAGACTATTCCACAAAGTGGTAAATAACACAACGTCCACAAGTGAAAAGAAACTCCAATTCAACACTACATGCCGCATTGATTAAATTGCAATATAAGACATGTATTCCCATAACAAGTCAGTTACCGTATTGAATTAGCCGGCCCCCTTAGCGCATCACTGCAGCAAGCATAGAACATCGGCGCATTAATCCTGTAGGACTTCATGGTCACGTGACAGTGGTGGAGGAACATGACAGTCGGGGATAGGGACTCTCTGTTGGGCCCGAGGGAGGTGTATACAGTTGGTCCCTTATGAGGTACCCATACATATACAGTCCCTTACCCGCCCCGTCAATAAGCAGAATAACAAGGATGCAATCATTGGTATAATGGCCAATTCGATTGTTGCAAATGAGATTATTTGATTATCTAATTACATACTTGAATACTTGGATATCTGGTTTGTTTAACAAATGGATATTCTGATATGAATCGATTGTGTGTTTGTTTTCTTGTAAATACGGATGCTGCATGTTTCACTGCATGTAATGATTGATCTTTACGCGAAGTATTTTAATATTTTCGTATATGACTTTTAAATCATTTATTATTATTCATATGATATATTATATTATATTTATATATTTTTACCATCATTTATTGATAAGCGTAGCGAAGTCTCCATCCCACTCTTATAGGGCTTTGTCTGTGTGTTTTTTTTTTTTTTTTTGTAAGCACTCCACAGGTCGCAAGGGTTGACTGATCAACATGAAACTTTTTTTGTACACGCAAACTCATCCAACTTAGAACTGTATAGTTGTTGGGATGAATCGGTCGGACCGATTTTGAGAATCATCATCTCAAAGTTTCTAAAAACCCCATAAGATTTGGCTGGGCGGAAAATGTTGAAAAATAAAATCTCTCCAAATGGGATGAAATTTTCTCTAAATGTGTATACATGGATTTTACACATTATCACGATTTTTTAAGCAATTCTGATCAGTCGTTTTGGAGAAAAAAAATAAAATGACTGATAATATTCATAAAATATATCATAAAAATTATGACAGAATTAAGTTGTCGAGATTCACTGCTTTCTAGATTCAAGAGTTGACCAACAATGAAGTATTTTTTATATGCGTCAAGGTGTGTAGAATACCAGAGTCAATGAAGTGGCAAGAGTAGAACTTCTTTAACGACTTTTATAGCTTATTCAGATATCAAGGTGTGTAGAATACCAAAGTCGATAAAGTAGCAAGGGTAAAACTATTTCAAGGACTTTTATACCTTATTGAGATATCTCGCTCATCTTACAACGCATATTCCGCGTTTGACTAGTACATTTATTTATACTCACATTGAAATTAAGTTTTTCACTTTTGAAGTGAAAGTGAATTTTCACTTTTGAATTTTTCATTTGAATCTATATCATTTTAATCATATTTACCTCATATCATCATATCAGTAGTTTTGAGTTTGCGAGGATAGAGAATGTATGTATACCAGAATAAATATTGTTTGATGAGTTATTCAGCTCAAATATGTATAGGTGCTATATTTATGGAACTACTCTCTTGGTTTTAATTGTATATAGGCTTATGTTTTTGTTGGAATACAGTTTTATCTACTTCCATTCTACCGAATGATTTGTTTGTCTGTTTTATAACATATAATATGATTGCTTTATAAATGTATTATATATATATATATATATATATATATATATATATATATATATATATATATATATATATATATATATATATATATATATATAGAGAGAGAAATATATATATATATATATATATATATATATATATACGTATAACAAGTACCCCAGCTTTGTTTTTTCAAGCAGAAAATACCGCGTCCCATTCAATGTTTCACAAGAATAGCTGCATGCTTAGAACACATTTATTATTTCCTGTTGACTAAACTTAGCTACACAATACTATAAAATGTTAAGTAATAACACCCTTAAACTGAACCATGATTCTTTCTCATTTAGAAGTACACTTGATTGTTATTTCTACTTTTTAATATCACACCCTTTTCAGTTGCACGAAGTAACTAATTGACTGAGGAGGGGTACAACACAAACACCAGGCCATTTGTAAAGAGCCGAACGCAAACAGATGGCATTATTTTCATCGAACATTTTTCATCGTGATGCATTTTCTCATTGTATTTTCATCTTCCTCGCCATCCCTTTACTTCTTCGATTTATCTTATCCTCCCTACCGTTTCCCCCCCTTGCTACCGCTCTTCTCCCTCGTTGAATTTCCCCAAAGACCTATCTCCAGTGGACCAATTATGAGAAGCCAACGACGGCTTAGAAGCTAGCCTTGCTGTCATCGGAAGTGCAACATTCTATTGAAAATCATCAAGACAACCGTACGGTGATTTTTTATCAGCTTTGGATTAGATTTTTTCCCGTAGTCAGTTTCGTAATAAAGCTCAGAACTAATGTGCTCTTAGTTTTCAGTTCTCATAAATACTATAGACCATAAAAAATATTTTAAAAAACAATTTTGAAAGTGAATCTTACGTTTTCATTTGTTCTTCTTTTGTATTCATGTGATTATGGTTGAAGAGATGACATTTCAAATGTTAAACGATTGACTTGATTGTTCTTGATTGACTTGATTGATTGAAAGTAAATTAATTTTTTTGATGAAATCATATTTATTGAAATCAGCTTTCTGAAGAAAATTGGTCACAGTGCATGGTGCACTGGTTGGTGCAGTGCATGGTCACGGTCACATGCTGGTCATTGGTCATTCTCACAATCTGAATCAATGTAAACTCCCAATAAGATTGAACGAAATCAAGATATTTTGTAATCTAGCAATATTTGTCGTTTCCCGTTCTTCTTCTATAACCTCCAACTGATATTAAACTTGATATTAAATTGGTAGCCTATCACTGATTATTCGATTAGGTTAAATGAGTTATTTATGCTAGAGCAGATTAGTTAGTAATCATGAAAGCATGAAATACAATCAACTTTTCTTGCAAGTTCAGTTTTTCTGATGACACAATTAGTTCTAGCCATCGCTAACTCAGGCGATTATTGGGCTTCCGCTTGGGTGATTTGCTGAACATTTCAAACCAACGTTTAAAACTTATTGCGATACGTTCAATCCATTATGGATTTTGTTTAAATCCAACTCTCAGCTAGGAACGGTTTTCCAATATCTGCTGACTGATCAGTATTAAATTGATAAATGTAATTATTTATATTCATTTCAGACTACTTGAATGAAGAATATCAATCTTCCTCAAAGAAAAAGGAACATTTATCATCATTTGTATTCGACACCTTGAAGATCCATTAAAACACAGCTAATGCAAACGATATTGCTTTCATACTTTCATGATAGGTCTGGATAAATAATACGAAATGTAAAATCTATACTCAACCGAAACTTTTGAAGGAACGCCAAACAAAATATTTACAAGTATTTTTTCTTTCTTTACTAATGAAAGAAAAAATTATTGAAGTTCGAAAGTTTATTATTCTATTCTATTCTATATAGTAGAACGTGAGAAAAACCTACAATATGTCACAACGACAATAATAATTTCATGTATGTCATAAAATGCTGACACAATAACAAAATTACAGAACAAAAATCCGACATATTACAAGTAAAATATTGAAACAATGGTCATATACAGTTGATAATTCGTCAGAAGGAAAATTTCGAGTTGGAAGGAAAATTTCGAGTAAGTATAGGAGGGAAGAGAAGGAAGTAGGGAGGGAGGGGGGAGGATGTCTTTAATAGATGTTTGAAATGACAACTCGAAGTGAACGAATTACAAATTCCAAGCATGTACCGAGTGAGACGACGAGACGGCCAATCTTACACCAGTCCAACTCGCGATCTCTGGAGGATAGGCAAACTAGGCAGCCAATTTCACAAAGAGCTAAAGAGAATGATAAAGAGATTGGCAACGAAAGAAAATCTTCTAAAATCAGACACGTATCAGTATCCGTATCCAATCGTGTGATATCAAATTATGATTGTTCATTCTTGGCTACTGGTGCGTCTTTTACCCACTCGTTGAACAGAATACAGAGAAGAATATGATATAAAAGCTGAGTGAAATTTATGGTGTGCTAGAAAACTCGAATGAAAAATAATTGAAACAACCGATTTATGAGAATTAATTGAGATTATGAAACATTCAGACCGTAGTCGTGTTGTGATTATAAATGCATTGATTTCAATATATAAAGTATATAAAGTATATATATATATATATATATATATATATATATATATATATATATATATATATATATATATATATATATATATATATCAACATAAATAGTATGCATGTTTTATTTATATCAGTAAGTCTGGTCGTACCTAAATCAGCACCCCAAAAAACAAGACATGAATAGTAATGAATAATTCCAATACCACTTTTCACTCCAAACTGAAATATGTTAATGAAGATAATTATTAATTGATGTACAAAAATATAATTGGTGACTAAGGAAAATAAAAATCAATCTGCTAAATACCGCCTGATCCAATAACTAATATTTCCTAAGGCTAAGGCCTATATTAACTGTATCATTGTTTTGGCGCACAGACAATCTATCGAAGCTGACGTCATTTGGGTGCATCAAGGGTATGAAAAAGGTTATCCGTCCAACCCCAATAGCGTCGGACGTGAGGGTCAAAGGTTACGTAACTCATAATGAGACGGCTTATTGGATGAGGAATATGATTTTACGTACGTACGGTACGTCTAGCAACTAATATCTAATGTTTCTGTTCTGTATGCAATCTATACTCGTATGATTGCATTTTCTCTTGTTCGTACACAGGGGTGTCAAAAACTCTCAATGTTAGCGAAATAAAAATGCGTATGAAGTCTTTGAATGCTTCATTGATTCATTTTTGGATATTCCAATAATATTATTTTTGAAATGATTTATCAATCATTTTTGATATTATTAAGCAATTTAAGATCGCTAACGTAATATAGTGAAGTTGAAACAAGCTCCAATAATTTTTCCATAAATATTTCTCAATACACAGCTCGATCGAAACTGAAAATAACTTCAATTATATGATAATAAACGTTATCAATGATTAATGCTTATTTGTTTTGGATACGTATATTATATTGATTTGTTTTCTAAATTGATGCTTTAAAATGGTTTGTATTTGTATCTTCTTCTCAAGTATAAATTATAAATCATGAGATAATATTTTCGGCCCATCAATTAGTTCAATAATTCAACTCTCATACATAAAACGGTAAATATTAAAAGTTAATTCAATGACAGAGTTTTATGTAAATTACATACATTTATAAATATCGCGTCTTCCTATAAATTTATAATCCATACGTTCCATGGCGAAATTGTATTATTATTATTATTATTCAAATGGTTTTGTACAATGTCATATGTAGTTATACGCTCCTAAAATAACCACAAAGCCTGAAACAGGCTTATCTGTGGGTGTATATAAGTTATATCTATATGTGAGTAATACAAATTATATAGAATATTATATCAGAGAATGTATCATGAAACAGTTTAATAATATGCTAATAATCGATCACAGGGTTCGCGTTTGAAAATAGTATGTCCAGGTTATAAGTGATGTTATACGCAGAATTTGGAAATAATAAAAATAAGTAGAAATAAGGAAATAGCAAAATCACATTCTTTGGCAATGTAATAGTTTGCCTAACCCTGTAGGGTTGAGGGGAATGAAGTTATCAGTTGTATCGACGGGGTTCCTGGGACGCGAGATCAGAACCACCCTAACCATTAAAAACTCCCCTTGATAAAGTCCATGCTAATACGGTAATCCTTCTATTCCCTCCCACAGAATTAGGCGACTAATAACACTGACTTTGTTTTGCTTGTAACTAAATATAACTTGTTCAATTCCCCTGTCCTTGTACCTTCGCACTTACTTGATCTTATTTAAAATTGTATTATTATGAAATTATGAAATATAGAAAGAGTTCTAGCTTCTTCAACTACGACATCTAAAATTATTCAATGATTGATTTTTGTAATATTATTATTATTATTATTTTATTATTATTATCAAACTCTTTATTAGCTAATTGAGCTAGTTCCATTTACAGTAATATGGTATACATTTATTTTATAGATATCACAATAAGAATAGTTTAAACACAATCATATATTTGAACTAATTCTATGACTATTCGTGTAGTGCATAATTTAGATCAGGTTTGAACAATTTTTCATTTGCAGCCTCTTTAATGAATGTATATGCAACATATTGTATTGCCGGATACCTTTAAAGAATAATGATTTACTCATTTTACAGTTTTTTTTTTCCTCTCAAGTAAAAACCAGAAGAGTTAGAGCTTCTGGTGCCATAGGCCTACTCATGTACATTTTTTATTTCTGAAAAATTTGAATTGAAATACTCTGGCATTTTCCTTGTTCTACTTTAAATATGAATACCATACCACATAACTTCATCCATTCAGTCATATTCATTCACCCCAAGGTCGTTAACATCTTTTCAGTAGGTACATACTTATTGCATCTAAGAATACATCTCATTCCTTCATTCTACAAAATTTGTAGTCCCTGCATATCATTCTGATATACGATTGTTGAGCAAAAATTAAAATGGGATAAGATAATAGTATTGTAAATAGTTAATCTTGCATAGAGTGACTTCCTCCTAGAGTGCTTATCCTGCCAACGAACCCAATCTTTTTCCTGACTTTCTTCACAATCAGATTTACATGTTCTTTAAAATCGTTTGTTGTCAACTTATATGTATAATTATATGTAGTGTGTGTACGTATTATGGTGAAACGATATTTCGATTCCTTACATGAATCTTTCTCGAATATTTCAAGAAATAATTGATAAAGTTTGCTGTAGTTGATAAAAATATTGGATCACCAAAATAAATATACAACAAGTACCTGCAAGAGAATTAATTTATTTTTAAAAAAATGGGAAATTAGTTCTTGCAGAATTTTTCTAAACGAGACAAAGGCTCATGTCCCATTAACAACTTAAATTCAAATCGTCGTTTGTTTTCATATGAAGAGACAGACATTTTCATTTCTGAAACGAATTCGAAAATTTGGTAAAATTTTAGTAAAAAGAAAAAATAATTGATAATTATTTTTATTGTTCGCTTATAACGATCCCATAAACAGCTAGGTTATTCGAGGGTACGTATTAGCAGGTGGTTATGAAACTAGGTACCGCGGTAGCTGAAAGTAATGATCCAATTGAAAGAACATTTACAAAAATCCATGCTGTAAGCCCGCGCTAGATTGCTAGAAGTGACTTGGGTTTCTAAAACCGTGCCTTAGCTGACTGAGCTACATAAAGAGTGGCTAAATAATGAATGTATCATTCTACTAATATAATTACAGAATCTTTCACATCATTCTTAGAAGTCATATATGACAAAAATTATATTTTTTATATTTTCTCAGTTTTTTAGTCTGCTTAGTCTGAATATGACATTATACTGTATACTAATATGATACTATTATACTATTATACTATTATACTATTATACTATTATACTGTATACATTTTGTGAAGTATCTCGAGTAATGCAACTTCTCTAAATTTATTATTTTTGATTCCGAGAAAGATATGATATACACATCCCTCAGCGGCGGCATTACATCTCTGATAGAACACTGTCATACATAATTTGAACAGTTCTGTTTGTCTATTACTAAAATAAATATCACCAAACTTGAGTACTAATATAATAATAATAATTACACTAATAATAACTACTAATAATTGCTACTAATATAATTACAGAATCTTTCACATCATTCTTAGAAGTCATATATGACAAAAATTATATTTTTTATATTTTCTCAGTTTTTTAGTCTGCTTAGTCTGAATATGACATTATACTGTATACTAATATGATACTATTATACTATTATACTATTATACTATTATACTATTATACTGTATACATTTTGTGAAGTATCTCGAGTAATGCAACTTCTCTAAATTTATTATTTTTGATTCCGAGAAAGATATGATATACACATCCCTCAGCGGCGGCATTACATCTCTGATAGAACACTGTCATACATAATTTGAACAGTTCTGTTTGTCTATTACTAAAATAAATATCACCAAACTTGAGTTCTCTAGCTTAATAACTAATCCATGGGGATGATCTTCATTACTTAATTTCTAACATAAACAAACACGTCGCTGAGTTATCTGACAGACGTCAACAAAATCTTCACAGGTCACACAGCAACTAGAGAGAGATGTGGTATGGTGTCAACTCCCTAAGCTTTTATGCTCAGATTTGATAAACACATCCAACTCGATGACAAGCTGTGTGATTCACTAGATCTGCCCCTGCGGTATATTGTTAGACGCAACCCACAAAGCACAACATTACATTACGTGACAAAGCCGTCGACTGTCAGGTATATATGTGTGTGTATTTACTGTATTATTATATAACTCGACTTATAGTTTTGTTTGACTGGTAAGCCTGCAGAATCAGCGTAGGTTGTAGACGATGATGGTATAGAGATGCGTAGGAAGTCCAGGGAGAATAAATGTTTTTCACTCAAATAGTTTCAGAAACTTTAACTTGAAAACTATATTAACGTTGGAATAAAACAAGAGAATACACAGTGTGATTCCGAATCTCGCATGAAGCAAAAGTTTTTGTGGACATCCTTTCGCCGATCATCACTAATTTATCGTTTCGTTATCACCAGCTCGATCGTATACGCCATAAACCATCTGTTATTGGTGTCGTCAAGCAATTCGAAAAAAGAAATATAGTGGAAATATACGTATATTGTTATCTATAATTACTTCAACCCGTGGTAAAACTAAGTCTAACTAAGGCGTGAGGTTCTATATGCGTCCTTTCACATATCATCATGTGATCATTTCACTCACTCGATCGTACCAACACATAACGTAGCGGTTTATAGTATACAGATGTATCACGGAACAATATGGAAAAATATGTGTATTATTGACTATAATAATTGTGAACTTATATAATTGTGTTGCTTTACGTGAACTTATATAGCAAAGTTGTATTCAACCTGGAAAGTCAAAGGTAACGTTTCTCCATCCACAATACGTATCATACACGGTGAGTCTAGATCTTTGAGATGAACTGTCACCGCGGTTATATGAGGTATTTTCATTATTTAACTCATTAGCAGTCTCGTTTCCGCGTAATACCCTTACAACGACACGATGAGCTATGCAAGACGGAGTTATACACAACAGAGATTGAAATAATCTACTTGTATGAAGGTAATTGTGAATTATTCAGTTTTGTTTACTTTATATTCTAATAAGCCTTTCTACTCAAATCAACCCGGCGCCTCCACCAATGTTTAAAAGATATATATATATATTTATATATGTATACATTTGCATTACACTTTATACCCTAATGTTCTCATCCCACATCCCACTTCCCACTTCAGACGAAATATGTTGATTGTTTCCAAAATTGTAATGATCGCATTTCAATAGTACTCAACGCTACGCAGAATAGATGTTTGTTTACTTCATTTTCTCTAGTATTTTATTACTTCATCCTCTGTATCCCAAAGGCCCGGATCCCTTTCCCCGACCCGCTGCCTTCTCCAGCCAACTACCCCGTGTCAGGATCTAGGGAGGCTGCCACTTAATTAAACAAACGAGAAATAGAGAAGAAGAGAGCTAGAAGAGAGAAACAATAAAAAAAGAGATTCGAATTAAAACAAAAAACTTTTTGAAATAGAATACACAATGGTACATATTCCAACGTTACCTCCACTTACTAGACATTTTTCATCTTGGCCGGGCAGAAAAAAAAACGTTATAAAGTAGACCTATCTCCCCTCATTTTAATAACGGTTGATTTTTCTTTTCATTTCATTATTAACAATGTAGGTAGTAGACTATACTTTTTCTGTTGGATTGTTAATGAATTTAGTAGCTCTTGCTAGATTACTGAATATACGACGACGATATTGCTCTCCAAATTAGTCGTACAACCCCTTTTCCCCTGCCCTGCCCCCTATCCTCCAAAACTTCTCAAGGGAATCAACTTTGCGTCGTCGACAATTTGAAACTTATTTTAACATTCATATACATGGCGAAGGCTTACGCACCGTTATGGAGTATAATCTACATATCTTTGTAGCTAATTTAAATTAACATTATATGGTATTTTGTTGGACGCCCGTCCTCACTCGCCTCCCCGCAAAACTCCTCTTCTCTCTTTCTCCTCATCTACCTCATCACTGTACTCCTGGCTTAGCAAACTATGAAGACTTTCATATATTCAATAATCTGATGAAAGTTTGTTCAGAATATAGATTATTTCATCATTGTAAGTGAAGTTTATATCATGAATGATAGCGCCGATGTCTTTATTCAATAACATAAACGTATTAAGGTAAATGTATTTTCAAGTCTATGATGAATAGTAGAACCCGGTCATGTAAAACATGACCGAATGCGTGAATAAGAAGGGAATGTAAGTTATCGTTGCAGTGTGCGTCGTTAAGATATTATCAATCAATCAATGAGATGTGCAGATGTATAGATGGTAAGATTGGATGCATTGCCACAGTTATAAAGTTTTTTAGAGGTTTATTATCCTCAATTTTTAAAATGGTTAACTTTTTCCAACTTATTTCAAAGACACCATGCTAACTCGGATAGTAATGATAACGCATTGAATTAAAATAACTCAAACATGCATCCGGTACTACTTATTGTGGTGGAATGAAAATATTCTCAATTATTTAAAATAACATTTATTTTATTTGGTAATATTATAAAATATCCAGGATGGGGATCTATTGAATATTTTTATGAAATCTTCGTACGATTCAATTGAATTGAATATTCCAACATTAGCAATACTTGACTTCATTCACACATACAATCCACAAATGACAACTTTCAATAGTTTGACAAAAGAAAAATGAGTGTTGGAGTATTAAATCCAATTTTGGATGCATAAAACGATGTGTATATATCACTTAGTTTATATAAGATGAACTTTTTAAAAAGTTTCGTTTCACAAAATGGAAATGTGTGGGTTAGTTTTCATTGGCATTGAGAATACATAACATTGCCTAATCTTTACTTATCGCACGAAAATAAAAGTAGTTTCAGATATTCGAATGTCCAATTATTAATTGAAGTTTACATAATAGTGTAGGGCTAATGCACTAATCCTGTTGGAACGATGTGAATGAGGTATAGTCGTAGCCTGATATAGGAAATCATCCCAGTATTCACTTCTGCAACTGAGGAAAACCTCTCAATACACAATGAATGTGCATTTCTACCATACTGGGTGATCCTCCGAGCACCTTATCTAAACCTACATAATCTATCTATATTACCCAACTGCGAGTGGCGACCTCGCAATTGAAAAAACCAACGAATTAAGTGACATATTATGTATTGAGGCCATGCAAATACCTCATCAATCTTACCAATGTTGTCTGTCTCTATGAGCATACCACGTCTATCTAATTATTTTCAAATGTATATCATAAGGTGAGAATAGGTTTATGAGACTCGTCCCAAAGTCCCTGTGCAATGAGAATATTATACGATATTGTCCTGAACGCGACACGAGGTGGCATTAGCCAGTTACTTGGTTATGCAAGGCAACGAAAGGGGAACGGGCCTTAACCAAGCATCTCACTATCCCATGACAATCGTAAAACTTTTTTCTGAGGAGCAATTGTCACTGTATGTATGTATGTTATTTATACAATATGGCTGCTCTTGTTTGTTATGTTACTGTTTTATAATATTTATTGTATGCTAACTCCCTTGTCACGAGTACTACCTTACCCTCCCTTATGTGCCATAATCCAACCCTATATCTAAAGGACTTCGTGAAAATTTTATTTTATTTTCTCTAAGAGTTGTGCTTCAAACTATACTTTTTTTTCACGAGTTTGAAAATGGACTGGAATGTTCTTTTTCATGACGTTCGAAGTGTTTTAAATGCAGCCCTCAGAGACTACACTCCAGCGTATGGGTATACGGGTATTAATATTAATGCTGAAAAGAATTATCAATTTAAATGTGACACCGTATTGTATATGGAACGACTTTGCATCCAACTTTCAATTAATATTGAGATTCCGGTAACCATGAACTACAAGGTACGCGAAAGAAGTATATAACCTACAAAGTATATGATAAAAAATACTGTGAGTAAGGGGTATAAAAACTAGGTGACTAAATACTTTCCTGTTTCGTTTGAAAACAACTATTTCATTTCCCATATTATTTTAAGCAGTATATAAATTATACGACTACGCTATAAGAGACTGATAGTTCATTGTGACTTAGAAATCTGGGTTCAAGTGTGAGTTGTTTTTTCATCTAAAATCTGTTCGAAACTATTTCTCTATTCTAAGAAAGAAACAATTAACGTGGGGGCAGCGCATTTTCATTATCTCACTTTTTAATCTTTTCTCACTAAGGTCAACGATCTTAGTCTTTTTGCTTCAATATCATGTGACCTGTCAATATGGCGTGATCAACATGGCCAAAAGAAAAATTCTTCTTATACCTCTTGAAAGGGCGCATTCGACATCTCAGTTCCAAATCCATCAGAAAGTTGTGTTTTGGTTTGGGCGTATAACCGCCATTATCTCATAGAAAAGTGTCAATAGCTCATAAAATAAAATAAGAGTTGATATATTTTCAACTCATAATATTTTCTGAAATATGGTACTCACAAACCAAACTCATGACAATTTACAGAAAATTGTAGTTAGAATATTCTTTTCACCTCCTGAACAATTTACCGAGGATATGACAATAAAAATAATGAAAAACATAATGTCAAGATGTCAGACAATTTCTCTAGCTATGCAAGCTCAATTTTTCATAAAAATGTACCGAATTACATTGAAAAAAATAATGCGTCAGAATTAAAATCAATATTGAAGAAGTATCTCATTGAAAAATGTTTTCATAAAGTTGATGATTTCGTTCAATTTTAATTGTATTCATATATTCTTCATATTAGAAGAATAATATTAAACATGTCTCTTATATTTTTAATCATATTCATATGATTGAAATGATCTTGCTTCAATGATTTCACATTATTGTATGCATTGTGAAGAATTTTAATTCAATTGAGTTAATATAGCGGAATGTCGTAAGATATCTCGTATTTTGTATGACTGGAGCGTTGACTTGTCCAATACTATACACGTGTGTGTTTAATTTTTGGGATCGATAAAAATATTATTATTATTATCAAAAATGAAGCTTACACAATCACGTCTTGGGCCCATAATACTCTGGAGTATATATATATATATATATATATATATATATATATATATATATATATATATATATATATATATATATATATATATATATATGTGTGTGTATATCTATATATTTATGGATATATATATATATATATATATATATATATATATATATATATATATATATATATATATATGTATATATATATATATATATATATATATATATATATATATATATATATATATATATATATGTATATGTATATATATATGTATATATATATTTATATATATAGGCTATATATATATATATATATATATATATATATATATATATATATATATATATATATATATATACATATACATATATATATATATATATATATATATATATATATATATATATATATATACATATATATATATATATATATATATATATATATATATATATATATATATATATATATATATATACATATATATACATATATATAATTTTAAGTTCGAAGAAAAGAGTTATACATTTCAATGAATATAATTTCAGAATATTTGTTGTGAAACAATGTTCTGACATTTTTAAAATGCAAAGATACTGCCTGTATTTTACTCACACAAATAGTGAAGTTAACACTATTCGAATACATTCTTCATCTCTTTTCCTGCTTACGAAAACAGACGCGTATTTAACTCATTCAAGCAAAGCTTACGAACACAGTAGAATTGAAATAAAAAACTTTTTTATACACGCTTTGTTTTTGTTCAAAGAACATTTTGTCTACAATTGCTATGCCAGCTACTCAAGTCCTAGAAGGTATAACAATTTGCCGCATGAACTTAGTCGAGCTTTGTCGTCATTTTATTCAATAAAAGGAGCACAAGCGTTTCGTTCATGGTTGGGGAAAAAAGCACGGGAACTTGATTTAACTGTCTTTAATATCCCTAGAGACCGGCCCGATGAGGAGAAAAAACTTTTTTACACTACGACTCGAACTAATATGAGAAAATTAAGTTTTGCTAAAATGGCAGAGGCAAGAGTTTGTGATGACGAAAAAAGAAGAACGCAGCTACAGGGAAGGAAATTTCTATAATCACTTCCAAAAAGAGAAGACACTGGAAAAAAAGAGAAAATCACTTATTGATAAATGCTTATCTTCTGAGTTGAAAAGTCATCCCTGGAATTCAACATTCTATAAATTTGGAATGAAAATGTCGGAGGATATGAAAATTAGTTGAATATTGAGTACAGATATACGTCGATATATAACCACGGACAAATAATTATAATCTATTTCTTTCGTGAAAGAAATCCCGGTACCTGGGGTTTCTTCGATATCTTGAACAAAATTCTGACCAATTTTAAAGAAATTGGTAAACACAATGATAGTATGAAATCAAAGGGAAACTCAAAACAAACTTCGAAACACACTTTTTTTTACAAGTGTTTTAGTCAAAACATTTCAAGTTGAAAAGTAAAGTCTCCAGTGGCAATTTCTATAATATTTTACTGGCAAAAGTACACATGTAAACTCTTTCTTCCTTTCCTTTCAAACCATATCGTTGTTAAGAAAAGTGCACCTTTTAATGCGTTCTTTCCTTGTAGAAATATTTGCTTGTTCAATTCATAAAAGACTCACGAAATTGGATTAAAAAATTGAATAGCATTCTGTTTGCTTAGCGGGAGTTGCTATGCTTTTTAACTTCACTTTAATTAACTTCTTTTCCAACTGTTTTTATAAAAGAAACTATTGTCTCAACAAAAGACAACGAGTGCTAGTATATTTATTTTGCGTCTTATAAAAGTCTAAAACAAATATATAGACAGTCATTTGTTTGGAATACTAAGCTATACTTAAGGTGAAATAGAATTCAGTCTGTTTTTAAAAAAATGTTCATGATAATCATCCTACAGATAAGCGAATATAATCTTCACTCAGTTTGCCGGGGATAAATATTCACAATGGTCCATTCAATCGACAAAATCTCAGAATTACTGCGATGTCAGTACCCTATAAATTGCCAATTCTTCAACTCTAGGACACGTTCACCGGTCACCCCTAGTTGAAGCACTCATTCTGAGTTTTGGTATTATAATCCGTGCTATGTACTATAATTTAGTGCATCAAGTCTCAAACTTGGTCTGCGTGAGTATACCCGATAAAATGACAATTGATTCAACTTTCGAATGAAAAATTACTGATGTAAGTGTTCATTCAATACCACTAGGTAAACGCGGGATGCGCGTTGTGAGATGAGCTGAGAAGTATGGAAATGTACAATGAAAATATTCTGTCAGCTCAATTTACATCTAAGGACCATGGATTACTTCAAACGTTCAAATACCTTATCTGCAACTTGTTGATATTTATAGTGCTGCAACCTGTCGCATATACACTTTGCAAATCCAATTGATCCAAATATTCGATAAAATGTACACTTTTATTGCGTTTACTTTGTTATTTCTCATTCGATTGTTACAAAAATCTCTGAAAGTGTGTATAATAGTATTGTTCATATTCGGTGAAAATTTGAGAGCTTTTGAAAAATTCTCATTTTTCAAGTAGTTTGCCTCCGGGTTATTCTGATGAGGATTTTCAAATTTTCCGATTATTTTCCGGAAAAACATTCCGACCGATTTCTCTAAATAACAATCCCAGCCTATTATAGTATGACAGAAATATGTAGAAAAAGTTTCAAGTCGATAAGTATTTTTTCCTGTACGAAATGTCGCGTACAAAATTACAAACAAAATAGAAAAAAAAACATAAAACCAAGCCCTTTTTTTCTCGGTATGTGGAATAGAATCTTCGCTACGCTCATCTAATCAGCCATACTTCATTTCTCTATGACTTCATGATCTTCAAATGTTAGAAATAAATCACGGCCTTCTTTCATGGTATTATCGTTCTTGATTTCTCGTCATCATATCCTTATATAATGTGATAATATTCAGTATGTAGTAATGAGAAACTAGGAAAACGTAATTTAGGTGTTGTTGGATGAGCGATATTCGTGATTAAAAGCAAAGTGGTTGACATCTGGTGACGTTTTAGTGAACTGGGTGGAGGCAGATACTTTCAAATGATATACAAATGAATTAATGTGTAATCTCAATATTAAACATAAAATTAAAATCCTACCTAATCCTAGTAATCCTAATCTTTTATCCTAGTAATTAAAATTACTAATTATTAAAATTACAATATCAATTACAAATATAATGTGTGCAAGCATACAACAACATGACATCTAGGCCTAACTGCCTCCGGACGGCCAATCGCCCACTTCAACAGTGCTGCCGCCTGGTTAGCTTTTAATCACGAATAGGCGTATTTATATGAAATCTAATAGAAGACATGAAACCTTGACTTCAAATCAATTATGGCACTGCCTTCATATTTTATTCATGACTCATTTTGAACATTTCACTGTTTAATTGGATAGACCTGCTAAATTTCTCAAATTTGCTCAATTTCCCAATAGGTTATTAAAGCAATTGGTTGTTGTAAAGAAGTTGAATATTTTTTTTAACAAAGCGGCTGATTCGATATATGTGAAACTTCATAATAATATGTATAAATATAACATTAAATTACGTGGAAATGAAAATTCATTCGAACGAAATATTTGTCTCTGAAAATTGTTTCCTCCGGGTTTTTCTTTGACGTTTCAAAAACTTGTTTTTTTTTTTTTAGAAGTTTTTTTAGAACCGATCGCGCCTCAGAAATTATACAATATCGAATGAGATGATGCCATAATGTTCTAAAATCATCTAAAATCATCTGAAATGGTGTGTATGCCAAATTTCAACTAGAACTGTACTTTCGTTTGACCTATGAAGCGCGAACAAAAAACAAAGAGAATAAAAAGAAAATTGAAGAATTAAAATTTTCATTTTTTCGAGTACGGTGAAACTGAGTCTTTGCTTCACTCATACAATAGGATGAAGCAAAAGATGAGAGCCTAGCAAAAAAATCTTCCAATTAGAAAGCATTTTCATAAAAAAACACTTTTTCTCGTATTCAGCCATGCAATTATTATTACATTCACATAACTCTCTGCATTCCCCAAACTGAAACAGTTGAGGAACCATAATGATAGACATATATTGATATTGATATTTTTATAACGCCAATATATCTAAGTTATCATTACGGTGCGTCGTTAAGCCCGATATGAATAAAAATATGCTTATATCATGGATTGTCTTCGAAAATCCATTCTACAAAATAAATTACACAAAATGAAATATCAAGTATGATTGTTTTTCAGTGTTCCGTAGAATGTGAAACGTAGAACAGTGAATTGAATCAATTAGAACAATCACAAAGAAATTATGCTCAAGTTAAAGTAAGTAGGCCTATAGGTATAAAATTGAAATTCAAATCTACTCTTGGTGCCCGGTAAAGAGAGAAACGAAGGTACCATAATTAAATGTGTACCTATAACGTGAATATGAACGACAATTAAATATATGGGTGGAACAAACAAAGCGCGCAAATTGTAAGAGTGCCATGAAGTAAAATTGTCCCATTGAAGATAATTTTGTATCACATTTCGCAGCCATATTGCATCGAGCGCATTATGTTGTTTCCCTTACTAGGGAATCTGTAATCTTCAGCTGGGTGTTTTCAAAATTCTAGGATTCCAGGAAGAAATAGGAAAAACAAGTATGTTATGATTCATCATTATATAATTGTGCATTCGAGATTTTAATTTTGAAGGTATATGTCGTATTTATGAATGATAACTATAATCCCTAATTCCTAAACCTTAATTTTCTGGCTCTATGAGGTCGAAAACTGATCTCGCATTCATTTACACATCTCACAATTGTGTTAATAATGATATGAAGGCTTTCTGCGACATGTAATAATAGTGAATCACAAAAAATGTAGCCATTCAATTAAAAAATTATTTCATTGTTATAAAATTCAAAAGATTTTATTTCCAACTTTAGTGTTTTTCTATTCCATTCCGCTAACCTAAAAATTACTCCAATAAATAAATATATAATGAATAAATATTTAAATACTTCAATGAATATAATCGCTTGCAAACCTATAGAATTGGAACAGTTTGTAACCTTCGAAAACAGAAATCTGAATTGATACTGGAACCGGAGGCCTTATTTTCTAGTAGGTGGAACCAGAATCGAAACAGAAATCTAAAAATTAATAAGCTTAGGGCCGAATTCACAAAAGGTCATAACTTTGATCAAGCTCAAAGTTACGACAATTTCTAGCGATAATACCATATTTTTGACTATTGTTTTCAATTTTTTAATTTTAATTTTTAATTAAATCTATTATTATCATCATTCTATCATTATTATCTTTGAGACAGTATCAAAGTTGATGAGTATCTTTGTAGCAACTTTGATCGGGATCAGAGTTGATTCCGATCAAAGCTATTACTTTTTGTGAATTCGGCCTCAGGTATATATACACTATAGGCCCATGAAACATTATATATAAATGGGACACATAGTACACAGAGTATATATATATATATATATATATATATATATATATATATATATATATATATATATAAATATATATATATATATATATATATATATATATATATATATATATATATATATAACTTGTCTCGACAATTTAGAATAATATATAAAATGATTTAATCAAGTTTACGAAGACTAGAGACGGGTAGCTCAGTCGCTAGTGCGGAACCGTCATTCAGTAGGCCGGCGTTCGAGTCCCACCATGATCGGGTGGTTGCTTAGAATCATCATCAGATCGCTTCAGATATGAAATATCGCTCAAATATGAACAATTGTTCGAGTCAGATTAGGTGAAAACAGTTATTTTTTGTATTATTATTTTTATTTTTTATATTCGGTGATAATGGACATTCGTACATTTTCATGAACAATATATACATAACAAATCACAGCAAATAAAACAACCACTACATCCAAAGTATCCCACAAAACTAAGATGTGTATTTTATCTGTGGGTTGAAAAAATTTTATGTTATCGGTCATATTTATAAACAAAATTAAATATGAACGTAATTCAAATAATTGAAAATAACAAGGTAATCAATAAGTGATGAATAGTAGATAATAAATACAAATTAGATAGAAATATAATACTAGGACGAAGCACAAGTCGTATAGATACCTACAAAATGATGCGCAAGAAAACCATACAACATAACTAGTCGAGCGGGTAGCTCGACGAGAGCCAAGTCCCGCGCTAAGTCAGCTACACTGTTTATACATGAAGTACTTCCAGGCGGTTTTGAGCATACTGTAATTCCGAAACTAAATAATGCACTTACTAGTCCATATTCATTCTGAAACATATCTCTGAAGCACATGGCAGAGGTATTTAGAAAATAACACTGAAGATTCCCTACTACTTTAAATTTAATATATTTTTTACTTTCAATATTTTTTCAACACTTTATATGGCTGCAATATATTTTTCGTACTCTTTGAAATATTGAAAAAGTCAGTACAAATTATCGATTCGTATGAAGTACGTTTGTATTGTATAATAATCATTGTATATACATTATGTTTTCCATGCTATATTGTATATACTTTCTATATATTATATGATTGCCATACATTTAATGACGACATATATTGTTTGAGTCACCTAATCTGTATGTAACAACACATTTGGATTAATAAATAGAAAAAATACACCATAAATACACTGTAAATACAAATAAACACTATACAGACATAGTTAGTTGATAATATATAGTTGAAAATAGGGCAGTTATAGCATAATCTAAGCAAGAGTGGGGTTGAAAAACATCTTACACCGAGTGATACCTAAAGTAACAATGCTTTTCAAAACATTTTTTAACACTTTGTTGAAATCTTGTATAAAGTTGTGAAGATAACTAAAACAAAAACCGTAAACTATATCCATCCTAACGTCAAATGTAGTAGGACTACAACGATCTTACTTCAATCGTGACTGCCAACTACTTACTATAACTTCACTTCAAGCGATCAGGCCCAGGCTTAGTGATGGTAACTCTCATGAATTTATTTTCTTTTTTACTTTCATTAAAAAAATTTCGTGAAAATTTTGAAAATTTGTACCCACTATTTGTTGATGTGTATCTTATGCATTAAACTGATTGCAATTATATATTTCCATGCATTAAATTCATTATTTGGATAGGTACCATATTAGGATAGGCTTATTATGCCTAGATAATGGTCCCAAAGCTAGCTTGGGGATATTACTAGTATTATACGTATCACAATTCACAACTTACAGGTAACAGGCACTTTAAATACGTCCTGGGGCTCCAAAGGACAAGGACTGAGTTTGGATAATATTCACTAGAAGAGCTAAATGCTATGACAGCACACAATAATAAATCAGGCACGGTGTGTTGGACTAAAAGTATGTGACACATATTGTAGGCCACTTCATGAGCAGGGTTGAGATTTTGTTCTAGCAACAATGGAAATGTACGCAAACTAGACTGAGTTTTGTAGTAAATATTCACTTCTTTGAAGTACCGTAATCAAATTCTTACATGTTTTGTATTCTGGTTGATTCACCATTCTTGTTACATTAACAACTGTTTTTCAAACACAATAATTACATCTGAACTTTCTTCTCTTTGCTGAACCACTTTTTGTTTCCCTGAAGTGTTTCAGTTTTTTTTTAAATTTATTTCCCATGATGTAGGCACAGTAGGCTGATAGAAAGCCAATAAAAGGAGGGAAATGGCAAGACTGACTTGTGACCACACAGGATGTACAGTACTACTGACTTCTAGAACACTGAACACCTCAGGGAATGTTTTTCAATCATACGGACAACACAGAAATAAAATACACTAAAAAACTTTTTTTTGGGACAATTTTCAAAATTTTCAAGAACTGTTGAAAATGTTCAATGAATTAAAAATTTTCAACAAGCCATCACTACCCAGGCTAGATGCTGCCGTCTACTGCTCCTCTACTGAGTTGTATATCTTACTCTGTGCCGACGTGGTCCCATCCTGGGTCCAGCACGAGCATGTGTTCTCTGAACCCGTTGCGACACATCTCTTCGGACTGCTCGAGGGTATCCTTCCTCGCGGGACGAAGCCCAGTACCGTCGCTCGTATAATAATATAATATAATAATATCTTTATCAGCACCATGTAGATGTAGCTATATCAAATACAAATACAAATCTATACAATATACAATACAAGATATATAAGATTGGCAAGATTAGGTTAAATTAGATGAGCAAGTACAAGATTAAGCCTACAGTTAAACTGAAATAAAATTGGATAAGAGATTCAATGACATGCATATATATATATATATATATATATATATATATATATATATATATATATATATATATATATATATATATATATATTAGGAAAAAAACGCTGCGCATTTCCCTATAGTGTGGATGATGAACTGTAAGAATAGCACCAGACACCATCTTCACAAGTAGTTATGATAGTATCAAGTGGTACCTACGTTGGGCCCATTCATCGAGTCAAATCATATCCGGGCGTGGGAAATACCATTTCTTCTATATATGACTAGAAAAATAACATAATCTGTGCACTAAAGTCAACATATTCAAGATTGGTTCTCTAGTCTATAGAATAATCTCAATTTCACTATTTCAAACTTAAATTGAGCGTTTGAATGATGAACACTCACATTGTACGCCCATGCGATAACTGCATTGTGTCCAATGCTATTATATTCACACTTTTTGAACATATAAGGTTGTGTAGAGATGAAAACTCGAACAAATTATAGAGAAAAACACACATGATGATCAACGAAAATCAATGATACAAATTATCATCAGGTTACTGGAAATATCAGTACAAAGAAATGATTTTAAATTGCGATGATACATACTACTCACATGATGTATGTATAGGTACTAGATTTTTTCCTATCACATCTGTGTATAGGAAAAGGTACAATACTGTATTGAGACAATGACAGAACTAAAAAAGTATGGTAGGCCTAACTAGAATTGATATAGACTAAATATATCTTGTTTTTTTTCTTCTTGACAGCTCGTCCGATTTATTTAAAAATCCGCAATGATATGTATCATTGTTCTTTTTTCTCAAATTAGACAAAGATCCTTTCAAGTCTCCATGTGCATTAAATCTATCTACATTCGCTATTTCATACTGACTACATCCTCTTTTGAATTCCTCAATGTCTCTAGCACTTTGAACACTTATTGGTAGATTTTCATATATTTCCATCCCTTTATGTGATAGGCCCTACTGTATCTCTATAGACATATTAATAGTTATAGTTATAGACATAGTTAAATAATTATAAATTGATAAATTATGAACAGTTTAAAACAGTTATAAACATGAATAGTTATAGACATTCAACAATGACAATTATTTCATACTAGGAAAACGCTATATACGCGTTAATAGACGAGCGGAAAGTAATAGTATGTCGACTTCTTTGTCAAACTATTTCCCAAATTCGCCAATTGGGTGGCATTCAAGTAACTAGGAAAACGCCGTATATGCGTTGTTAGACGAGCGGATAGTAATAGTATGTCGACTTTTATGGCCAAACTTTTGCCTACATTCGCCAATTGGGTGACATTTAATTCATAAATGGGTAAAAACTGCTTCGAGTGGTACTAATTTAGCACATTTTATGTTTTTTCTTCAAAATGACTGACCCAATCAAGCTGAGAATTTTCAGAAATGTGTATCAAAATGTAATTCAACTTCATACAAAATTTCATTCATTTTGAAAATGAAATTTTTTTTTCCGCCGTGTTATTCTGATGGGTATTTTTGAAATTTCTAAAATTCATAAACAAAATAGTTACCACCCGATAATGCTACAAAACTATACAGATGAGATGAGATATTAGATGAGGTTAGATGAGGAACCATAATGAAAAAAAGTTTGAAATTGATAGCTGTAGCCGTTTGACCTGTGGAGAACCGACAAAAAAACATAGAAACGAACAAAAAAATACAAAAAAATACACAAAAAGAACACCAATTTTTTTCAGTTAGTCAAATTGAATCCTCGCTAAAGCTCGTCTAATAAATGGGTAAAAACGGCTTCGAGTGGTACCAATTTAACACATTTCATGTTTTTTCTTCAAAATGGCTGACCCAATCAAGCTGAGAATTTCCAGAAATGTGTATCAAAATGTAATTCAACTTCACACAAAATTTCATTTCTTTTTAAAATAATTTTTTTCCGCCGTATTATTCTAATGGGTATTTTTTAAATTTCTAAAATTCATAAAAAAAAAATTACCATCCGATAATGCCACAAAACTATACAGATCTAAGTTAGATGAGGAACCATGATGCAAAAAGTTTGAAGTTGATAGCTGTAGCCGTTTGACCTGTGGAGAACCGATAAAAAACATAAAAACAAAACAACAAAAAAACATAAAAACGAACACCAATTTTTTTCAGTATGTCAAATTGAATCCTCACTAAAGCTCGTCTAACAATTCGATTGATTCACATATATAGGCCTATATATATATATATATATGATATATATATTGATTGATTATATATATATATATATATATATATATATATATATATATATATAATTGATTTTATTATTCATTAGATTTCGTAGAATATACCGGTATCTGAAAATTTAAACTGACGGCCTAATTTAAGCTCGTAGGTAAGAAGTAGACTAAATACCGAGCATACAATTTCCCTCTTCAATTATAGCACAGAACAATAACATCAACTAAACATACATAAAAAGAGTATTTCTTTAAAAGGTTAGGCGCAAAACATGAACACACACAGTGAAATTTAACAGTTTTTGAAGTATAAAAAAAGTAATGATGAATAATAAACTAGACCGGAGCAGATTTGATTTTAAAGATTTAAAATCATAGTCGTATAAAGAAACATTAACCAACGTGAAACTAATAAAGAAAGCTAACAAGTTTTATAGATGGGGTGGTCGTCGTGTATATGTGTGTGTTTGTGTGTGTGTGTGTGTATATACACGGTCGTATCACATTCGTGATTGCAACAGCACATAAAGCTTTGTACGACGGACGGACGCCATTTGCAGTGATATAACATCGAGATTTATGGTGTGTCTTGAATCTTGCTTCATGGTTTACTAACAGATTGTTTCGTATGATTGAAACGATATTGTTATTACAATATACCGGTAGTCAACTTGACTTGATAGGCAGGTGGAAGTAGAGCAAGGAGATTCGTATACTAGAGATAAAGGGAAAATTGAGATGCGAAATGAAATGTTCAATAAAATAGAGGAATAATGGATGTTTTTAAAAGTATTCCAAGCATTATTCATTTAATGGTATAATTTTTACTGAACTGTGTATATACATTTGTACGGTAAAGTTTTGTCTTTTTTCCCAAACCTTATCTATAGGCTTGTTTCGAGGGACAAAAAATGATAACAATTGTTATTGTAACAAGCAGCGAACAGGGAATCTATCAAAGATTGTTATTGCTCAAAATAAATTGGGAGATACTTTAATTGTCCGTCTCTTTCACCAATGACTGACATTACTTGAGAGCACCTATACCTTCACTCACCTGGCCTGTATGAAATAAATGTTATCAATACCGGTACCCAATTAGCTCAGACCATCGCAGACACTATTTTTCAAATGGGCAACTATACTATTGAGAGTTGCAAGTACGCGTTTGGTGTCCAACTGAAAAACTTATGAAAAGTAGTAGAAAAGATGCGAGGGCAAATTGCAGCGATGACATCTATCAAAATATGCCATTGCTAGTGGTGTTTTTTTACTACATTTCACCGGCCACATTGCATTTAGAAGCGTATTCTGTTATTAATGTTACTGGCGAATAGACCCAATATTTTAAGCTATTTTATGTTCTACTATATTTTAAGCAGCACGATTCGAGACCTTCGTCAAATGAAATCGATCGCGATCTTCTACCACAAACCGCATCTGATGAATGACGTAATTTTCAACTTTTCCTCTCCATATAGCAATTCCTTTTCTTTTGAACTCAATCGCTACATAGCATTTATTCTTTATTTCAGTTGGCAATGTGAAGGTATAAGACAAACCCCTAGTATTCTCTCCGTCTTTCTCATTCTCAACGCAATGCGTACACTCTCATCTCACTCAACAGTCGCCGTCGCTTCGTTGCCAACGAAAAGCAACGAGATGATTTTTGCTATGGCAAATGGCTATACGCGCGCTGAGATGATTTTTGCCGGGTCGGATCGCATGGGAATTCTCTTCCTCCTCAAACCCTCTTCCCTCTGACCATTCCTCTTCGGTAGAATCATGGCAGAATCTAGTCTCCCCCCCTACCACCCCTCTCCACCATACCCACTACCCAACACCCCACTTCATTTCCCCACACCCAGTTCAGTGATCTACTGCACTCCAGTTCTCATAACTTCATCCAACCCGATCATGGCCCACGGGGGACCGTATGACAAATGTAGCCTTCCGCCAACTTCAAATTAGTTCTGGCCCCGGCGAATGACGGCGATGTGAAGTCGACGATCGAGGAAACCATATTGCTAGATTGCACGAAATATTTTAAGATTTAATGTCAACAATATTCCAGTCGAGGTATGATGTACAGTGTCCTTAGTGTGTTATAGTGGACACAGTACAGTGTCCTTAATTAGGACTGGTGACAGCGGGCTGTCCGTTTGGGGCTCATCCTCATTGAAGATTCCTTAGATTATGACGTATACCTATAACTGGTTGATCACTCATACTTAACAAGGATGATCTTAATTGTGATCTATTCTCCCCTGGTTTGATCTTTTTTCATCGGCAACTCATGTAGATTATCTATTATCTATATTTCATGGATTATATATTGTAATCGCAGGTTGATCTTTGTGGTCACCTATATGAATACTCTATAGATCCATCATCTAAATTCCAAGTGACTTGTTAACGGTGCCGGCCGTGTCTTAAGATGCGCCCACCCCATAACACGACGTCCCGAGTAACTTCTGCGTACTACGTAGGCCTATTACGTACTGTAAAGTTCTATAAACACTGGATCTTTTTGCCCCAGTACAAGCATCAAAATGGATTTAAGAATATCAGCACGGCATACCCCAACGAAGTGATTGAAATTACTCTGGTGTATACGTTTTGGGGAGATCAATTGAAGAGTAAAAATTGTTGTTAATTGTATTTTAAGTTGATCTGAATATTGATTTTTGTACGCGTAGTTTCATGGCCTGAATTTTTTTAATTGGGAAAACGCATATGCGTTCTAAGATGAGAGATAATAGGCCTATTTATGTGAAATATAATGCATGGAAAGCAATTCCCACACTTTGATTTAGAAATCCATTAAATCGTGGTATTCCTGTTCTACTTGTTTCCTATTTTAAATCGTACATAGATATAATGAAAGGTTTCACCTATTGATCTTCTTGATAGCTTTTTAATTGATCTAATAAAAGTGAATAATAATCATTTCGTTCTTCAGAACGGCTGATCCGATTCATGTGAAACTTTCTATGGTAAAACCTATGAATAGTTTGTATACTAAAGGAAAACGCGGGGTGTCCATTGTGAGATGAGCTTAGAAGTATGAAAATCTAGAATGAAAAATATTCGTGCTTAGGCCTATATATATTGCGTGGCTTATTAGCAGGCCACCTTGATCTATACTTCATGTGGGCATTTAGAGATACTCTGATAGGCTATATCAATTTTCCCACATAGCAAACAGCCCAATTGATTGGATGTTTTGTTTTGTGACGTTTGTGGGCGGGTCAATCACTAGTCGTCAATTACTTCTAACTTTCAAAAATCTTACCTGCAACTTGTTGATATTTATAGTGCTGCAATCTCTCGCACATTTATACTCTTTGCAAAACTACTCGACTCTAATATTCAATCAAATGCACACTTTTACTGTGTTTTCTTTGTTATTACTCATCCGATTGTTGTGAAAATCACTGAAAATGTGTATAATGGTGGTTTTCATATTCAGTGAAGATTGTTAAGGTTTTGAAAAATTTTCATATTTCGAATATTTTCCACCCAGGTTATTCTTAGGAGGATTTTCCAAACTTTCCGATTTTTTCAGGGAAAGCCGCGCCACTTGATTTGATTGAAAAACAATCCCAACCTATTCTGGTGTTACATCAATACGTAGAAAGAGTTTCAAGTCGATTGTTTTTTTTTCCTGACCTGTATGCCGTGTACAAAATTACAAAAAAAAAAGCCCAATCAGTTGTGGTTTATGGAATGGAAATCTTTGCTATCTACCTAGGAAAACGCGGGATTTGCGTTGCGAGCTGAGCTAAAATATAAAAATCTATAGAATGGAATTAGATAGGAAATGGAATAGATTTGTCAGCTCAATCTACATCTGCAGACTTTGGATAACATCAAACGTTTAAAAACCCAACCAGAATCAATTGTGTCACGACCTTCCTGATCATTCATCACTAATTTTAATCGTTTTAAATTAATTGGTGACAATTGCTGCTGTCGATTTAATTGGTTTCCCTTAATATCTCTGATTGATGTGAAAATGCGTTTTGAATGCTTTTTCTTCGTTATTTCTCATCCCATTCCTATTGTTGCAAAAAACTCTGAAAATATGTATAGCAGTAATCTTTATATTAGGAGAAAATTTGAGAGCTTTTGAAGAATTCTTATTTTCCAATTATTTTTCCTCCGGGTTATTCTTATGGGGATTTTTCAAACTTCACGATTTTTTTCGGAAAAACCGTTGAACCAATTTTTCTGAAGAACAATCCCAACCTATTCTGGTATAATATCAATATGTAGAAAAAGTTTCAAGTTGATTGTCTTGTTTCTGACTTGTATGCCACGCACAAAATTACAAAAAAAAACATAAAAACGAAAGTCCAATTTTTTCCGGTATATGAAATGGGAATCTTCGCTACGCTCATCCAATTAAGTTCTTATGTGTTCTCATGTTTAAATTTCATGAACATTTGAATTTATTCAAAGAATAAATGAAAATATTTTCACATTTTCTCCGGATTATTTTATCAAGTTTTTGAAAAATTCTAAATGATTCTTCTCAAAAGTGGTTCGATTGATTGCGCCTCAAAACTATACAGTATCGAGTTAGATGATGACAATAATATGTGCATGCCAAGTTTCTTTAACAATTGTGCTTTCGTTTGCCCTGTGGAGGCTGAACAGAAGAAGAACGAAAAAAAGGGTTTTCCAGTAGGGTAAAGTGAAATTGAGTATTTGCTTCACTCGCCCAATTATATAATTGAACACAATGCCAATTTTCAACATTTATAGTATTCAATGTGTATCTAATTTAGCCAAATATTCTAGATACAAATATAGTAGTATGCTATATTTAAATTTATATTGGGTTTTAACGACGCACTATACTGATGGCTACGATCTATTGGCATCGATGAATGATGAATGAGATGATGGGATGATGAGATGAAAGGTTATTTCATTAGGTGTTTTGGATGGTGGGAAGGAGTCGGTCATGGCCTGATGTTAAGGAACTATCCCAGTATCAACCTGAAAGACAGAGGGAAACCACAAAAAACCTGTCAGGATGGTCGACCATAGCGGGAATCGAACCCCGGTCTTCCGAATGACGGTTCAGTGTGTTACCACTCGGCCACGCATCTCGGTAGTATGCTATATTAATGAACTAATAAACTTAGGTACCGTATTCATAATAATCGTCGCCACTTCATTTTTCTATTTACTTCGGGTTTAGATATGTGCACTGTATCAACCAGCAAGGGTCTATTGGCGTCGGTGAATGATGTGAATGGGATGATGGAAATATGAGATGAAAGGTTATTCTGTTAGGTGTTTTATTGAAGAGGGAAAAGAAGGTCATGATCAGCCATCATAATATTCACGTTTTCTAAGTGGAAGGAAAACAACGCCCTGTCCTGTAGACTAATTGTATTTCAACCAAAACCCTGCCGGGTAAAAACTCGAAACTAAGGCCTGAAATAATTTAGCAACTACAAAAACTTCTTCATATAAAAGGTGTTGAATCAAAACAGTATGCCAAGTGCAACTTATAAATTATTCATCGATACGGCCTGGGAAATAACAGGAAACACTTGGCTCATTACCCCCCAGTCCATGTCTATATTTCAAAATATCGTTTCTAATCAACTTGATGACATTTAGTGAGTAGTAGGCCTACTAGTAGGCCTAATTGAGAGAACTTAATTATAGTCCTACATTTGACTGAGACGTACTTGTTCTATAGAAACATTCTCACGTTATAATAGCAGATTTTAATATGGTTGCATTCTAAGCCAACATGAAATAATTCTGCTTGCCATTATAATTATATAGTACTAAGAAAACGCGGGATATGCGTTGTGAGATGAACTTAGAAGATGGAAATCTATAGTGTTGAATATTCTGTCAGCTCAATCCACATCTGCAGACCTTGGATTACTTCAAAAGATCACCTGCAACTTGTTGATATTTATACTGCTACAACCTGGCGCACATACACTTTGCAAAACCAATTGATTTTCAATCAAATGTATAATTGCGCTTTCTTTGTTATTTCCCATCTCTTGTTGTGAAAGCTACTGAAAATATGTATGATGGTGTTTTTCATATTCAGTGAAAATTTGGGAGCTTAAAAATTAGCATAGGCCTATTTCAAGTATTTTCCATAAGGGTTGTTCGTATGTGGATTTTCCAAACAATCCTATTTTTTCCCGGAAAACCGTATGAGATCACTAATTAATTAGAAAAATCATCCCAACCTATTCTGGTAACACCAATACGTAAAAAAGTTTCAAGTCGATTGGAAGTTTTTCCTGACATGTATGCCGCGCACAAAATTAAATTTAAAAAAGCAAAAAAACGAAACGTATTTTCTTTTGTTATATGCAATGGAATCTTTGCTACGCTTATCTAACTAGGAATATATTTTACAAAACCAGTTGCTCACACTATTCAATAAAATGTATACATTTATTGCGTTTTCTTTATTTTTCCCCATCCGATTTGTTGTGAAAGTCACTGAAAATATGTATGATGGTGTTTTTCATACTCAGTGAAAATTCTGAAGCTTTTTAAAAAATTTCGTATTTCAAGTATTTTCCATCCGGGTTATTCTTATGGGGATTTTCCAAACTTTCCGAATTTTTTTGGGGAAAACTATACGATTAAATACGAAAAAAAACTATAAACTATACGACTACATCCTTGATGGCTGAGTTACTCGTATACTCTCCAGTGTCGATGTCTCCTCCAGCGCAGAATATCTAGAAAACAAATTAAACCAAGCGATTACTGCTCAAAATTTTTCAAAAATTCAATTATTAAAGTTGTTTGTGTTAATTTAGAAAAGCAGATCTTAAAATTTTGGAAGATTATTGATTATTTACTTTACTTTTCATGTGAGTTAACTTAAAAAGAGAATGATTTTGAAAATAGGGTCCCTAGTTGGTTGGCCTTTTGTTGGTCTCTGGCCAACTCCAGTTTTTTTTTCGACCTCTATAAATTCGTCAGAGGCCTGGGTCTCCCACTCTTGTTGCTCGACCTCAGGGTCTGATGGTTGATAGAGATGAGCTAGTTCCCCATCGCGCCCTTGTAGCATTATTCTCACCATATGGTCTTCAGTGGGCCCTGCATTGATTGTTGACTTATTTTCTTTACAAATTAATTTAATTGGGCCACATGGTAATGTGATTAGTGATGGATAGGGTTTTTCAACGATTTTTGTGATTTTTCATGGCCTACAACTTGGATTATAACTGCATGGATGCACAACTGATACAAATTCCTGATGCAGACTCCTCCAGAGCTAGGGAACATAAGAGTGAACTGTTGTATATTTCTGTTTTGCGTGATGAATAAGGTTCAAATCATATTGTGAATCTGATCCCTGTGATCTTTGACATTTTCTTGATCAAGTAGTGGACTGTTATTTTCTGATTTGTACGAGATATTTTCTAGAAAGAAGTCTTCAACGTAGACAGAACAAAAGCTCAGAGAGAAAGTACATGCACACGTATCTTTGCCTTCCTGTTTTTTAGCATGAAATCGTTATCAAAGATATACTTTCAACTATAAATTGAATGCATAATGCAATATATAATAAATTACAGTACATAGTGTAATTTCTAATTTGTACCGTGGTAACAGCAGATTTTTCAAAAAATAATATTGGTTGCACAGCTTTGGAACACTGTTCATCGGTACGATAGCTATAATCCAACATTACACACTACAAAGTGTAAATTGAAGAGACTTATAATGATGTGTGATCAACGACATTCATAGTTGATGAGCGTAGCGAAGTCTCCATCCCACTCTTATAGGGCTTTGTCTCTGTTTTTTTTTTTGTTTTTTTTTTGTTTTTTTTTTTGTTTGTAAGCACTCCACAGGTCGCAAGGGTTGACTGATCAGCATGAAACTTTTTTTGTACACGCAAACTCATCCAACTTAGAACTGTATAGTTTTTGGGATGAATCGGTCGGACCGATTTTGAGAATAATCATCTCAAAGTTTCTAAAAACCCCATAAGATTTGGCTGGGCGGAAAATGTTGAAAAATAAAATCTCTCCAAATGGGATGAAATTTTCTCTAAATGTGTATGCATGGATTTTACACATTATTACGATTTTTTAAGCAATTCTGATCAGTCGTTTTGGAGAAAAAAAATAAAATGACTGATAATATTCATAAAATATGTCATAAAAATTATGACAGAATTAAGTTGTCGAGATTCACTGCTTTCTAGATTCAAGAGTTGACCAACAATGAAGTATTTTTTATATGCGTCAAGGTGTGTAGAATACCAGTGTCAATGAAGTGGCAAGAGTAGAACTTCTTTAACGACTTTTATAGCTTATTCAGATATCAAGGTGTGTAGAATACCAAAGTCGATAAAGTAGCAAGGGTAAAACTATTTCAAGGACTTTCATACCTTATTGAGATATCTCGCTCATCTTACAACGCATATTTCGCGTTTGACTAGTTATCGTATACACCTATCATTTTGACAATTTCTGAGTAAGTCATATGGTGATCATTCGGTGTACGTAACTGCTAAGCATGCCCACTATTGCATCCAACGCAATCTATGCTCTAGCCCAAGTGTCCTGGCCAATGCAAGTGTCGTAACATTTGTGAGCGATTCCAGCACGTGAAGAGCTGGCATTAGAGATGAAGTTGAGAGAAGTATAAAGAAAGGAAATTGATAGACAAGGAAAGTAGTATGACAGAAGTGCTCACTCTACATACTCGGGCCAACAGATGGCACCCACTCAACCGACAATCCGAACTTGGTCCAGACCCTGAGTCAAGACCTAATCGCCATGGATGACCCTGCTAGGAGCAATTAGAATGCTCCTGACGATAGCTCTGGAGATCACGGAGCCACGCAAGCCCCCACAACATGTCAAGGTGTTCGAATCCTTAGAGAGGGGGCTCAAAATTAACAAGAAAATAGCAAGATTCGTTCAGAAATATGAAGAGACGTTTTCAAAGTCCAGAAACTCCACAACATAGCCATATACAGAAATAAATCTTCGTCTCTCGAGGTTGGCAATTAGCATGTGAATAAAGATTTAGATGGACGAGAAAGACAGCTTGGAGGTTTATGTTACCACTTTGCTCAATGATATCAGTCAATTTCAAGATGAGCGAGATATATTCTTGAAAACAAGCTAAATCAAGCGAAAGAATGTGTTTCTTCGTTAGAAACTACGGCAGTAGAATCTGAGAGGGCAGAGGAATAAATGATTCTGGATCTAGAGAAAAACAAGATTTATATCGTTGATTTGCTGGAACGGATACTTGATAATAAAAGGTAAATTGAAGAAATGAATACGGAATCGAATGTAAGCATTGAGTGCGACTGTTTGATGATCTCTTCTTACTTTTCTCCGACAAAAGTTCCTGACGAAACACCGCTCTCTCATGCTGTCGAGACGTACAGATCAGAGAAAGATATTTTAACTGATGATTTGAATAAGACTTGCAGACATTTAAATACTACAATTTAAACAATTTAAAATACTTCCTCTAGCATGTATCTACATCCAGACCATCTGCATGTTCACGAGAGACCATCTCAATCTTTTTAAATTGAAAACTCATCACCAGCACAATACAAGAGGCTCAAATGATCTTGCTCAGGACTATTGCAGATTGACCACCACATCAAGATCAACCCTTCAAGCTGGTAGAAGGATATATAATAATCTTCCCAGGGAATTGAAAGAAAGCAACAATAGAACTGGATTCAAATCCAAATTGAAGAATTTTTTACTGAATAATTTATTTTACAGCCTAGAGGAATATTTTTTATACAATTGATTTACTGTTGATTTGTATCATTTGTTAATTTTTATTCTATCATCTGATGTGGTTCACACAATAACCTTGTAAATCAACCACGTAAAAATACAATACAATACAATACATTCATGAACTGTCTTCTTATAAATTGATCAAATTGATTCTTTTGACATCATGTCATGGTCGACATCTTTCTTTAATTGAAAGTGTTGAAGAACAACACAGCAGCATTTCCTTATTTCTATTGAAGTTTCTTCATTCAAGTCTCCACTGCATACAATGGAGTGTTGAGAAATTGAAAAATCCAATCGCTGCGGACCCGTGTGTCCTATGTTTCTCAGCTAATAAATGTCGATGATTTTTAACTTTCAAGATGTAGATAATCAAATTAGGTAATCAATTTCAGTTGAACAATGCGAGATTACTATCACAAATGGCAGTAACTTCAAATCAAGTTCATAATCTACAGAAGATTTGCTCGGCTATATCTGCCACAGAATGTTCTAAACTATTGCTTGATCTTTGACGATTCATCAGAACTTGTACAGGAAATCCCAGCTCTAGTAAATTCAATCAATCAGCATTCTTCAATAATTCAAAAAGTTCTAGAAGTTTGGAAAGTACTCACCTTGGTATTCAAAACAAAATGAAAGAATTCAAAGCTGAAAATATGTTGTTTGTGGAGTCGTAAGTGTTGGATATCAAATCACTAGAAGGTAGAATTGTGAAACACAATCAGGAAGAAGCTACACTGAAGAAATTCTATACTGTATTAGACTGGGTAATGATTGTAGTAAAGTTCAATCCAAGTTGACAAGTTGAGGGCTCGTTTAACACTCCAAGAACAGGAGCTCGAGCATAATCGACGTCTAAACAAGAAACTGAAGTAAAAGATGGCAGCGTGTTGCTCTGAAGCAGATCTGGAAACCCAAGTAACCCGACTTGGAACAGAGTACAAAAAAAAATGACAACAGCAAAGGCCAGTATGATTGAGATATAGCCAGCCCATAGGGTATAATCAGAAATTTTTACTTCATGAAATAATGTATACAATTCTAACCACATTAGGGTACTGACAAATCACGCCAGTTTTCTCAATTCATCCAAACACGTAACCCTTACTAACAGTGGTCACATTGTCTGGTTTTTATCCAGGTTGTAACATAATTTAATTTATATTGGGTTCAACAATGCACCCTACTGATGACTATGATCTATTGGCGTCGGTGATTGATATATGAAATGATGGGATAATAAGATGAAAGGTTATTTCATTAGGTATTTTTGGATAGTGGGAAGGAGTAGGTCGTGGCGTGATGTTAAGGAACCATCCCAGTATTAATTTGAACGACAGAGGGAAACCATGAAAAACTCCTGTCAGGATGGTCGACCACAGTGGGAATCGAACCCTGGTCTCCTGAATGTTGGTTCAGTGTGTTACCACTCGACCAGACATCTCAAGTTATTATTACCCTATATTGGATTTTAACGACGCATTATAGTGATAACTAAGATCTATTGGCATTGAATGAATGATTGATGAGATGAAGGTTTCTTAGGTATTGAGAAGGATAGTGGGTAGGAAGCGGTCGTGGCCTATATTGTAGGAACCATCCTGGCATTTGCCTTGACTACAGAGGGAAACCACGATAAACCCCTGTTAAGATGGACGGTAGCGGGGTTCGAACTGGGTCTGATATGCCCCTTCACCTCTCGGATCACATGAAGCGAGTGCGCTAAACACTCAAGAGCCGGTCAGACGTCCCAGTATAATTATAAATAATAATACGTAATAACATAATAATTGGTACATAATTGGTTGCATAGGTTATATATTTTAATCATTCCATTTATTTTACATTTTGACACAAGATACGAACAATCTTGAATAAACCATGTATTGAAATTAGTTATTAATTATTATTAAACTATCTGGAAGTTGATAAATGATGAATATACAATCAAGTAAAAATGACAGTTGAAATCTTAATATTTACATATATATAAAATCATGCTGCAAACTTATTGTTCATCAGTTATCACATAATAATAGCATAGGTTTGGTAGACATTAGTTATTTTATGAAGCAATTAAAAAAAATAAAAAACATTGGGCCCTATTAATTAATCAGTCTATTCTATTAACTAATTGAATCATCACTATTATAAGACCTCCATATTGTGAGGCTTTTTTCAAGCATGCAAAACATATGTTAAGCTTCGTCACGGCCCCTGACTGACTTGCGGAATATGCTTAGACGCCGGCGAGGTGTCTGAGGAGAATTCTGAAAGAAAAGGGAAGCGCATTTATTTAAAGGCAACAATTTGGTGACTAGATTGAACAAAACATGCTTTGCACTGCGTATGAGGCAAATTAGTCTGTATAAAACCTACATATCATGGATATTTTGAGTCACTCTTATGCTATGCCATTTCATTTTAGAAATGAGTAAACCAGTAAGACCTAATTAGAATGATATTTAAGAAAAGGAAAAGAAACACTTGTCAGCAACTTTTAAAAGAGTTGATGTTTTAACACTAGGCCTACCATTCCTCTATAGCAGGGCTTCCCAACTGGCGGCCCGCGGGACCTTTTCAAATGGCCCGCAGTAGGATCTTATGAACCAATGTAAAATCATTGCAATTTATTATAACATTCTGTGTAGTCAAATTGAGAATATATTTGGCAAGGGTTGAACTGTTGTAACAAGCCAAACGGTAGGGGTGGCGTTTAAACTGACGTCATAGTTGACAATTTCTGACAAAATTTTCGTATTCTGTCCTACCATTTGGCTTGTGACAGCAGGCGCACTCATTTGACAATATTGTGAGCTTCCCCTCTTGCACCATATCAGTAATAGAGACCAAAATTAAGATATAAAGAAGAGAAATGCAATTTAAGTAGTTGAATTTTGATTCAAGAAACAAATGGTTATAGACAGCTTGAAAAAATATGTTGTTTGTATACCAGCGTATCATATTGAAAACAATTGAATAATGAATGCAAACTCATTGAGCAATCAATTGTGTGGCCCACCTCAACTTTTTCCATAAAAAAAATGGCCCTTTGAGCTATCTAGTTGGAAAGCTCTGCTCTATAGTATACATTATATGAACTAATTATAAATATCAAGATGAATATTTTCTACTCTTTCAATTACACTGGAACCTCTTTAGTACGTTTTTCATGGGACCAAACAAAAAAAACTTAAAGTGAAAATCTTACTAAAGAAACTATTCAACATAGCAAATTGATGGGGTCAGAAAATAAAACTTACTTGGGTGAAAAATGTATTAAAGAGAAACTTACTACTAAAGAGGTTCTACTGTAATTCAGATGTGCATAACCACCACACTGTGTAGACATAAACATTTGGAAGATTGCTCTCAAAACTGCTTTAAATAGCAAGACTCAAAATGTACTAGGATAATTCTTTACACCCGTACATAGCCTAGCTGTTGGTGGGGCCGTTAAGCAAACAATATTCAATTCTTTATAATATCCTGCCATCTTTAATTAGGTTTCTGGACAATTAACATGTTTAAAAATATGTTGAGGCAGTTTTTAATTGAAAATGATCAAATGTTTTGGTGTTGATGAATTCATGTTGGAGTGCACATATGAGTTTCTAGAACCTGAATCCTAATTGACGACTAGTGATTGACCCGCCCACAAACGTCATAAAACAAAACATTCAATCAAATGGGCTGCGTTATGTGGGAAATTTGACATTTACCTATCAGAGTATCTCTAAATGCCCACATGAAGGTGGATCAAGGTGGCCTGGCAAATAGCCTTGCCTATCACTAGTGGTCAATTGTGTTCATCTCATGTATGTGTAATTGCATTTTTCAATATTTCCAATACAGTAGTTTGTTTTGTTCATTCTCATACAAATGTTTTCGTAAAAAAGGCAACTCATTCACATAACACTCGAGGTAAAAACCTTCTGGTAGTTGATCAACATCGAACTACTTTATTTGAAACTGGCCTATATTTTAATGTGTCAAATGTTTCAACTTATTACCTAAAGAGCTATGCGTGGTGAAAAGTTACCTTGTAGATAAGGAATCATATTGTATCAATGACTTTCATCTTGAAAAATGATATGATTTTTCTCTGTGAATGACAAAACATAACTACCACATGTATGGGCCTACTGTGAATAAATTATTATTACAGTATGTATTATTATTATATTCACTTGATAGATGCTGAATATTTTAAAAATATATCTACCATTACCATATACGTATTTCACTACAACTACCATATAATTTTATAAATTGTGTAACCTAAACCAATCATCCATTTGATTTATATTTTAATATCAACATTGTTGCGTACTTATCATTATCATCAACTTGATAGGCCTAGATCCTTGATATTTATCAAAAAGTAGCATTCACTATAATTATATTTAGATAATTTAATATCATTTCAACATTTTTATATAAATTACCGGTATGTATTCAAAGCTGACTCTCTATATGATATAAAATTCTTTTTTCTATCGTGATTTTAATAATAATAAATATGTAATAATCTTGTAAATCCTCCATTGGGCAAAAATAAAAGAAAGAAAAACAGGCCATACAGAATTTGACATAAGGATATATGTACATTACAGTATACAGTAATAGGGGTTATATTGGGTTATAGGCTGAGAGGTCCGCTCTTCCTCGAAGGCATCAGAGATAAAAGGTGTCGTTACCTCTACTGAAGGAACAATAGAAGTTGAATGATTATAATATGAATAGCAATTAATTTGTATTCTTGATTTCTTGATAGGCCTACATATACATACCGGTATTGAAAATGTAACTAAGCAAATTACTGTAGGAACTGTGAGATATTGTCTCACATGCGACCAAATTACGACTAAATGTTTGGGAGCTCAGGAATTCAAAGGTTTTAGTAAAGGGAGATGGACAGGTAGGATGCCCAAGCTGAAGAACAGAAATCACGCTCTCAAATATATCACGGCCACACATGAGTGAATTTCTTATGATAAAAAAGAAATTTGCTTAGCTTTTCATTTTCAATAAGAATATCCAAAAGATATTATTCTAAATGTTTCAATGACGATTTTATTCTTCTTCAATTATGGAAATTCAACTTTTATTGTTTCTTTAGCTCTTTAGCACAGATAACAATACCCTTTAGCTCCGATTTCTTGGACAAGGAGCGAACCTCTTAGCTGCAAAGCTACTAGTGGTAGTCAAGATTTAATACAACCATACAAATTGAAAAAATATTCCTATATTACAAAGGTACAAGTGAGAACATTTACCTCGTCTCGCTTCCCTTTACTGGATGAGAACAAAGACCGGATGCGGCCAGGTGTAGTAGTCAATTTCCCGCGTACTGCAGCAGCAATGTTGTCAGCATTATGGTCTTGAAGAACTCCTCTCGGCAAGAGAGAATCCCCCTAGAACACCAGACAATCGAATTACCAAACAATCGGCACAGTTGTTGGTAGTAGCAAACGAAAATAAGCATTTCAAATTCACGAGCATTTCGAGCGTAATACCGTGAGCTGAAACAAAAAATATGGATCTACTAGGCCATGCAATTAGTCATTGCACGTGCACCCAAGCTGTTTTATTGATCTCACCTGGAACGATCGGTGGCCGCCATTTTTAACGGGGGTAGGAGGGCCAGGTTTTTGGTACGATGTCTGAAAAGGTTACAAAATGCACCTAAATTAGTATTTTTTTTACATTTTAAGCACTTTTGGATTGAAAAATTTCAAAAAGATGGCAATCAGGTCCATCCACTAGAAAGCACGTCTTTACCTGCCCTCTGTCCTTCTTTCGATGCCGTTCTCCAGGCAGAAGCAAAGCGTTCAGACTTGAGCAATCACTTTGATCTACATCCGAATTGAAACCCATCTACAAACAACATAAATCACTTAAATCAAGGAAAGAAGTAGAAGATTTAAAATGAAAACATAGAAGAGCATTTGATAGAGTATTACAATACTGTTTCATATTTTATAATAACTATTCCGTAGGCCCGGAGTCTGATAGATGCTACAATTATTTGCCCGTACCTATATTAGGGTGACCAGATTGTGGGAAATAAAATCTGGGACAAAGAAACGTTTGAAAGAAACATCCGCGAAGCCAGTGACCCGTGGGGGGTTTGGGATTAGCCCTGCAGGGAATTTTTTTGGGGAACGATGTATTAATGAATTTTAATTGCACGGTGTGAATTATAAATATTAAATAAATACATTATTACTTTCTTATGTAGGCCTAGAGATCTTCGTGTGTTTCATTATACTGTTTCAATGAGGAATTATTTATTCCCGTATTATTAACTTAGGTTGTATGTACATTTATGTAATGATTACTGTTGGCGCAGTTTCTTGATCTTGAGTTCATGCCTTGGTTTTGTCGGACGACCTTGATAAGGGAAATCGTTTTTATTTTATTTTCAAGTACATAATTGCGAATCTCAGTGCAGGAAAATTTGTAGTTGGTTGTTGACCCTCATATCTTCCTAATTTAAAAAACATTCCACTCAGCAGAATATTTCTCCTGATAGAAGCATTTTCGTTTTGGCATTGTACACAACACACAAGTAAACTGTTGCCCTTTCAGAGCCAGACTGACACACAAACTACTGATGTACAGACTGTGTGTACAGACTGATACACTAATGCCCGCGTTGGGTACGGGTACATCACTACCCGACTCTGATATTCCTTACCTGGCTACCCGCCACTTTTTACAACGCGAGCTTTTGTTTTTCGTTTTCACTGACAGATAACTTTTTTACAAAGCGCGCCTGTGTGGCAAGAAAAACGAAAGAATTTAGGCCTCCACTTAGACTATAGATATCACCAGTTGCATCTGGCTCGCACGTGCTGCTTCCCCCCCTCCAACACTCTGGCACTCGTGGTGACCACAGTTCTCTTCTGCATCCCGCTTAAAAACATGGCCCTTTGTTTACAAAAAAAGAGGGCATGCCACATTCACTCAAGTTGACTCAACCAATGTGTTTGGGTAGATTATTTTGTGCTGACAGGGTCAGTGATATGATATGAGCAGACTGTTCATCTTTATAGTTGCAACATTAATAATGGTAACCTAAAGATGGCAAATAAGACGATAAAATACATTTAAATTATATTTAACCCGGGTAATGCTCAGGTAATGATGGTCTACCCAGGTAGGCCTACCTGACTCCAAAAATTGCTACCTGCCGACATCCCTAATAATTCAAGGTGATATTTCAAAAAAAAGTAATTGACCATACCTATTGAGTATTGAGTATTCACCATTGACTTAAAATACACTTCAGCATGGCCTGAACAATATTATTAACTGTAAATACTAAATATACTTACGGTAATGTAATCATTACCACTTTCAAATGTTATTTCATCGATTAATCTAGAAAAAATGAATGAAATGACAATTTTTGCATAAATTTGAATACCGTATATAGGGGCCTAGTTAACAAATTCAAATCAAAACATGTCAAATCATTAATCAATAGGCCTAGCCTACATTTCCTTATTCACACATTATAAAATTATGGAGCATGTCTATAATGAACTCTGAAAAATTGAATTAATTTGTGTTTATCAATTGAAAAATGAAAAATAAATAAAAAACTCAGAAGTTTGAGATAGATTCATTTTATATGAACTGACCTTTGAAAAGTTTCTTTTAAAAGTGACTTTCCTCACACTGGCCAGTAGTTATTGGAAAGTTGGACTTGATTTAAAGAATATATTTTGTAATGGACGATATGAGATGAAGTAGTTAATTGTTCAAGAATTCTAGAAATGATACTATAAAAAGATCCAGACACCAGAGAAAACGATAATTGATAACATCATTGAATATTCGATTCCCCCAAAAAACGATAACTAATATTAGGCCTACCATATTAGTTATATCATCAATAATATCATTTTTTTATTGTATGTACTGTATTTTGCGGCGTATCAAAGTTGTTTTTTGCACCGTTAATCTGTTCATACCTAGGTTACCATACTGATGATTATTATTGTTTGCTAAACAACCCCACTAACAGCTCAGGTTATATGGGGCCTGGGGGTACGAATGAGCAGGTGGTTTTGAAACTATGAAGTGATAATAAGTGAAAGGATATTTACAAAAACCCATGCCTTATGCAGAGTTCGAATCACACCCAATGGTGACTTCAGTTTCTGAAGAGGTGCCTCAGCTGACTCAGCTACCGAGGGCAGCGGTTACTGTGCTCATTTGATTTCATGATGGCGCTACTTGTCTATTTCGCTCACTTTCACGAGAGCGGTTGCTAGCTAACTTTGTTTGGAGCGAGCAGAAACGAGAGCTTTTGCAGAGCACCCATTGAATCTTTGCACTCATATTATTTTTGCTTCAATCTCAAAATCACTGCATTGTGGTCTTTAGAGGCCATATTTTTTGTGCCATTGTTTATATATATTTATATATATATATATATATATATATATATATATATATATATATATATATATATATATATATATATATACATACATACATACATACATACATACATACATACATACATACATACATACATACATACATACATACATACATACATACATACATACATACATACATACATACATACATACATACATACATACATACATACATACATACATACATACATACATACATACATACATACATACATACATACATACATACATACATACATACATACATACATACATACATACATACATACATAGATATATATATATATATATATATATATATATATATATATATATATATATATATATATATATATATATATATATCAAACCAAGATGACCAATTAAATTGGGCCAGGGGGTGTTTCCACCAGTTTTTCTAGGGCAGACTTCTCATATCAGTCGGTTCCTGCCAGTTCCGACTTCTTCCTCCTCTTCTTATATATTAATTAAAATTAAAATTCATACTTTTCATGTTTGTTCAATACTTTCATGCATAGTGCATTCATTAGGCCTACTCATCCCCACAGAAATAATTGAAGTGTATGTATATTCTTCTAAACATAATCAACAAAAGCACCAAAGTATTACATGAGGCATCTACAAAGTCAGCAAAATGCCGAAGCTAATGTTACAGCAAAAATGTGTTATGAAATACGTTATTGACTGTGAATCTCATATTATGCAAACAACATAAATGGCACAAAGAAAACATACCTTGATATCATCATCTTTGAAAGCACGTGGATCATGGAATTGTGTCTCTGCAGGATAGGATGATTTAAGATGAGGTAGACACAATGAGTTGCGGTACTGCAGTTCATCAAGTCGGCCCTTTTCATTATGTACCGGCCCAGCTTTAAGATCAGCTAGGTACGTATTATTGAACACTTCCCCTTCCTCATCAGCAGTCGTGAATGCTTGACCTGAAACAAACAGTTGGGATTTCATTTTATTTCATGTCATCCTTAGCTGGAATAATCATACGGTACTGACTTGAATTACTTCATGATTGGAATTGATTACCATCAGATGGTACTACTATTTAGTATTTAGGCCCTAAACAAAATAGTATCATGTAGGCCTACCAGTACAGTAACTAGGAAAATTAAATCTCTAAAAAGTATTACCCGATAAATATTATAAATTTACAATCCGGGTGGCGGGTGATACTTTTTTAAATTCAATTTTTCTTTCTTTGACAATAATGAGTGGCACTAATCAACAAATTATAACACTCGAATTTAATTATCTACATGTATCGAGCAAAAGCCTTCTACCTGGTATAATGACCTTCCTTACAGAAAAAAACTCACTAATGTTATGGTTGATGGATTTTGTCTTAGCACTATGTCGTTGAACAACTGCGTACGAGTCATCTGGATCTTCTTTGATGTGATGAGCTTCTATCACTTGAGTAGCAGATTTGGTGAATTGCTGTCCCCGATATCGTAGTTGTTCCATTAAATCATTTTGAACAAGTGCGTACGAGTTATCTGGATCTTCTTTGATGTGACGAGCTTCTAGCACTTGAGTACCGGTAGCAGATTTGGTGAATTGCTGTCCCCGATATCGTAGTTGTTCCATTACATCATTTTGCTTAGCTACCAATGGATCCTATACAAATAATTTAAAATATGTGTTGAAGTAAATTAGTAATGACTAATGAGTAGGGGTATGAACTTGAATTTTTGAGTTCGAGTTCAAATTTAGTTGAACTCGGAAATTTTGAGTTCGATTTTTTTCTCATTTTTTCATAGACCTACTTGTATTGTCTCGAATACAAAACGTGATTTTTTTCTTCTAATTTATTCAGGGTCCAGAGTGCTACTGATTTACAAATTTTGGCCCTCACATTTTTTTTTAAAACTTGATCTCGAACTTGAAATTCGCAATTTTCTCTCAAACTCGACTCGGAACATAAATTCTCAAACTTGCACAGCCCTACTACTGGGTATTACAAAGTGATTATACTATTATATTATGTATTAGTATATGATTAAACTGAATACATGTACATTATAAACTGAATACCGGTTATATTCAATGGAATGCCAGTAAATTTAAGTATAATGGTCAATTGATATGGCAAATAGATTAGAAATTAAGGGGGGGGGGGGGGTAAGGTGCTAAACTCAATTCTCACCAATGGTCCGTCTCATTATGTTATGAGTGACAGAAAACGCCCTTTACGAAAATTCTTACCCTATTTGACATGGGAGAAAAAAAAACGTGAAAAGTCGATAATTTTCGACCGGGCCTAACGAAAATCTCTCTTATGGAGAATAACATGTTTCACAACGCTTTTTTGAGCTAGGAACGTAGAAGAACTACGATAGGTAGAGAAAAGGTGTTCCTACAAAATATCTGCGCTCCAATGTCATCTTTCGTTTGATATGTATAACATAGCTACTTATTACCACCATATAATTTCAATTGATTAATTCGCATGGTGTGTGGCTTTGTTGCACCAATAACCTTGAACTGTCAACACGTATTTCTACTATGACAGAGTGAGGGCGGGTGTTCGAAGGGAGGAAGTGGACATTGGTTTATTTACAATGGTTGTCAAAAACTTGAATGACAGACGTTTGTACAATACTGAACAAAATAAAACATATTTGGCGAATATTTTGACTTTTTCACACAACCTATTTTTTCAAAATATTCTTTGTAACTATTTAGAATAGTTATTTATTTTCAAAGGGCGTTTTCAGTCATAACATAATGAGACGGACCAATGGTAAAAATTAAGATTTGCACCCCCCCCCCCCCCCTTTAAGAAGTGGTTATTTAACTCGACTGTAAATTGTGTTGTGTAGAACGTGTTTCTTAGTGTTTGCATTATTCTGAATTTTTCACTAATTGTTTATTATATCTATATTTATTATTTACATTCACTGTTCAACTCCACCTTGTTCATTTTATAACATTTTTAATTTAGTTTGTAATTATTTGACCTTGTTATGTTACTTTTTCTTCAACCATCGCATTACACAATTTATTCTTTCTATTATTTTCCTGTATTTAATCAACAGTCAAGCTCTCTAGGGCTTTGCGGACATCATGTGACTGTTCATTTATTTATATGTATGTCTATGTTCTTTTTTGTTCAATAAAAAATACCAACATTTTAATAAAAAAGAAAAAAATTACGAAATACAATTAGGCCTCTATAAATACAATACAGCAATACAGTATAACCTCTTTAGTAAGTTTCTCTTTAGTACATTTTTCACCTTAGTAAGTTTTATTTTCTGATCCCATCTATATGCTCCTACATGTTAAATAGTTTATTTAGTAAGTTTTTCACTTTAGTAATTTTTTTTTGTCTGGTCCCCTGAAAAACGTACTAAACAGGTTCTACTGTAATATGAATTACAGACAAACCAATGCAGTTTGGTTACAAATGCACAAGCATTATTGATGAATATAATCATGTAAATATTACAATAAAATAAGGGACATAATTATGAAGGCCTACACATATCAGTTTTGCCTAAATAATTCAGTCCCTAAATATATGTCAAGGTGTTTGAAATGGTTTCTAGCCTGATTGATATGTAATTGAGATATGAAAAATACAAATACATGTACGGTACTCACTGTAGATACTGCAGATTGAGAAACTGCTCTTTCTTTGAGCTCCGAGTATTTGATCAGCAGCACTTTCTTCTCTTGGATTTCTCGTTTTAAGATGTCTTTCATTTTCTTCATTTCTTCATTTTGTCTTTTTGTAAAAGATTCATAGTGTAGAATCTTATCTGTGTATTTTGTACAAAGTACTTCGAGTTCATCACGTTGTTGACGGACAGGTTCCAGCTTGGACATTTTTTGACTGTATATCTCAATCATACTGGCCTTTGCTGTTGTTAGTTTTTTTTCGTACTCTGCTCCGAGTCTGGTTACTTGGGTTTCCAGATCTGCTTCAGAGTAGCATGCTGCCATCTTTTTCTTCAGTTCCTTGTTCAGATGTCGATCATGCTCGAGCTCCTGTTCTTGGAGTGCTAAACGAGCCCTTAACTCAACAACTGTGGATTGAGCTTCACTACAATCATTTACCAGTTTTGTATAGTCTTTCTTCAGTGTAGCTACTTCTTGATTTTGTTTCACAATTGTACCTTCTAGTGATTTGATATCTAACACTTTAGACTCCAATAATGACATATTTTCAGCTTTGAATTCTTTCATTTTTTTTCGGATACCGATGTGAGTATTTTCCACACTTTCTAGAACTTTTTGAATTATTGAAGAACGTTGATTGCTTGAATTTACTAGAGCTGGTATTTCCTGTACAAGTTCTAATGAATCGTCAAAGAACAAGCAATTTTCTAGAACTGCTGTGGCAGATGTAGCTGGGCAAATCTTCTGTAGATTACAAATGTCATTTGAAGTTACTGCCATTTGTGATAGCAATCCCGCAACATTCAACTGCAATTGATCAATTTGATTATTCACATCTTGAAAATCATCAACATCTATCAGCTGAGAAACATAGACACACGGGTCGACAGCGTTCGGAGTTTTCAATTTCTCAACATTCATTTGAATACACTGGAGACTAGAATAAATACACTTGAATAGAACTAAGGAAATGCTACTATGTTGTTCTTCGACACTTGCAATAATAGAATCAATCGTTGTTTTTAAAACCTCAATGCGATCCAACTCGTCAGAGTCTGTCACATTTTCTACAACTATGCTAGCAAATTTGTGTTGTATATCAGACAGTTTATCATCCAGCTGATTTCTCATGGCTATAATGCATTCCAGCTTGGGATCAAGATTTGTTTCAAAGTTGGCAAGTTTCCTGCACACTTCCTCCCATCCAAAACAAAGAGCAGACAGCCTGGCAAGATCTGAAACCAATGTTAGGTTTCTCTTGTGTAGTACTTCCAAAGTGAAATCCTTTTCACCAATCAATCGCTGTGTATCAGAAACCATCTCCGAGTTGGCTCTATGAAGAGAGGCAATACTTTCACTTGCCGCTTTGCAACACTCTTCTAGTCTATTATTGTCTAGTAGGATTGCTTGTCCTCTTTCTTTAGCAAGGGATAACTCTTCCGTAGACTTCATTAGCTCTTCCTCGGCCAGTGTTTGATTGATCAGCCACTGTGCCCGTAATGCCTCCAGAGTGGCGAACACATTGGCAGTTTCTAGGCTAGAGATCAAAGCGCGAAATTTTACGAGATTAACCGCAATAGTGGAACTCATCAGTACTTGTGTGTCTTCGGGATCGACAAGTATGTTTCCACTAATCAAAATGCCGGATAGAATGTTGAGACTTCCTACAAGACTAGCTTTGATCAAATAGAGGATTTTCTGCAAGTTACTAGCGTCATCTTCGGCAGAAGGAACGCACAGTTTCTCAGTTAGGTCTTCAAATGAAACCAACTCTGATACGAGTAGGCTTTGCTCGTCTTCGTAAGTGGACTTGAGCACGGTGTAACAATCAGTCAGATTGTTTTTATCTTTTACACACTCTGCTAGATTGGTCGTGGTTTTCTTCAACATCTCTTCAGTGTTGGTTTTGTCCACTTCAAGTTGAACAGATACAATTTCCGTCTCGGAGAGAGATTTTAGCGTTTCACAAAGTTTCAGACTAAGAACATCTTTATCTCTGACTAAAACAGTAATTTCAGCATTTTTTTGTATCAACAATTCTTCCGCATCAGATCTCTTTTCCTCAACATCATTGCACGTTACAGTCAGCGATTCAATGTTGACACGCAAAAGTTCCAGATCAGCTTCTCTCGACTGAAGCGTGGCATGAACCTGAGTGATTTCATCCTTCAGCTCCTGTGACAGTTTTCTATAAGTCTCGGTGAGTTCAGTAAGCTTGGTATTAGCAGCATTCAAGTCATTAGCAATATATTCCTTTTCATTCTGCATTTGCGAGATTGATGACTGTAGAGACAGTATTTGGTTATTCAGATTTTTCGAAATCTCATCATTGTCTTGAATTATTTTCTGGTACGTCTCGTCCAACTTTTCCGACTTGTTTTTCTCATCTATGATACTTTTACTTAAAAGTGTGACGTCTGCTTGTAGTAAATCTCGCTCGCTTGTCAACATGGAGACTACCTTCTCTATCGTTTGTATTTGATTAGCAAGGCTGTGGATTTTACCTTCGCTGTCTCGAGTAACTTGCTCACACAGCAATGACAACGAGACTTTCGATGCAGCAGTTTCACCAAGCAATGTTTTGACACTCTGCAACTCTTGGCAAGATAACTGGTTTGAATGCTTCAAATTACTCACTTCTTCCTTCAATGTGGCAACATTGGTATTCATCTTGCTCAGAGTTGTTTCACTGTCAGCTTTAGTTTTATAAATTGACTCCAGAAGTGCATCTTTTTCAAGAGATAAAGAAGCCAAGTTATTCTGACATTTCACCACTTCCAGATCAAGGGATGCCTTTTCACTTTTAAGAGCAACAATCTCAGTAGAAAGGGTGAGCATTTCAGCATCTGAATGTGCTTGGAATGTGCAATATCGTTTATTCAGTGTATCTATGTCTCGCAAACTTTGTTCAAGTTCACCTTTCGTTTTTAACAACAATTCTGAAGTATCAGAAATCAAAACTCCTAGGCGAATAACTTCATCAGTCTTGTTAGCGAACAATTGTTCAACTTCACCAAGGGAGATGCCAAGAACCCTCTTATCTTCAGACAATCTAGATATTTCCAACATTTGTTTGTTCAAAACACTTTCTGTATCACAGTTCTGCTTTTCAAGATCAACAGTTTTCAAAATAAGGGATTCAATACTAGCACGGGACTGTTCAAGTTCAGCTTCTTTAGCATGGAGCTCATATTGTAACAGAGAGAATTCTTCTTTTAGAACTATGTGTTCTTGGGCAAGCTTTTCATTTTCAACACCAAGTTCAGCGACTCTCATAATTGTGGAGTCTAGCTTGCAGGTAGTCGACGCCTTTTCACTTTGTAATTGCTCAATCGATGACTGCAAGGAAAACACTTGATTATTTAAATTCAATGAGATGTCATCACGATCTTGAATAGCCTCTCTGTACATCTTATCCAACTTGTCTGACTTGTTTTGCTCATCTACAAAGTTATTGTTTACAGCAATAAACTGAGTTTTCAGTAAATCTCTTTCACTTTTCAGCTCCGAGATCGTCATCTCGGTTGATTGAATTTGATCATTGAGCTTGTTAATTTCAACTTCATTCTTTCGACTATTTTGCTCGCAGATTATTGATAACGAAGCTTTGGATGCAGTAATTTCGCTATGCAATTGTTTCATACTCTCCAACTCTTTGCAATACAATTGATTTGAATTGAGTAAAGTTTCTATTTTTTCATTCAACATTACAATAGTATTTGCCATGTCTTCGACAGTTTTTATGCCGTCCAGTTTAGCTTGATTCAAAGTCTCTAAAAGGTCGTCCTTGTCATGTGATAAAGAAGACAGATTTTTCTGAAGATTTTCCAGTTCTAAATCAAGCCAATCTTTCTCGGTTTTAAGTGCAGCAAACTGAGACGTAAGTGCAAGGAGCTCAGCTTCGGATGACGATTTCAATGTGTCGTACAGTTCTTTCAGACTGCTGTTGTTGTTTCGACTTTCCTCAAATTTACTTTCCACTTCGTTCAACAATTCCAACATTTTCGTTTGTGCATTTCTCAACATACAAATTTCTTTTTCTTTGTCAGACATTAAACGTTGAAGAGAACCCATGTTTTGTTCCGTATTGACAATAATTTCTCCCAGGCGAACATTTTCTTGCAGGATTTCTCTTTCTTTCTTTGATAAAGCTACTACTTCCTCTTTCAAATTGAGTGCAAGTGTTTCTTTGTCTTCACAGACCGATACTAAATCAAAATACTGTTGGTTGAGTTCTTTCTTCTGAACTCCGATTTCCGAAAGCACAGCGTTTAATTTCTCCAAGTCCGTTTCGAAGCTATTTTCATCAGAATGCTCAAACGCAGGTTCAACATGGTCGGTTTCTTCCAGTGAAACAGCGTCACTTGTGCAAGACAGGATACCACATGCTTTACGCATCAATTTATTCAACTCTTTACCCAGTGTGTGCAACTTGTTTTTCAACATGGAGATGTCATCGATAGCAATTGCTGCTTGTTCAATCTGCTTCTCGAGATTGGTCTTCAACAGAGAAATTGTCAACGATAACTTTTCGACATGTTCTTTTTGGTGTTTACTACACTCTTCTGCATTTTTCAATTTTAATTGGAAATCATCACAGTTCAAAGACAGGGATTTATTACTCATTTTTGAATTATACAGATCAGATTCTGTCAGGTCAAGTTTCTCTTGTAGTACCAATAATTCTTGAGAATGTTGTTTTACTGCAAGTAAACTACCAGCAAATTGAGTTTTGTTTTCTTCCAATAAAACTTCAAGTTTACAAGTACTATCTTTCAAACATTGATTTTCAGCACTTACTAATTGATGAGAAGAAAACAGTTCATGGAAGTTTGCATTCAAGTCTGAAAGTTGTTTTTTTAAATCATGAATTAAAATATCTTTCTCTCTGATCTGTACGTCGACAACAGTATGAGAGAGGGGCGTTTCGTCTGGAACTTTTGTCGGGGAAAAGTAGGAAGAAATCATTAAACTGTCACACTCAACGCTGACATTCAATTCCGGTTTCATTCCTTTAATGTACCTTTCTTGATCCAGTATCCGTTCCTGCAAATCATTGATATCGATCTTGTTTTTCTCCAGATCCAGAATCATTTTTTCCGCTGCCCTCTCAGATTCTTCTGCCGTAGTTTCTAACGTAGACACACGTTCTTTTACTTGTTTCAGCTTGTTTTCTAGAATATCTCGCTCATCTTGAAGTTGACTGATATCATTGAGCAAAGTGGTAACGTAAACCTCCAAGCTGTCTTTCTCGTCCATTAAAATTTTCATTTCACTTGCTTTCCCAACCTCGAGAGTCGAAGATTTATTTTCGTACACAGCTATTTCATCACGGAGTTTCTGAACTTCTAGAAACTTTTCTTTATATTTTTGAACGAGTCTTTTGTTATTTTCTTGTTCAGTTTTGAGTCTTCCCTTTATTTCTAGTTTTTCAACCTGTTCCGAGTCTAGTTCTTGTTCGAGATTATTAATTTTACGATGACATTCTGCCATCAACTTATCGTGGTCAATAACTGGAATGTCCACCTGAGTTTCGGAAGCACATCGTTTCCTCGGTGTTTCTAAAGTACGGCTGTAATGCGGTGTTACTGGGCAGCTTGCAGCAGGAACTGACTCTGTAGTTATATGTGGTATACTGTCCAGTATTACCTGCGTAAGTGTATCTCGATTAATTGCAAGGCCATTTTGGTTCTCAATGAACATTTCAAGAAAACACTTAATTGCTGTCTGAAGGTCATGGTTGAGCGAGTTCATATTGGTGATAACATGAGATTTGAATTCATCATCAGAATCAAGACAACAATGTGACATCAAAAGCGATGACAATAAAGTTATCTCCTCATCGCAGAGGTTCAACCCATAGTTGATATGAACGTTGGAATACTTTTCGTTAAGAAATGTTTCCAAGCAATCGATCGGAGGTTTGAAACACGCCAAGATTTGCTGGAAAATGGTATTGTCCTGAAGTTCACGAAGCGATGTGATTGAGATTCCCGGAAGTTTCAGGCAATTGATCTAGAACATAGATAATAAGGTTGCCATTCAATGTTAAAAAATAATATTGATTCATCTTTTTATAATAATCAATTGAGCGATTAAGCCGATTATCATTATTCGGGACCACGTATTGAAAGCTTTGATATACTGAACCTCAGTGCATCTGGAAAGTGGTCCTGTGCATAGTAAGTCTTAAAAGTCTCACTGTTAATACTGTTCTCCCTGATATACTGAGCTCTGACATTTTTGGAAAGTAAACCCTGATATATTGTGCCTTGACATAGTGAGCCTTGATATACTTTCAAGACAGTAATTGTCATTGTCTAGTTTGATATGGAAACAAGCCTTGATGGTGAGCCTCGACGTTTGCAGAAAGAGAGCTGACATAGCCTACACTGAATTTAGTAGAAACATGTATAAAAAATCAACTGAGTAACAAGCGTTACTGCTGCACAATGTAGTGATAGCAACCTATTTCATCATAATATAAAGGTGACCCAACTCGGGTCTTGAAAATGAAATATTTCTGGGGTCAGTTCCCGAGTCCGGGGTCCCAAATGCCTGTAGCGCAACTGTCGCTTTTATATCCAACTAAATAAAACGAAAATACTCAACAATGCTATCCACGGCTCAGTAGAATTATAATGTCAGTTGTATTTGTTTTTCTACGAAAATTATAGATTTTGTGAGTTGAAGAATGCCATCGGTACCGTAGCCACTCTTATCTAGGCCTACATCTAGTTCACAAGGAAATCCACTAAATCGAGACAGGCAATCGGGACCTAAACTGACCGCAAGAAACCACAAATGCCTCCCATGTTATTAATATGAGAGTTGGAGCACCTCCTTTATATTATGATAGAATAAGTTGGTGTCACTACATTGTCACTGTAGGTCCCTTTCCTAATAAACCACTTGACATTTCGTGCTAATGCTAGCTAGCTCCAAGAGGCTACTAGAGCTTTGATTGGTTAATGCCAATAATGAAAATATATTATAGAAAAGAATTCACGGCCTCTTGGACTGAATAATTAATCACATTTCGAAGCCCACCTCATGAGCAAGGCTGGGATTTTGTGCTAATAACAATGGAAATACACTAAATCCAGACATGTTGCCGTGACAGGTAGCTCTCCTAGTAAACATAAACAAATCAAAGTCCTAGCCTCTTGGAGCTAGCCTGGCCTGGCACGAAATTTATTAGGTAAGGGTCCTGGCTGACACAACTCTGACGTGACGTTAACTGGCTGACGCCGATCGATTAGATCCAAAGTCTGATAATCGGCGACTTCCCTAGTATTCAACCTCAACACAAAGATATTCAACAATAAGAATATTGTATTCTCATTTGCAGGTACCACATGAACTTCAACACTTCACTTTTCGCACTTCATTTCAACTACTGCTACTATCATGGCAAACGCAGCATATGCTTTGTAAAGTGGGCGAGATATCTATTTGGGCCCTACAAAGTATAATCAAAAACTCTACACACCTTATGTATAAAATACTGACTACTCATATAAAATAACCTTCATTTGGTAACTATCGAATGTAGCAAGCCGTGAATCTCGGCAACATGATTCTGCTGCTATTTCTATTTGTTATTAATTTGTTGAATTTATAACAAACATTTATTAAATTGTTCTCTTCAAAACGGCTGATCCGAATTGCATACAAATCTACAATAATGTGTATACATAATTTATGAGTTGACATCCAGTGAGAACTAGATTTCTTTGAGAGATTTTATTTTTTGAATTTTCCTGACCAGCCCTGATCTTATGAGAGTTTTAGAAACTTTTAAGATTGCAGTTCTCAAAACTAAACAACTCATTAAACCCTAAAACTATACAGTTTCAGTTGGATAAGTCTGCATATGTACAGACCAAGTTCCCTAGAAACAGTCAAACTGTGAGACCTATGCAGTGCTTTCAAAAAAGAAAGAACACAGACAAAGCTTCATAAGAGTGGGATTGAAATCTTTGCTTTTGCTCATCTAATAATCCCAGTCATTTAAATTTTCAATCATTATCATTCTTGTCAGCTCTGAATATTTGTCTAAACCTTCATCATCATTCTATAATTTCATTGATCGTTCATCAAAGCTAACACATTTCAGTTATCATAAGGCCTACCGGTACTGTAGTGTGTTGTTAGCAGTGGCGTAACTACCGCAGGGGCAGCTGCCCCGGGGCCCATGCTGTATCATCAGAAATACATTTCAACGATAGCCGAAAAATAATGAAAATATACCTATTAAAAAAACTTCTTAAATTTCAATATTATCTGAAACTACTCCAAACATAACTGAGTTATTGACATTTTTGCCGATGAAAAAGCACGCAAGAAGATGCTAAAATAATGTGGAGTTAAGCAGCACGCACAATAGTAATATAGTAGCATATCAAGTCATCAAGTCAAATTGATATTAAAGTGTTATTGAAATCAAATATTGAGTATATTGAGTCCAATTAAGTCATTTAAGTGTACTTGAAGTCATTTCATCGTTTGGCCAAGTAAAAATGTAATTTTAAAAATAATTCTACAATGAGGAAATTCAAGTTGATCCTTATTGAATAAGTATATTCTTGAATACAAATCGTAGAAACACTGTCATATTTTTTCCGCTGAACTTACAGCAGTCAAGGGGTGCAAGGAAGACCCATACTGACTATGTTAAAATACCAATTTTCAGGTAGGCCTACACTTTTCTCAGAGTTCCCTTGAGTTACAGTGACGCAACTTTTTTTGTGAGTACAAAGATACATTTGTAACAACTGGTGTGTATGATTTTTTTGTTGGCCAAAAATTCTTCGGCGTTTCGATGTTTTTGAGCAACGACCAAATTTTATGACACAATCAAGCAAACAATATTTTTCATTTTCAGAAGAATTTGAAAAAAAACAAAAATTTTCTGCACACGTGTTATGGTAAATCTATCTATCGGTATGTTGAAGATTTCAGCTCTTCAACACAAAAATTGCAGAAAATATGTGTACCCGGACAACAAAAAGTATAGTTTTGAGGAATTAAATGTTAAACAATTATTAGCAAACAGTAAAAGGCAATGTAAAAAATGTGATTCTCAAACAATGGTGATCACCGTATTTTCCAATGCAAACAGCAGTCTATACCAAGTCATGAAAAATGAATTCCCCAGTCTTTGCTGAATCCAAAACCACCAACACAAGAACTGTATCATATCAAGTTCAGTTTTCATAGTAGGCCTAGCCCTAGTTGATAAAACATGGAAATTTGGGTAATGAATAAACACTTTATAGTATACATATGAAAGTGAAGGAAAGAATACGGTAATTATTTTCATGGACACATATACCAGAGAGTAATATTGAACTTGAATATTATTTTCAGTCATAAATCTACAAAAACTTCATTGATGAAATAAAAAAAAATAAAAATCATTTTTGGAAAAAAATGCTTTCTTACCCCCCATAAAATGAATATGAGCTCGCTACTTTGACTACATTCTGCTGAAAAGTCAACTATTTTTCCTTTCAAGAGTGAGTGTGATTCAATCTTTATCTTTGATAGAACCATTTTGTTTTATAAAATGACTGGCCTAATTTTGAATTTATTTTGATCATTATTTTGAGTGTATTTTAATCGTCTTCAATAGTGAATTGAGAAAACATGAAACATGGAGGTTGTATGTTGAATGATATCGAAATTTCATCATTTAAATTTATATATAGTTTTATGGGGGGGGGAGGGGGGCCCATGTGTCCTTTGCCCCGGGGTCCAAAATTTCTAGTTACACCACTGGTTGTTAGACTTAATATAGGCCTTGGAAACAAAATAAATAATACATACTTCCAAGGAATTATGGTCCCTTTTTCATGAATATACTCTACCATTATTCGTCATTCTGATCCAACTCCCATGGACTCTTCAAGTTAAGTGATCGTACTTTCATTTCTGATTTCTAGAGAAAAATATACGGTAGGCCTACAATTACCACTGGGACTTTATTGGAATATTACATGTAGGCCTATATGTCCCATGTACCCAAGTACCCCAGTATGTTTTCAAATGAAATAAAATCAAAATATACAAGGTATACAAGGCCATAAGTAGATAGCAACTCAGAACCCATTTAGAACAATGCTTCCAAGAATCCTAAACACTTATTGACGCCAATAATCCTACGAGGCTAGAATAGGTAGGACCACTCACCCAACTAACAATTACAAATTGCCACTTCTGTAATGGATCCTTCATGTTGGGGCTGATGTTGATCCAATTAAGCTATGATGAATGATCTACACAAAAATGATCCTCTCATAGTCCATATGAATGGCAACCTTGAACACAAAATACAAATTAAGAAAAAACAATACAAATACAAGAAAATACAAATTAAAAAGACACAATAGAGCACTCAACTATAGAATACACCCAAGCTGTTGGCATTTTTTCTTTCATCTATAATGAGTTTACTAGCGAAGCACTGTACCGGAACTGATAGCCAAGGGGTTCAATGATATGATATGATGATGAGATGACAGGTTATTTTATTGGTTTTGTTTTTTGAGAACAGTGGGAAGGTGTTGGTCGTGACCTGTTGATAAGGAACCATTCCAGTATTGAGCTACAGGACAGAGGGAAACCACGAAAACCCATGTCAAGATGGTCTATCATGGTTTGAATCGAACCCCGGTGTCCTGAATGACAGTTCAGTGTGCTAGCCACTCGATTTTTTTTTTAATATTGGGTTTTAACGACGCACTGTAATGATGACCAAGATCTATTGGCGTCGGATGAATGATTAATGAGATGATGGGATGATGAGATGAAGGTTTTATGGGTAATAGGAAGGATAGTGGGAAGGAAGCGGTCGTGGCCTATATTGTGGGAACCATCCCGGCATTAACCTAGACTACAGAGGGATCAAGCAGGGATCAAACCGGGTCTGATATGCCCACTGCCTCCCAGGTCACATGAAGCAAGTGCGTTAACCACTCAGCTACATGTGCCGGTGCTAACCACTCATCTCAGGGACGTTTTCTCAACTATCCATGCAGGAAAATGATCCATAAAATTAAACATTGATTATATGGGAGTGGGGTGAGAAAAAATGAATGATACAAGCAGGAAAACGATGGATCCAGGAACGATGCATAGAGGTTTCACTGCATCATAATTTTATTCCGATGAGCCAAATTTAATTAAAAGACCAGGATTCGGATCGAATGTAATTTTGTTGCAATGAACGTGAAATTGTATTTCAAGTTGAATGAGATGTTTTAAGAAAATGTGTTGTTAATAGAGTGGCAATAAAACCCTGAAATTTCAATTTTTATTCACGTATTAAGAGAACTTTACCTATATATCTCAATTTCTGGCACATGATTCAATATAATCCATGACCACCAGGCTTGAATTCACTCGCAAACAAATGGTCAACTTGATTTCTTCAGAAATAATTATGAAGATTGCTAAAGTTACATTTTCATAAGTTGCCTGCCGCGTTCATACTTCCTTTCTGAGTCAAACAAGGTTATACCATAGAGTAATGAAAAAACTCTTTAATCCAAAGTTATACGCATTTTTTAAACAACAACTAAACTTGATACAAAACCATTATTTCCCGATCAAGATCGTTCGGACGGGGCACCACGAGGGTGATCTTATCAATCCGAAGAATAATTTCAATATATCAACTCATTTAACAAATAATAAATCAAAAGGTAATAATTTATGGGGTAGTTAAGAATTCAATTCAAACATTCACATTGTGGAGAAACAATTTTCTATTAATACATAAAAACATAGATTATTCATACACTTGATTACTTCTTCATTGACACACCAGCTATAATTGTATGGAGGTGTAATTGACATAAGACAGAAACTTGGAATAAACTACGATAATTCACCAATATATCTCTACATTTTATTTTCAATGTCAATTCTTCTATATGGATGGTCTCGAGCATACATATATTATTTATTCCAATGAGAAATGATTTTCTGATTTCATCCAAAGTGGACTCTCTGTTGAATGAGAACACCATGGAAAAAACATTTTAATGACACCCTCATTGCTGAGTGTACTGAATCGATTGATACAAAGTGATTGATATATACTATAGGTTATACAGTATACAGTGATATATTTGTTATTGTTCTCTGAGAACGGAGTAAAATTGTTGCCGCGGTAAATACTCCAAATGCTTGGATAAAGTACTAATTGGCCACGACCATTAATAAGTAGAGTGATAGGTCTAATTATAACATTATAGGCCTATCACTTATTTATTTTGTCCATTTTGTATAATGATAAACTTTACATCTGCTGTTAATGGAAAGAAGAGATCATTGCCCAAGAGACTTAGTTCAAAGACGAAGATATCAACATTCGTGTGTTTATACTGAAAGACTTTTATCTACGGCAAAAAATTATGGTCACAGACAGCACAGTGCTGGTGTTGAAGTTCATTAGTTTTAAATAATCAAAATGGGGTGGTAAGATCACCCTTGTGGTGCCCCGTCCAAACGATCCTATCTTTCATCCATAGCCTTAATTGGGGAACAATGATTTTGTATCAACTTTCGATGTTATTAAAAAAAAATATATATATTACAGTATTTCTATCCATTTTTTGACTGAAAATCATTTATTAAATATTATTTTTCAGAACGGCTGGTCGGAATTGCATTCAAAGTTGTAATTTAATTAGGTGAGCGATATAATTAGATGAGCGATAGCGAAGAAAGACTCCAGCCCACTCTTATAGAGCATTGTCTGTGTGTTTTATGTTTGTTTGTTTGTAAGCACTGCACAGGTCCCACGGTTTGACTGATCGACATGAAACTTTTTCTGTACACGTAGACCTATCCAGCTTCGAACTGTATAGGCCTAGTTTTTGGGTTACATCAGTTGGACCATTTCTGAGAAAAATCAACTCAAAATTTCTAAAAACTTTAAAAGATTTTGCTGGGCAGAAAGTTTTGAAAAATGGAATCTCTTCAAAACAAAAATTAAATTTAAAAAAAAATCAATTGACTGTTTTCATTCATTAAATATATAGGCTAGAGATAATAGCAGAATTATGTTGCCAAGATTCATTGCTTTCTAGATTCGATATTTGCCCAACGATGAAGTTTTCTTATATATGCGCCAAGGTGTACGTCAAGGTAGAATACCAGAGTCGATGAAGTAGCAAAGGTAGAAACAACGACTCTTATACCTTATTTAGATATCTCGCTCATCTTACAATGCATATGCTGCATTTGCCTAGTCTGATTACACATTATAGCCTACTATATGTAAGGACTTTTATGAAAGCTAGCATACTCAGTGACATGGGCAACATGGGTCTATTGAAAATAGTTATCCATAGCCTACATACAGGCCTACAATACACAATGTGGCGATATCAACAGACTTTATGAGTGGATGGGCGAAGCGGAGACTCAATTTCCCCATACTCGATAAAAACGTGCTTGTTTTTTTTTGTTTTTTTTGTTCGCACTCTACAGGTCAAATGAAAATTCAAAATCAGTTGAAACTTGGCATCCTCAAGTGTCCTTTTCTAATTCGATACTGTATAGTTTTGAGGCGCAATCTTCTGAACCACTTCTGAGAAAACTCATTTCAAAGTTTTCAAAAATCTCATAAGAATACCCCAGAGAAAAAAATGTGTTAAAAATATTTCATCCGAGAGAATTCAAATTCTCAGGGAATTTTAATATAATAATGACAGGCCTACACATTATTCCGAACTTTATCTTCACTCAAAATAAAGGATCAGCCGTTTTGATGTAAAAAAATATATACCGGTACTGGTAACGTAATTTTTGTAAATCACTCAAAGCTATCAAGATACCAATTAAATCCAAGCAACAGGTATCACCAATTAATTGTAAACAATTAAATTAAAGCCTTCTTTATTATCATAGAAATTGATTAGGAAATAATTTATATATATTATTATTTATATATAGGGAATAATTAGGCAACTTGGCAAAATTGTTTGAACCTCAAAATGGATATATATAATAACCAATCCAAAGATAAGTTGATATGTTTCAGCCCATCCATCAACGAGGCAACATTTAACGCGTTTGCCTAGTAGGCCTAATACAAACAAGGCGTACCCACTCGCGTCCTAAGAGTGAAATATTTACGGGGTCAGAATCTGCATCCAGGGTCCCGATTGCTGGTAGCACAACCGTCGCTTTTATATCGAACTATACGCGGCTCAGAAGATAATTATGTTAGCAATGGCATTTGTTTTCAATGAAAATAATAGATTTTGTAAATTCAAAAATTCCACCAGCACCATAGCCACTCAAATCTTCATCCAGATTCCACTTGCTGCTAGCGCAACCATAGATAAAATAGTCTCTAGATACTAGGCAACACCGTATGACGGAACCTATGCTTACCAACAATCAAAAAGTTTTCTTGGTGATCATAGCGCTCCTAGGCCTACCAGGCGTAACACTACCATGGTCTGTTGACTGTTTATCCAGGCCTCTACCACTCTATCCCGTAAGGATATTTATTTACTAAGTGGCGAAACTGACACTTTTATATCGAACTATAGGCCTACACGACACAGTAGATTGGCCTAATCATGTTTGCACGGAAATAATACATTTTGTAAGTTCAACAATGCCACCAGTACTGGTACCATAGCTACTCTAATCTACATCTAGTTCACAGGGGTCGCTAAATTGCGACCAGCAATCGGGACCTCTGGCTCTGATTTGTCCACAAGAAAGCATAAATACCGGCCACGTTATTAGTACGAAAGTGGATGGGCCCTACACCTTCTTTATATTAAAACTGGGAAAAAGCGAAATATGCGTTGTAAGATGAGCGAGATATCTGAATTTAAAAGGTTTAATAACAGTCCTACATTTGCTACTTTATCGACTCTGGTATTCTACACACTTTGTCCTTCTTTTAATTGTTGCTTTATCTTCTCTGGTATTCTACACACCTTGATGAATATAAAGAATAGTTCATTCTTGGGCAAGTATCGAATCTAGGAAGCAGTTCACGAATCTTGGCTCATTTCTAGAGACATGTAAATATAGCTTCTATTTTTTCTTCTCGTAGCATTTAGAATTCGTAAAGTAGCACTTTGGTGCATCTATTATTTTGAAACATCGTGTTTTGTCGCGCAACAACGTTCAGTTGCATAACAACAGTACAGTAGGCCTACCGGTAAAACCATTAGATAACGCACAATAGGCATACAAGAGAAGCACTCCAATTGATATTAAAAAAAAAAAGTCTACAAGCAGGTCAAACCTTCGCCTCAGGCGTTTGCCACCTGTATCTGCAACTGCACTTTTTTCCGAATTCCCCGACTAACTTCACCCGTTTACACCTCAATTGAGATAATTTTGGGAAAAATAGTATCTATAATGCTTCTATTCCGAATATAGCGTCTATATCGCCAGTACATTGAAACGTAGCAGATTCAGACGGTTGTAGCGCTTTGTCGCCTTTTCAAAAACATGATAGAACAACATCAAACATGGTGTAACATGAAGAAATATCAGAAAAACATGTAAAGAGGCACTTTTAAATTCCATCGCTTTTATAGCAATTGCTATTTTTACATGTCTCTACTCATTTCCATATATTTGATGAATAAAAACAGTTACCGGTATTTGATTTTTTTTCTTCAAAACGGCTGGTTCGAATTGCTTACAAAATGGTGGTTATGTGTATCATTCATGTTTGAACACTCGGAGAAAATTTTATTTTTTTCGGAGAGGTTTCATTTTTTTAAATTTCCTTACCCAGCCTAATCTCATGAGGTTTTTAAAAACTTTGACATGATATTTCTCAAAATCTATCCAATCAATTCATTCCAAAAACTATACAGTTCAAGTTGTAAAAGTTGGCCCGTACAAAAAAAGTTTCATGTTGATCAGTCTGCCCATGTGACCTGGCAGTGCTTACAAATAAACAAACAAAAAAACAAACAAAAAAACACAGACAAAGCTGTATAAGAGTGGGATGGAGTCTTCGCTACGCTCATCTAACTAGTCAAACGCGAAATATGCGTTGTAAGATGACCGAGATATCCGAATAAGGTATAAGTCGTTGAAGTAATTCTACCCTTGCTACTTTATCGACTCTGGTATTCTACACACCTTGATATCTGAATAAGCTATAAAAGTCGTTAAAGTAGCCTTGCCACTCTGACTCTGGTGTTCTACACACCTTGACGCATATAAAAAATACTTTATTGTTGGTCAACTCTTGAATCTAGAAAGCAGTAAATCTCGGCAACTTAATTCTGCTTCCACTTCTATAATATATTTGATGAATAAAAACAGCTAATTTAATTTTTTCTTCAAAACGGCTGGTTTGAATTGCTAACAAAATGTGATTATGTGTATCATTCGTGTGTTAATATTCAGATTTTTTTTATTTTTTTACAGTTCCAAGTTGTAGGCCTAAAAGTTTGCCCGTACAAAAAAAAATTTCATGTTGATCAGTCGAACCATGCAACTTGTGCAGTGCTTACAAACAAACAAAAAAAAACAAAAAAAAGCACACAAGCAAAGCTGTACCTAGGCTATAAGAGTGAAATGGAGTCTTCGCTACGCTCATCTAATAAAGTCTGTAGGCCTTATCATTACATCGTGTAGGCCTACAATGGGTGAAAACTGAACAGACCTTGGCTTCATAGGCCCTACGGTAGGCATAGCCCTAGACCTAGGCATCTTTTGCATTTTTTAGATGAGCGTAGCAAAGTCTCCAGCCCACTCCTATAGGGTTTTGTCTGTTTTTTTTTGTTTTGTTTTTTTGTAGGCACTCCACAGGTCGCAGGGTTTGACTGATCGATATTAAACTTTTATTGTACCTGGGGCCTACACACAAACTCATCCAACTTAGAACTGTATAGTTATGAAATGAATCGGTTGGATCGATTTTGAGAAATATCATCTCAAAGTTTCTAAAAACCCCATAAGATTTGGCTGGGCGGAAAATGTTGAAAAATAAAATCTCTTCAAATGAGATGAAATTTTCTCTGAATGTGTTGGCATAGATTTTTCACATTATTACGATTTTGTATGCAATTCTAAACAGCCGTTTCGAAGAAATTTTTTTTAAAAATGACTGGTTTTATTCGTCAAATATATATCATAAAAATAATTACAGAATTGGGTTGCCGAGATTCACTGCTTTCTAGATTCAATATTTGCCCAATTGAAGTACGGTATTTACAATTCGTGATTAAAAGCTAACCAGGTGGCAGCACTGTCGAAGTGGGCGATTGGCCGTCGGGAGGCAGTTAGGCCAAGATGTCGTGTTGTTGTATGCTTACACACATTATATTTGTAATTAATATTGTAATTCTGATAATTAATAATTTTAGTAATTTTAATTTTGTATTTTATATTGTAATTACGCATTAATTAATTTGTATATAATTTGAAAGTATCTGCCTCCGCCTAGTTCACTAAAAACATCCCCAGATGTCAGCCACTTTGCTTTTAATCGCGAATAAAGTAGGCTTACAATACCCATAAAGTATTTTTCATATGCATCAAGGTGTGTAGAACACCAGAGTCAATAAAGTAGCAAAGATAAGACTACTTTAACGACTCTCAATATACCAGATATCTCGCTGATCTTACAACGCATATGATGCATTGGGCGGTAATTTTACTGATTAACAACCATGCCCAATTTTTGTCCTATGTTCGCGTTTTTTGTGTTTTCTGATAGGCTAGATCTTGTTCATATCTATGGTGTGTAGTTTGGACATTTTGTATTTTGTTTGTTTTAATATGTTTTTTACTCACTTGAAGTTGATGCTTTGTGATCTGACTAAGATGAAAAAGGTGGACAGAAGGTTAGGTTCAGGATCAGGTTAGTGTACAAACCTCGCGTATACCGCCGGCAGGCGGAACGGAGCTTATATACTCTAAAAAAAATGAAGAAAAAAGTGAAAAAAATTGAAAAAAAAAATGGCGTGGTACGTTAATCAGTAAATTTACCCATTGGGCTAGTAGGCCTAGTCAAGCATAGACATTCCCTAGGCCTAGATAAAGTACCCTAGGCCTAGGCCTACCGTCAAAAGAATATTCATGTAGGCCTACCATAAGATTGAGGTCTGCATGCAGAAGGCAAAGGCCTAGGATTAGGCCTATATCTTCAATTAATTAATTGATGCACCCCCCAATTCACGTTTGCCTAGGTCCTAGAATGGCTCAAGGATGGGTTATATTGTCAAGCTGTGAATCTGCCTCCGTTTGATCACACGCTGAATATCGGCTCGCCCTTTTATAGTGTCTACTTTCATCTTATTATTTTTATCATTATTATTATTATTGAGTTAGTCAGGAGTTTGTAGGGCCTAGCCTAGGCCATCTAGGCTTAGTAGTGGCCTACAAACCCAATGGTTTTAGGCCTATGCCCTAACAACCTTAGACACAGTTCTAGGAATAGCCTAGGCCCTAGAATGAACAAGAGAATGAATTAAAATTAGGCCCAGGCAACACAATTCTCCATTGAAAACAGCAAAGGGACCACTTACCACTGACAATAACCTTGATCAATTCCATTGAAAATAGTTTTCGTTCATGCAAAAGCGCATCTGCAAACACAGACTGTTGGTGAGTGTAGGCCTACACAATACGCAAATAACGCAATGACGGATAACGGATTATTTCAAACTGTCGAAATTTGAAGTTTTGATTCGATGCATTGCTCAAGTTAAATCGACTATTGAATTCGATTATTCTCGACACATAGCGCAGCGCAGCTCTGTAATGATGTAGTGTTACCAACATGCTTTACAAGCCCCCAAAAGTGATGAAGGGCCGAAGTGCAGTCGTATGACTTTTGAATGTTTTGTCGGGAATAATCGACTTTATAATGTTAGTTTATGTAATTTTTACTTAATTATTTTTTTCTTCTGAAAAAAACTGTTTACTTTTTTCGCCACTTGATTGCTTAAAATTAATAGTAATCAAAGAAAGATACCTTACACTTCGTAAGTAGAATGTAACAAATCACTCAATGTTTTTCTCTTTTTCTTTTTACTTCAACTACCTTATTAATGTATGAGAAATACGTCCGAATTTGAATTGTACTTATAATTTACTATTCTAAGTTTTAACCCACAGTTAACCTTTCTTGAAAGGCCTTGTGGATGGTTTTTTGTTGTAATTGTGTTTTTCTTTCTGTAGCATGATGCGGAAAAAAAACTCATATATGAGCCTATACCATACCTTATTTCCAAAAAATATACCGTCTGCAGAAAATAGAAGTTATAGGGTTAGTGGTAGGGGCTCGAGGCACAATTCACAATTTCTTTGTAAAATTTTGTAAAAAATTCAGACTCAACAACAAATTCATTTATAGCATAGTTTTACTCGCCCTTCGAGGATCCCTACAAATTTTACGATATCATCTTTATAGTCTTCAGCTTTGATTTCCAATTTTGTTTTCATTGCATACTATTTTTCTTTTTTTCCCCTTTTTAATTTTTGTATGATTTCCTTATCATCATTTAATTATTTCTCTTTTCTACATTTTCTTATTCAAACCTAGTCAAATTATATTTATTTTGTTATTCTCTAAAATGTTGTTATTGATAATTTGTTTTATATTTGATGAGCGTAGCGAAGTCTCCATCCCACTCTTATAGGGCTTTGTCTGTGTGTTTTTTTTTTTTTTTTTTTTTGTAAGCACTCCACAGGTCGCAAGGGTTGACTGATGAACATGAAACTTTTTTTGTACACGCAAACTCATCCAACTTATTTCAATATCCAATATTTATCCATATTTATCCAATATTTCAGGATTTTTCTGTATTCAATTTTTTATCACTTTTGTCAATAACCATTGTACTATATTGTATTGACTATATTACGCTGTACCATCTTGGTATCCCGCTATGCGGACAGCCGTCAATAAATTGTCATCTCTCTCTTTTGGAATGAATCGGTCAGACCAATTTTGAGAAAAATCATCTCAAAGTTTCTAAAAACCCCATAAGATTTGGCTGGGCGGTAAATGTTGAAAAATAAAATCTCTCCAAATGGGATGAAATTTTCTCTGAATGTGTATACATAGATTTTACACATTATTACGATTTTGTGAGCAATTCTGATCAGTCGTTTTGAAGAAAAAAAAGTAAAATGACTGATAATATTCATGAAATATATCATAAAAATTGTGACAGAATTAAGTTGTCGAGATTCACTGCTTTCTAGATTCAAGAGTTGACCAACAATTAAGTATTTTTTATATGCGTCAAGGTGTGTAGAATACCAGAGTCAATGAAGTGGCAAGAGTATAGAACTACTTTAACAAATTTTATAGCTTATTCAGATATCAAGGTGTGTAGAATACCATAGTCGATAAAGTAGCAAGGGTAGAACTACTTCAACGACTTTTATACCTTATTAGGATATCTCGCTCATCTTACAACGCATATTTCGCGTTTGACTAGTTTAATTAATTGATTTTTATTCTGTGGTTTGCAATATTTTAATGTAAGACAGAGTCTGAATAAAGATACATATATATATATATATATATATATATATATATATATATATATATATATATATATATATATATATATATATATATATATATATATATATATATATATATATATATATATATATATATATATATATATATATATATATATATATATATACATGTATATATATATGTGACAAAGAATAAAAAAAGACTGTATTTTTTTTTTGGCTTCTCAAGGGTACTTTTAATTATTACTTATTACTTATTACTCTTAATGTAAGACAGAGTCTGAATAAAGATACATATATATATATATATATATATATATATATATATATATATATATATATATATATATATATATATATATATATATATATATATATATATATACATGTATATATATATATGTGACAAAGAATAAAAAAAGACTGTATTTTTTTTTTGGCTTCTCAAGGGTACCATTTTAAAAATGAGAAAAACTACTTCTGACAAATACATATACTGTATTTTATTTTGAATTAACTAATGCATAACCTTTGGAGTGAATTGATATTCAACTCGTGAGAAAAAATAATTCAAAATATTTTGTCCTGTTTATTTCTGTGTACTGTCTATGACTATCAATAGGTACTGTACTGTACAATGAAGTGATTGGTAGCAAATAATTTCTATTTGTTTAGGTGTGACGTGGATTATGTGAGAGGTTCAAGAAAACGGTGGAAGATTTTAGTTTTGGTACAGTCCTGCGATTGGATGCAAGTGACGAGTATTCAGAAATGAACAGCATCCTCGTCACCCGGATTCAATTTTTTTGGGGAAACGATGTTTTATTGATTTTTAGTTGCTATGGAGCACGGTGTGAATAAAAAATGAATACATCATTATTTTCTTATGTAGGCCTGGAGATCTTTGTGTGTTTCATTATACTGTTCCATTCAAGAATTATTTATTAACCTCCTATCATAAACTTATATCTTATGTACACTCATGTAATGATTACTGTTGGCGCAGTTTCTTAATCTTGAGTTCATGCCTTGTATTTGTCGGACGACCTTGATAAGGGAAATCGTGTTTTTCTTTATTTTCAAGTACATAATTGTAAATCTCCAAGCAGGAAAATTTGTAGTTGGTAGTTGATCCTCATATCTTCATTTTTAAAATAAAATTCCACTCAGCAGAATATTTCTCCTGATTGAAGCATTTTCGTTTCGGCATTGTAACACAACACACAAGTAAACTGTTGCCCTCTCAGAGCCAGACTAACTGATAATACACAATACTACGTGTAAACAGTAGGCAGTAAAAGGTCGTCACATGTCAGAAGGGAGGGGGTGGGGAATTATTCTAGCCCGCCGAGCGCGCGGTAATTTTTTAAAGAGAACAGCATTTGCACTCGAAGAAACAAATTCTTCACGGCGTCGTAAATACTGAAAATACATTTATTGTCACCAAAAATAGAACAATTTTACTCTTGCAGCAAAACCGGGACATTTGGGTGTCCCGAAAGTTTTTTTCGGGACACCGGGACAAGAGGTAGAAAACCGGGACAAGAGGTAGAAAACCGGGACAAACCCGTTTTTCTGGGACGGATGGTCACCCTAACCATTCTCAATGACTAATCTCAACAATGAATTGAAAAAAACAGGGCAGTAGTACCCCCCCCCCCCCCCCGACATTTTATTTTCATATAAGCCTTGCAGTCTATGTGCCTTGCTCTAGACTTTGCACTTAGGTACCGGTATATTATTATTTAATATTACTAGGAAAAAGCGTTATGTGTTTCCGCATTGATGGATAAGCCAGGAAATATCTTATCTTTGGATTGGTTATTAATTATATATATTATCCACCTTGAGACATGCTCGGACTGGCCTGGCGGGCCGCCTGTTTGGTGTCTTTATGGGCGGTCATTTAGTCTACTCCTTCATACATACATTATCATATGTATAAATTCATATAACACAAATTTGTTTATCTAAAGAATGTTTTGCGTACTTAGCTGAAAAGAATAGTTTTATAAATTGTAATAATTGATTCGTTTGTCGGAAAAGGGCCGGTTTTCCTCGTTTCTAGATCTGGATATTGCTTGCTCATCAGTATTATCGCTCATACTTGCAATAATGAAAGGAAGCAAATTCCCTCAACTAGACCAGGCAGTGGGCGGATGACTTTTCGAATCTTATACATACGCAACATGACCACTTAGATTGTACTTCGTATAAATTATAATACGCAAATTATGACTCGGGCCGTAGTAATGTGTGGGGTTTTTGAAAAGTTAGTTGTGTGAGAATTTTTGCTCGAGTAAGGGCGTTGTGTCCGTGTTTCTAGTGACCTTGTGATTTTCAATTTCGATTGGTATAAACTTTTTTTTTGTATCTATGTTTGTGTATTGGTGACTGATAAATGAGTATGTGGCAGGTCAGGTGGTTGTATAGTGTTATCTTGTTGCGTGTTGAGTAATACTTGCAATGGAAAGTCAAAGCTCAAAAAATAACAAAGTTGGCGGGAAAATGAAAGGTGGTGCCCAGAAGCAGCAAGAGAAACGACATAAAATGCTGAGCGATGAGGCATCATTTTTTTCCGTTCCAAACCACCCTCACTCACTCCCCTCATATGACTAGATAACAAAATCATTCCTACGACTCCCTCTACCAAGTTCCTAGGCATCACTCTCACTCCTTCTCTCGACTGGGCTCTCCACGTCCACACTATCTCTGTCAAGATCCTCAGAAGTTGCTACCTTCTGAGACGACTCAAACACATCGTCAGCCTTCACACCCTCAAACTCATTTACTTTGCTCACCTTCACTCCCATCTCTCTTACGGCATCCTCTTCTGGGGCGCTTCTCCCCCTGCTAACCGTGTCTTTATACTTCAAAAAAGAGCTCTACGCACAATAGTTGGTATCTCCCGTCGCACATCCTGTCGCCAGCACTTCATAGACCAAAAAATTCTCACTCTCTCATCCAAGCTCATTCAGGATGCTAGCTCCTTCGTCCGCACCCATCGCGATCCCTCCCTCTCAACTCCTCAATCCATCCTTACCAGACCAGAAACAAAAACTCCATCCACATCACATCTCACAATCTGTCCTTCTTCACCAACAGCCCTTTTCACCTATGCTCTATACCTTATTCAATCACTTGCCCTCCCACGTAATACAGTCCCGCTCACTCAAGTATTTTCTTTCCAACCTCAAAAGTTTTCTTATTATAAATCCTTTCTATAATCTAAATGAGTATTTTTCGAACAACTATCCCTGATTTGCCCTCTAGCCTACTTCACATTTTGAACACCCCCACTTGTACCACTCACCGTTATGAGTAGCGTTATCAATTGCTTTACTCTTTCCTCAAGTTGCCTAGGACATGACAAGATGATTGAGGGGAGAGGTAAAGTCAATAAAACGTCTCACATGATGATACAGTACTCCATTCTTACTACTAATGAGTTAATTGTTTCATCTTGATCTCTATTAAGATATTCTTATCTTAGCATGTAGACTATATCTTAATCGTAATAATATTATCTACTTTACATTATATCCAACTAAATGATAGTGCTATTTTATTTTATTTCTCTCTTATTATATGTAAAGGTTAGGTGGAAGAACGATCATGTGATCGAACCTCGCCCTTTTCGATTGTTATGACGGAATTGTTATGTACATGAAAAATAAAGACTATTATTATTATTGAAAAAAAAAGTGCCAAAAAAATTACAGAATTGTTTCGTGTAGGCCCACTCACTGCCTCTTCGTGATAAATTGGTGGATGTAATGCCGATGCCTAACAATGACAACTTTATTCAAAAAAGTTCCGAACCAATGGTCACCGTTATGTGAGTAGAAATCGATGCAGTCTAGTTCACATGATCCATTTATTCCAGAATGTTCATTTTGACAACCCAAAGATGACAATGTCCAAGAATCTTTTAAACATCATTCAATTCAGCCGAACAATGTTGACGATATTAGTTTACCGTTCACATCGCACAATGTGCTATGCAGAAAAGATGGAATCAATCGTCAATGGTTGACATACTATTCTGTTAAAAAATACTCATATTGCACTATTTCTCTAGCTTATGACAAAGAAAAACATGTTGATGTTAAAAGTTGCTTAATTGAGGGAATGCCAACGGTGGGTACATTATTCACAGAGTGGAGGAGCACGAGAAAAGCAAACTTCACTTATCCTGTGTAGTTGTACATATGATGTCAGAAAATGGTTCGAATGTATTCAGCCTTCTTTTCTCAGCTCAAAAAATCTTAGCGCAAGGCAAGTACAAGAAAAAAGAGATGTTATTGAAAGAGTGATTGAAATCATAGACGTTATCGGTAAACGTGGACAGAGTTATCGGAGAGCTAGTGAAGCAGCCTACTCATTGAATGATGAAACTACCGACCATAAATTTTTTTTAAAATTTTGGAGTAGCTTGTCAAATTTGATTCAGTAATCAACAATCATCTTCAGAACTCAATTGCAGAACGTATGGGTGGATTGCAAAGACGGAGTTTAAACCCCGGCCTACCTTCGACGCCGTCTAAGTAAGAAATTGCATTGCAGCCACAGTGCAATTTCTTACTTAGACGGCGTCTAAGGTAGGCCGGGGTTTAAACTCCGGCTTTGCAATCCACCCTAAGAAAACGACATAATGATGCGGTGAGTGTTGGCAAGGAAGGAGTAAGGGAAGACGTGGACTTGAAACTTTAACAATAGTATATGCCTGTGAATGCCTGATTATTGAAAATTTTATTTTTTCGAGCGGAGTATGATCATGAAATATATCTGCCCCCCCCACACACACAATCCTACATTTGGGCCGCCGTTTATGCTACGCCCGGGCCGTTTTTTACCCCCAGTCCGACCCTGCCTTGAGATCCAAACAATTAAGTCACTGCCATCCCATTTCCTAATTAATTTCTATGATAATAAAGAAGGCTTTGTTTTAATCATTTCCAATTAATTGGTGACACCTGTTGCTTGGATTTAATTGGTATCTTAATAGCTTTGAGTGATTTAAAACATTACATTATATATTTTTTTACATCAAAACGGCTGATTCGATTTGAGTGAAAGTTCGGAATAATATGTATCATGATCATATTGAAATTCCCTGAGAATTTGAATTCCCTCGAAAGAGATATTTTTGACGATTTTTTTCCTCTGGGTTATTCTTATGAGATTTTTGAAAACTTGGAAATTTCTCACAAGTGGATTCACACCGATTGCGCCTCAAAACTATACAGTATCGAACTAGATAAGGACACTTGTGTATGCCAAGTTTCAACTGATTTTGAATTTTCGTTTGACCTGTGGAGCGCGAACAAAAAAACACAAAAAGGCACCTTTTTTCGAGTATGGTGAAATCGAGTCTTCGCTTCGCTCATCCATTTAATTTACATTTTCAAATATCCTGGCTACGCCGCTGGATGGTGGGGGGCCATCCATCTCGACTATGATATCTCGATAAGAAATTAAGAATACAAGTTAAGCGAATAACCGAATCGTTTTGTATTGGTCATAACTCATAACACATTTCATATTTAAAATAGGAAGCAAAATGGAATTTCGGCGACTTGGGCGACTTCGTAAACTAAGTTGGCGCCTGTGAGTCAAGTGATCTGACAAGAGTGGCAACCCTGCTGAAAAGTTTGGTCATTGGTTGGGTTCGTAGGTTATATAATAAGGTCTTTGGTTGGGTTGGTCTCTGCATACTGTTTACTTTCTCGTCAGTCGTCTCCAAAGATCTTCATATATTGAACTTCGTAGTTCGTAGTTGGTTCGTGGTTCAAATCGCACGTTGTCTCTTGCAATGGCAAATATTCCAAGCGAAATTGTAAGTTTATGTTGAATATTATATCTCATATCATGAGAATAGATGATTAGTGAATTTTACTTTTGGCCCTGCTGTTTTTCCCACTGAATTCTATCAACTTGTGTCACTGAGTAGCCTACATAACATAAATGGCCATCCATTATTGCAGGGTGTTGAAGGCATGACTGCTGCTGCTGGTGTGCTCTCCAGGCCTGCAGAAGAATTCGATAATGATGTAAGAGTTATAATGCGAAAGGTCAAGTATGGATAGTAATGTTGTCACATGGCCAGTTTTCCACATTCTGAATAGAACATCTGGAGGGGGGGGGGGGGCTAAAGAAAGGCATATCCTACAGAATTTTTAGGTTATGTTTACAAAGTGTTGGGAGCCTAGAGCATAATCATTAAGTATAGAGGTTCTATACTCAACCTCTATACTTAATGGCATAGTATAGGCATTGAGTTTGCAGTTATTATAAAGTCAATGGTATAGGCCTAGACATTGGCATAGGGGCCAAGATGTATCGAGCGTTGCTTTGGTTTGCCAGTCTGTTATGGGGACTTGACTCTATACCATCAATGATGCAAATATGTTCCAATTTACTCTCCAAATCTATGAACCTACCGATTGTGATTAATAATAATAATAATAATGTCTTTATTCAGTGTCATTAAAAATACTGAAAGTGCGGGATTCGACAAAGTCGTTCTTCCATCCAACACTACAACAACATAAATACAACAACAAAAGTTACAGAACATCTATTACAAACGCTAACCAAGAGTATAAAAAAAATTTGAAAAATAATATGAAAATAGTAATAAGAGAAAAGAAAACATAAAATATAGAAAATGTATTCTTAGGCTTAGGTTTGCCAGTTTTTAAACTGGGAAAATGCGGGATGCACGTTGTGAGATGAGCTTAGAAGTATGGGAACCCATTAAATGAAAAATAACTTGTCAGCTCAATTTACATCTACAAACCTTGGATTACTTCAAACGTTGAAAAAACCTCACCTGCAACATGTTGATATTTATAGTAACCTGCAACTTGTCGCATAAACACTTTGCAAAACCAATTGATCCAAATATTCAATGAAATGTACACTTTTATTGCGTTTTCTTCATTATTTCTCATTCGATTGTTGCACAAATTTCTGAAAAGGTGTAGGGCCTATAATAGTATTGTTCATATTTGGTGAGAATTTGAGAGCTTTTGAAAAATTGTTGTATTTCAAGTATCTTTCCTCTGGGTAATTCTTATGAGGATTTTTCAAACTTTCCGATCATTTTCCGGAAAAACCTTCCGACCGATTTTTCTGAATAACAATCCCAGCCTATTCTGGTTTGACAGAAATATGTAGAAAAAGTTTCAAGTCGATAGGTATTTTTTCCGGACCTGTATGCCGCGTACAAAATTACAAAAAAAAAAAATCATAAAAACCAAGCCCATTTTTTTTCGGTATGTGAAATGGAATCTTCGCTACGCTCATCTAATAACCTAGTTAGTAGCGATACAAGAAGTGACTTTGCTTACAAGTAGAAGCCAAATTACGTTTACATTGGGGTTTACAGTCCACATAGTGTGAGCAATATAATGGAAAACGGAGATACGGGTAGCGAGGCCTAATTATGCATAAGGCTGTATTTAAATTGTTGTGAAGTAATTCATAATAATGCAAGTTTTATTGCAAGTAATTTACATCTGGATGATTGATGTAGCTAGATGTACACAGTATATTGATCATAGATATGCTATGCTTTAGTAGGGTCACTTGGGTAATCGTGCTTGCAGTAAAAATAGGACCGCACATGTCAAGGCGCTCCTGATGTTCGTGTATCAAAACAAATGCAGTTACGCGCGCATTTGGTGTTCGCGTTGTGTAGTGGTGACTTCAGGAATGCCAGTTGAAGAGACTGGTCAACGCCTGCCTTGGCGGGGTTAGGGAAAATGACACACAAAACGTAGGTACTTTCAATTCGGTGGTGTATATTGGGTTGACTTGATGGAACACCCGAGCGTTGGTACAACTGGTCAGTCGTCGAAATCATAAAGCGTATCTGAGGGTAGGTAGTTTGACTCACAGCTTGGGTTTGTTGACAACTAATTAACTGAAAATAGCAATTGATAACAATCACGCGCCACCCTCGGTAGCTCGATCAGTTGAGGCACTGCTTCAGAAAACTGAAGTCACCGTTGGGCGTGGGTTCGAATCCCGCATAAGGTATGTTTTTTTTTAAAATGTCCCATCACTAATCATCACTTCATAGTTTCATAATCACCTGCTCATTCGTACCCCCGTATCACCTAGCTGTTGGTGTGGTCGTTGAGCAAACGATAATCATCAACAATCAAGCGCATCGTGAATATGACTTTGACATCAAGTACAGTGATGTTGAAAAGAACTTTCAAAGGAACGCGGATTTTTGCCTACGTTCCACAAAAATGGTAACGAAGTTCCTGAAAAGTTCCCAAAAAAGGAACGTGTTCCTTTCGTTACGTTCCTACCCAACTCTAGAAATTACCACCCATTAAGATTATTCTATAGATGATACTTTAATACTCTGTAAAATAAAAATCACGCTCATTTAAAGCGTAGATATAACTTTGAAAGTGGGCATGTGTGTATACGCTCTTGAATTATAGCTATCATTATGGTACACACACATTACATGGTATTACATATATCTCCATGTTAGTAATATTTTCAAGTTCTTGTGAATAAAAAAATCCACGTAGAGTTTCTCAACAAAATAGTCAACTACAAACCAAGCCAAAGCACTAGGCCTAAATGTGTAAAACGAAATCAGATGTGATTCTATTCTAATTATTCAACAACATTCTCTAATATCATTGGCGGTATAATACAGTAACAGTGTTCCGTCACGTGTCTATCAAGTCTTTAATACTGTATCACTTTTTATAAATAGGCCTGGTACTGCAGTAAAAACCTTGTACCTACTGTAACAGCGGTCTGAAGCTGCATTTTTGTTCCAGCCCACTGTGGAGTCAATGTGGGCAATCAAAGCGTATGAACATGCAGAAATCTATTTCAATGTGAGTTGTTGTTTTATCAAGTATTGATACCATCCATATACTGGTATATTTTTTAATGCAAATGCTAGTGTCCACAAAATAAGTTTTAATATCTCAATTTGATTTCATAGATAATTTGTTCAGTGGACCCAAAATTGCTACGACTAACCCCACATGATGAAGAAATTTACAAAATTTTTCGAGACGAGTTCCCAAAACTGGCCGTCAACAAACTGGTGGAGGACGATCTAAAAAATCCCGAAGCTAAACAGGTATGGATTCAATAAGATTCAGAGTAGTTGAGTAGTTGGAGCCCACTCAAGTCATGATTTTAATCACTTGACAGTCAGGTTATGAAATCACTACCCAGGCTGTTTTTTTCCCAGTTACATTGTGCAGATACTTGTGTTTAGATAGCCTTTCATAACATTTATAGCAGATACAAATGGTATTATTGTAATGTATTTCAACTTGTGGGTCTAATTAGACTTGTTTGCCTTATCTTTCATTTCAATTCCTATCCCCTTGAGTTGTCTCATAATGAAATTTAGCGATCTAATGCCCTTTTTTGACAAATTCCTCGCATGATCTCCTCACCCTAAATTGCTGTGATACTTTCATCATTTTCACTTTTAGAGAACTAGACCTTATATTTTTCTTCATCAAGTCCTATTTGTTTTGTTTTGACCCATTCATTAATTTGCTGTAGATGAGTTTGTACTTGAATTTCACCTTCCTACCTCAATTTTCATACATCATCTGCAACCGTTGTATCAACCGCACTCATCTGAGAAAAAGTCTCAATTCTTGATCTAATACCAGATTCTAAATCATTGATGAAAATATTAAATTATAGAGCTCCAGTGACACCTTCCTTGATGCAACCCCTCCCTAATTTGTAATTTTAACTTTTTGTGATCTTTGTCAGACAGCCTCCACCCATTTTTTTAAAATTTTACTAACATCAAAACGTGATACTAAATCATTGTTTCCCAATTAAGGCTATGAATGAAAGGTATGGTCGTTTGGATGGGGCACCACAAGGGCAATCTTACCACCTCATTTTAATTATTTAAAACCAATGAACTTCCAACACCAGGTCTGCGCTGTCTGTGACCATCATTTTCCGCCGCATGTACCAGTGTCTTTCAGTTTCCAAAAGTGCACAATACAAGTGGTGGGGTTGCTAAGCAAACAATAAACAATAAACGTTTTTGTGCCAGACATTACCAGCTTTAGTATTGAGAGTGAACAAAACAAGAATATCGATATCTTCCACTTTGAACTACAGTGAAACCTCCATGCATCGTTCCCAGATCCATCGTTTTCCTGCTTGTATCATTCATTTTTTCTTGTCCCACTCCTATATTATAATGTTGAATTTTCATGGATGGATGCTTTTCCTGGATGGATGGTTTTATTTTCCTGGTCCCTTGAAAAACGATGGATAGAGGTTTCACTGTACCTGTAAGTCTCTTGGGCAATGTTCACTTCTTGATATTGTTTTATTTTCCTGGTCCCTTGAAAAACGATGGATAGAGGTTTCACTGTATCTGTAAGTCTCTTGGACAATGTACACTTCTTAATATTGTTAACTTGATTGCTTAAAACTAGGAAAACGCCATATATGCGTTGTTAGACGAGCGGAGAGTAATAGTAGGCCTATGTCGACTTTTATGGCCAAACTTTTGCCTACATTCGCCAATTGGGTGACATTTAATTCAGAAGTGGGTAAAAACTGCTTCGAGTGGTACCAATTTAGCACATTTTATGGTTTTTCTTCAAAATGGCTCACCCGATCAAGCTGAAAGTTTTCAGAAATGTGTATCAGAATGTAACCCAACTTCACGCAAAATTTCATTTTTTTTCGAAAATGAAAATATTTCCTTTTTTTCTGCCGTGTTATTCTAATGGGTATTTTTGAAATTTGTAAAATTCATAGTAAAAAAGTTAACATCCGATATTGTCACAAAACTATACAGATCTAAGTTAGATGAGGAACCATAACGAAAAAAAGTTTGAAGTTGATAGCTGTAGCCGTTTGACCTGTGGAGAACCGACAAAAAAACATAAAAAAACATAACAAAAAACAACAACATAAAAACGAACACCAATTTTTTTCAGTATGTCAAATTGAATCCTCGCTAAAGCTCGTCTAATTAATAGTAATCAAAGAAACCTTACACTTCGTAAGTAGAATGTAACAAATCACTCAATGTTTTTCTCTTTTTCTTTTTACTTCAACTACTTTATTACTTTGAATGTTTGAGAAATACGTCCGAATTTGAATTGTACTTATAATTCACTACTTGAACCCACAGTCAAGCCTTTTTTTTAGGGCTTTGTGGATGTTTTTTTGTTGTAATTGTGTTTTTCTTTCTGTAGTATCAGTGTATGTGACAAAGAAAAAAAAAAGTACTGTATTCTTTTGGCTTCTCAAGGCTACCATATGTCCATTAAAAATGAGAAAAACTACTTCTGACAAATAAATAAACTGTATTTTATTTTGAATTAATTAATGCATAACCATTGAAGTAAATTGATATTCAACTCGTGAAAAAAAATAATTAAAAATATTTTGTCCTGTTTTTTTTCTGTGCACTGTACTGTACTATTCGTACCATAAAGTGATTGGTAGCAAATAATTTCTCTCTGTTTAGGTGTGGCGTGGATTTTGTGAGAGGTTCAAGGAAACGGTGGAGGATTTCAGTTTTGGTACACTCCTGCGATTGGATGCAAGTGACGAGTATTCAGAAATGAACAGCATCCTCGTCACCCGGATTCAATTTTACGCTATTGAACTTGCTCGCAATCGAGAAGGATTCAATGACTGCATTCGAAGCAAATTCAAGCCTCGTAAAACCACGAAAAGCCAATAATATGCTATGAATATACTGTGAATTGGTAGAGTTTAAAATGGTGTACTCTCTGATGGTGAAAATGCATTTTTCATCATATTTGAAAACATCTGAATTTTCAGTGACAAATGTATCACAAGAAAAATACGTACTCTACTACTTCAACAGTATTCTGTTTTCACATATGTTCAAAATGAACCGTCATGCTTATGATGAGCCTCGAATCGCCACCTTTACGGCTTTAGATTTCGAAGCAGTCCCATTGTCTGAACTAAACGGATGACTGCAGATGGAGGCACATGATATTGATAGCTAACTTGCTTCTTCAAAGACAAGGTGCTTTGATAGTCCCTGCATACCAAGTACATACCAGTACTACATACTACAGCATCCACTAATTGAAAGTTTTTAGCATTGAAAAAAATAGTTCTAATAAACAGATAGTGCTAAAAATTCCTGCTGATCTTCAAATAACAAAAACGTTGCTGAATACTGTACATCTTGAATTTTTTTACACGATTTATTAAAAAAAATGTTGGACTTACTTCTTGATGTTTAATTATGTCTACTCTTAATCAGTGATCCACTTGAAAGGCCTACAGTAAACCATTGTTAATTCAAGCAATAGTTCAGATTCAGACCCTGAAGTCCATTAGATCAATTTTGACAATTTGGGAACATTGAATTTTGGATTAACAAAGGTTCACTGTAGGCCTATTTATGTACAATCATGGAAAATTATTTAAACTGGGAAGTGTGGCCGAGCGGTTAATACACTGAACTAGCATTCAGGAGACTGGGGTTCGATTCCCACCATGGTCGACCATCTTGAAAAAAGTATGTCGTGGTTTCCGGCTGTCATTCAGGTCAATTCTGAGATGATGATTATTGTTTGCTTAACGACCACGCTACGTTATGCGGGGGGTACGAATGAGAAGGTGATTATGAAATTATGAAATGATGATAAGTGAAAGGACGTTTACAAAAACCCATGCCTTATGAGGGACTCGAACCCACGCCCAACGGTGACTTCAGTTTCTGAAGCGGTACCTCAGCTGACCAAGCTATCAAGGGAGACAATTCTGAGATAGTTCCTTAACAACAGGCCATGACAGACTCCTTCCCACAATCCAAAAACACCTAAAAAAATAACCTTTCATCTCATAATTATTCACCAACGCCAATAGACCGTAGTCATTAGTAGAGTGCGTCGTTAAGTCCAATACACATACAAAAATAATTAAGTAGATAAGTTCCTGTGTATGTTTATACTTATTTATTGAGTAGAATCAAATTAATATATTTTTCAAGGTATAGCCTAGAGTGAAAATCTGTACCTGTACTAGAGTAATGCAAAAACCGGAAGCCTACTAATGAAACAACAAAATTATGAAAAATTACAAAATACATGTGATATGTTAATAAATGAATCACAATCGATATTTACAAACATAACATTTTTCAATTAGGAAGCCATCATTGGTCTACTATTATCATAATACAAATTTAGTTAAGACCATAAACTGCTTGTCAACAAATAAGAAAACCTGAAGTAATTTTATCATTTCAAAGTGAAGTAAAGTGAAATCAACATGCATCGTTCCCGGATCCATCAATTTCCTGAAATATCATTCATTTTTCTCACCCCACTCCCATATAATCAATGTTGAATTTTCCTGGATTGATCATTTTCCTGCCTATTGAAAAACGATGGATAGAGGTTTCACTGTAATTGAATAACTTCATACATAAAGAACTGTATATTTTATGACATGACACTGATGAATTAAAATGTGGCCTTTCTATTACACAGACACTAGTACATTACATATAGCGTACTAATATTAAATATAGGCATTATATTATCATTTCTATGTATGGCAGACAAATCAATTTGGAACTACTTGACAGTGCTACATGCATTCTCAGTCATGAACCAGTGTAAGCTTGAACTAATTTCTCAATAGTGAGACACAGATGCTCGCATTCCACACGTAGTTTCACTTTCCTTACAGGTAATACAAAGTTAACACTTCAACTTACAGATTTTAACCACGACACGTGATGTTACAAAGAATTAAACAACCATTGTTTAGTTTGTATCGTGATTTAATATTACCCAGTATGTGTATATCTGATTATGGCTCAAAACTACACGTAACGCGTCTGATTTGAATCATGTTTAAACTGCCACGAGGGCAAGTCGAGGAGAGTTAATATTTGCGAATCTGCCCCATCGACTGTTTGTACGAGTCGAACCGGTCGCTGCTATACGGGCCACTGGACATGCTCAAGCCGGACATACTGGGAGGCATGTTCTGACTGCTGCTTGAATATAACGTCGTACTTCCCAGGGTAGGACCACTACGGCTTAATAGTGATCCGCTACTGCCTGCCCACCTGGAGATGGCAAAGGGAGAAATACATGTCAATTGCTGTCGATTACAGTGTAATAAATATTCTGAGACTGGTAACTGAAGACAGGTATCGCTCATCAATCGGCCAGTTAGATCTCTGTACACTAAACGGACCTGTTACCGTATTTAAAACATGACCAAATATACATAATTTTTTTGCAATTTTGTTACTTTTGGTCAAACTTACTTTTGGTTACTTTGGTTTTTGTTACTTACTCAAGTATGTTTGTCATGTAACACATGTAAAAACGTCATGTAAAACATAACATTGCAGAGAGAAAGGTAAATACTAAATACTAGGGATGTCGGCGGGTAGGAGTCTTCCTACCCGGGTATCCGTCCGTGTTCATTACGTGACTCTTACTTAGGTTTTCATCACCATGAAAAAAATAAAAATCTTATAAGCCCTAAATCACATATAGGGCCTTATTCATAAAAAGATGCGTCATTTTCCTTAATCCAATCATCACTCTATAAAGCAACAGAACCTCCAACCTCAAGGCTTGGAAGCACACTGAAGAGAATGTTGCAATCACACTGGCACATTTGCCCAGCCAGTAACAGCCGACATTGTGAGGGTACGCAAAACGTGTGCTAGAGTGCATTACTTTTAAAAATAAAATGAAAATAATTCCAAAATCAAAGTATTTTAAATGGGCAGTGATGATTGATTTATATTGTTTCGAGTTAAATGTCATTTCAATAATATTATGTACCTTTCTAACAAAGACAGGGTAAAGACAAAGTACAAAGTAAAGTTCAAAACTCAGTTCTGGCATTTTCCCAGTCTGTGTTGGCTGGCATTAGGTCACACACACACACACACAGAACTGGGTAATCCTATACTGGTATATATAACTATTTGTGGTACCGTATTTACGCGATTGCAGTCCGCACCCTATTGTAGTCCGCACCCTAGTTTTTTGAAGTAGGTTTTAGAAAAGTACTTTACATGCGATTATAGTCCGCAGAGAAATACACATACTTAAACACGTGAAAATCGAGTTAGCGCAGCGACTACGACACGCCTGCTTACACTACTGGAGTTATACTGGCGCATGGCAGTGACACTGAACTGACATCTCAGCACATTTCAGTTTTTTGGTGTTAGCTGTGTGCAGTGCGATGCGCGCTCGGTCGACATACCTGCCCCCCGCCCCCGCCCGCCCACCCGAACATCAACAAAACAAGCAAGACGGATCGCACGCCAGCCCGCCAGTCAAGGTTAACCTTGAGACAAGGCGAAGTATTGCACATCACTTGGAGACATTTGACAGAATGGCGTGAATTTTTTTTTACGCGCTTGGAAATCCGTCATCGATTGTAGTCCGCACCCCTGTTTTAGATTTTCTAAATTTGGAATATACCTGCGGACTGTAATCGAGTAAATACGGTAATTTATAGATACCCTGGTTGGATATCTCAAGTAAAAGGGTTAGGGAAACAGAAATACCATATTTACACACATATAAGACGCACTTTTTTTCCATTTTCAAGTCATGAAAAAGTCACATGCATCTTATATTTAGGTAGGCCTAAGTGAAAAAAACACATCACATTTTGCGATGAAAACAGTTCCCGTGAGAATGTGTTCCTGGTCATCCAATGTGAGAGCATACGGCAAACCCACAATCGTCGTCAGATTTGATGCATGGCAGTCGTCAATGCGCTGCTGCGCGTTCGGTACAACCTTTCATCTCTCCGTCTCCCTCTCTCCCTGTGTAAGCCACATGGCTGCAAGGTCACTGATAGATGCACGGACAGTCGTCAATGCGCTGTTGCGCGTTCGGTACCTTTCCTCTCTCTGTCTTTGTCTCTCTCTCTCGTCTCTCTCTCTGTCTCCCTGTGTAAGCTACATGGGCGTCTGAGAGGCAAGGTCACTGATTGATGCACGGACAGTCGTCAATGCGCTGTTGTGCGTTCGGTACAACCTTTCCTCTCTTCATCTCTCTCTCCCTGTGTACACATGGCTGCTGTTATTTAAGCAAGGTCAATGATTGCTATTCAGGACTGACGGCTGTCAGTGTTAGTGTGGGATATGATACTGCGTCTTATATAAGTACACAAAAAGGTTACCAAAAATAGAACCTGAAAAGTATGCGGCTTATATGCGTGTAAATACGGTAGTCAATTCACTATTTGGAGACCTGTCGGTGATACATAGCCGAACTATGTTTCAGGCCACAATCTGAAATTTCTCAGCAGGCTCATTTAAAACAGTGGCTTAGTTTGAACCTACCATAGTATCAGAGGGACGTTGGTCCCAAACTATCCTCACGTGCTACACCAAAAAGTTGAACTCAAATTTTCATTCAAACAGTTTATTCAACAGTTTTGCTTCAACTTTGCGTCCAGACTGTTCAATGCGTCGAGTTTAAATATCGAATTCAAGAAATTGAATGAAATGTGTAAATCAGATTTCAGAATATATAATATGCTGGGCCACCCACCCCGATTCTAGCACCCTGGACCAGGCTGGCGTGTCAGACTTGCGGTCGGCTGACGAGGCCCACGATTCACGAGGCGCCATCACTGCGCTACTGATAGAACTGCTGCCAAACGGCTTCACTGGAGTCGGACCTGAATTACCACTGTGCCAAGTTGATCCGGCATACCGACTTTCACTGCCTGTAACACATAAACATGGGTTCATTATTATCGGTAGATCAGTAGAATTCTCGAGACAAACTTGTCACTTGATAGTGGAATACAGTAACAAATAGTTCAAGCCTAAAGAAATTTCTGTTTATGTAACCTGAAGTGGTATGAAGATTTTTCGTATTTTCACGAATTTCTATTGCTCATGCATAGGTTATACCCATAGGGATAAGTGTCCGAGTGAGTCCCTCTTATAACCTAGCAGGAGAAGCACCACTAAAATCGACATAAATAAATACTGTAGGCCTACTGTACACATCAATTTTACTTCAAATTGAATGACAATTCGTGTAGAAAGTATTGAATGAATGAATATTAGAGTTTTAAGGCGCATCGACAGCGAGGTCATTTAGCGCAAGTATTATATTAATTATATATATAAGAAAGTATTATATTACATTCACATTAATTACTTCACATGCCACGTTTTCATTTTCAACAATGAGATATGACAGATATTCTGGCAGCATACTAATGGCAAATAGCTAGGCCTACTTTAAATACATTGAGTGTCGTACCTTTGGAAGAACTACCAAAGTTATTCTTGGACGAGTCTTGATATCTATCCCGACTCGGTTGCCGTTGATCGACCTTCGACCTATGGTCACTCTCCGGGCGTCGTTCTTCGCGAGGCACTCGGAAACTGGGTGCAGCTCCTCGTTCGAATCTTGAAAAGCAATCACTTCGTTACCCACGTTGCTTCCTATGCCTAGCTCAAAATTAACCATTATTACTTTCACTACAAGTCAATATAGTAGCTTCACTCTTATTTCAGAAATTATCTAAATAACATATTTACTTTATACCAAGTAATCCTTGGTTACACATTGCTATTTAGTATTTTCTCGAGTAGGACGTACCTATAGAAATGAACAAATTAAATATAAATATTGGTACAGTAAACCCTCGTTAATCCAAAATTCAAGGGACCTCAAAAAGTGATTTCGATTTATAAAAATTCGGATTAACCAAAAAACTTTTTCCACGAAAATCATCACACTTCCCGGTTAGAATTGAAGCAATTTCGTATTGTGCGCGGGAGAAAGCTAACCGAATCACTGATCGTGTGCATTCGGCTATCTTTGACAACAAACGAACGTTAGATGGCCAGCTTCCATTGGAGCTCGGCCGTTCCAAGTGATTTGAGTGTTCCGAGCTTACCGCTCGTCAAGGACAGAGCGGCCCGAACGCACTCGGAGTCGGATGACGCACTCAGTGGCAGCGAACAGCTGAGCTGGCTTCGGCCTATTGTTACGCGTCAAATAAAAAGGATGGAATTTGGGAAAATAATGATCAATTCAAGGAATTCACTTGAACTATTTCGGATTATCCTATCCGAAAACAGAGCTAAAGCAATTGAGGGGTCGAAATATTAGTTCGAATTACGGATTAGCGGGAATTCGGATTAACCATATTCATTAACATTGAAATGCCTATCAGCCGGGGATTGACTTCAAGTTCGAAATATGTTGAATTTCGGATTAACCGAGTTTGGATTAACGAGGGTTTACTCCTACTGATGGAATAGAGAACAACTTTATTTACCTATTGTAGATTTGATCACGTAAAATGTTTCATTCCGACTGACATTGTATTCCAAAACGTGCTTAGGCTGTATCTTGTATTTCAAATACTCATTTTCAATGTAGCCTATCTTGTATTTCTTGAAGCTATTGAAATACAAGATACTTTTTTTTCCATCCATCAAAAGTAATCCAATCAAAAAGTAAAAAGATGTCTGCTGCGCGCTTTAGCACAATTATTCAGAATAGCTAATTGGAGCTTCTGAATCGTTTGAGCTCTTAGCCTCTTAGTGACAATCAATTCCTGATCAGGTTTACAAGTTCAATCCGATTCCCTAATGTTACTTATAATATACGCCATACTGGAGATTTCACGTACAAATGACATCAGGAACCATCCCATCCACGAGTAGGACAATTATTGTAGGCCTGTCTGCTGCAGGCACAGCTGCACATGTACTTTCTCTGAGGACACATTGAAAGCTATTTTTTTATGATTTTGATTTTTTTGTTCTAGATTCATAGATTCATAGCTCCATCAATTGGACGCTGCAAGAATCATCAAATTATTCAGTGATTCTGAATACATCAATTTTTTTCATTCAGCACTTTGTAGGCCCACTTCTCAAATTTCAGTGCAATTCACTTTTTTGTGTTCTATTCTTTTCAAATGCAGTCATTTCAGAATATTATCATTTCGATTTTTGGTACCTGAATCTCTGAAACTATTGAAGACAATCAATTCAAATTTTTACCACAAGTAGATCTAGACCTAAGTATGCCATACTCGTGGAGATTTTTCGTATTTAGGCCTATGTGTACGTGGAATAATATTGAGAATAAAAATTGTTGTTTGCCTACAAATGTTGTATTTCTAAGATATTTTTAAAAAAAAAAAAATGTATTAATTTTTTCATCAGTGACTGTGTAGAAAAGGAAGGTCTTATGTGCTCACTGTGAACATTTTGTTCATATAACTTCTATAATTTGCTAGAAACAGGTAGGCCTACCAAAATGGTGTACATTCAACATTGTCGGTAGGGCTTACAATGTCTCATTAAAAACATTGAAATTGTATTGAAACTTGCACATATTATTTTAGTGTTCTTTATATTTCCACTCACCTATTTTTTCATTTCACGAAAAGTATCTTTGAAATGTATCTTCAAAAAGTATCTAAAGATACTTATTTTGTAGGCCTACCTTGTATTTGAAAAATATTTTTCAAATGTATCTTTTATTTGAAATACGCAAAACTCTATCTAGTATTTTAGATACTTCAAGTTAGAGTATTTTGCCCATGTCTGGATAGAATACATCCCAAACAAACAGCCTGCATGGGCCTACTTTTCCTCAACCAGAGACAAGATATTTTAATTCAGAGCTTTGGCTGTAAGGAGCCTAACAATAAACAATACATGGAAAGCACTGGAAAAAAGCAGTAGTAAGTTCTGGGCAAAGAGTCTTGCAGGATCTGACAGATTTCTTGTCTGATTATTGTACCATGTCTCGTGATGTGCAGGACATGTACACGAATGAGGCCCTTGATTAGATAGACCAAACAAGGCAAAATCAGAAAAATTGTATGACGAAGAAGTAAGTTTCACCGTTTCGCTGGATACAAAAATACGTGTTATAAAAACGTCAGTGGTCGCTCACTAATGCTTAATTAATCACTAGTCTAAAGTCGGCTTTAATGCGCACCTGTTGTCTTTGCCTCTCACGACGGGTGGGGCTACAATGTGTTCCCGACTACGCGGTGCGATCTCCTGCGCGGACTCTCGCCGGCTCGTGCGACTTTCCACCGAAGCAAACGCATTCCGCTCAAACTTGGCAGGTTCGGCGCGGCGAGGGGCAAAGTCGGGTGCATTGCGGCGTGTGTCTTTCTTCGCTTGGAAGTCATTGGATCTGTTTGAACAAGGAAACACTACGTCAAGGCATTTGTGTACTTGACGAAGACTGAACCAAAGCAGATGGACACAAAATGGAAACACACTATGCAAATTGTGGAACAAAACATAACAGATTGAATAATGCCTACCACCTTATCATATTGGCATGAAAAATATCGTACAATACTGCTGTAGCAGTCTAGTTAGTACAGTACCATATTTACACATATAAGAACTTTTTTCCATTTTCAATCCATCAAAATGTCACATGCTAAGTTGAAAAAAAGGCCACATTTTGCGATAAAATCAGGTCCCGTAAGACACTGCTGGACATCCAATGTTGAAGCATAGGGCAAACCCGCAATCGTCGTCAGATGTGATGCACGGCCGGTCGTCAATGCGCTGTTGCACCTTCGGTAAACCTTTCCTCTCTCCGTCTCTCTCTCCCTGTGTAAGCCACATAGCTGCTGTTTTTTGGTCAAGGTCACTGATTGCTATTTAGGACTGCCGGCCGTCAGTGTTAGTGTGGAATATGATGCTGCATCTTATATAAGTAAATGGATAGGTTTCTAAAAATAGAACCCGAGTCCTATAAGTCTTATAAGCCGGTGCAGCTCATATGCGTGTAAATACGGTGTATTGATATTCCTAGTGACACACCTCATTTAGCATATTGATTGATATAAGACTTGCAGCACAATAAGAGCACACCAGTGATCTTGTCCTTACTGTAGAAGAATCAGTTTCGGTACGCATGTATGCTGCATGGCAACACTAGTGCTTAAAAGGCCTGGTAGTAAACCCTCGATAATTCGAACTCGGTTAATTCGAATTCCGCGCTAATTCGAACCAGAGAAATGACCCCGGCCGCTGGTATAGGGATATCAATGTTAATTCATTTCGATAATTCGAATTTTTATTATTTCGAATTTCGAACTGATGATTAGTCCAAACTACTGTTTTATTATTGTTTCGTGTTTGTTTAATTCGAATTTCAGCAAAAATTACGAATAAAAGTTTTCACAATTGGATATTTTATCACGTGAAATCCTTTGTCATCAACATTCCTGGCGACCCGGCAAGCTAGAGATACGTCATAGCCACATGTGCAGCGCGTGCTATTATGATGAGGGGTTAGGCGGGGGATCTTTTCAGGGTCACAGACAGACATCTGGCTGGTCGAGACACCCGAGCGGTAATGTTTAGGATAATGGATGTGATTGTGTCAACTTTCATTCGTAATTTTTGCTGAAATTCAAATTGAACAAAAACGAAACAATAATAAATAGACCAGCCGGCTAGTGCATGTAGAGAGAATAATTCATTAATTTCATTCCAGGCCCTAATATTTATATTTATTGCCTTGCTTTTTACTTTTTAATCCAAACATCCAGTTTGGTAATTTGACTCTTTCAACACTGTGAACTGTAATAAGTGTTACCTAATGGATGACATGATAATATATAGTATTAATGGGACTCCTTGTTGTGTTGTTAAAATTGCTGAGAAAACACTTGACTTGAAGATAACCACATGGCTGTCAAAGTTGGCTTCCTTAGAGCCAGGGGGAAGTAGGAGGGAACAAACAATGTGCAAGGCGCACATGGTCAACCAAACTGCACGCACACAGTATACTACTGTACTATACAAGGAAAAAACATTTTTTTCATAATTCGAATTTTTTTAATTCGAATTTTGATTTTTGGGGTCCCTTGGAATTCGAATTAACGAGGGTTTACTGTAGTTTGGAATACAATCATACAATAAACATATTTCAAGTCAAGCCCCATCATAGGCCTAGGCCTATATACAGTAGAACCTCAGTTATAAGTTTCTCGCTTATGCATTTATTACATTTATAAGTTTTATTTTTTGATCCAAGCTATATGCTCCACATGTTAATTAGTTTCATTAATAAGTTTTTGACATTAATACACTTTTTAGTCTGGTCCCCTGAAAAACGTATAAATGAGGTTCCACTGTAATATACTCAAATTCAAATTGAATCTGTAACACTTAATCTGTTCTGAATTTGCTTTGAACAAACTCATAAATAATAAACACGGTATTATCCACTACTTCGTCATTCTTACTAGTACCGCCGTACAGTAAATACTCGTTAATCCAAGACGTAACGGACCCCAAAAAATGATTTCGATTTATAAAATTCTGGATTAACAAAAAAACTCATTTTTCACAGAAGTCATCACTCATCAAATCATTCTCGGTTAGAATTTAGTCAATTTTGTATTGTGCGCGGGAGGAAGCTAAGCCACCGGGTAAAACTATGCATGAGAAACCGTAGAGGGGCCTCACCGATCGTGTGTACTTGGCTAGCTTCGACGATGCGCGATCGTCATATGGCCCACTTCAATTGGCGCTCAGCCGTCCCAAGGAGTGTTTCGGGCTCAACATCGTCAAGGTCAAACCGCACTCGGTCAGAAGACCAAGCAAGCAAAACCTCAGCGTGCTTCGGCTCATTTCCACGCGTCAAACAAAAAGGATCGAAATTGAGAAAATGATAATTATTTTGAATTATCTAACCTGAAAATAAAGTTGAAGACATTGAAGGGTCGAAATACTAGTTCAATTACGGTTTAGCTGGAAATCGGATGAACCATATTAATTAAGGGGACACACACTGAAAATCCCAAGTTCTACATTTTACACTCGATCGAGTTGATTTTTTCAATTGTGTCTCACATTACCAACAAAAAACATGAAAAATATGAAGTTACATGTTTTTCTTTTCTTCTTTTTCAATTATTACCTGAATATTTTTAATAGTTATGGAAACACTTTTTTTTCTAGAAAACGGCTCGAGGAAAGTAGTTTTAAAAAATGTCACAGTCCTCTCGAAAGAGCATTCGACAAAGTTATGTATCGGTGTTACTTCAATTTTTTTTGTAGGAATGACAAATTCATCTATTTCACAATTTTCCAAAGGTTTTCATTATTTTTCATATTCAAAAATTATTTTATGCATGCTGTTTTCAAGATATGGCCCGCCCTACTGTTGATAATGCATAACTTTGTTCATCATCTACTTCATAAAATATACATTTTTTTTGCAAATCCAGTAGAATAGATTTCATTAAATTCATTTACTTCTCCATCCAAAAATACGCTGGAAAAAAAGATTCATGACGAGAAAACAGCCACCAAACATTCAACTGTATTCGGTTCTGAAGCTATTTTGGTTCAACACTATGGTTGAAAGTTCAATATAAAATATACCAGTGGATCAATTTACATTATTTCTTCAGTAACCCAAAAAGGAGATGTGAGAAATGCCTATACAGTAAACCCTCGTTAATTCGAATTCCAAGGGACCCCAAAAATCAAAATTCGAATTAAAAAAATTCGAATTATGAAAAAAATGTTTTTCCTTGTATAGTACAGTAGTATACTGTGTGCGTGCAGTTTGGTTGACCATGTGCGCCTTGCACGTTGTTTGTTCCCTCCTACTTCCCCCTTGCTCTAAGGAAGCCAACTTTGACAGCCATGTGGTTATCTTCAAGTCAAGTGTTTTCTCAGCAACTTTAACAACACAACAAGGAGTCCCATTAATACTATATATTATCATGTCATTCATTAGGTAACACTTATCACAGTTCACAGTGTTGAAAGAGTCAAATTACCAAACTGGATGTTTGGATTAAAAAGTAAAAAGCAAGGCAATAAATATAAATATTAGGGCCTGGAATGAAATGAATGAATTATTCTCTCTACATGCACTAGCTGGCTGGTCTATTTATTATTGTTTCGTGTTTGTTCAATTTGAATTTCAGCAAAAATTACGAATAAAAGTTGACACAATCACGTCCATTATCCTAAACATTACCGCTCGGGTGTCTCGACCAGCCAGATGTCTATCTGTGACCCTGAAAAGACCCCCCGCCTGACCCCTCATCATGCTAGCACGCGCTGCACATGTGGCTATGACGTATCTCTAGCTTGCAGGGTCGCCAGGAATGTTGATGACGAAGGATTTCACGTAATAAAATATCCAATTGTGAAAACTTTTATTTGTAATTTTTGCTGAAATTCGAATTAAACAAACACGAAACAATAATAAAACATTAGTTTGGACTAATCATCAGTTCGAAATTCGAAATAATAAAAATTTGAATTATCAAAATGAATTAACATTGATATCCCTATACCAGCGGCCGGGGTCATTTCTCTGCTTCGAATTAGCGCGGAATTCGAATTAACCGAGTTCGAATTATCGAGGGTTTACTGTACCTTCAGCCGGGGACCGACTTTAAGTTCATAATAGGCCTATGTCAAATTTCGGATTAGGTGAGTTTGGATTAACGAGGCTCTACTGTACTAGAATAGCCAGCCAAGTGAATAATATTTGAATAAGAGTTGAACAAAAAAACTCAGTAAAAGTCCTTGCATCAACCAGGCCTACATATTATTTACTATAATAATAATATTGACCAGTGCAGATACTGTATGACAAACACAACACACAATTGCTTGATCATTGATCAATGTTTGAAGTGAATAATTACCTGTTCTCTTCGAAACGCGCCGGCGGTGCCTCAAAGCGCCTCTCAGTTGCCACTCGCTTCCTATCATCCGGATATTCACGTCTCTCGTCAGCGGGACGCTTGACTGTGCGGCGAGCTTCTTCAAACCTTCGGATAAAAACAGATCAATAACGACCGTGATATGACTATAACCTCAGGCTCACGATTATTCAACAGGACAGCTAATGACCAATAAACGTGAAGAAAAAATATGTAACAAAGATAGGTGGCTGGCCCACAGTCAAGTTGACTAGCCAAAACTAATCAATATTATTATATTTAGGCATTGTGAAAAATACATTCGATATATTTGTGTAAGACATGACCATTGCCTATCATTATTATAAGGTGGCACATCGATGAAAGGTGTAAAGTTATCTAGTTCAACATTATCAGCAATTAAGGAATAGAAGCATTCCTTACTAAAAAAAAGTAAAAAATATCAAGGATGTATTTATCATTCAAAACAATTATTTACGGTGGTTTCGCATTGAAGGTAGGCCTACTGAGAAAAGAGAATTAATGTTATGGTTTGGTCGACTTGAATAGTATGTACAGTGAGGCTGAATGAAAGCATGTAATGGAGCCTGGACAAAGAATGTTATTCCTAAATTTCCCTGGAGTAGGTCTATATAATTGTACTGTAATTGTAATTGTAGTTTATTTGTTCATTACATCAGTCACAGTACTGTACATAGCAAGAAGCTTGCAGCAATGAACGTAATTTACAAAAAATCTTGAACATATTTAGATATCCTCAGGAGCTGAGACAGGCAGGACACAGGTTGTCAAGTATACCAACTAATCTACGGTACTAATCTAGCATCTAATTGAAGGGACTCTAGACAACCAAGGAAAACCACGGTCGTAGACAGCGCTAGGGTTCGAACCAAAACCAAATTTGTGAATGTAGGTTTAACAATAGAAGGTATTAACAATAGTCTTAGCTCATTTTATATAGGCCCTAATATAGATTAAGAAAAGTATCGGTTAGTGGTTAGTTTTACAAATTGAAGAGTGTGTCGATATTAAAAATATTAAATAAACATAGCCAGGACTGTTTTTTTACTTCTAGTAACACCAACTTGGGTATAATTATAGTAATTGATCTAGATTTCAGCCTAAGAGGTCTAAATTATATTTATAGCATTTCAAGATATATGTACTGTAATTTTTAATAGACATAAAAATAAATGTTATGATAATTTAGAGATTAATTGGTGTTGGCTATGAATGATTATATGCAATATATTTCCATGTTTTTATATCCAGGCAATTGTATGGCACTGATTTATAATGATTTACCAAAGCATATTCTTTTCTGACCTACAAACATATTGCATTATTTTTCTGTACAGTAGGCCTATACCTCGAAGTCAATAGGTCTACAAATTACAATATTTTCAAAAACGACCCAGCTGAGAGATTGAACCAGAACGAATATTTTAGGAAATTTGAATGTTGATGATAAACTACAAAATTATAAAAATACTGTCGAACAATGAGCTGGCAATGCTAAATCCCATAACCAAACAAGAAAGGACAATCCAGTAATGCCAAAATCTTTCCCTTATTCACACTGTATTGATAAAAAATGCCAAAATGATTTCATTTCTGGTTGAAACAGGGTAGCGAGGTTAGATCAACATAATCAATCAAAAATGTGAGTATGTGAAAGATGTTGGGCAAACAGGGAGTCCCAACAAAAGATACCAATGTAATACCGTGGTGGTGGCTGTCCCAATGAGGATAAGTGGTGCATCCTTTGAGGGGCGTGGGACTTCATTGCTGACCTGAGCTGTTGGCGTTTCAGCTCCTCTCTCTCACGCTCCAACCTCTCCCTCTCGAGCCGCTGCCGATCCCTCTCGAGCCGCAGCAGCTCTGAACGCTCGCATTCGATGCGTTCGCGTTCCAGGCGCAACTTTTCCTTCTCTCGTTCAAGTCGCATAGCCTCGTCACGTTGCCGCCTCTCAATCTCCTTTTGGCGTGCAATCATGTCCCGTCCCCTTCGTTCCTCCTCGCGCAGCTCACGTTCTCGCTCGCGCAATCTATTGCGTTCGCGTTCTTCCTATGACCGTCCAACATATTAACTCAAAAACCAGTTGACGTGACATACGAAAGTGCAATAGTTCAATGATGCCTTCAGCCAGGCAGGGGATATTTAAAATGTTATCAAATATGATCTTGTATCATATATAACTTTGGAAGAAAAAATACAACAATATAAATGATAGCCTGATTCAAGAAGTTTCGTGAATTTTGATACACAATATCATAAATCAATCAAGAGTTTTAAAAATTGTCTGAAAAAGGTTTGATAGGAACCAGGCCTATATATCACTACTCAATAATTAGGTATGCATATAGGCATAATTAAACAAATATATATAACAGATGAGACACATCAATATTGAAACATACAGTTAAATTATTTAACACAGGAGAAGTACAAATAAAATCAGACCAAAATTAATTAATTTGGACTTACGCGGATCTGAACGAAAGTTAGTAAAGGGGCAATCGGTCGTTTCCTTCCTGGTGATTTCTCTCGCCCACGATATGGACTGCGGCTCTTGGTGAGCACAATACGGCGCTTTTCCTTGCGCTCCCGCGATGCATCGCGAGCTTTCTTTTCGTTCAATTTGTCTGCATCGGTTACTTTTTCAGGTTCTTCTTTAGTCTTGTCGCCACTCGTCTCATCCTCTTTGATGTCACTCTTGACAGATTCCTCGGCCTTCACTTTATCGTCACTTTTATCAGCCTTTGTGGCTGTGTCGGACTTAATCGCATCTTTCTTGCCTTCTTCAGCCTCTTTCTTTTTCTCCTCGGGTTTGCCATTAGATTTTCTGTCATGACGTTTCTTATCCAAATTGCTGGTTTTACTGTCACTCTTCCTTGGAGGACCAGAATCACCTTTAGCCTGCAATCCATAATGTCATCCATGGTGTCATGAGTACGTACTACATAGCGGTAATTGTCATAACTTGAAAACTATTTGAAATATCAGTAGGCCAGTACAGACTCAGTACACATCAGTATACACTGAACTTGTAATGATAGTGTTAATGCTTCTTTTTAATATAAAAAATTTACATTTCAATGAAATTTGATATACCTCCAATTACAAGTTGCTTGAATCGTTGGCGAGGTTTTGAACCAAATTTTTGCCACATAAAAGCTCAAAACAGCATGACTATTTTTTTTTAAATAACCAGGTCTATTAGATGACATCATAAAAAGTAAAAACATCATTATCTTACACCTTTTTACCCCAAGATAATGGTTGAAAATGAAGGAAAACCCTAAAGTCCCTTCTAGAGGGCAGTTTTTCATTTGTTTTCTAGCACGTAAAAAATACGAGAGATTTCCCCCCCAAAAAACCAAGTAGGCTCATTCATTATAAGGTCTATAGTGTTATTAATACCGGTAACTAATAAGCAAATTGATCAGAAGCAGCTTGAAATATTATTCTAGCATATTGATATTTGCAGATTACATTGAAGGAATTCATTTCCATGCAACCTCAAAAGTAGAGTTTCGGTGAGTTTTAGTACAATCATGGAAGCGTATTTGGTGTGCCGTGATGCTGTAAAAACAGAATCGAGTAATGCCTACATTGTTACTCGGAAAAGGTAGTGGATCACTGGAGGTAATTTTACGAACAAATTAATAAATTCCAGTGTCTCACATTGAAATGGTAACTTCTCGTTTTCTCTCAAGTTTGGCGAAAAAATGACATCATTATTCAATCAAATCTATTCCCAGCATTATGTCATCTCAGATGTTCATCAGAAAATGAAAATAATAAATTCAAATAAAACAAGGAACAATTACCCTTTCAACAGAAATCATTCGGCCGTGAAGTTCGGTCCTATGGAGATACTGAATACACTTGGAAGCCTCTTCACTTGTCGCCATCGTGACATATCCATAACACCGCGCTCCTGGAGTGCGCGCGTTTGTGACAACCTTGGCACCGATCACTTTGCCATACTTTGAGAAGACTTGCTTCAGATCGGTAGCCCGTGTAGCCGATGATAGACCACTGACCCAAAGGTTACGGCTATTACTGCTTGAAGAGCTACTCGATTTCTTACTTTTATCTAGAACATTTACAGAGCAATAGCATTATTCACTTGATACTAAAAATTAAAACTAGTATTAGAAAGTAATATTTTGCAGATAAAGTTAAAATAGTTTACCTTTGTCATCCTTGGATTTCTGCTCGGAAGAAGTGCTGGTGAACATAACATACAATATAGTTAGAAATAGGTTCAAACAAGTTGATATGTAAGAAGTTCAACAGATATATTAACTATTAATTATATAACTCGATCAAGGTTATTGATCCTGTAGCCCGAGATTTTTTAGGTTCAATGTTACTAGCAATTTGTGGAAAAAAAATTACCAAGTAGTTTTGTTTGCCCCACACTACCTATACCTTGTTACCCTTTTTTATGTTCTTTATGGTGCCATCAAGGGATAAAAGAGTAGCTTCAAGATGAACATTTTAACTCGTACCTAAAATACCATAGCTCCTTTATCACGAATAAGGTACTTTTATTTGAATATTATTTGAATATTTATTTGAATATTGACATTAATATTTTCACTTCAAATGAGATTTCTATTGTAAGAGGTGGTGGAGTGGAGTGGTGGAGGACTCTTTGAACAATATTTGTTATCTGTGTCAAATTGTTATATTTTGTTTTATGAAAACATTGCAATAACTAGTTTATTCTGCTTTCTACATTCTGCTTGATAAAAATCATACTCTGCATTGTCTTAGGTTCCAATGAACCAATTGTATTCAGAAAATTAATTTAAAAAGCAAGTGTTTAATACATTGGCCAACTTCTCTATGGGGCAGAGGAGGAGTTGACCACTGGTGTAAGCCTACATGACCAATCAGCTTAGGTTGAAATACAAGGTATACAACATGATAAGTATCCCTAGTAACCCTCAAGTAAATGAGCAAAGTTAGGCCTACCGTTATATACTGCCCTTTTATTACTTCGCCATTCGTAGTTGTAAGATTATTTAAAAATTACCGACCCGATAGTGGGTTATTTGCAGTTGACCGGGCTAGACTTCGTGATAAGCGTAGAGTACCAGGGCGACTTGATTTTAATCCCAATTTAGAGTATTTTATTTTGTTGGCTTCTACTCTTAATAGGTCAACTTAACCTTATTTATGTGCCTTAATTCTCCTCAGGGCATGGTGGCTGTTCATCCATCTCACCATACCATTTCACAATTTGAATGAAATAATTAATTTAAATATCAATCAAAAGTATTACTGTAGCAAAATTTAGAGTCAACATTAGATGCTGAATAATGACAAATTTACATACAGATAGCAAGACATGCTCAAAGTGTAGAAAACAATTAAATATGGGAGCTACATGCTCTCACCCCTACTCCTCCACCTTTACGTCCAGATAGAAATAAAAAAAGACAGGGTTTCTCTAATTTTAAATTGAACAAGGTTCAAGAGAATGCCGAGTTTGGTAGGACTCCATAAACATGGAGTTTTACCAATTACACTATCTGACACTTTAAATCTACCGTAACCATGTTTCAATTATTCAGGTTGCAAGAGTAAATCACGATGGCTTCTTTAGTATACAACTAATATGTACACGAATATTAACATGATTTGCCGTTGTGTTGGACATGGACACCCGACTGATGTGCTCGGAGAAATGAAGAGCCAACAGCCTCTCCTGTTGCTGGATCGCAGGCTCAGGTGTAAACTTCTTTTCCATTTGAGAATGCGACTCTGCAATGGATCCGCCATCATCTTCTCAGCACCCATCAACTGGCACGCAACAAGTCTCCCAGGAAGAAGTCTCGAAGAGGGCGACACGTAATGAGCCTCCCAGGAAAAAATCTCGAAGGCAGCGACACACAATTTGTTGCTACCAAGGCCAAAATCTAGCCCACATTTAAATGATTCGACATTAATACAAACCCTGTACAATAATAGACCAACCTCTTGGTTTTGTCGTCTTTGAGCTCCTCTTGTGTCTTGCTTTTGTCATCGCCCGAATTCTGTTTTCTTTCTTCGTCCTTTGTCCCTTCCTTCTTTGCTTCGCCGCCACTTTCTTGACTCTTGCCTGCTCTATCCCCCTCATCTACATGGACAATCAAGGAAGAATTACCGACACCGCCACTGTTAATCGTGTCCGCGTTTAGCTCCTTGTCGTCTCGGAAATCAATGTTGCTCGATGCTATAATGGTGCCCTCCAATACTGAAAGAGTGGATAAGTATTATCCTGTCAGCAACTGGGCACGACGACGACCACTTACCAGTGCCAAGGACACAAAAGGTGGGCATGAAGCTGGTGACCGATGTTTTCTTAGATTGGTATTGGAATGATGATCTTCGTGCAGTGTCAAGTGTGACGAAAGGGTGGCCATGAGAGTCGAGATGTCAGTTGGGGGCGGAGCGTGAGGGATTAGGACAATTTGATGCATGTATTGTTGAATTCATGTTGTAGCCTGTCAGCATTCTTCAAAAACAATTACGATACAACACTGAACGTGCTAATAATATGAGTAAGTTTGGGCATGTTCAACTTTGAACCCACTTTTTAAAGAGTAAATTCTAACTATGTAGGCCTACCTACGTAATATTGCAAAAGCAAACTTTTAGCCTAATAGATGTCCTAGAAGTGTGTCCAATGTATGGCATAGTCAATATTTGAAAAAAGATTCTAGGGTTTGGTTAAAACAATAAACCAAGAGTTGAGATATAATGACGATGCTTCTTGATGACCATATACATATTTCAGTTTAAAAACATTTCCTTGCAAAGTGAACTGATGATTCCTAATGATGTTTTTCTTCTTTCTTCATAATGCAGTGCCATTATTTTTTAGTAGCGATTGAAGCTCAGTAACCAGAATGTGTATGGAGGTACAATTCTTCATGATCTTGTCTGAAATTTGAAGGTCACCACTACTAAAATAGGAAGATCCATTCGATGTATTTTTGAACCATTTTAAATTCTTCAGATGTACGACACTTGGGCTGCATAATTATACTTGTAACAAATGCAAGATAAGTATCTGCTTCTTGATCACAGGAACTGTAGTTTGCTTTTCTGTACGACAAATGGCTAATAATCTTGTTGCTTAGCCGTTACGATCATTGATAAGATGCTTGATACCTTATATCAAGATAATAAAGGCTTACAGGAAATGGAAGATCTCTACCATCACATTTGAGATAATATAGGAACGTTTGAGGTTTCTATCATCAGCAGTTACTCGAACATCTCTTGAAAGTTGAAGCATTCATAAAGCAGCACCACATAAGGATATACACCATAAATTGTATGTCCACATACAATTTATTTCTTGAAGCACATACCGAGGGTTGACTTCTGCCTATTATCATTGTCACACTTCTAAAAGAAAATTGAATACACCAGGACTAGTGAGGTAATGAACGCCTACCGGTAGACTAACCAGTTACCACCCACCGAATTAATATAACTTAGACATACCAAATAATACTTATCTAGGTATTATGCTGGGTGTAACATTCATAAAAGCATCGATTCAAGACTATAAAAAGGGTAGGTAGGCCCACTTTTTATTGCACTATATCAATAACGAGACTCAGTCTTAGAGGCAAATAACATAAGATACTTGTAACAAAAAGACGAAGCCCATCAAGCTATTCCCTATTATAGTTCTTGAGTCTCAAAAATGAGAAGTCTGGAATAAAGAAGCTCACAGTACCTTTATCTTTCTCCTGGCTGCAGCTGTCTTCCTGGAAACAGATATTTGAAGCTCTTAGTTTCTTCTATAATAACCGAAAAGCGAGGCTTCTATCATGGGCACTTGCATTTATACTTCTCAGCTATTAACTATCAACAACATAATTTGGAAAGTATGTGATACTGAACATCACAAACAATTCATTTTGTTTTCATTACATTTTTAAATTTCAATTATAGGCCTAGTAAGTGAGAGGCCTTTTCAAGCCATCAAGTGGGTTTCAAACAATTAAATACCGGTACTGTACGCCTAATAACAAATTTCAACGTACTTCACTCAATACATCTAATCAAGATGTATTAGAAAAAAACAATTCTAGGAGGAAAAAATGTTCCGTTAGACAATTTTTCCATAGAATTATCCAAAGTTTCTCCTCTTACACCTGGCTAAGACTAATCATTATGCATATGTGCAGCAGTGAAGTACAGTATATTCTAGCAATAGGTCTACCGTACAATAACAATTTGGATCCACCATTCTGCACGTGATACGTAACATACCTCATCGGCTAATAGTTTTTCTTCATCTTCACCAATATCTAGATTGATTGAGTCCTCATTGTCAACACCATTTGTATCTGGCACAGGTTTTTCTACTTCAGCTGTTTTTTTAACCAATATTTTTGGTTTTACTTCAGGTTTAACAGGCTCGGTTTTGTTTGTATCAATAGGTACGTCTTTATTTACTTCTTCTGTATTTACTGCCTCCTCCACAGATTTTTCTTTTTTAACTGATATGGCTATTTCTTCTGGATTTGCCATTTCACCTTGACTGACAGTATTGTTCACAGTATTGGTTCTCTCTTCCTTGATAGATTTAACTGATGCAATAACAGACTCAGAATTAGTATTCGATACTTCATCTTCAACAGGGGAAGAATCCAATGCTGAATCACTTTTCTGCATTTTATTCTCCATTTTCATCGCAAGATCATCTCTCATTTCTTCATCTAAATCCAGAGACAAGTCATGGGTGTCATCAGCATT
>OZ023326.1:31336779-31366779 GCA_964007535.1 Brachyptera risi
GCTCTGAGATTCAGATTCTGTATCAGGATCGCTACGAGATTCTGAAAGTGCAGAAAAAAATCCAGTAGAGGTATTGAGAAGATGAGTCATATAAAATCACAAGGCTAAAGAACTGCAATAAAGACTGCATAATTTGGATCTTACTAAAATGACTGAATTTATGAATTGGGCAAAAGAAAGTACAGCAGCTTACTAAGGTTTATCAGAAGAGATACTCAAAGTGGAGAGCCTGTTGATAGAACACAGAGATGCACAGAGATAGAACACAGAACAAGCAGTCTTCATCATCATTCATCAATCATCATTACCATCTACTCTACAGTGACCACTTGAGGCAATAGCAAAAATGTCAAATTCTCCTGTGTTTGTTATGTGTGTTTGCCGAATCATCTGTGTTCTATCCATGGGCTCTCCTCTATGAGTATCTCTACTTATAAACCTTGGTAAGCTGCTTTTCTTACTTTCCCTTCTACCGAATTCATATATCCAGCCTTAAGCTGGATTTCCATGCACGCGATTCTCATATCGCACGTCATGGCGGCTCAAAGTCGCGAGGCGGCAGACCACTGACCAATCAGGGACAAGTCGCGAATCGCTTCACGAAAGTTGAGGTTTGTTCAACATTCGAGCGCGCCACCATGACGCGCGACATAGTATTGCAGGATATGAGAATCGCGTGCATGGAAATCCAGCTTTAGGCTATTTTCCTATTAACCGAAGTCAAATGATTGAATTTGCTGTTCAGGATTTGAGTTGAAAGAAATTAGAGAAATTCATCAATTTAATAAATTTTGCCATATTGCGACCCCATCATGGCGTCCCGTGTCATCCCAGTTGGCCAATCGGACGCGCCGTAGCAACAGAAGTAGCAACAGGCCAACAGCTGATAGTATGTTCACTTTTCTTGTTACCTTCAAAGTGGTTGTATTTTTCGATAATGGTGAGTGGTAAACGAATTTTGCGAATATTGACAGTGATACAGTAGAACGTCTGTTAATACACGAGCGTGTATAATTACCATTGAATTAGCATCAATTGATGACATTTTGGCTCAAAACAATAAAAATATCAGCAGTGTTGAGCCAGATGGTGATAGTGTAGTCATAGATGAAGTAGGCCTAGTATTCATGTAGGCCTACTCAGTGATGTATCCCCTAGTACAGTCAATAATAATAATAATAATACTTTTATTCATATGTAACAAAATATATTGTTGTAATATATGTTGTTGTAGAACAGGTCAAGATTTGTTGTAGGGCCTATGTAAGCAAAACATACTATATACCAGGAAAGCAGTAAAACATAAACCTGGTCAGTCATATTGAAATGCTGCTTACGTATTCCCTTGCATCATAGAGCGGGCTTAAGATTAAAAGTTCTTTCACCTTTCGTTTGAAGATAATGCCATTTCTCTCACTCTTGATTTTATTATAGAGAATGGCACCCGCGTACAAAGTATTACATTTCAATGTCGCCATGCCAGTGTTTGATTGTTTAGAGTCTCACTTGTCAAGCAATAAATTGAGTAAAGCTGAACAGCATTATCAAGAAACACTTTTTCAAGTAGGCCTACAGTAGGACTCAAGATGATGACTTTTAAGCTGACCCTGGTTTATTTTACATTCATTATTAATTATCATCACTCTAGGCCTACTGACATACATGACATGCATTTTTGTTAAGAGGCCTCTTTACATCTTGCCTTGATTGAAGACGTTCGGGGCCAAGTTGGCAACGGAAAACCAATCATCGTATCAACGTACAGTTTTCGGTTAGATGATCACTAGTATTCAATACATGCTCGTAAGAAGAGCTTTAGTTCGTGGCATGTTTTCAACCCTTTCAAAATAATTGTCAAAAATCAACATGTTTCTGCCTGTTTTTCATTGTTTTTACGATTCTTTTAGAGTAATTTAATAGAAAATTATGATTTTTAGTGAACGTAGAGGCACAGATATACTCATTGTTGTTTTATTGCGAAAATAATTACACTGATTGGTCCTACTGTTTACCCACCATGTGGTGGAAGCTAAAGGCCTGTATTGACGCTTTTTGTCCCGTTTTGTTCGTTCCTTGCAAGTTTTACTCACGAGTCGTGAGATGTAAAGTAGCTTTTTAATAAAATTTGACACATTGTTGAAACATGAAATATGCATACCGGTATCTGTTATATTTATACGATTCATTATACGCCCATATAATTATCCATTTATACCATTATTTTCCTCAGTCCCCTTAACGTCCTATAAACGAGGTTCTACTACAGGTAGGCTTACATATATGATTCATAGGCCATCATTTCATTTAAATTTCATTCAATAACAAAAACTTCAGTCCCGTTACGCTATTTACCTACATGCATACGGTTTAAGTGACTACTTTTTGCCAGCCATATTGAATTTCGGACGCTCGACAATAGCACTAGGGCATTCTCTAGGTACTTCAACAGGCAAATAGTATTAATATAGCTTGAGGTAGGTACAGAATTTTAGTTACCGGTAGCCTAGGCGCCTAGGAATTTAAGGGTACTTACTGGTAGTTGTCGACATTCTTTTAGGTGTATTCTTTCCTGGAGGCTCGAAATTATACACTTCTGGATCGTGTCCTTCCTCTTCTATTGCCTGTAAAGTAATAAACCCTATGATAAATTAAATATCTACAGGTCTCATGTGACCAGTCACATCATAGTCGGTCGCACTCAGGTGGTGAATATCCGGTACCCGTCACTCAACACCTCCCATATCTCTCCATCTCTAAACATCCTGAAAGGCGTTCCACAAGGTTCAGTTCTTGGTCCTCTCATCCGGCTCAATGGCAACAGCATTTCCTCAGCCTCGTCCACTACTTTCTTTGGCCTCACCTTGGATGTTCTTTGGACACCCTTGATTGGTCCCCCCACATCCATGCTACCTCTTGCCGTATCCTGAGCGGTTGTTTCATGCTACGAAAATTGAAACTCATCGTTAACCCTTCATCTCTTCACACTGTCTACCACGCTCATATTTACTCCTTGATTTCCTATGGCCTACTATTCTGGGGCTCTTCTCCTGCATCCAACCGCATCTTCATCCTTCAGAAACGAGCCGTCAGAATAATTGCCGGTTTGTCAAGACGCCAATCCTGCTAACACTATTTCACATCCCTCCGCACCTGCCCCTTCCATCTACACTCATACAAACAGCAGTTACCTTCGTATGCCTTCATCCCAAGCAATTTCATTTCAACTCATTAGTTCACTCACACTTAACCCGATCTAATCTCAATATCTTCATCCCTCCCCACAACATTTCCCTCTCCGCTAGTAGTCCAAAACATCTCTGAGAGTTCAGTCATACAGGCCCACAATTTAATCTCCCCAATCACATCAAATTATTGCCCACATATCCTGCATTCAAATCCTCTCTCAAATCATTCCTCACCAGCCAGGCATTCTATTTCCTTAATGAATTCATCTCCCCTATCAAAACCTCCTAGTTAGACTGCCTCTCACCCTCATCACTACTTTCACTCATTGGATTTCACTCTCATCTCCTCACTATCATACATAGCATCACTTTATATTTATCACAATTAGTTTTCACAATTTTATTATATCATCATCCTACCGGTATTTAATTTATTACTTTTTGATTGATTCATCGAAATCTTATTGTTTGCTTAACGACCCCACCAACAGCTAGGTTATACGGAGGTACCAAGATGCATTGAGGGTTGCGTTTGCCCGTTTGAGATGGTGTCTTTACAACCTATCCCTCCCATGTTAAAAATATGTACCAATTCTCGGTCCGCGCATTTAAAACTGTTGACCGTGCGTAGGTAGTAGTGATAAAAGGAACTAACTTTGTTTACAAATACACGTGTAATGACGTTCACTTTTGCTCAGTTGTCTGAAACAGTCCCGTAAGAAGTAAAACGGAGATAGTGAGATTAAATAATTGTCCATCATTCAAACTGTGAAGTAATTAATATAGTAACACAAGTTATATTACTAGTAATTTACATCTGGACGATTTATATATGTGATCGGAATCGTGTGAGAAGTCCGCATGCCCCAAACGAATAAGTATTCATATTTTATTCAATTGCATTATTAGATGAGCGTAGCGAAGTCTCCATCCCACTCTTATAGGGCTTTGTCTGTGTGTGTTTTTTTGTTTTGTTTGTTTGTTTGTTTGTGGGCACTGCACAGGTCGCAGGGTTTGACTGGTCAACATGAAACTTTTTTTGTACGGGCCAACTTTTACAGCTTAGAACTGTATAGTTTTTGGAATGAATCGGTCGATTAGATTTTGAGAAATATCATGTCAAAGTTTTTAAAAACCCCATAAGATTAGGCTGGGTGAGAAAATTTGAAAAAATGAAACCCCTCCGAAATAAATAAAATTTTCTCCGAGTGTTCACACATAAACGATACACATAACCACCATTTTGTAAGCAATTTGAACCAGCCGTTTCAAAGAAAACAATGCAAATAACTGTTTTTATAGGGCCTACATCAAATATTATGGAAATGAGCCAAGATTCACTGCTTCCTAGATTCGATAATTGCCCAAGCATTAAATATTCTTCATATTCGTCAAGGTGTGTAGAATACCAGAGAAGATAAAGTAGCAATTGAATGAAGGACAAAGTGTGTAGAATACCAGAGTCGATAAAGTAGCAATTGTAGGACTGTTATTGATGAGCGTAGCGAAGTCTCCATCCCACTCTTATAGGGCTTTGTCTGTGTGTTTTTTTTTGTTTTTTTTGTTTTTTTTGTTTTTTTTTTGTTTGTAAGCACTCCACAGGTCGCAAGGGCTGACTGATCAACATGAAACTTTTTTTGTACACGCAAACTCATCCAACTTAGAACTGTATAGTTTTTGGGATGAATCGGTCGGACCGATTTTGAGAATCATCATCTCAAAGTTTCTAAAAACCCCATAAGATTTGGCTGGGCGGAAAATGTTGAAAAATAAAATCTCTCCAAATGGGATGAAATTTTCTCTAAATGTGTATACATGGATTTTACACATTATTACGATTTTTTAAGCAATTCTGATCAGTCGTTTTGGAGAAAAAAAATAAAATGACTGATAATATTCATAAAATATATCATAAAAATTATGACAGAATTAAGTTGTCGAGATTCACTGCTTTCTAGATTCAAGAGTTGACCAACAATGAAGTATTTTTTATATGCGTCAAGGTGTGTAGAATACCAGAGTCAATGAAGTGGCAAGAGTAGAACTTCTTTAACGACTTTTATAGCTTATTCAGATATCAAGGTGTGTAGAATACCAAAGTCGATAAAGTAGCAAGGGTAAAACTATTTCAAGGACTTTTATACCTTATTGAGATATCTCGCTCATCTTACAACGCATATTTCGCGTTTGACTAGTTATACCTTATTCAGATATCTCGCTCATCTTACAACGCATATTTCGCGTTTGCCTAGTCGGTAAATATTCTTTCTCATAAGCCTAGCGTATTTGTTTCTTTCCATCGCATCTTGGATGCCAACATGCACTGCATCAAAGATGTCAATATTTGAGGTATAGAGAAGGCATCACATCAAGTTTCTACAAATTTACAAATCACCACCAGATAGAGCAGTGATCCATATTACATACAATTGTCTTCATAGATTGGTAGGGCCTACGTGTTTTTAAGACTAGGCAAACGCGTTATGTGTTGCCGCGTTGATGGATGAGCTGGAACATATCGACTTATCTTTGGATTGGTTATTATATATATATGTACACACCTTGAGATCCAAACCATTACAACACTGTCATCTTATTTTTCATTATTAATTTCTATGATGATAAAGAAGGCTTTGTTTTAATCGTTTACAATTAAGTGGTGACACCTGTGGCTTGAATTTAATAGGTAGGCCTATCTAAATACCTTTGTATGATTCACAAAAATTACATTATATATTTTTTTACATCAAAACGGCTCATCCGATTTGAGTGAAAGTTTGGTAAAATGTGTATCATTACCTATTAGATTGAAATTTCCTGAGAATTTGAATTTCTCGGATGAAATATTTTTCATGATTTTTTCTCTCTGGCTCATTCTTATGGGATTTTTGAAAACTTTGAAAATGAGTTTTCTCAGAAGTGGTTCAACCGATCACGCCTCAAAACTATACAATACGGTATCGAATTGGATAAGGATACTTGTGTGTGTCAAGTTTCAACTGATTTTGAATTTTTGTCTGACCTGTAGAGCGCGAAAAAAAAAAAAAAAAAAAAGTACTTTTTTTTTGGGTATGGTGAAATTGAGTCTTCGCTTCGCTCATCCAATAAGTGAAGGCACCATCTCTTGACCGCAAGCAAACCCTCTATGCATCTTGGGAGGTACGAATGAGCATGTGATTATGAAACCATGAAACGATGACAAGTGAAAGGACATTCATAAAAACCCATGCCTTATGCAGGACCCGAACCCTCGCGCAACGGTGACTTCAGTTTCTGAAGCGGTGCCTCAACTGACCCGAGCTACCGTGAGGGCGCTAGGCCGGCCATTATTTTTTCAATCCTTCTTTTTAATATGTTATTTTTTAGAACAAAGTTAGGTGGTAGAGCAGTTGGAAGACTGGACCTAGTCTTTTTGATGTTTTTATTAAACAAAGAACTTGGCAAACAAATAGTGGCACCAGAATGTTAATTATGCACAAGCAAGAGCAATAAATGCTCCATGTTATCAAATATTGATGTGGGGATTCACGATTTTCTTTGCAGATAATTTTGAGTTACGAGCTAACTCAAAAGGTTTTGAGCTAGGCCTACGGCATTCGTAAGAGAAAAAAGAACATCGGCGTTTAATACAAATTGCAAATTATGAACGACACAGGTACCGGTACTACAGTACAAGCAATATTGTCATCGGTTAAAGATGCACGCAATACGCAATTTCCACCATTACCGGTATTCAAGTTATTTACAACTTTTTAATCAATCGGCCTAGGCTAACAATCATGATAACAAATACAGTAAACCCTCGTTAATCAGGAGAACCCTCAAAAAATGATTTCGATTGATGAAAATTCGGATTACCATAGCCAAAAAAGTCCTTTTCCGCGAAAATCATCACACTTCCCGGTTAGAATTGAAGCAATTTCGTATCGCGCGCAAGCGAAAGCTATGCCACACGTGAGAGAAACCGCTTCACTGATCCTGTGTACTTGGCTAGCCGACAACGCACAATCGTTATACAGCACGCTACCATTGACGCTCGGCCGTTCCAAGTATTACTGACAAATGAGTGTTCCAAGCTTAGCATAAATCTCGTACTCATTGTACTTAGTCAAGGTCAGACTCAGACGCTCAGAGCGCATTTTGATGACACACTCAAAGCAGCTAACAGCTAAGCTGGCTTGACTTAGGCCTATTGTTACGCGTCGAATAAAAAGTATGGAAATTGCGAAAATAATGTTCAAGTCAAGGAATTTACTTGAACAATTTCGAATTGTCCAATCCGAAATCAGTGCTAAAGCAATTGAAGGGTCGAAATATTAGTTCAAATTAAGGATTAGCTGGAATTTGGATTAACCATATTAATTACCATGAAATGCCCAAGCCTAGGCCCTACAGACCTTCAGCCGGTGACCAACTTTCAAGTTGGAAATATGTCAAATTTCGGACTAGGCCTAACCGAGTTTGGATTACGGTAACAAGGGTTTACAGTAATGATCTAGCAAGTTTCAATTGGCCAGTCAGTCTAAAATAGGTCTACTTGAGTCCCAATTGAATAGGCCTACGCCTAGGCATTACAAACTCAATGGCTTAGGCTAGGCCTAGACTATCTCATATCTCTTCATTATCTAGCCTATTTTAATTCATAGGCCTAGGCAAGGCCCTAGTAGAGGCCTAGGCCTAGGCCTATATGTACAATCATGTAGGCCTACTGGTAATGAATTAATGAATAGCGCACTTGACCGAAAATTATCATTATAAGTAGCTTAAAGCAATGCTTAGTCAGGCCTAGGCTTAGGGCCTAGCTAGGGCATGTAAAGCTGGGTAGGACTAGGCTAGGCCCTAGGCAATTCAATGCCTAGGCCTAGGTCTGGGACCTACACTTGGACCTAAATGCCACGCTATACCGATTCTAATAAGTGTGATCTAAAAATGTATACCTTGACTAATCGTTCGATTAAAACCGCTTTGACACCCATCTTGTCAATACCACGTTTCTCTAATTCCGAGCGTAAATCTACAACTCGCAAATCTGTAAGTTTACGCTTCTCTTGTTCAGCCGCCATTTTTTCAGGAACACAGTCACACAATTTCATAAAATGGTGACTCTCGCAAATCCAGAGTGAGCAAGTCGTCATATAGCGGGTGCATAAAATTACCAGAGGGCCGTGCAAGTACCGGATGTACTGTCCAACTTGAATTACCGGAAACTTTATCCATCTTTGATTCAGGGACTCGGGCTGTCATGGAAGAGCAACATGGAAGACGACTTCAATTTTTTAAATACCATTGCAAATAATAATCTGAATAAGTCTTGTATTGCACCCATTAACAAATCACAGCAGTTTAGTGTATCGTCGAAATATTCATCGCCATCTCTCTCAAAGATTGAAACTCTTGATAGTGGAATTGACACCGTCACAGCTGCAAATGATTTATTAGAAAATGGAATTTTAGTGGAGACCAGCAAAGGGTGAGGTTAATTTTATTGTGAATAATGAACCTACGCCTAGCCTAGGCCTCCATGACTGAACTCTCTTCAGCTTAAATTACAGACTTGGCCAAGTTCTTCTTGATGAAACTGTCTCGATACTCATTTCTGTTGGGCCTTGGCCTAAACCTCATTTTGTTTGTCCCCCAAGGTGGTTTAGGCATGGTTTAGGTAATGGTTTAGGTTAGGAACAAAGACCTCTAGGCCGTAAGAATATTTATGTAGGCCTACTCAGTGCTTAGGCCATCGAGTTTTCAGGCCTACAAACATAATGCCTTGGTCTAGGTATCGAGTTTGTAGGGCTCAATAGCCTAGGTCACTGAGTTGACCAACTCAATGCCAAGGCCAGGCCGTAGATAAAGTAGCCTAGTGTCTAGATAAACAACGCCTTATGACAGATCCTATGCTCACAAACTGCTGACCAACAATGGAAAAGTTGGCTCACAGCGCTCCTAGCAGCATTCACTCACAACTGTGCTCTAGCAAATGGCATTTTCTTGGTGATCACAGTGCTTCTGGCAGGATTACTAGGCGTAACCATTGAGTTTGTAGTTATAAGAGAGTACCTCCAATGTTAAAGTTCTATAAGAGCGACTGTGATCGGCCGGCTTGAGCTTCACCCCAAAAGCATGGTGTTTTGTCCAGGTGGTGCTAGTGTCGGCGTTACTAGTCAACCGGCGACACTAGCACCACCTGGACAAAACACCTTGTTTTTTGGGTGAAGCTCGAACTGTCAGAATTATAGAGCCTCCCATAAGAATGTCCAGTCTTTCTAACGCAGTTATTATAAAGTCAATGGCGTAACATTAGGATCTGTAGACTGTTTAACCAGTGCTCTGCCACTCTATCCCATAAGGATATTAATTCACTCAATGACTAGGCCTAGGCATCCTAACGTCGGCCTAGATTGGGCCTAGCTCATTGGCGATAGGGCCTAGGCACAGATAAAGTAGGATTTAGGAGTAAATGCAGATTGTGCTAGCAAATACCATATCGCTATATATAAATAGGCCTACTGGAAAGCTGTCGTTCACGCAGGCGACAAAATTACACAGCAATCGTAGTGGACAGGACTGACCATATTTGAAACTAGCGAGCTCGCGAGTCATCATTTGTTATCAAAAGACAGTCCTGATTTCTAGGGCGCTCTGAATTTTTTTGCAGTTCAATAACATTGAAAGTGGGTGGAGCCATCAATGGCAGAGCTTCCTGTATTTTTAATTTAGTCACCTGGTAGCCCTATGTGGTGTTGGGTAGGCCTAGGCCTACTCGCTGGCTTAGGCTCAAGGGCTAGACTTGACCTAACCTTTCAGGTGATATTTGGGCCTCTATAGACAGTATGTAGACTTGGGACCTAGCCTAGTCAAAATATAAATTAAGGCAGACCTTATTATGAAGTAACTTGGCTCAATTTTCAGTACTGCTACTACCAAGTAATATCATTAAGTATAGAGGTATAGAACCTCTATACTTAATGGTAATATGGCTAAATTTTTCATTTCTGCTCTCAAGTAATGTGTATAAGTAATTATTTTTATAATTGCTACAAATTGCATAGGCCTAATTGTTACGAATACCAAGTAATTGTCGTATTAGGCCTGGACATACCTTTTTCATTTCATTCCAATCCTACAAATAATTGTTAGCAAGCTAAATGTCCCCCAAAAAGCGAGGAAATGAACGTGTTAGTAGGGAATGGCCTAGGGATAAGGTAGGTTCTAGCCTATATTGTAGGCTTCTATAAACATTGTGATACTGAGACGTGTGGCCGAGTGGTTAATACATAGAACTGTCATTTAGGAGACGAGGCTGATTCCCGCCATGGTTGACTATCCTGACAGTTTTTTTTTTGCGGTTTCCCTGTGTCGTTCAGGTCAATACTGGGATGATTTCTTAACAACAGGCCACGATCGACTCTTTCCCACTATACAAAAGCACATAATAAAATAACCTTGTATCTCATCATCCCACCAAATCATTTCATTCATCGACGCCATTTGATCGTTGTCATTAGGAGGGTGCGTTGTCAAACCCAATATAAATACAAAAATGAATAAAACATTGTGGTTTATGCAGGTCATAGGACTAGGAGCATCTTTTAACTAATCGAGGGTCAGTTCGTTTCCTTGTCTGTAAAAGTCCTCTAAAAAATGTGTGAAATTAACCTTCAAAAACAGTACGGTACCGGTATTTTCTTGAACCAAACTTGCCTTTCCCACAAACCATCGTGGTAGCTTCTTCTGACAGTGACTGCATATAATGTTTTGCCTTTTCACAATTTTACCTCACATTAAACTAACTTTTCATTCAGGCCATACTGTAACATATTTGGTTGCTTGAAACCTTCTTTCTTGTGTCTTTGCAAGTAGGCCTATAGGTACATCTTGTTTTAACAATAAATTGTTGTAAATTTTGTTTAAATAACTTGCAAAGAACTGAATTTCAATAATGGGCAAGGCAATAAGCAGACATTTTAGTGTGAGTACAAATATTATGTGTTGCAGAAGGAGGGGTTGCTATCATCACATTTTGTATGTCTTACAATATCGGGTTGTTGTTTATTTTTTTCATTTTAGATTGGTATGCTTGTCGTTGAAAGATGCCCTCACTAGTGGTATTGCTGGGCTGAACCTTTCTGTGGAGGATCTTCAGAATGTTGCTGCACAGTTGCTCATTGCTCAAAACACGCCGACATCGACGACTGTCGAGTGTCAGGCTGTGTCATTGGGAGGTTTCAAGGTCAACGTATTACCACCTGATATCTCCCAAGTGTACTACAAGATAGAAAATGATGATAAGAGGATCACATGTACAGAATTGGGGGAACCCAAGTCTGTTGAACTTCAGATAGAAATTTCTGAAAAGCCTCTTAAGCCAGCACCAAAAGTAGCAAAAACGCCAACCAAGTTGAAAAGTGTAGTCACAGTTCCAAAAGAAATTACTCTAGTGTCTCCTGTTGTGCCAATATCTCAAGCTTTGCCGAATCTGAATACAATTAAAACCTCTAATCAGTCAAAAAAACGAGGTGGTTGGCCGAAAGGCAGAAAACGCAAGCCAGAACTTACTGAAGTACAGGCACCTAAAGCACCTGCAACTGGTTATGTATTGTATTTGAATGAAAAGAGGAAACTATACAAAGACCTACCTTTCCCAGAAGTAACCAAGCTTCTCGGTAACCTATGGAGTAATCTAAGTCTCGATGAGAAACGAATGTACTTGGATCGTGCAGAAATCGAGAAGAAACGCTATCGTGAAGAATTAAAAGCATACAGACAATCTGATGCATATCAGTCTTATCTGAACAAGAAACGCATTAAAAGTAGGTTGTTTCTGTTTAATCCCAAGGTTTGGTCCGTAAATGTTGGTCCAAACATTTACTGTCCAAGCCGTTTGAGATATATAGGGGATTGATTGGTATTCATTGTTTATATTTCCCCCTATCCCATGTTATAACAAAATCAATCCCTCAACCATCACCATACAGACCTCAGTCACAACAGATCAGCATGGCTTATATATATTTACCTCTTTGTTTATTATATTTAATACATTTGGTAAAGACTCGAAACTCATAAACCTCAGACTTGACTTGGACTCGGACTGGAAACTAAAAACATGGACTCGCACACTTCTTAAAATGAACAACGAATAACTTCACAAAATAACTGTCAATTTTGCTTGATGGTGACTGCCATTATTTTTCTTCAAATATATAGTGTTCTGAATTCTGATAATAAGTTTAATTAGTTGAAGGAGGCTGAACTAGATTGTAATTGCCGCTACCGGTATATAGTAAATGCAGTGGATATGGGCTAAGTTTGTGTACTCTTAGGCCTTGTTGAAAAGTTGATGATGTTAACATTTATTTCCATAAAAATCAATTTTGCATAGGTATAACCGGTATATTGATAGGTAATCCCTATATTTTACAGGACTACAGGGCAATGGAACTGAGGAATCGGATATGGATGCTACAGATGAGATTGAGGTAGGCCATAGAAGAGCAGAAAAGTTTCATGTGTTGTTAGTGTGCACTCATGTATTTCTTTTCAATAATATGTCTTCCTCGTATTGTTTTCACGTTTTTAGGAAGAAGACAACGAAGAACTATACTGTCGCACCTGTGATCAATGGTTTAGTACGTTACATAATAAGAAAGAACATTTATACGGCAGGCAACATCTGCAGGTGAGTGCATAGACTGATAGGGCAGCAGGACATCCCTGCCAACACAGCATACATTTTGGCAACCTGATATGTTGACTGCCATTTAATTGTGTGATACTTATCACATGATTCCACATGATATGCCATTATGATGATATGATTTAGGCCTACCTACCGGTATTATATAAATATTTTATCTGATTGTATTATTTATAAATAATTGATAATGCTTCATAAAATTATTTTTTCATCCAAAGAGACGTTGAGCCTACAAATTTTGAAAGAAAAACCATACTTTTTGTCTTTTCACCTCGATGTACTTGGAAACTGTTCATGCTATTTAAGAGTCCACGGGAGTCGATTTAGCGAAATATCAGTTTTTTGGTGATAACTTTTGAACGGTATGAGATATCAAAATTATAATAAGCGAGAAACACAGATAATTATAATAGCTTCAAGATAATATAAGTTATAACTATTCAAGCCATGTCGCGTGACTGTCAAGAGTATACAGCTAAAAAAACACATTTTTTAGCTGTCGACTCTTGACAGTTATGCGACATGACTTGAATAGTTATATCTTATGTCATCTCGAAGCTATTATAATTATCTGTGTTTCTCGCTTATTAGAATTTTGATATCTCATACCATTCAGAAGTTATCACCAAAAAACTGATATTTCGCTAAATCGACTCCCGTGGACTCTTAATTGTGAATTTTGTCTGTGGTATACAGGCTACTGTATTATTCTGAAGAAAATCCAATCTTGAAATCTTTGGTTGCAATGATCAACTCATGGAGACATGCCAGTATTTTGACTAAATTGCAACGGCATGCGTTGCTCTGGGCTCGAACCCCGGCTCTCAAGGGGTGGAGACTTGGCCTTTGAGTTCTGGCCAATAGCATCCGGGCAGGGCGCGCATGCGTACACCTGTTCATAACGATGTCTAAATGTTCGATGAGGTAGGACCTAGGAAGGGATGGAGTTCCCTGTGTCCTATAGCTCTTATCCGTCTTGTGTATACGATCATATTCACTCTTGAATAAACTCCTAGATAGTTGAACATAATATTAGTCTTTTTATCATTTATATATTTAGCCTATTCCCTTCATCTCGCCTATAATCATAATCCGTTGTCACTGCAAATTGGTAGCACTATATGGATGCATGATGCAGCGTACTAAATTATTTTGACAGCTGCTTTTTCCAAGGCTTCTGCTTGTCGTGAGCCCTGAATTTATTGTAGTAAATGGACAAGCTATAAAAAAAGTTCAATTCATTTGATTCGTATTATTTAATATTACAGGTAATCGCAGGTGATTTCACCAAGGAGCGGCTAGCTGCTGAACAAGGTGCCCCAGCATTGAGTAGCTACTCTCTTTCTACGTCTTTGGATGAATCGAGTTTGGATGGTTCACCCGCGGGTTTGATGAATGGAGCGTGCAGGGAAAAGGTTGAATCTTCTAGCCCTGCCGATATGACTGAAGCAATTACAAGACTTATGGAAACTAGTGCTGGTAATATGATCAAATGATCTTTCACATGTTACAACTAGAACCAAGATTATTGTTGAATACTGTATTGATGAAATTGACAAATTCATAAATATATAACAAAATTCTCTTGGGCTGCTGTTCTATTTCAAAATTTTAGGACTTGGATTTTATATCAAATTTGAATATTCAATGAGTTCAATATCAAAAAAATGATCAAATAAATTGTTAAAAGGCCTACCTGTAAAGTGCAATTTTTATTGAAATGATTGTCATATCATTGAACCGGTCAGTCAATGAATAAGTGCCTCCTGTGTACGCTCCGCGTTGAGTAGGCCTACCGGTAGTAAAATATTTTCATTGGACCGTATTCGAATTTGTATCAAATGACTTGACCATTTTTTCTCTTCCCAAATGGACATTAATTGAAACAAAATTTGAGTTACTGCATTAAAGATCAAATCAATGGGCTCTCTAGTTACTAGTCTATGATATGTTAATGCATCAATTGCACTTTTTTCAGCAGAGATAATTCAAACAATGTTACACTTATTGTTGCTTCAATCAGTTGATGAAATGAAACATTGATGAGTCAATTCTTGAATACAAAACTTCAACCAAATAGGCCCTTACCACAAGTGATATCACTACTTGTCTCAGATGAAATATCTTCTTTCAGAGAGAGAACGTGAGATTGATGTGCTGGTTGGTCGGCTGAAAGACGTGGAGGAGGAAAACTTTCAGCTGATTAATCAGTTGGCCCAACTTCAGGAGTTGAACAATAAACTTGTACAAACCTTGACAACTGAAAAGAAAACAGAAGATTGCATTCAACAGAAGCTTTTCACACTCTGGTCCGTTCCGTCAATGTTCTGTGACAGCTCGCAGTGTGAACTGGGCGAAATAGAGACGTCGTCCATAACTACTATTACATTACCAGATAATTCATAGCAACCCACCAACGCAAGAGTCTTAAGGATCTCTTTATGTTTTCTAGCCATGTTGCAGTACCATAGGCCTACATCTAATGTAAATAGTTAAGTTCCATAGGTTTTGTCCTTTATTGATATCTTTTGTTAATTATTAATATGTCAATCATCCACAACTCATCTGAGTATCTTTATATGGAGATGTACTGTGATCATATTGTACTACTTACTAATTTTGTTGTCTATGAACATATTTGATGTTTACAGTATTGGCATACCATTTAATTATATTGTTTGACCCTCACCTGTATCTTCGCGTTGATATTCCCTTGTTAAGTACTGACGTAATAAGCCCTTTTAGCTGACTTGATGATTCAAAGGCTGAATGGCTCAATGATTTTATGTTCAATTCAGATTCATATGTAACACGATAAGTATTAACTATAGCGTGTTGTAGAAATACCGGGTCTACTACATTTAATATTTACTCCCAGCTGTGCTTAAACATCCTAAATAGGAAAATAGCATTTCAATCATGTTACCGGTAATCAAAATATTATAAGGATGCGTGATGCACTGTTTTAGTGTTTGGTGGGTAAAATGTTTGGAAGAAATCTTTATAGAAGCACATTTCGGTTGTTACTTTTTATGTTTGTTTTGCTGAAATTGCCAGAAAATTGTTACTGTATCTACTTTGTTATGTTTATATGTATAGTTAAAATGCACCAGATTATTGTACAGTTGTAGGCCTACTATATATTGTCATTTGTAACATAGAAAAAAATATTATTTAATTTATTTAATTAGGCTTCGTGTTTCTTATTAATTATCCACATATGCACGTATTTGAAGGAATGCCATGACAGGCATGTTTATTTTTTTTCAAATGGTGTGACTTAGAATCGTTCCTCATCATACACAATTTCATATAGGCCTGTTTGAAAGAAGTTCATCTACTCAAAAGTTACTTTTTAAAGATATTTTGTAAGTTTTTCCTGTAGTCAATACCTGTATGTGCTGAAATGAAATATGAAAAGAAACATGGTGCAGAATGACTTCATTGTCCATGCATCAACCTTGAATCCTACATTCATTCTTTCTGAAAATAAATCTTCTTTCAAGTAATTGAAGAAAAAACACTAATCAGCTATCTCAACAAAAAATGATATCGATCAAAAAAGGCTCTTGAGGTCGACTTTTTCAAACTAAGTTCATTTTTAAACCTGAACTAAAAGTTTTTGAAACTTTCATACTGTGCATTTATGCGTAGCTGTAATAGTTATACAGTGAAACCTCTATGCATCGTTCCCGGATCTATCGTTTTCCTGCATGTATCATTCATTTTTTCTAGCCCCACTCCCATATAATCAATGTTAAATTTTCATGGATGGATGGTTTATTTTCCTTGTCCCTTGAAAAATGATAGATAGATTGTTAGTTTCACTGTAATAAAAAAAATATTGATAACTGCTTTAATATTATATTGATATTTGCTGTAATATTATGATAGCCTATTGACGAAAACAAAAGTTATAGCGCCTTTAAATCTGTGTGCACATGTATGTCTGCAATTAGTAGCCTACCTATGGCATAAAAAATGAAGTGCCTAAAGAACTGCCCTGGTGACTTGAACAACAGCACTATCCAAGCATGCTGTTGGATAGGCAAGGACAGGCAAGGTCCTTGAAATAGTAGGGATCAGCCAGTTGTCATTTCAATATTGTGAGTGACTTGTCTTCATGGTAGTATATATTTTGTCATGGTTATATGCTCATTTATCACTGGGCAAACGCGTTATGTGTTTCCGCGTTGATGGATGAGCTGGAACATATCAACTTATCTTTGGATTGGTTATTATTGGATGAGCGTAGCGAAGACTCAATTACACTGTACTTGAAAAATCGAAGGTGTTTTTTTTTTTTTTTTTTTTTTTTTTTGTTCGCGCTCTACAGGTCAAACAAAAATTCAGATCATGATGAAACTTGGCACACACATGAACCCCTATCTGACTTGATGCTGTATAGTTTTGAGGCAAAATCGGTTAAACAATTTTTGAGATAAATCATTTTGAAGTTTTCAAAAAACCCATATGAATAAGCCAGGCGGAAAAAATGACAAAGTGAATGTTCTCCGAAATTTTTCAAATTTTCACAGAACTCGAACAACATAATAATACACATTATTCCGAACTTTTACTCAAATCGGATCAGCCGTTTTGATGTAAAAGAATATATAATGTTATTTGTGTCAATTATTCAAAGCTATTAAGATACCTATTAAATCAAAGCAACAAGTGTCACCACTTGATTAAAAACGATTAAAACAAAGCCTTCTTTATTATCACATAAATTATTAGAGGAAAATAAGATGGCAGTGATGTAATGGTTTGGATCTCAAGGTGTATATATATATAATAACCAATCCAAAGATAAGTTGATATGTTCCAGCTCATCCATCAACGCGGAAACACATAACGCGTTTGCCTAGTATATATATATATATATATATATATACACCTTGAGATCCAAACCATTACATCACTGCCATCTTATTTTCCATTAATAATTTATATGATAATAAAGAAGGCTTTGTTTTAATCGTTTACAATCAAGTGGTGACACTTGTTGCTTTGATTTAATTGGATGAGCGAAGCGAAGACTCAATTTCACTATACTGAAAAAAAAGTGCCTGTTTTTTTTTTTTTTTTTTTTTTTTTTTTCTGTTTTTTTGTTTGCGCTCCACAGGTCAGACGAAAATTCAAAATCAGTTGAAACTTGGCACACACATGAACCCCTATCTGACTTGATGCTGTATAGTTTTGAGGCGCGATCGGTTGAACCACTTCTGACAAAACTCATTCCAAAGTTTTCAAAAATGAATAACCCAGAGGAAAACATTCGTGAAATATATTTCATCTGAGAGGATTCAAATTTTTAGGGAATTTCAATTTGATAATAATACACATTATTCCGAACTTTTACTCGAATCGGATCAGCCGTTAGGATGTAAAAAAATATATAATGTTATTTGTGTTAATTATTCAAAGCTATTAAGATACCTATTAAATCAAAGCAACAAGTGTCATCACCTGATTGTAAATGATTAAAACAAAGCCTTCTTTATTATCATATAAATTATTAATGGAAAATAAGATGGCAGTGATGTAATTAATGGTTTGGATCTCAAGGTGTATATATATATATATATATATATATATATATATATATATATATATATATATATATATATATATAATAACCAATACAAAGATAAGTTGATATGTTCCAGCTCATCCATCAACGCGGAAGCACATAACGCGTTTGCCTAGTAGGTATCTTAATAGCTTTGAATAATTAACACAAATAACATTATATATTTTTTTACATCGAAACGGCTGATCCGATTTGAGTGAAAGTTCGGAATAATGTGTATCATTATCAGATTGAAATTCCCTTAGAATTTGAATCCTCTCAGATGAAATATTTTTCACGAATGTTTTCCTCTGGGTTATTCTAATAGGATTTTTGAAAACTTTGGAATGAGTTTTCTCAGAAGTGTTTCAACCGATCGCGCCTCAAAACTATACAGCATCAAGTCAGATAGGGGTTCATGTGTGTGCCAAGTTTCAACTGATTTTGAATTTTCGTCTGACCTGTGGAGCGCGAACAAAAAAACAAAAAAAACAGGCACTTTTTTTTCGGTATAGTGAAATTGAGTCTTCGCTTCGCTCATCCAATTATTGGATATGAGGATAGACAAGATTTATTTAAGTTAATTAGAAACTTCCATGCTAGTTTTTTCTTGGCTCTTCAGTTCAGTTGAAGCAGATTGTGTTTTTTTCAAATGCTTTTTGTAAATTGTTTTCCCAATTTCCATGTTCCAAAGTCACAAAAATTTTCAATGTATTAAACATCATCTAGTTTTAAACTAGACATTTTTGGTCAAAGCTCTAAATTCTCAGTCATGAGCAGAGACATGGATTGAAATGATTTGATCATGAGTTCTCATCCTAATATATGGGGTATAGTAGGTTATATAATAAGATCTTTGGTCATGAGAATAAAACAGCATGCAACATGTTAATTCATTTTAATCCAGAAAACATCTTGTGCTATTCACATAATATGAGAGGGAGGAAATTTTGATCAAATTTGTTCAATCCATTTCTTTCGGTACTTGGATAGTTCTATGATAGTACAAAACGAAGTTTTGGACCGTCTGTGGTAAAGTAGTGAAATCTCTTATCGACGAATTCTACTTACAACTTCACACATAGATGGCGTAGCATAACATTAACAACAAACGATTAGTTAATTTCACAACGTATGATGCACGTGAACTGTAAAAGTAACCAAAGGAATAACCAATTATATTTGAAATGGTTTTCGATTTATTACATTGGTGAAATGGATCAAGTCAGATTTTTTCGATGCATTATTTTCATTCATTCAGGATCCCTGATTCAAGAGGTGTTATTTCTTCCGGAGGAGTCAGAGCTGCGGTGTCCGAGTGGTTAAGGAGTTGGACTTGAAATCCAATGGGTTCTACCCGCACAGGTTCGAACCCTGTCCGCAGCGTTATTTTTTATACATCAATACTTTCTTCATACGGTAGGCCTACTGAGGCATTTTTATTGATGAGCGTAGCGAAGTCTCCATCCCACTCTTATAGGGCTTTGTCTGTGTGTTTTTTTTTTTTTTTTTTTGTTTGTTTTTTTTTTTGTTTGTAAGCACTCCACAGGTCGCAAGGGTTGACTGATCAACATGAAACTTTTTTTGTACACCCAAACTCATCCAACTTAGAACTGTATAGTTTTTGGGATGAATCGGTCGGACCGATTTTGAGAATCATCATCTCAAAGTTTCTAAAAACCCCATAAGATTTGGCTGGGCGGAAAATGTTGAAAAATAAAATCTCTCCAAATGGGATGAAATTTTCTCTAAATGTGTATACATGGATTTTACACATTATTACGATTTTTTAAGCAATTCTGATCAGTCGTTTTGGAGAAAAAAAATAAAATGACTGATAATATTCATAAAATATATCATAAAAATTATGACAGAATTAATTTGTCGAGATTCACTGCTTTCTAGATTCAAGAGTTGACCAACAATGAAGTATTTTTTATATGCGTCAAGGTGTGTAGAATACCAGAGTCAATGAAGTGGCAAGAGTAGAACTTCTTTAACGACTTTTATAGCTTATTCAGATATCAAGGTGTGTAGAATACCAAAGTCGATAAAGTAGCAAGGGTAAAACTATTTCAAGGACTTTTATACCTTATTGAGATATCTCGCTCATCTTACAACGCATATTTCGCGTTTGACTAGTAACTAGTCAAACGCGAGATATGCGTTGTAAGATGAGCGAGATATCCTAATAAGGTATAAAAGTTGTTGAAGTAGTTCTACCCTTGCTACTTTATCGACTCTGGTATTCTACACACCTTGATATCTGAATAAGCTATAGAAGTCGTTAAAGTAGTTCTAATCTTGAAACCTTATTGACTCTGGTAATCTACACACCTTGACGCATATAAAAAATACTTCATTGTTGGTCAACTCTTGAATCTAGAAAGCAGTGAATCTCAACAACTTAATTCTGTAACAATTTGTATGATATATTTGATGAATATTATCAGTTATTTTTATTTTTTTCTTCAAAACGACTGATCAGAATTGCTTAAAAAATCGTAATAATGTGTAAAATCCATGTTTACACATTTAGAGAAAATTTCATCCCATTTGGAGAGGTTTCATTTTCCAACATTTTCTGCCCAGCCAAATCTTATGGGGTTTTTAGAAAGTTTGAGATGATTTTTCTCAAAATCGGTCTGACCGATTCATTCCAAAAACTATACAGTTCTAAGTTGGATGAGTTTGCGTGTACAAAAAAAGTTTCATGTTGATCAGTCAACCCTTGCGACCTGTGGAGTGCTTACAAACAAAAAAAAAAACAAACAAAAAAAAAAAAAAAAAAACACACAGACAAAGCCCTATAAGAGTGGGATGGAGACTTCGCTACGCTCATCAATTATCCCAATCAATACATAAGTTATTTTTTAATAGATACATATAGGTATCAAACTTTTCTTTCCGAAGATGACTTGAGTTTTAATTATCATTTCGATATTTTCGTTCTAATTGAGTTTGACTCCTCATTATTTTATCTTCTTTCAATTTTGTGGTTGTTTCATGGTTACCGTACGATATTTTAGATTACGCACTCACCCTAATTTCGTTATCTCAATTTACGGTATTGTGAAATATTTTTTGCAAGTCCGTTTTAATTCTCATCAAAAATGTCAATCATTAAGAATGAACTAATATAGGCCTATTATTGGAAAAAAATAGCAAATGATGCAGGGGTTAACTACCTGAACGCATCGTAACGGCATTCCGATTCCTCTTTTTTTATATTCCGGTACGTTCCGGTATTAAATAATGTACACCTTGGCGTTTGATTTTTTTTCCATTTTATATGGTGACATTTCTTTTTTTCTGTTCTACATGTTCAACGGGGAACGTGTTGAAATATAATTGTTTCAGGCTTTCAAAAAAGGTTTTTTATTCAAAGCTTTTGTGAGTCAGATTTATTGGGAAGGTGGTTTCAAAAATGTTTGTGCTACGGTTCCTTTATTTTCACAAATATTTGACAATAACTCATCTGATTTGTCAGCCAAGGTTGAAAATATAACATCATGTGGAGGCAGTAGGCACGAGGCCTCACACACTCTCATTCAATGAAAACGCTCGTCTTTCAAGTGACGTCACAAAGTATTAAAAAAGATGGTCAACAATATGCACCACAGCACCAGTTGGTATACATCAATAAAAATTCTTGATAATTCACTATGGTTCGTTGTGTTCTACTATTACTTCTCTATGGTTTGACAGAAACACACAGGCTTCTGTAGGGCCTACTTGGGCTTCTGTCAGGTGATGTCCCTCATTGTTGACATATGCAGATGCTCATCCATTGATATCAACCAATCACAATCTCCGCTAATTCACCAGTTCACTGTGTTGCTATGTTAACGATTGTTAATGAATTGTGACTTGGATAAAAGAGAGCCCATAGTCGCTAGCAAAGATCTTTATATATATATATATATATATATATATATATATATATATATATATATATATATATATATATATATATATATATATATATATATATATATATATATATATAATAAATATCTGGCCTCCGGTTCCAAACTGAATTGGGTCGGGGGGTGGGTTATCCCACCATATCACTGGAGCAGCTGGATGTCTCGGAGTCGACTTGCCAGGTCTGGCAAGTCCCCTCTTCATCTCCTTCTTCTCCTTCTTCCTGTCTTCTGACCAACTACCTCCACCTTTCTCTATCTTCACACCACTTTTCTTCTACAATCGTCTTTCCCTTCCGGCCTTTCAACTTCCCCCTCTGTTCCACGGCCTCTACCACTCCATTTATCCACTTCGTCCTCGGTCTTCCCTCCTTCTTCATCCCTTGTACCTTGGCTCCTTCATACTCTCTCCTTGGTATTCTCTCCATTTCCATTCGCATCATGTGTCCGAACCAGCGGAGCCTTTCCCAGTTTCCCTGGCCAATACAAAACTCAGGGTCTCAGCTCCCAACTCTCTCCTGATCTTATCGCTCCTTATTTTATCAATTTTTGTCACTCCTGCCACACTTCTCAGAAATTCCATCTCAGCGGCTTGCAACTTTCCTTCCTCTTTTTCCCCCATTGGCCAGGTTACTGCTGCATACTTCAATATTGGCAAGTAATATGTACTGTATATATATATACATATATATATATATATATATATATATATATATATATATATATATATATATATATATATATATATATATATATATATATATATACATATATATATATATATATATATATATATATATATAAATATATATATATATATATATATATATATATATATATATATATATATACATATATATATATATATATATATATATATATATAAAAAAAAATAATATATATATATATATATATATATATATATATATATATATATATATACATATATATATATATATATATATATATATATATAAAAAAAAATAATATATATATATATATATATAATATATATATATATATATGAATATATATATATATATATATATATATATATATATATATATATATATATATACATATTACTTCGTAAGTTCGTGGTTGCCAGAGAAAAGTAACAACAGTGCAGTATGGCCGGCGAAGTGTAGTTTAAAAAACTACCAACAACTTAGACAGTTTCAAATGTCATTGTTATAATTAATTGGTGCGAGCTTTTTTCAACTACTTTCATGTTTTCCACTTTAACAGCTCACTAACATTACTAATAGCGCTCTTGCATTACTGACGAAGTGCAGAAAAAAAGACTCGCACGCGTGGGTTGCTGCATGGCTCTTTGGATTGCTGCGCTTAACTTATCTCTGTACCTGATACGATTAGATAGAGCACCCTATATGTTCAATTATCGCATTGGGAAAACGCATCACATGCTTTTTAAGATGAGGAAGATATTTATAAGAAATGTAATAGAAATCATTTCTAACAGAAGTTTCATGTTGATCAGTCAAACCGTGCCACCTATGCAGTACTCACAAAAAAAAACACACAGACAAAGTTCCGTAAGATTTGGATGGAGATCTTTCTTATCGCTCATCCAAATAATATTTGGATGATCTTGAATTCGAAATGTGTGAATCGAATCGTTGTGTTCAGATTCAATGAAAATTAGTTTTTTGGAATTATTTCCCTTTTTATATTTTTGTCAAAACTTTCAAAATAGATATTCACATATTTTTCAGATTTTTTCTAAAATCTCTATGCAGATCCAAGTTGGATATGTCTGTGTTGACAAATATTATTTCATGTCGATCAAAAAACTTGTCGTATGTGTGGAGTACATAACGCACAGCTAAACCAACAGAGAACCGCCCGCCTTGGCCAGAGTCTTGCCCCATGTAATTGGGGTGCGTCCGGCGTCGCTAAGATCTTATATTGATAATGATACGAAAATGGTAAAACAATGAATAAGAAAGAAAAAGAATCGAAATTCTCAGATGAGTAATAGCGAAGACTCCCATCCCACTCTTATGCAGCTTTGTGTGTGTGCTCTTTTTTTGTTCGTTTTATATACGATTCGACTAATTAACATGAAACTTTTTCTGTACACGCTGACTTATTATCCAACTTGGAAATGTATAGTTTTTGGGTCAAAGCAGTCGGACCTGTTTTGAGAAACACCATCTCAAAATTTGTAAAAAAAAAAAATCCTATTAGATTAGGCCGGGCGGGAAGATTTGAAAAATCAAATCTCTTTCAAAAAATTCACACTGAATATGAATACGAAAACATAAATTTATATGCAATTCGGACTAACCGTTTTGAAGATGATAATTTATTAAATGTTTTTTTTTATTCATCAAATGGATAGAAATAATAGCACAGCCATGTTGCCGAGATTCACGTGGCTTTCTAGATTCGATAGTCACCGAACGAATCAAGTAGAGGCTTCTGTCAAGTGTCGTCACTCATTGATGAAGGAGACCGACAACAATGTCCTACAGTAGGAATTCACCAATCAGAATATTTGGTAGTCCACCAGTTCTCTGTATTGCTATGGTAACGATTGTTTGTAATTTGTCAAGTGACACAGAAGCCTATCTTATTCTATGCGTCAAGGTGTGTAGATTTGGACGATACTTTATGGGTGGATTGCAAAGACGGAGTTTAAACCCCGGCCTACCTAGTCGCCGTCTAAGTAAGAAATTGCATAGTGGCTGCAATGCAATTTCTTACTTAGACGGCGTCTCAGGTAGGCCGGGAATTAAACTTCGTCTTTGCAATCCACCCAATATATCTCGCTCATCGCACAACCCACAGGTCTATTTTTACTATTTTCTACTATAAATTTCTACTATTTCTACTCAACTATTTCTGCAAATGTGTGGTACGATGAGCGAGATAATATCTATAAAAAGTGTAATCGAAATCTCTGCACACCTTAACTCATTAGATGAGCAGCGATGATTTCCATTTCATATACCGAAAAAAAATTGGGCTTCGTTTTTTTTTGTAATTTTGTACGCGGCATACAGATCAGGAAAACATCCATTCAACTCGAAACTTTTTCCACATATTGATGTCATACCAGAATAGGTTGGAATAGTTTTTCAGAGAAATTGTCCGAACGGCTTTTCCGAAAAGAATCGGAAAGTTTGGAAAATCCCCATAAGAATAACGCGGATGGAAAATACTTCAAATATGAAAATTCTACAAAGCTTTAAAATTTTCTTTGAATTTTCATTTTCATCATGCATATTTTCGCCATGCATATTCTCAGTGACTCTCACAACAATCGGATGAGAAATAACAAAGAAAACACAATAAAAGTATACATTTTAATAAATATTAGGATCAATTGGTTTTGCAAAGTGTATATATGCGACAAGTTACAGCATTGTAAATATCAACAAGTTGCATGTGAGGTTTTCGAACGTTTAAAGTGATTCAAGGTATGTAGATGTAGATTGAGCTGACGGAGTATTTTTCATTCTAGATTTCCATACTTCTAAGATTTTCATCTCACAACGTATATCCCGCCCGCGTTTTCCTAGTATAAAATATACTTAAATAAGCCGTGAATCCCAGCAACACGGTTCTGCTCAACGAGATATAGTATAATAGACAGAACAACGCTTCGTATGCGAAATCTAAATATTTCATTTATCCTGAAAAATCGCAGAAGTGTAATATACAGGATAGCTTTTTTTTTTTAATTGTGCCGAATCACTTCACAAACAGCTAGGTTATATGGGGGTACAAATGAGCAGGCGATAATGAAATTGTGAAATGATTTGAAAGGATGTGATGAGTGAAAGGACGGTTACCAAAACTCGTGCCTTATGCGAGACTCGAAACCACGCCCAACGTGACTTCATGCAGTTTCTAAAGTGATGCCATATGCCTTAGTTGACGATGCTATAGAGAGGGCGGCCTCTGAACTTTGTAATATCGGGTAACAAAGTTAAGGGGACATATTCAGGAATTTTTGAAACAAACTCGACCACTTCTCATTTCAGAGCATTAATTCCCACACTTATGAATGTAGGCCTACTTTAGTAGCCTTCCCCCTCCTCCTGACTCTTAATAATATATTCCTGAGTCCTGGCATAGAATTACATCACTGGTTTGGTAAAATGTTTATACTATGCATTACATGATTATATTTGTAGTTAGAAAATGAATCGAGAATGAAGTTTAATTTCTTTTTGAGTGCATTGATAGGACTCGTCTGGGTAGCCTGTGTATATGTACTGTGGCCTACTGAAAAAATAGTAACGGTACTTATTTTTTTTTTACTTTTTCTAAAACGTCTACCTTCGCGTCTATAAGTTTGATATTTATTTATGCATTCTTACCCTTTTTTTTGTGGAATGTATTTTATGAGTGAAATCTGAGATGAGGAAAGCCGGTGAGATATGTACTTTTTTGAGGGGGGGGGGGGGGGGAAATTGCTCATAAAAAGATCAGGCTACTGTAAATTGAACTTTATACTTGATTCTTAATCACTTTTTCCCATTCCTTCTCGCCACATTCATGAAAGTACGTTTTTAAATTTGTAACTGGTTATAATTTCCTCGAAAGTGAAGATTCACACTCTAGTTTATTTTATTAAATCAAAGAAATATTATTATAAAGTCAATTCATTGTTACTGTGTAAAATCTGCAACACAGAAATAGCGTTGCATTTCACGTGAGTTGGAGATAATAATGCTGACGTCACTGCAAATAATGACCCGAAGCTAGCAGAGTAGGTCGTGATCAGGCCCGAACCAAGGTCTCTTGATTGACAGACTTTTTACACGTTCCTATATGCACATCAGCAGGCCTACTAGATATATAATATCTCATGACAGAAAGAAACAGATCACATGCCGCTTCAATTAAAATGCCGTTTGTAATTAGCTTGTAAGGATGGATGCATTGTAATTTATCTTGTTTGCTGTTTTTACTACTTTTTTCTCATTCTTTTCAGTTTTTGTCTCTTCTTTTCTAATATCATTATAAATCCTAACAGACGTATATTTCTAAAGGGTTCTATGCACGCACAGTTTCTTATACAAGTTTTAAAATTATTATTGCGAGCTTGGAAGTTGGAAGGTCGTATCGAGGAATGTAATGTCATAACATGCAAAAGAAGAGGCTCTGCTATCATTAAGGATCAGTACTTTTGAGAATTATTTGAAATATAGTGTTTACGCAGCATATATTTTCTCTTGGCTTCTTATGAACTAAATGAACTGAAGCAAATCCAAAGTGACAGTTGCGATTTTTTAAATGAGGGGGACCTTTCGGGTTAACGGAAAACAAGTGGGACTGTATGCTTATCTTTGTTTATTGCTTATTTTCCTTATTTGTACTGTTATTAAAGTATTTATATCATAATTAATTCGGGAAATCAGAGCCGTGACTACAGTGTCAAGAGCTCTGAATCAGAATTCATATTAAAAATGTACAAATAAATGTAAATATGTTTTGTATCGTGGAATGTCATGTCATGACATGCAAAAGAAGACGCTACATCATTTAGGATCAGTAAAACATTATTTGAAATATTATGTTCACGCAGCATAAATTTCCTCGGATTTGTTATCATTTTTTGGCCACAGACAATGGAAGGCACTATATTATACATACATACATACATACATATACATATGGACATCTTTACGCATGGTGGTGATATAAAACAGTATAATGTAAGTTGTAACCAGTTCATGCATTGAAACTAAATTATATTTCAAAATGTACGCTGTGATTACATAGAGTTTATTGAGTAATTCACAAAGACAATGATTTAATAAGTTGAAAAATGAAACTACAATCACCACGCAAAGGTGGAAGTGAACAATAACAATGCAAAGAAGATGCGCACACGAAACGTGGTTATAATTGCACGCTTGTCATTAAGTCCATTGTAATAGTGTTTTATAGTTGTGGCGTGGACCACAGACGTGCTATTATTAAAACATTCTTAATATGTTATGAAAGTTATGTCACGTCACAGACAATAACTAGTTATAACAACATCCCTTAGCGGGAGGAATTTGAAAAAAATATAAAATTCTTAACAAATATCTGTATAATACAATCTTGTGTTCTTTGTAATGCGCTATTTCTGATCTTTTTCTGTTTATACGATAATATACTATATGCTTGTTGTCACGAGAGACGAAAATTGTCGGTAATTACATAATATCCATGCAAGTTTAGGAATTTCACGCTTTTGAAAGATGCAGTTGAGTTTCTTATCGTAATCCTGATCGACATATCATTGTACCCTTGAAATAACACAGCTGTATAAACATGGCCCTGGCTTAGTCAGTGAAGATATAATTGTCTTGGAAACTGAAGCCAAATCGGACGTGGGTTCAAGTCCACCATAAGCATGGGTTATTTTTTTCGTAATTCACGTATCATCCGTTCATTAGTAACCCCCAAATAACTAGGCCATTAGAGGGTTTGGTGAACAAACAATGATCATCACAAATGGAAGTGCTAATTTTGTTTTGTTTCTTATGCTGGTATAGAGAACCATCAACTCTCGTGAATGCGAGTATATACACCGGAATGCTGCACATCATGAAAATAATGAATGGAAGAGAATAATAATCATTTCCTCTATTATATATAATATCTAATATATCCTGTGCTGTCAACAATCAGTATGAAGTACTAATTACGAAGTTTTCGTGCACATTCACAAACCTGAGCGAACTTTCCTGATACTGACCTGAATGGAATCTTCAATGAAACGTGATTAAAGTTATATTGTTGTATTTAACATTATTATAAGCCTACGATTCAGTGTAAATCTATAAGTATAATGTGAGGGTTAAGATCGTTCAGCTAGACAAATATCTTGTGGTCATCACCGGGGAATAGATACAAGATTTTGTAGTATCTTGAGAAGAAAAGAAGAAGACCGTTGAAAATACATGCAGTCTTCAAAGTTCATTATCATCTATTTTAATCCCACTATTATTATGTATTCATCATAATGTGTTGTTAATTTGTATTTTAAATTATATAATATATAAATCCGTTTTATAAATTCAGAAGGATGTTACCGGGACGAAATTATAAGATATGATTTTCATAGGAATTGGAACCAACTGTATTATTTGGTATAAGTGCGAAATACTTATATGAAAAACAATATACACTTCCTTCCGTGAGTTTTGATGAATCGACACTACTGCTTGTTCATGATCAGGTGTAGAGGAGACTGTCGATCTGGACCAACATCTAATCACAAAGTATATCTAATATAAAGATGTATAATATATTTTGTAATGATACAGTATGTTTTCATCAAACGGTCTTTTGACGAAACCAATTATTATTATATTCGAAGAATGCGAATCTACGTTGTTGTACTATATAACCACAAACAAGGCAGGTATATATGTATATATAATACACCGAACCAAATGTTATAAACCGTTCACGTCCTCCATTACATTGATTATAGGATTTATTCAACTGACCAAACTGCTTAATAGTGTGTGCGTATGGCAAATTGGTTGTTCATACAGAAATCACACAACTGTACTGGCCTCGGGTGTCTATACCTCTTTTGTTGACAATAGCAAGTTACGCCCTGAAAAAAATGAGAGCATCAAG
>OZ023326.1:31371779-31451779 GCA_964007535.1 Brachyptera risi
ATAGGTTATACCGTCATTAATCCTAATTACATGCACTAAACTTCTTTCCATATGATACAGTCATTATATTCAAGAACATATAGAATAGTTAAGGCTGGATTTTCACCGTCTTCAGTCCATGCCATTTGCCAACAGATCCTGCATACTTTATAGGACTTTTCACGGGATTCACATAACTTATACTTTTTATTCATACTTTATTCTACTTTTTAGTAATTTATTCTATTGATACTTGTTTATATCCGTCGACTTCAGAAAATATAAGTAGAAATAAAAGACCATAATGAATATTAATGACAGTAGTTTTTTCTTTCTTGAACCATGAGCTGTAAATAGAACGTTTATTTTTACATCAATAATCTTTCAAATAATCTATTCAATCAAGTTGCATTGAAATTCGTGTCTTTGACCCATTGTGGCGGTGGTTTATGATTATGTTGGTGCCACATAAAATGTTACTTTAATGCCGTATACTGCCACAAAAGCCGTTCTCAAGAGTAAGAAAGGTGTTTCGCAACATTGAGCTTATAGCCATCTCGAATATGATTATTTACAATTCTCGGAATTTATTTTATTCCACCTATAACCAGGCTAGCCCCAGAGCTTTTTTTTTTTAAACATCATTATAATATCGAATTGTGTAACATGTTTATTCCATTACAGTCACAAAACAGTCAAATGAAATTGGGTTTGTGTTAGTAGATTTTGTTAGTCAGCTTACAACTTCCGGCGGAATATTATACTTGTTTCAATTAGGTAAACGCTTTTTTACAACCTTTGCTTATGACTGACCGTAAATAATAATATCTCATGATGAGCGTAAGTGGTATTTTTTATTTATTTTCATATATATATATATATATATATATATATATATATATATATATATATATATATATATATATATATATATATATATATATATACATATTTCACCAATCATTGACTTAGTCCTACTTCAAAGAAAAATTAATAATATTCCATTTTACTTCAGAAAGATATTACTAAGCTCATAGCTTAGCTTGAGACCATAACCCAGGGCTGCCAAATACAGACAATCAAAACGACCACTTATTTCTCACAGTTGGTGATTAACATTGCTTGTAAATATTTTTCTTGTTGTTAAAATATTGGGCACTTATATTCGTACATCGGTCAACAGCCTTTTTACAATAAGTTGTCATATTTGTTTTTGTTCTTCTGCTCAGTTTTCGTACATCCGTTGTATAAATTGTTGTGACTCATTAATGAATTTAATATTTCCAGTTTTGATTATAAGTAAAACATAATATTTGAATAACACCATTGCAGGTATTAATTTCAGAGGTGTTTCATATTGTTCTACCAAGATTTCTAATTTAGAAAGCAAGTCTACCGCCGATTGAATTTAGTTTAATCTGAAATGGATCTCATCAGCGGATCGATGTAGCATAGTGGTATTATACGAATGCTGCAGAGGCAGATTCGCTTGCATGATAATAATTATGAAGCATATCATTTTGAAAGGATGATTAGTTCTTTTCTTTCCTTACCAACAATTATATGACTCAGCTAAATAGACGAAATTGAAGAGCAAATAGTGTTTAAGCTTGTACTTGGCTTGTACGCGTTAGAGAGTGAAAGAATATACTAAATGAGACTTGAAATGTTTGAAATATAAAATGGTCCGTTAGTAGAAATAATGAGGACGGATAGTACAAAGAGATTTTAACCCTTACCTCCCAACTAATAACTATTATCAACATATTTTGTTGTAGACATTTTTTTGTAGGATTTAGTTACTAACCATAATGAGTGTTCACTATGACTAGTAGGAAACATGTTACGTTAATAAAAATAGCAAATATTTAAATTGTAGAGCATTATACACTCATAAGTAAGAGTTGCATTTTAAATCAATTTCAGCACTGTTATCAGCTAACGTACATCGAGGAAGCATGCACTCATCGAAGTTATAATAACAATATCAACAATTGTTATATACAATATCTCTCAATTTGTTAATGTTGACAGTAATTCAAAAACCGAGGCGCGTGGCCGAGTGGTAACACACTGAACCGTCATTGGCGAGACTGGGGTTCGATTCCCGCCATGGTCGACTATCCTGACAGGGGTTTAAATTAAATTATTCAAATTATTATTAAAATTTCGTGGTTTCCCTCTGCATCGTTCAGGTTGATACTGGGATGGTTCCGTTAACAACAGGCCACGACCGACTCCTTCCCACCATCCAAAACACATAATAAAATAACCTTTCATCTCATCATCTCATCATCACATTCATCATCCACCGACGCCAATAGATCGTAGCAATCAGTATAGTGGGTCGTTAAGACCCAATAAAAAAAATTCAAAGAATAAGTAATTCAAAATCCAAAGTAATTCACACATTTTTATAGATAATTTACAATTTCCTATGATACATAAATTAATTGAGGGTCATTATTCGCTTCGTGATTTCACTAAGTGCTAGTATAAATGAATAGAATCGAGACATGAAGGATTCAATTTGAAATTGTATTTTAATTTTATTGTAATAGTAATATTTCTTCATTTCTTCGTTTATCAGTACGCCATCTTTTCACAAGGCATACAATTTGATACAAATATCATTAGTTGTTTCAGATCATAATAATATACTAAACAGAACTGTATTTTCAGAACTTATACATAAGCTGAAAATTTGAACTTGAGTAAAAAGACCCACAAGACAACTACAACAATCAATCATTATATATATATATATATATATATATATATATATATATATATATATATATATATATATATATATATATATATATATATATATAAATATATATATATATATATATATATATATATATATATATATATATATATATATATATTATATATATATATATATATATATATATATATATATATATATATATATATATATATATATATATATATATATATAAGAACTTTATTAAAGTCTAACACCCGTTTGGTCAGCAGAGTCAAAAAGTAATTTTGAAATTAATTCTACATTGGGGAAATTTGAGTAAAGTTTTGTTGAACATGTGTTGTCTTGAATTAAAATCACATCAGAAACACTGTCAAATTTTTTTGGCCAAAGTTACAGCGCTTTAATGAAATATCAAGTTGCTATTTTGACTTCATTTTAGTGAAAAATCAACTATTTTTCCTCTTAAAATGAGTGTGATTCATAAATGAGAACGGGTACCTATATTTATTTCTGCATAATTCTATTCGTAACATCTTCATCTACAATAAAACAAGTTTTTTGATTGAATGTCATTCCTTTTAGTATATTTTAATGATCTGTTGAATAATAAAAACGCATACAATTTGAAGGTTGTGTGTTAAATGATAGAGAAACATCCAGTATTTGAATTGATATATCTCAAAATTTATCCCGGTTAGCCTATCATCTGTTTTGATATTATTATCGAGCACATCAAAACGAATCGACTGACAAAAAATCATATTTTTTTCATGACCATGAGGTAATGGAGGTTAGACCTTAAGTCTCTGCTCGCAATAGAGTTGCGCTAAGACACAGGATAACAAGCAATATAAAAGCATTTGATGAAACTACAAATCTACGTGAATGTGCTTATATGAATGATTATCAAATGATTCAGCCCATTATTAATAAATACCAAAAAAAAAATAATGAAAAAACATTGGTGGGTATTTGATCAAAAATGGAATGAAAATGAATTGAAAGTAAATGAAGATTAATAAAAATTCAAAAGCTTGAATCATATTCATAATAAAATGGTGAATTCATAACTTGGAGTTAATTCAAAGTGAATTTTAAATAGATTATAGGCTACATTGTGAACAATTCTTTTAATAATTTATGTGATCCAAACACAGCTTTTTTCGATGATTCTGATAAGATACGTTCGACATACTCGTTAAATATCCACTGTATGTCTCAATAAGAATTACCAACAGTACTGTCACAGTTAAGGACAGATTCGAGGTCATAGACTAACAATAAAAACAGGTGGGAAGATATAGTCATGTGATGTGTAACTTCTTTTGAATATCCGCGAGTACATGATTTACCCACAGATTACAGGCACTAGATGTTTCTCAGAAAGCGAAATGATAATGATGATGATGACGATGGATGAAACTTTGGCGTTATAGAGTTCATTGTCGCATATCATCATTGAAATTTAGTGATATTATACAAAGAAAGAAATATGAAGCAAGACGCAATTATTTCAAAAATATTTAGGAAGAAAATTAGATAGAGGGAAGTTGATTCAGTGATTGACGATGAAGTATGAAATCAGGAGTATTCAAGGATTAAGAGTTACAATTCGATTAAATAAGTGATTATTGAAAATCGTGAACCTGGGAAAAAAATGTATTCATGTAATGTGAGTTGCAAATTTATGATTGATATATTCTGACTTATTCACTGATTCATTTATTTTCAACGCGTTTCTATTATTTTCGAGAGTAATTCGAATTTGGTACTAAATGGATGCAAACAATTTCAAATGTTTAATACAAGTTATTTCACTCCACTATTCCCATTTTTTATGAGTTCGTAAAAAAAAACATTAAAAAAACAACAATGATTGAACTTCTCAGTTATAATGATTGTCCATCATCCATGTGAAAAATAAAACTGATTCAGTGTTGAAACATTTAACCTGGGGAGCGCTTTCAAACGCGTGTGCAGAAAATCGAGGATGTATATTTCCAACTGAGTGAATCTAGTCTTCGTTTACGCTCATATATCTAATAAAGTAATAAGTATCTACTTATTTTCCGCTATATTCTCAATAACATGTATTACCTTCAAACAGTATTTTTACGTCACAGTAGACCTACTATAATATTGATATCCGAAATTGATTGTAATTCAAAGTGATATTTGGAGAAAATTAAAAACAACAACATCGTTTCAGCATGTTATAGATCGCAATTGAATATACTTTTTGTACTGTACCAGACACATAGTCAAGAAATTTATTTCAAAATAATAATAATAATAATCAGGATAAGCATAAATGATGTTTCCTTTTTCAACCTATACGGCAATTCGGCAACGACACTATCAAACCTTCAGGTCAAACGAATTATTCTACTCATTGAAACGAAATATATATTTCACAACATAATACAAATATCAGGAGCAGTATATTTAGATTGACGTCTTGATATTTTAATGAGTTTAATGACTTTTCGTGTGAATGACACGAACTTGAAATATTCTCTCTCTCTCTCTCTATCTATCTCTATCTCTCTCTCTATCTCTCTCTCTCTCTCTCTCTCTCTCTCTCTCTCTCTCTCTCTCTCTCTCTCTCTCTCTCTATATATATATATATATATATATATATATATATATATATATATGTATGTATATATATATATATATTTATATATATATATATATATATATATATATATATATATATATATATATATATATATATATATATATATATATATAGATAGATAGATAGATAAAGAGAGAGAGAGAGAGAGAGAGAGAGAGAGAGAGAGAGAGAGAGAGAGAGAGAGAGAGAGAGAGAGAGAGTATATATATATATATATGTATATATATATATATATATATATATATATATATATATATATATATATATATATATATATATATGTATATATATATATATATATATATATATATATATATATATATTATATATATATATATATATATATATATATATATATGGATGATGAACGAAAATGATATATCTAATTGTGTCTACTTCATGTTTCTGATCCACCCAATTAAGGTTCACAACTTCAACGAACTGTTTCAAGAACACCTATTATTATTACGTATCACTAATTACACTTTGCTAATGGGTCATCTTATGCGAGCGAAAACTAGGTCTAACCAGATGAAGTCGTCCATCTTTTCGTATCGAGTTGATGCGTTTGCTCGCACATGGTCGTGTAGTAGGTAGCTAGAACTAGATCTATTGGAGCGAATGCGAGCATGTCTTGGCAAAACATTACTGTGCTCGTGTTTTCCCTCATTATGATAAAAATAGAATGAAAACTAATTAGGGAATCACACGAGATTACTTAATTATGAATGACGCGAAGCGTAATACCCAACAAATTCATAGAGTTGTATTTTTAGATTTATATAACATTAATATTGAAGCATGATGTAAATTAGGAGAATATTTCAATCTACTTGAAATGAAAGGGTTTATGCCTGGTATGCAAGTTTCGATCTCAAGTACATTTTTTTGGCTACGCATTATGAGAAGAAAGAAAAATATGTCGAGAAATGTGAAATAGGCCTATATGAGTCTGATCCGTGGACTTTTCATGGTGTAAATTATACTAAAATATTTTATTGGTAAAGAGAAGTTTTTCGAAACATTTTTTTATCCTCTATAAAAAATACTACCAATCCAGATGTTGTATAAAAGATCCTTTTCATAACATAAAAAAACACAACACATGAATGAAATATATAATTTAATTATTCGACTGCTGATATAGTCATCATTTTCTCCCCATGAAAACGATCTGCATATTGATAAAATATGAAGAATATGAATGAAATATGGATGAAGAATAAAAGAAGTTGAAGAAAAGTTCTTCAAAACTTATCCTCTAGTTGGAGAAAATAACAGAATTATTGTTAAGACAATGGCAATTTAGATGTTAGATGTTTAGATGTTAGAGAAGCTCATTCGAATGATCTGTATTAGATACACGATAGTTAAGAACACATATTATTTGGTCAATTGTTTAATAATTATTTATATTAGCATGATGTTAGATGATACCTGCTGCGGCCGAGCTAACAGTCACTGATCGGTTGGATGGTCAATCGCTTGGGTGCAAAGCATGATTATTAATACTGATTTGAATCAATTCACGAGCAAGCCTCTTAGCAAGTTTCACACTTGAAGTAGTAGCAAGCAGAGTGAATATCAGTATATTATGCGTACTTTATAAAATATGCCAGAAAATAAATAGATAATCAACAGACAGAGATGCTTGGAAATCTGTTGACATGATTTTTATGAACGTCCTTGCATCTTACACCTTCATCGTTTTATAATCATACGCTCATTTTCACTTCCATATGTTGGTGGGGTCGTTAAGAACCTTTTAAAAAGGTTGATTTGAGATGAATAATAAATCTGATCTATCAATAAATATTTTTAATTATTTTATGATATTCTGTGTGATATCAACCTTTATACCTTCATATAGGCCTAACCCTTTCACACCATGTCCACGAACTACTATTACAGCAACATGACTTAACTGACATTAGCAACGTAATGTGAACGGTACGCATCTTACTTCGTTCTGACTTCGTTCTTGAAACGAAGTTGGATTTTTTTATTTAAATTAGTTTTATTGTCGTACAGTAATCCACTATGAGATCTATGGTTGTCGAAACGAAGTGAGAGTGTGATTTCAGTCGGTACTAAAACAGCAGTTAGTGAACATAGATAGTGTGAATGTGGTATTAGGTACTCCATATATAAGGAACGAGCCTATGTTTATGATTTTTTGAATTTTTTCCATTATACCTTTTTTGAATAAAGTTCGTACTTACTGGAATTCGAGGGACTATCGATATTTTCCGGGTGTGAAATAATTCTCATATGAATTGTACGTACAAGAAAAAAACATTCGCTTTTGTTTCTTCGCTCATGCCAAGTATGATAAAGTTGTTTCAATTTGTTATATCATTTTATCAGCTGTGTAATAGGCTGAAGGTTTTTCCATCCAATTCCAATCATTCTTATTCGTCACCATGTACACGTTCATAACCCTCTGAATGAATTGTTCGTCAGAGAAATTCCTACTCACTTTCACTCTTTCCAAGTTTCCCATTTCAAAATCAAACTCAACTTGAGAAAATAATGAATATATCAATTATAAACTAATGAATCAGATACAGTAATGTCACCTTTTACCATAATGATATACCACACTAATTACATTACCAATGTAACAATAGAAATCACGATGAGAATATTAATTTGTCATTTAAATAAAAGTGTTGCCTAAATAGCATTTAGCAACCCCATTTAAAATCCTCTGACATAACAGTCATTAAGAGATTTCATTGTATCGTATAAACAATACCTTGGTTGGATGTAGCTTGTGTTAAAAGAAGATAAGTCTTTTACAGAATCAAGCTCATAGCTATTGTTCATACTTCAATAAAGTATACTTTTTATCGCATTTATCTCCTGATTTCCTCCTAGTTGGACCCGAACAAGTAGAGGTAGAGCTATGCATGGTATGCATGCTGAATACGCGCACAATTTGTTTGAATACTATACGCTACAGTCGGAAACAGTGATCTGTAACCTCAAGTATGTTTATAATATCTTCATGTTGCATTTTAAATTCATCTTTGGACCTCTACTAGGTCAGAATTCTTCTGACTCAGACCTAGATACAAGCATTGAATCGCTGATGTTAGGAATTTAGACAAGTTACCAGTCTTGGTGAGTGCGGATGTCATTGCTAGGAGCCTATGACCGGTCAAATGGCATTGTGGTGTATCGACAATTGAATGCTCTTGTGATGATACCATAAAGGAAGAGAGTTGCATCGAATTTATTGATCAATCTTGTATTACGTTTATATTATATATTCACGAACATTTCATGACCAATTAAAACATTATAATGAACAATAAATCGATATGTGTCGGTATAGGATCCTATACAGGCTAAGTGAAGTTTCATTGAATATCTTCAGTCGTCTATATAAGACCCGACAAATGTTGAAGATCGGTGTTTGTTAACGTTTTTGTAGACGATCATTTCCGCTCATTTCCAAGCGGCAATTGCAGCTCATGCAGTTGCTGACGCCACATGCCACTTTGGTCCATATTTACGCGCTCGCTTCATGCTACTCGGGAAGTGAGGGGCTTACCGGATCCCCGCCACCGCGCATCTTTACAGGGTTTTTCGTGGTTTTCAGCTGTAGTCTAGGCTAATGCAGGGATAGGCCACGACCACTTCCTTCCCTGCACTATCCTTCGCATTGCCTAAGAAACCATCATTTCATCATCTCAGTTTTCATTCGATGCCAACATATCTCAGTTATTATCACAGTGCGTTGTTAAAACCAATATAAATGAATATTCGTCCAACAATTCGTTCAAGATATTCACTATAAGCAATTCGTTCAAGATTTATTGATAGTTTCTCGATCGATTCTTCCCTTCCGCTAGTCTGACTAATCATTAGCCATCAAGCCATTTAATCAAAATTATTAACATTAAGAAAATATAATGTAAGCCAATATTTTCTCAAGTTACTTGCTTTTCCAGGAGTTTAAAGAATGTGTGAGTGCAACGTATAACGTTCTACTATATGGTCCACATTCAATTAAAATACTATAACACTTATTTTGCATCCGTAAGATGCAGTGGAAATTTGAATCAAGGGAATGCTCTAAAGTCGAACAAGTGTGACTATACGACTATCAAATATATGGTATTTTAGACGCCTACCGGAGGAAGAGCCGGGGCCGGCTTCTGGTCCTTTCAACAGGTTCTTATCAAAAATGTTTTGTTTCACATCGTCAGAAAAAGTATCGTGCACGAGAGCATGAGCAGACAGATGAATAGATTAAAAGAAACTCAAAACTTGCCCAATAAATCAAGCATCATGCATCTTAAACTGGTGTTGAGGTATAAGATTACCTGTAAAAGATACTACCTTCTGGACATTGAGTCTCAGTGTTGATACAGGTTTATCTTTCTTATATTATTTAAGAAGAGGTATTTTCATGTCCAACATATTCTCGCTAAATTAGTGCTGAAGGCATCATCAACATTCTGACTTGAGTGAATTAATCAATCCTTAGAAAAAATGGGATCCTTTGACCTTTATATTTTATTACGTTGCCTCCTGCTGTTGATATTAAATGTAGATTAATTTAATTTACAGACGTATTTTACTTGGATTAAAGAAGAGGTTTAACCTGAAAGAATATAAAATGTTGAGAGTTCGTTTCTTATTTAATGTTAGAATGCTTGTTACCGAAACCATGTTTTAATTTACATACTTGACCCAAAATGCATCACATATTCAAGTGATAAATAATGTAAAATGAAAAATTATAGGTTATAAGTCTTGCGTTAGCTATAGGTTTCCGCCTTGATGAAGCTTGGGTGCTTGAGCATCACCCAGGTTCAATCTGTTTAATTTAGAATGTGATAATTTAACAATTTCATGTTCTATCTCAAGACATGGACAACCTTGGCAATTTTCTGAATACAGAGTAGTTTTAAAAAATGGAATGTATTCTTATATACAATTCCATTCATCAATTTATATTCATATTTTTATATGCAATAAATATAGCAGCAAATTATAGTACTACAAAATTTGTTGCTTATCATTCACTCATTGGTTGTAATTTGATCATTTATAACAATTGATGAATAGCACGTGTAGAATTGACAGTGTTTTGATTCGCCTATCAAAGGTTAAAAGTTATCAATATCATCGCCATCCGACAAGAGACTCTTGGTTCGAAACCGGGTTAAATGCCTCTTGAATTATTCCAATATCTTTCACCTACAATATTTAATTACAGTGTTCTATAGTTCCTCATAAAAAAACGTTTATCTGCATTGATGATATGTGTTACAAAAAATACACAAACAAGTTATTAACAGCGGTAAAGATGACTACGAACGTTTAACAATAATATGTGGCTACAACATTCACGGACTACTATTGTGACGGCTAAACATAAATGAAACAATTATTAGGATGTTGATGCATTTTGACTTATTAATTTATTTTCTTCACCATGTTTACTGTACTCTATGACCAAGATTTTCAGACATATATGTGATTAATCGTTTTGTTTATATGAAATAAATGAATTTATATTATTCATATTTCATTATTACTGATACTGTACATCATGGCATTCATTGATGGACGTGAGTCGAGAATAATTCAAAAGGTGAACCACAAAGATCAAACATATTACCTGTACGATCACTTATAATATGAAGGTTCGGTCGACCGTGTTCCCTTGAGATACCCATGGACAACCGCGAGTGTGTGTCATCTATCTGATACATGATACAGCAGGAATACATCCGTACATTATCATCCCATCACGTATTTTTATCGCAATACTCTGATTTTTGTTGAGAACATAAATACACACTTATGCCTAACTTAACCTAACGCAGGTCAAACATACCTAAGTGATGGATACACAATAAGTAACAGGTGGATCACAGAGTTAGTTATATGCACTCCAGCCAAGTTTTAACGGATCTGCATAACAGTGCATGCTCTACCAGCTAACAGCTGAAAACTGGATTCAGATTTGATAGCAATCACGTAAAATATTAACGAGGCATTGAAAAAGCCATTAATCATCACGATGGGAAATCTCTCTATATAAAAGAAGTTGAATGATACGAACATAAAATTTGAATCATATTGTAATATATAAACGAGAGATTATAGGATGCCGCATGCGTAAATACTGCATTCATTTACAAAGTAATGGATATAAAGTATATATAAAATCACAGTACATCATATAATATATTGCTGTTTATCTGCAACAAAAAGAGTAACCTCTATAGTTTCGAATGACATTTTTAAAAAATGTAAACTTTGTTATAATTTTTTTGGAATAGCACGTCCAGTTCATACGTCCGTGAACCAAGAGTTCTGTTTTATAACTCCATAATTCTATGCAGTTTACTGTTATACCCGTACTCTTAAAATGTTTTTCTTTTCGATCATTTCATATTATTATTGTAATAATGTAACATTGCACGTGTGTGGTAAAAGATACGTGAGTATCGCAAAGTATATGCGTATATGCGTGTATATGCGTATGCGTGCGAGCTGACTAAACTCCGAACTAAACTCGAATGGCACGATATAGGCATGACGATGACTGAAGTTTTGCTGTCTTATGGGTGAGACTCCAATCTCAAGATTTCCGTTTTCGTCAACTGTTCATTACGATGACGCTGCCTTATGAAGAATAGAGAAAAAAATAACAAAATACCTTACGGGGATAATAATATTAGTGATTCTCTAATACATTATTCATGGATTCAATTAATTTCATTAGAATATCGTTAACGGTTAGTTCTATTCTCAGAACAGAACACTTCATGATTAATTACGTTCAGATGCAAATTTGTGTGTGTATGAGTCTGGGAGATGATGCTGAGGATGATGATGCACCTGTCTCGAGGTGATAAGTGTGAGTGAATCCGTCGGAGGGTTGTTCGGTGTCCGATGCGATTGGAGAGAGAGTTTGGATGACCCACATTTCCCCCGGCGACTCTTTTAAAGACAGAAGAGATGTGGGTCGGAGCTTCGTATGGCTTTATACTACTCAGTAGTATTATCATTAGAGTACATTCAACACCGTCGTCGCATCATTCAGACAGAGTGGCTGCCAGTGCTTGAGGGGTTTTAGTGGATGCTAGGACGCGGAGGAGGTGCGACCTGTGTGCTCGCGAAGACAGTGTGTGTGTGGTAGTGGTGTCACGCGTACATACGCGAATATAGACGGGAGTGGATTTACTACACATTCCAAACACGCTTCAAACCAGAACTAATTCGCATAAAAAATTAAAACTAGACCACAAATTTTAATCGAATGGTAACCTTGTTCATTTTTTTCAAGTGTTCATAAATTTAATTTGACATTTGTTCAATACTTGTATTTATTTCATCAAATTGGTGACCTCTTGTGGATAAAATGGAGTTCGGTGTCACGACGGTGGCGTCGTTTCAGGAGTGACAACGTATCAAGGTAAAAGCACTGCTAAAAACGGTCTTGTTCTAGCCAGTTATTGTCTTTAGGGTATAGGTCTCTCTCTCTCATCAACTCGCAGGCGTAGACAATCGTGTGCCAATTACGTATAGGCACACCCTTCGATTTGTACTAGACAAACATCAATAACTCTAGGATTGAAAGATAACCAAAGATCGGTATAGCAAAATAACGGTGAGTTGTAACGACAGTTTCTGAAAGATGTGACAAAAAGTGAAGTTTAAAATAATAAATAATGTAATACGATACATTAAACCTTTTCTGTATTCTATTTTGCTGTTGAGCCAACACGTGGCGTGCCTAATTTACGAACGGAAAACCACCTGAGCAATAAATGTACGACCCACATTAGAAACAATTCTAACAAATCTTAGAAAGATAAAGACCTACCTGTAAAATACACCTGACTATAGTGTGTAACAAATACTAGATGTGATCGCAATATGCAACGGTGTGAAATGTGAGTGATTGTCGTTATTATAGTACTGGGAGAATAAATAATAAGGACAAACGATGGATAAAAAAACGTGTTTATGCATACTGGATGGATTTCGTTACGACATATAAGGGCAACATGCGTATAAAAATGGAGACTGATTATGGCATTCATATTAATATTTCATTTTTATAGAAGTGCCATAGAGGTAGTAAAACTGATTATCTATTGCAAGTGTTGATGTTTTTTTTCATGTCATCGAATAATTTATAATAAATATTAAATAAATAGGGATGATAGTAGTAGTGTGCGTAATTAGTATACGGGTCTATTTAATTGTATGTTATGCACGTTTCCAATGGACGTTTTTTATTTATGACGCAGTAAATATCTGTCTATCTAGTCTTAATAAGTGCAATGAAATAAAAAGAAAGTAAATCACCAATTTGTTGAGTTATATTTATGTTACTAATGGACGACATAGTTATTGTAGCTATTCAAACCGCAAATTGAATCCAGGACGAAAATATCACACTCAATTGAAAGTTTCAGACGGTAATATTAAAAAAAAAAAATTACTTTTTTAATTAAAAAATATCAAGTCTGATATGTGCATTCAGTGCAATGAAGCCTATCAAATTATCCGATTATCAATATCAATAACGCACTGTTGATATGTAAAAAAATGATGATCTCTATCTAATTGTAATTGGAAGAATTCCATTCTTTAATGACTAAAAAACCAATCAATCAATCAACGATATTACCAATAAAGATAATTATAGATGTCATGAAGTGATTAAAGTTGGTTGCATCAAAATGTCCATGGACCATGTACTAATACAATGTATACACAGTGACTTGCAATGAGTCGAACCGAAGTAAAGGGTCAAGCAAAAGCGCGTCTAAAGCCATGTCTAGATTTCCATCGATGGTTCATTGCTTCTTGATAATAAGATATGATCGCAGGATAAGACTGGTGAATAAAATCTCGCCGTGAGTATTATGATGAGTAGACGGGCATGAAGAGAACAAGTGTTAACTGCTTACAAAACATTGCCTAACCTACGCTTTATTGAAATGTGTTGCCGACAGATGCACAGTGTGAGTCTCGATGTCTGCACACGGTTACACCTTGCAGATAATACAACTTCTGTTACGCCGTGACGAATTATGTAATGCCATGCAGAAAATAGTAGATGGACCTTAGAACGTAATGAAATTTAAAGTAATACATGCTGAAAGTATGCATGTTGGGCGTTTCCGATGAAAATAATTTAATTACATTTCTGGAAGTGCTAAATGTATAATTAATTGAAACCAAATTCGTTGTAATCTTTCCAGTTCATATAATGATTTCACTTATTATAACACTGATGTATCTAGTTTATCTATTCGCTCATGTAAAATTACCACTTTTTTGAACGAAGAACATTTAAGATTTAAGATGTGCAACATTTGAGATATTTTAAAATTCATTGCCTAATATTTTGACTTGATCTGAAATCTTTTTCTTGCAAAAGATTGCAGCAATAATCGAAATTGAAACTTTTTAGCCATTCAACTTGGAATAACGAATGCTTTTCTTCTAACATTTCGAATCGGATAAAATTTCTATCTGCCTAGATTTCATTGGTAACACTTAACTGTATTTCTTAATGTTAATGTCATGTATACGCGATTTAATCAAGTTTATTAGTTACTCAACACACATCGTAAACATACGTGAACATATCGTACACATTTATTCGTATACATTGGAGAGGTATTCGGAATTCAGATCAGACAATTCGAATAATTGAAAAATATTGCTGAAAATATATGTGTACATTTTTCAAACATCGATATTAGGATCGAGAAAAGTTTGACAAAAATAGTGAAAAATTGAGACGCGTTTTCATTTCGAGAACATTTCTGATTATGTACATAATGCTGGAGTTCTGAATCTGAATGGATAAAATGTTCACGCCGCGTAATCTTACATGTGAGAATAATTCCATAACTGTATTTTAAAACATCTTATTAAACGGTTTTGAAGTTTTGATACCGTTTTATTTTTCATTTCTCTTCATCCTTTGCTAATTGTCTGTCAAAATTCTTTTGTCCACTTTTCATCTGTCGTCATTCCATATGTTGAAGCTTGAATGTATACGCAATGGACGTTAACTGTATCAACAAAGTAAGAGGTGCAGAATCAAATTGTAATCATGCGTGAAATTGGTTGATGAATTTGGATTTGGTTCACAGATTCTCACCGTTTAAGCTTGCATTAATTTCATCTCAGTTACTTGACGTTCGTGAACTTCAATAATCGAAGATTTTAATGAACTGTAAAAACGTTTTTATTCTTACATTGTTGATCAACATTTTTTATTATACATTTATTTGTTAATTTATTCTTCTTTACCTATTCTTATGCCATTTGAAACGAGAACACATTTTTATATACGTTTCTATAACCTTTTAATCAAGTCAAGCTTGGCTAAATCTTTCAATTTAAATTCAGGTGAATACAGTTCTATGTTAACATTAATAAGATATCTTACTGGACAATATAACAATGGCTACCGCGCATGTTGAAGTACATATTCACTCTAGTTCTCCATCTAGAGAACATTCATCATGCCGTTTTGTTCTACCTGATAAGGTAACTTCATAAACATTGGAAGTACAGAACGAGAACAGCGAAACGGATGCTGAGATTCTCTTCGACTTATTTCTAATCAATCAATCAAGTACGCCGCCTGTCTGTTTCAACATTTCCTACTTGGTCGCAACTTGACGAACGACGAAGAAAAAGGTGACTTTGTATGCATAAGATTATAACAGAAAGTGTGACAATTGTACCAACTTAATGGCAAACTGTCGACACTTGGTTGATTGATTTCTTGTGTACATATCTTTATTATTAATATCATAATTAATAAATTACTCTTAATTAACCGGTCTGAAATGATGAATCACGAATTCAATCGGTATGTTGACTTGAACCCAACCCCAACTCGCGTGAAATAGATTATTAAACAAGCACCCTAAGCGTGACTTGGGATCACGTTGGCCGAAACTCTCAGTTTTCTTTAGATACATTTGGCCAACCTTGTTCGTGTTGTAATTATCTAAAGATTTTGCTTGAAATTAGATTAATTGTCGCTTTACATTTATGAGGCTAGTAGAGTTATCGTGGTTTAGGAATTTGTTCCATTTAACTGAAAAGCAAAAAGTGTTGGCTCGAGTCGATTGAAGGTAGACAGTAGTTTTTCATTGGAATGATCTATAGGAGCAACATGTACTGCACACACAATAATAATTTTTTTTCTTTTTCCTTTTCATCCAATAAATGTACATTATTACAAGACATTTTTCACTCTTGAGTGTCCACAAAACCCATTGAGGGTTTAACTGTGGAATGAACTAATAATGTTCTCTAGGATATGATACAATAAAAATGAATAATAATAATAATAATATTTTTTTTTTTAAGGCGTTTTATTTACATGTTTTATTAGTATATTAGGATAATAACGTAGACCCACAAAGTCACATAAGATTTGACTTGTCTGTGGGTCCATACACTGTTAACATATGTCATGCTCATTTTAAAATAAACATCTGGAAAACTACGCGGAATAAGAATACAAACAGTTGAATGTATAAATATATATGTTTCCCTTTGAACAATGCAATTGAAAAAGTAAATAGGCTGAAGAAGTGAATAAGGGAATGAAGCATTATATAATAATAATATTAATAATAATAATAATAATAATAATAATAATAATCTTTATTCAATTGAGCACAGTGTTGTACAAGTGAAAAAAAAAATGTACAAATGTGCTATAGAATGCGTCGAGTCAAGTACAATAGGCCTATGAAATATAATATGAAATACAGAGAATATGAAAATATAATATGTGTCTATATAAATTAAAGATCATAATGAAATGGAGTCTGCAATTGTGTATGGACAAATATTGATGAGGTGTCGTCTCAGGTTTGATTTGAAAGAATTTAATGATAATTAATAATTGTGCTTATTAAGATAATTCCACCAGCACTATAATTTGAATTGTTGCATCAATAATATGTTTAATCTCGGAGGTTTCATTCAGTTTTCATCTGATATTTTCGAAAAAAGCTATAATATGAATTTGCCCATATTATTTTGTCTCGAATATTACTTTTTGACATAAATTGAAATTTAACTATGTTATAATAATATGTTGAAATTCGCATCGGGGTACTGCACCCCAAATAGTTTTTTAATATAGATGGTGGTATTATAAAAGAGTAAATAAATAGGAAAAAATGAAAGACAATTCACTATATTTTTCATATTTAACTATATTCACCAGATTGCTCTAGATTTTCAGTGTGTTTGGTACAAATGTATGACATATTTATTGGAAGATTTAATTCTAGTTTTCAAATATTTCACGTAAAAATGACGATTCTCAGTCATCTGTGGTTGATATTAATATGTGTGATGATTAATCAGATTTATGAGGCTTAAATTATAACCGACAAGAGTTACATTATCATATAAAAATTATCTTTTTTGTCTTTATTATCACGTCACTATAGTGCCATACAAAATATGTTCCTATGAGTTATACTTATATAAAATATACGCTATACTGCGTATAATTTCAAGTTCGTTCAAGAACATACCATTGCATTATGAAATAATATGAACACATCTTAATTTATATTCATGAGAGAGATTTCCTTCACCAATACCGATTCATCTAACTTATCTGAAGAATTCGGGGTGTACCCGAACCCGATTATCTGAATAATGTTTCCCATACTCCTGACGGGTATTTTCTTTCACATCTACCATATCATGTTATAGGCTCACTTAAATATGTAAGAATTCTAACTTTTATAATTCTCTTACATTTACGAAGGTCCGGGTTAATACGTTCAAGATTATCAGAAAGTCATCACCGGGTTTATCTGTTATAGTGATGATAGGTTTATGATGTTTTGAATTAGTTGTAATTTTTACCTCAGGGGCTGATTGTAACCCAGATAGTAATTACACGTTTTATAATGTTTAATTATTGTTCTGAAGACAAATGTATACTTGAAGAGATTTAAAACAAACATAGATGATGCATTTGTGGACAGCATCGGAGAGCTAAAATTTAGGTCATATTTTTATGTATTTTGTCTGTATTTGTTTTGTATTAGAGGACTACACGAATGAGGAATACTGGGGCGTGATTAGACCATTACTGTCGTAGCTCGTTCGATTCAGTTCTATAATTTCCCCCAAAAGTGCTGAAGAATGGAATGATTTGATGTCCGTTTTTCATATAATAATCAATTCTATTCAATCAAAAGAAGAGTCATCAATAATTCTTTACATCCAGCCATATTTATAGTAATGCATCAAGTTTTAGCTACACATTCTAGGTTCTATTTGTTGTGAGAATTTTGAAAATATTCTACAAATAATTATATAATTGCCTCGGAATACATTATTCAATTTTTCTTTATATCATTTCGAATGAATATAATATTTTTAACAATATTAAAGTTGTACTTTGGACATATATTTAATAATCAATAGGAAACTATATTTCATCTTCGTATACTTAATAATGATGAAACTTGACGTCTCTATGGGATGTATTCCGATCTAACCTTGCTGTCTACATACAAATTCTGTTCATAAAAATCATCTAGAGGTATTTTTAACACCAATACATAAAAGAACAGTATAATGGTCATGGATGCGGAAAGAGATGAAGCCATCTCGATAAAAATAATGCATCATCAATGAACGTACAACAATTAATTAATAATCAATAGACAATCAATCAGCACGTACACGTTCCATAAATAATCAATCATTATAATGTGCTAGTGTGGATTGGTATGAGGATTAGGATTAGTTGTATATTATAGTATTAGTATTAGTATTATTTTATAGTTATAGTAGTATTAGTATGAGTATAACAATTGTTCTCAGATAGCCATTCCATATGTGCATTTTACAGTATATATATTTGATATGGTATTACTTGATACAAAATGTCAAGTCGTAATTATTATTCACGAAGCCATTCAGTAACTATTTCATTGATTTTATTTACATGAATAACAGTCATCGTAATTATGTATAAACCTATTTGAATCAGTATATCAAATTTCATGGCCTAAATATAATATTATTCTATCAAGCTTCATGTTATATATCATTGAACATAAAAACTCATTTATTGTTTACTCTACGTAATTTACCAGGGTAAGATTATTGAGAAGAATTGAATCATCATTTAAAAACCTGAGAAAAACGTTATTTACCGTATTGTGAGCTATTTTATTATGAAATAACAGTTCCTATATCCTTTATAAACAAATTCATGATATAATTAATTATCGGACATCATCTTAAATAATTGATAAAATTGCTACCTTTGGAGTGATCTGATTGGTTCGAAATGTTTACTCTAACCAACCAGAGTAATGACGTGTCTAATGAATTGTAACGCTTCTTCACGCTGATATACCGGCGTTCACATGCATTCACAACAACATGCAAGGTTACTAGATCGCACCACGTTTGAAACAATACTCAGCGTGGTATCTTTTTATCAAGGACATAGCCCTAATTAACAATTCGATTATAGTAGTATACAGCTGATGGCTCCTATATAAGAGTATCCAATGAAATGATCCAATCCCTTGATGACCAACTTATTTCAGTTATGACTTGGGTTATACTGCCTTTATTCTGTCAATCAATTACGGATCACTGGGTCTTGGCATTATATATAGCTTAAATCTCGAGAGAGATCATCGGTAAAGGCTTTATTTCAAACTTGCATTTCAATTTTATTGACTTGGGAAGGTTATAATTAATTAATTCAGTCATTAATCTTTTTTTCACGAAACTTGAATTATGTTCACACCTGGGTATCGGACCAAGTCTCATAAAATTCTTATGAGAATTTATTAGAGACAACTTTATTCTTCAGTCGGACATTATAACATTATAAAATTGATTGGTGATGAGCTAGACGAACATTTAATATTTATGTTACTTCGCCGACTTCGAGTGATTTTTTTCTCAGCGAAGTATGTATAAGGATTAAATTCACATCAATTCAACTGTTGGAATGATGATAATTAAGTATGATACTAATAATTTCACTGTGTTCTTCACTGTTGTGTGTTGTGTTTTGTGATTATAGAAGTGTGTTCTATAAGCATAATTATGTTTGATTGGTATTATGTGTCTAATGACAACTATACGGAGATATCATTTTTTCCATCATATATATATATATATATATATATATATATATATATATATATATATATATATATATATATATATATATATATATATATATATGTATATATATATATATGTATATATATATATATATATATATATATTTATATATATATATGTATATATATATATATATATATATATATATATATATATATATATATATATATATATATATACGTATATATACACGTATATATATATATATATAAATATATATATATATATATATATATATATATATATATTATATGTATAATATATGATTGCAAATATTCAAAATTCATTGAAAAATTATTCAAAATTATTGCATAATTATGTTTGATTGGTATTATGTGTCTAATGACAACCATACGGAGATATCATTTTTTCCATCATATATATATATATATATATATATATATATATATATATGTATATATATATATATATATGTATATATATATATATATATATATATATATATATATATATTTATATATATATATGTATATATATATATATATATATATATATATATATATATATATATATACGTATATATATACGTATATATATATATATATATATATATATATATATATATATATATATATATATATATATATATATATATATATATATATTATATGTATAATATATGATTGCAAATATTCAAAATTCTGCCATTTATGAAAAAAGTATTGCATTTTCATAACGGAACCTACCAAGATTACTTGGTGAAATATTTTGAAGATAACTGTATATAATGACAATAACACTCATCATAAAGATGAAAGTGACATACCTGGATATAATGATAATTGCCGTCAATTTTCATATACAGTGCGAATTATACTGTTATGTTAAGAGCAATAATAACAATAATGCTTAGAGTTTTCTCCTTGGGGCGTATGTGTATTTGATTGGGTGTGGTTTATTGCAATAACAACACGAGATAAAACTGCTAATGCGATTGATATCTGTGACTATAGTTGCTTCTTTACTTCTAGAACGCTTCTTACATTACTATAATTTAAATTACACGTAATAAAATGTCTTGTTTCAGTAATTTATTGTATCACATCTCTCTCTCTCTCTCTCTCTCTCTCTCTCTATATATATATATATATATATATATATATATATATATATATATATATATATATATATATATATATATATATATATATATATATATATTTATATATAGGCCTATATATATAAATATATATATATATATATATATATACATATATATATTTATATATATATATATATATATATATATATATATATATATATATACGTGAAGCCTACGTAAAACCATATATATATATATACACACATATATCTATATATATATATGTATATATATATATATATATATATATATATATATATATATATATATATATATACATATATATATATATATGTATATATATATATATATATATATATATATATATATATATATATATATATATATATATATATGTATATACATATTATGTTGTTTACTTGTATATACTTGTACTACTATATAACTTTTTCGTATAGCTTGTTCGTACAGTTAGCTGTACGAAGAAGTTAGTTACAGTCGTCTCCGTGTATAGATGAATAGTGTGATCTATTTGAAACGTCGAGAAGATTTGACAAAGTGGAGGGTTTGGCCTACACTGTCATCTTTCAACATGAAGCGGAATAATCCTGATGGTAAACAACATAAATCACATATGTCCGCGAAAACTTGAGAAATATTATATATATATATATATATATATATATATATATATATATATATATATATATATATATATATATATATATATATACAATATTGCGCTGTATCGTAAAAAGTAAAATAAAATTACGCTATCATTTCACACACATGAACCATCTAGATTCCTGTAAATAATACTTTGTGTCTAACATCTGTCGTGAGTAACAGTATATTAAATAAATATGAAACAATTAATTACGTCACTGTCTTGTTTGGACAAAACCGTTTATCAAATTAAGTATTGAATTATTTTATACAATACAAATAACTTTCCGCTCTCCTCTTGTGGACAAAGCATTAGAATTGCCGACTTTCATCTAGAATGTGAAGATAGTCGAGAGAGAGTGTGCGCTTGTGTTTGTCTCATTATATTAGCCATTTGATGACAATGACATGCCATGGAGATATTGTTCCAAGCCAAAGAAGGTATTCTACATTGAAATCATCTACGGGACACATTTGTATCGCTCGGTTTTAATTGAACCGTATATTGTTGAGCTTTCTAAAACAAGTCCATGAATCGAAACGTGACTTACCGAAATATAGTGAATGTTTGTGAGATTTTATTCTGTTTATTCGTTTCTTGAGTTATTTAATTTTTTGTTTGGCCGCAAGACTTGTGCTCAATTCCTGTTCGGCACAGCTTCATACCTTCTTGTCGAAATATAAGACTGAATTGTGGAAAGCCAAACCTAACCTAATACAAAACAACCAATCGACAATCCGTTATTTCATCTGGTTTTATTTTGACAATTTGACGTGCACCCTTCAGAGCATTATGTGTGCGTTAAAGTTTGGAGTAGTAGTAGTAGTATTTAGCACCTAATGATATTTTTGACATACATTGTCACAGACAGGTTCATAACACTGAATAATACAAATACAATAACAAACAAATGCTCACAATTGAAGAATAAAACAAAGATAAAATGTTACATGAATAATGATGAAACAATTGAATCAAAACTCCAAGAAAGTCCCAGAAATGCATCTTCTTATTGGGGTTTTGGCACTAACTTTCCCAGTTTGATCATCCTCCAATAATCTCTACGAAACTTGGATACACTGCTACAGTTTCTAATAACTAATGGTATATTCTATTATACAATCTCATATTTTTAATTGATACTATTCGCTTGAAATGTATTTGTCGTTCTTTCAATGAATAAATTATTTTTATTTCTTGAATTATATTTTTGTATTTTACTACCAGGCAGCTATACTTTATATTTCTACATAAGTAATTGGGAGCTAAGCTATTAGAGATGTTATGAATAAAACACAGGCTATTAAGAACATTCATTGCTTAACGGTTAACCAATTTAACGTTGTATATATACATAATCTTTATTGAATTGAATTTACTTACTTCTGCTATGCTACGCATGGCTTTATTTTGAAGTTTTTGATGAGTATCAATTTGATTTTTGTTTTAATAGGGAAAGAACAGAACTACAAAAGACAAAAGTCAATATGAAGGGAAATAATTGACTGATATAAATTGGGTTTTGACTTTTGAAGTATTGTTCTTGGGTTTTGAAGTACCTCTTCTAGCTTTCATTACGCGGATATGAGCCTACCACATGCATGTATATCTGTATCTCGGCCCCCCCTTCATCCTTCATTAGGCGGTTATACTCACACCACATACATCTTTATATATACATTTTCATATTATTCAACTGAAGTCATGTTCTACTGATTTCATCATCTTTAAGTAAATCTGTTGCAATCCTCAGATCAGTATTTTTAGATCTGCATAAAAATGAATATTACTATTTTACACAATATTTTTCAAATCATTAATATATAATTGTCATCTACAGTTGATACGCCAATGGATCTTGATTATCAGTGAAATATATTATCAAATTCAATATAAATATACAGAATAGCGCTACAGTCAATCGGTCAATTAAGCACCAATTAATAAATCGCAGGTCCCAAACTGCAGTTCATGTTTTTCCAATCAATATTTCCATTTTAATACTTTTTTTTACTTTGAAAAACTCTTCAACTCATACCTTCCATTGATGAACCAATCTGGTTATAAATACGTTTTCAACTAAACTTATTTCAGCATTTTAAAGTCATACTCTCTATTCACTCAAGAATAGTGTTTGTTGGATTGGTTTAGTCGACTGTTTTTTTTTAGATATGCTCCTATTATTATGTTTTTAAATAACTTATCTATTACGTCAGAATCGATTACTACCTTTTATGTAGCTTTTTAAACAAGAATTCAATATATAATAAAATAGAGAATCGGAACTTCAAATTATAGGCCCTGTCTCTTTTGGGGTTGGTTGTACGAAATGCTAATCAGTGAACGAAGTAATTGGCGTATAATTTCGTAGTTTTATACCCAAGTAGAACTATTCTTTCAAATGTCACTATCATGAATAAACTATTAATAACACCTGAAAAACTACGTCACAACAGACGATTGTTATTAACCAGGACATGCGCACGCATCAATGTCAGTATTGTCTTATTTCTTATGTGACTGGCTGATCAGTATTGACTGTTGAATAGCAATTGGCAAGTGAGTATGCATGCCACCGCGACAATCCATCAAGCTCATTATGTCATATGCAGCCTACGTAGCTACATTTCAACTGAACTTATAGCAAGATATCTGTGTTATTATCAATCATGTAAGTCATTGACCTGTGCAATAACTATAAACTATATATGGGAAAAAAAGTAAGGACTTGAAAAAAGTTGGCAATGTACGAATTTAGTCACGCTAATAATGTATACGCATTGTTCATCTAAATGATTGAGATTACATTTTTCTCTTATTCTCACTGATTTTTCCTACTGTATTATTAGAATTACATGTTTTTTCATCTTAAATATATGTAGAGGTTCAAGTAAATACTATACGTATGACTACACATATGTTTCACTGTTTCTTTCTATGTTAATTTTTCTTGGTTCAAAAAATGGTTTTATAATTGCAATATAGAATCACGTATTGAGAAAAACGAACACATTAAACTCAATTTCATGTTCGACCCATAATTGAATATCAAAAGAAGTATTATGAATTATTTGTGTGATCAATAAAATGATGAAAAAATAAATACAAATTAATAGACTATACATAACGTTCTATTTTACTTCTACACTTAAGTAGAAACGATTGCCATGCACTTTATACCGTGATTTGCTGAGGTGAGCTCAACATTATGAAATGCTATATGCTAGTGTTGCGTAGGTTAGGATCGAACTTATCTATGTCTGTGTTGTTAACTCGATCAAGCGGAAAGAACCAATTTTGCTTCAATTAGAAACTGCATGCTATATTCTGCGGGAGCCCGTATTAATCCCAATAACACGTGAATCTAATTAATGCATGCATAAATCAAGATTTTACTACACTTTATTTCAATACTGATGAAAAAACAACATGGCTAATAGTGTAATAATTATCATTTGCGTGTTTGTTGTACATACTACTACCAGGGAGTTTTCTGTGCAAGTATGGGATGTAATTAGTATTATTGTATAATATTCACGATGGACTAGATGATAAATGCTTTCTTCGAGTTCATCTATATTCTCAAATTGAAAATGATAAGAGAAAACCTTAATATGGATGAAAATGCGAAGCTTATGTTAAAATTGCATTTGTTACTAATTCATATGATTTCACTAGGAATAAATATTATTTATCGCTATACTTGAGATTTCGAATTATGTTCTTTTGTAAAATTTTGGATAAGTAACAAAATTAGTATATCACTCATTGTATACACGCTGTTACATATACATCTTGAATGTTACGGTAGTTATCACAGTATCCTTATTAAAATGAAATCCAGCCAGTATTCTTTACTTGTCTACTCGTGCATCTCTATCTCCAGGACATTACGCCTCTAGCATTTCCACATTGACTTTTAACACGTCGACTTTTTCCAATTTCCGTTTCTTTGTAGGTCTCAATAACTAAATTAGCTCATATCAGAATATGTCGAAAAACAACAAACATGCAACAGACATGAACAATTTGAACACAGAACTTTATAATTCCATAATTTTTTTCAAACATGTAAATTATTCAGCAATTTTTTTTCATAGTTATTTATTAATTATGTTTGTTGTTTACTCAAATAATCAAGAACCTATATTTTACATTGCTATTCCAAACACGTATCCTACTCGTTATATTACATGGAATTATATTTTAATTTTAAGGCTCATCCGACTCACAAAATAAAGTTCGTGTACCGGTATACATTTGTGTGCAAAATCGAAAAATATTCAATTTCGTTGATTGGTATCTTTATACATTTTGAAGCTACGTTTTAAAAATGTCACGTCATGTATGGCTTATTACCCATTCACTGTCAACAGTCTAGATCTATAACGTACATCAAGTCAAATACATTGGTGAACTTGACTGAACTCCACTCTAATTAAAGTCAACAAAGCAAACACATAATAAACTACCAGAAAAAGTGAAGATGTCTCGAATGAACGCGGATCCTGCATCTTGTAACGGGTTTGCCAAGTTTTGCAAGAAGTTTTTCTTCTTCTTCGTCTTCTTCTTCTTCTCCTTCTGTTGCTCTTGTGATGACCCGTGTGCTGTGCATTTAACTTCACTCATTGACCCCAGAAGCTTTTACCTGCGTGCATGTTCGTCTTCGTGTTTATTATCTACTCATTTCAGCGTGCAATCGTTGCACATGCGTGCGCCGAAAACATCAACATTATGCCCACGTAAAAAACGTTTCAACCCATTCGAATACATAGCTTGATTAAGAATTTAGAGCCTTATCTCGTTTTTGTACAATGCATTTCAAGATGAAAGAAATAATACATGACAGCTGAATCCAGCTTGTATCTTCTCAATTAAGTAAAATATCGATTGAATTGTGTATAGTGAGAACAATGTGCTATATAAAATATTGTTCCATGAAAGAAATATCGATGATATTCTTATTGATTAAAATGATTATGAGCTGAATGGACGTATAATTGAGTTAACTGTGTGAGTGATAGTGATCTACGAAAACGCATGCCTTATGCATGACTATAGATGCTGTCGCGCCCGTCCTACTTCAGAATCTATTATGCTGAATATTTATATATTTTAATCATGTGAGTATGGCAAATAATCAGAATGAACTACATGAAAAAAATTGTACTTGCGTGCATATTTTAATGTGTATTTTCCACAAACCCAATGATAAATTTGAAAGTAAACCAACTAACAATAATTGATCTAGCGAAATTTGATTAACGCACACAGATTTTAAGTAACATTTCATGTAATCATTCTCTGAATATATAATGGAACAATTATATGACAGAAATATTCATATTTACTTTCAAATTGTTTCTCTAATGTACGTTTTTAAAAACACTCAGTCCACTTTCATATCAATTTTTATGTTTCATGTATTTTAATCAGTATTAATTTACTTATCTTCATAATATACTTCTCTCGATACATTTCTATAGTACGGTAATCTGCAATGACAAGTATTTATATTTCGAAATCGAAATTTTTATTACTTTGTAACATGTGTCTCAATAAAATTCGCTTTCTTCAAATGAATTTATTATGTACCTGAAACGTTTAGAAGCGTGTGATAGAATACCAGCTTCACCTGTGCAACGTCAGCTATTTCAGGAACAATGTGAATGCGTAAAACTGAAATAATGAAAGCCAATATCGTATTATTTACAAGTGCTGTTGCCTTGTTGCCTGTTTTAAACTTCCAAGACGTGTGAAATATCGCTGTAATTATCGAAAGTTCATTCACTGTGAGTTTTTCAAATAACAGCTCGTAATGAATATATTTTCAAAAAATGAGGTCTTGTTTTACGAACAATGAAAACGAGTATTAAGCGATAATGAATGAATTTTATCCTTATTTAAGAATGGATGGAAGTCGATGTAGCGAGATATCATTTTTTTGGTGATCACTTTTGAACAGTATGAGATATCAAAATTCCAATGTAAGGAAAGCATTGGTCTCATTAATTATAACTAGATTGAATATCATATTATTATTACTATACGTAAAACGTGGTCCAAGTTGAATTAATTTGAGACTTTCACCATCAAGATCACATTCACACTGTCACACACTTGAATCAAAGGATATATTTATTTATATTCTATACAGTGCGGAAGAAATAAAATATTGATTGATTGAATGTATGATAATCGAAAAATCTTTCTCACAATTCAATGCCTGCATGATGTACATATATTAACCCCTTTCTGTGTTCAGTACAAATCGTTTGAACTTTGTACCCACTGATTCACACCACGTGTTATTCTCTACGTGATAGCATAATATTATACAGCCATATGTGTGTATAATATACAGCCGTGTTATTTGAACCGAGTACGAGCCTCTGATTACCGAGTTTGATAAGGCTCACGAAACAACATTTCGGTCAACATATTTGTTATAACAGCAAAATATTGGCAGATAGTTTTTCACTATAATAATATTAATCTAGTAGTACAATAAAATTATAATCTGAAAATATGTAGACTGTAGACCCTGGTAATAATAATAATAATTATTATTGTTATGGAAACAAAGTTATTTGTATTTGATTTCACTTTAATTATACAGTGGAATTGTATGAAATATTCAGTACTTGTGTTTTGTTAAGAATAGAAAAAAGTTGAAAATATAAAACTAGGGTAAACAACTTATCCATTATCTCCCGTTTAATTTATTTCTTTATTAACGATTAACCTAATCTTCTTTTTACCACGCTCCAAAATTGAGTGTTTTTTAATGTAAATTCTATGGACATGTCTACGTATGAAAGCGTATTCTACATAATCCACTTTTGATACTAAGTATACAAGTTAATTTCTATTGATTGATGACTGGTTTGTGAGTAATTTTCAATCCTGTTGTGCATCCGCAAAAACCGGCAATTTTAACGTTTTTGAAGGAAATGTATATAACGGCAAACAACCTACGATATCGGTGCACAATTAGCACAGAACGGAAATGTTCAATTCGAGACTAATGTAGCGAAGGAACATGTCATTGCTGTGTGCATTCATTATCACCTACATTGTTGATACAAAATCACTGTATGCATACATTGTTGATAATGCTGTAATAAATACACACACACACACACATATATATATATATATATATATATATATATATATATATATATATATATATATATATATTTATAAATATAATGTATTTATTTCAGCGTTATCAACAATGTATGCACACAATAATATTTAATGTTAATTTTCTTTACGATACAATGAAATACAACACGATAATAAAACAATGGAACTTCTAAATGCTTGTAGTGTGGACTATCCATATAAAAATCATTTTTATGAATAATTTCTTTTCTCTAACAGTAATTTCCACAAAAACTTGGTATTAGGTATAAATGTAATAGAATTGATCAACAAAAATTGTATCTGTGCTCTATAGCCATAATTCAACTTGGTATTTTCACATTATTTACTAATTTTCAGATTATTTTCTTTATTATTATCATGGATGTATTATCACTATTCAATTAGCAATTTGTGTAGAGTTAGTGATGTGAATTGAAAATTTAACGACTGGGCCCATTGAAGACTCTTTATGAAGACCGAGAGCGTGAACATTCAATTCTGAATTCTTGTTTCCACCGTGTTGATGCTAAGCCATTATTAGGTTCATTTATAATAATAATAATAATAATAATAATAATAATAAGTTTCTTTATTCAGTGTAACTTCTTTACAAAGTTGTAGAGCATGTCATCAGATAATGGTGAATAATAATAATAGAATGATCGAATTATATCGAGTCTAACGATATTCTGAAATGATAACTATAAAGATTATACAAAAGTAATTTCATTATGTATTTTGTACAGTTGAAAGGGAATGGTCGTGACCTTCTCTTTAGAACCACCTCAGTATTTTAGGAGAGAGAGAAACCATAACAATATGTTTGGTCAGGATGGTTGACCATGGCGGGAATCGAAGCCCGCTCTCCTAAATGACAGTTCAGTGAGCTGGGGACTTATTCGCCTTTGATTCGATTTTGATTCTGATTCGATTTTGATCCTCCAAGTTAAATAGGATCACTATTCAATATTTTTCTCATATTCTAGAACCTGCTTATTACAAAGTTCAGTATAGGTCTTATTCTGAGTGTTTATGTAGACACATTGCACGGTTAGCCAACAAACCATACAATCAACTGCCAGTTAGAGTTATTCCCATATTCGTGCTACTTGCCCTTACTGAAATTACCTATAGGCTTCTGTCAAGTGACGTCATTCATCGTTGAGAGAAACAAACAACAATGTCCACCAGTTCAAATGGACCAATCAGAATAATTGATAGTTCACAAGTTCGCTGAATTGCTGTGGTAACGATTGTTTGTCATTTGTTATGTGACAAAAAAAGCCGATGACCAGGTATCATTTATCTCAAAAGTCAACATGTAAAATTCACGACCGTACGTTATTAACAGTTATACGATTCTGCCATAATCACCATTTGCGTGTGTAAACCTTACACACATACCAAATTATAGCAATTAATTCAATCTCAATTAAGGATTTTACTTACAAAGAGTTTTACTAGCACTTTTACTCACATAGTAAATCATGTGGATTGTCCAATTAATTTGCGGTAAATGCAATTACTCGAAATGTCATTAAACTCTAATACTGAGCCAGCACTTAGTCTGCAAAGGAAAGTATAATTTCATTGTGATTAATTAGGCAAAAGAGATGAGAGTTAAGCTGATGAAAATCTAACATGTGTGTGTATATTATTATTTACTATTTTAGCATAACCTTGTTGTCACTTCGAATGTTAGCTGTCGACCCAACGGGCATCAACCATATGGCACCAAATTGTTTCTTACCGGTATATCTTGAGATTTCGGAACAGATCGGATATACGTAGTCTATTAGTTCTTTCCCATTAAAATAGAACTGCCGCTTTCATTTGAGTAAATGTACACGAGCATTTTTTTCTGAGTCATTTTCACGAACAGAAATGTAAATTGTGTTTTTAAACGAAATTTAGACCATCAATTATCTCAAGCTGATATTGTTTATTACATCTGGTATGATGACAGGCCTCATGTCAGATATGTATTTGATTAAAATGAATAGCCCCATTTTTTAAAATAATTTCTTATGTTATAAACACATATTTCCCAATTATATATAATCATCTGACATTTTTCAAAATTCAATCAACTTTTTTTTATAATTTTGTCTTTGTCTGAAAATAAATGCGTATAATGTTCTCAATAGCTATGATAAATAGCGATTTATTGTCATATCGTCAATTACCTTTTTGCCGACGTCTAGCCTGTCACATGACCACCGTCCAAGTGTCCATCTAGAGCATTTGATCTGAGCTTACATACGATAATCATGGTCATGTTTCTCCAGGTTAGGACATTGTCTCAAGTCATATATTGCATGTGTGTTGTCGACTCGGACTAGCGTCATAGCAGTGTGATCTCCATAGGGGTCCTCGACTGATGTGCTTATATACTACATACACTGCTAGATAGAGAAACTACACGAACTATAACGGAGCCTGAGGTTATGGTTTTGTATACAGATTACCATAACAATTCAAGTTGAATTCAATTATTAAAACAATCGAGCTAGAATTTGCATCCTTTGTTACAATAATATGTTTGATGTTGTTACAACAGTATCTATATAAACGCGAAGTTTTTCGTTTAGTTAGGTTACTGAGGGCGTGCTCTGTCGGTATATGTTTACTTTTTGCAATTGTGCTGCTGGTAGAAAGTGAATTTGGAGGATGTTATTTATAAGAATTAATGCATCTTTCATTCACTTGTCAATACTTGTTTAAATACAATTATTACATGAAAATGGGGGGAATTAATCATTGCAATATGAATCCTGAGGCTTTAGCATATAGGTGTTTCACTCTATCTCAAGTTACATATGAAGTTTGGCTATCGAAAAAAAAACATATTAAAAGATTGTTATCTGTACTGGGATATCATAAAATGGTGAATGAAGATTTTTGGTACATTATAATTTATTTGCGTAATAAAAGAAATCATTTTGATTCAATATTCACAAATAAAATATATCCGATACACAGTTCATTAATGTATTCGAATGTCTATTTGATTTTATGATACACAGAGTCAGCTGAAGCATAAAAATATAACAGGTTTTCAAACGAACGAAATATTAAACTTCTCAATTTAATTAAACTCAAAGTCCATTGACGAACAATTAAAATAAGTAACTATTTTGTTTACAACATGTTTCAAATTAAATTGTTAATATCTCATAAAACTTGATAAAAAACTGAGTCAAACAATAAAAGAAAACGAACATAGCCAAGTTTGAAAGATTAATGTGCCATTAATTAGAGAAGAATTTATTTCATTGTTAAAGATTGTTACCTATCTCATTCCATAGCTGAAGTTAAATTCGAACTATTTATTCATGCTATTTGCTGTTCTATGCTTTCATTCTCTTCTCTTGCGGTAAAAGTTAATAACTAGATCACTAGAATCCATTCTCTTGACTTCCATTCACTATAACTACTCAAACCTTTGGCTATAATCTTCATTCGTAATATAACATTAATCCAGTTGAACAATTAAACATATTTATTAGAATATCATACTTTCCCAAGGTATCCACAAGCCAGTTGAATCAGATTATTAAGAATAATTAGTATTATAATTATTCTCACAGTCAAGATCATTTAACTATATGAAAGTTTCACGGGTTGTAATGTTTTAGTTGCTTTTATTAAAAAATTGGGACAAAATGAAAAAAAAACTACTGTTATGCGTCTTGTCGATTACGTCCTCTCTCGATTATAACCACAAGCTAGATCAAGTGCTGGCAGTTTGACACGGACGACTGTTGCTGTTATGAGATAGGAGTGACGGTTGTTTCAGACCGCCAATAAAAGAGAATATATAAGCAAGCTCACTGATGAGCAGTAGGTAACCGTGATAGCTGTGGCCCTCATCTCCGGCGACCTGAACGATTGATTCAGGTGCTTCCACTGCTACTAGATTACACAATCTTCACTCGCCCACCCGACACCTTAGATGCCAATAATTATAGTCATCATAGTTATAGTAATTGCGGTAATTGTTTTAGGTTGACGACTTTAATGTACAAATAAGATTTCACTTACAGAAACAAGAAATGCTAATCGTGTTATTTTGGCCTTCTTGCTTTTTTAAAAACTCACTTTCAGTGAAATATTCGTATGATACTTTATAATTGATGAGCAACAAAATGGTTCACAATTGGTTCCATTTTCATTTTCAATCTCTTCTGCTCTAATCATGAAATGTGAAATCCATATTAGGCTCAATAAAACTGGAGGAAGTATGACAATTTTTACCTAATATTATTCACTGTGACATGAAGTTTTTTCCCTTTCCTGACCTGTTTTAATTTCGATGACTAATTTTCTAGATCCAAGGGGATCATCTGTATTATGTGAATCAGTATATAAACATGATTATTATGGGCCTACATTATACGCAAATACACGATTATAAAACAAGATTTTTAGCACAACGATGTTTACAGATAATCTAATATGTCTGGAATATACACGATACAAATGATGATAGATGTAAAAAGTTCTTCGTAAGGAATGACAGTGATGTTTTTGTAATCCACAGTAGCGAGAGTTTATCAAATCACATCAGTGTTTTTCTGATCTACGATTCGAACTATGGTCAACATGAACGAAGATTTTATAATCGTTAGATTTATAAGTAGGAAATCTCATTGGCCTATGTTTTTTTGTTGCCATGCTTTTAAGTTGGTTCATGTAATTTATCTTCAAAACTTATTAAACTGCCAGGAAGTTGTTCGTAGCCCTAATTGGATTTGCAGTTAAACATAACGAGTGTAAAAATGTTTATGGCGATGATAATTATAAAAAATTATGAAAACATAAATATAAAAAAGAGTCATTTCTCTAGCTTCAAGAGCTAAGATTTATAGATAATCGAAAATGTGGGTAGAAGTATGAAGAGAATCAGAAAATTCAAGAATTTATTTAACCATGTCCAGGCTAATAATTGGTAAGTGTATCCTTTTTGCAACAAATACGTCCCAAATATTCCGAGGTATTTTCTAATTATTGTTCAATAAGGAATTTCTAAATAATATTTGAAAATATGTTATACTGTATTGACCATGACCGCTCGTGATGAGCATTTGACCTTAATGATATTGTCTATACCTCCTTCTATAAACGTCAAGTTCGTCAAAAACAATGTATTGTGTAATATTTGATGAGTTCTTAATTTGTGTGTGGCCTGAATTTTGAAGGCAAATAGTGTTTATCTCTTCTAGTTCTTACTTCTGAGCTCTTTTGTAATATTGCTAAGATGCCAACATGCACAAGAAATACAAGGCTCGCGGCAGTGGAGCACAAAAAGACCCACAAAGAATTGAACGACTAATAGAATATTATACTTACAAAAACTATGCTCACTGTCAAATAATACTATATAATGAAATACATTGCTTGAATTTCTATTGCTTGTAACGAGACAAGATTTTTTTTGTGAAAACGAAACACTGAAAAAATCGTTAAAAGTATTAGATTATTTTCAAGGCAAGGTCGAATCAAACCTCACACACTTTTGTATGGATGTCGATTGGTATCAAAGTAATATAATAATATGCACACGAGAAATGATGACGAGTACGAGTACCACAGAAGCATAAAATCATACGACCAAACTTTTACTATAGTATCGAGTACAGTACTATGACAAAAGCCTCCACAAGTTAAAATATTGTTACAGATCAGAGCCGTCGATGAGGGGGGCACGCGCCCCCCCAATCGACATTTGCGCCCCCCCAATAACTCATCCTCCTTTAAATATAATAATGTTGACCTACGAATAAACACATAATAACATATGATGCGTTGATGACTTATTATTATGAATTGTATCAGTTTACACTCTACTATACTCTACACTTCTTTTTTTCTTTTCGATAATGATTCAATTACGTATTAGATTCCGAAACTGCTCGTGAATCGCAAAAATCACTTGGAAAATGACCATATTTCAAAAAAATTACTACTGGGAATTTTTCTAGGAGAATTCGCGAAAATGGCTTCGAAAATGTCCATAATGATTATACTATTGAAAATAGTAATGTCCATAGTGATTCAATTATTGAACTCCAAAACCGCTTGTAAATATCGAAAATCACTTGAAAAATGACATGGGTCTATTTCAAAAAATTCCCTGCGGGGCTTTGCTGGGAGAAAACGCAAAAGTATAACTTCGAAAATGTCCATGATGATGCAATTATAAGACTCCAAAATCACTCGAGAATCGCAAAAATCTCTTGAAAAATGTCCAAATTTTAAAATTTTCCCTGCGGGGCTCTGCTGGCCGGGGGGCTTCCGCCCCCCAGACCCCCTTTTCACGCGTGGCAGGTGTCTAGCTGACTGGTTATTTTATTCATGTAACCTATGCGCCCCCCCAATACACAAATCCTAACGACGTCCCTGTTGCAGATTTTGTTTAATTACTAGCGAACTAAAACTTGTAACTTTTTACTTCACATTAGGCTACCCACTGAAACCACAATAACAGTGTTTTTAAATCGGAGGAAGGGATAGTATGATAATTGTATAAAGGAACCATATCATGTGACTGAGTGAAACCACGTATGAATTAGCTCAGTGAAAATGGTCGACTTAGGCAGGAAGCACTAATGAATGAGATTAAGAGCGATCACCTCGATCATCTATACCTCTTATCAGTACACGTTCTATTTTTATCTTAAGTTTTCTCGCAAAATAGCACTATAATTTCTTATAGTGGCACTATATATTTAATCATATTGAACTGATCTGGATCAAGTTTTCAGAGGGACGCGCAGAATTTACAAGCCTCAAAAAGCAATAGGCCTGATACTAGTAATTAAAAGCAATTAAATATGCGTGCCGGACATGTAATTGACATATCTTCTAGAATATCCTATAAGTTATTTATGACTGAATCTACAATCCTATATATTAAAAGTCAAGAATTGTTTCTACTTGTTGTAAACGTAAGCGGGTATAAACACCTGTTCTCCAGACAGTAGCAAAATGTAGTCGAATTAAAATGGTGATTACTTGACCTTTGACTTGATGATGCAATCAGTTATAATAATCGTGAATGTATATATGGCTTTTAGCCGCACTGTGGTAATAATTATACAAACACACTAGAATCCTAAAAAAGTAGAAACACTCCCGTATTCTACGTGTAGAAAAAGTCAATAAGTAGACTCACGATAATATTCTTGCAATTAAGTTATAACCTGCTACACAGCTTTGAGATTTATCGAGCAGTGAACGTCAACAATAGTAATTACTAATAATTGGCATATTACTTTAATAATGTTCACATTGAAAAATAAATTAATTATCTTTAATTATTGTCATTATCCTAACGAATGTGTATATAGTTTATTATGGGAAATGAAACGTAGGATTATTGTTGGCCTATTGTAAATGAAAGAAGACTGTCTCCCTGTTTTTTATATTAACTTCATTCCATTATAACTATCCATATGATTTATCAATACGAAAGTGTTAAAGAAATTGGCTTTTCAAGGCATAGTTATCTATCTAGAGGTCGAATTATTGGCATTTACAGAAACATACATTCATTGTTAATACAATAAATTTCAATTATTTCAATGGAAGGTTATCATAATTCTGTGAACCTTACATATGCTGTTAATGGAAAGAAGTGCTCATTGCCCAGGAGACTTAGTTCTAAGTGGAAGATATCAACATTCATGTGTTTTGTTTACTCGTAATACCAATGCTGGTAATGTCCGGATATATATCACAGAAACGGTTTCTACTTACAATGTGTTCCGGACTTTCAGAAACTGAAAGACTTTTATCTGCGGTGGAAAGTTATGGTGTTCCTGGTGTTGAAGTTCATTGGTTTTGAATAATTAAGATGGGGTGGTAAGATCGCCCTTGTGGTGCCCCGTCCAAACGATCCTACTTTTCATCCATAGCCTTACAATGATTTTGTATCAATTGTTCCGATGTTATTAAAAAAAAAAAAATATATATATATATATATATATATATATATATATATATATATATATATATATATATATATATATATATATATATATATATATATATATATACATATATGATATAAATCGATACTCCCAAGTAACATGATCAATGTATCGTCATTTTGAAACTCATTCATATAAAACTCGAAGCATACTCGATGTTTCTGGCAGTTTATGCGAGACAAGACCACATCTCCGATGAAATATAAAGACTGCATTGCTGTTCAATTAGAAATACACAATATTTTACAGATGGGATATTTCTATTCCCATTCACAGGCTGAAACGTGAAGTTTGTGGGGATAATGTAAGCAATCTATGTAGTACGGAAAATTAAGATTTCAAAATACATTCATTAATAAATAAATAAACATACATATATATATATATATATATATATATATATATATATATATATATATATATATATATATATATATATATATATATATATATATATATATAAGTAATATGTGTATTTGAGAGACATATTGAATTTCATTTATGTACCGTTATATATGCTTGCTTAACCATGATTATTTTAGTTTTTATTTCACTTCTTCACTTCTTCAAAAATAAAGAAAATTGTTATAAAAGTGCATTGTGTATGAAAATCACATAGACAACAAGGATGCTAGTTCTATGGTATACGTGAAGAACGATTTATTATATTTGTTATGGTATAGCATCCATAAAAGAAAGTGATACTTCTTGCAAAGATGATAATAATATAGTGCATATGCATTACTCAGGTATTTGCTTTTAATAACAGAATGTAAGACGTACACCAACAATAATAACAATAATAAAAATAGTAAATTAAAAAATGAAATAGATAAACATTTTCAATGTAAATCGGATCATACTCTATATACACGTCACACCACTGCGTTTGGCTACATACTATAACGGAATACAGCAAGAGAGCTATACAGCCATCACTTGTTACCGTTACAGTTTGCATGGAGAGTGCAATTTCTGCTCCCTCGCATTCGTTGTTTCGACGTCGAAGTGTGTGCTCGAATAGACTGTCTTGCGTTGGTGGGTGACACGCGAGTGCTCTTGGGTGACACGCTTGGGTGACACGAATGTGTTGGGGGGTGGTATGAGTGCGGGGAAGCCGCCGTGTAGTGCCGTGTACTGACGGAGATATGTTGCAACATATCTAAGTATAGTGTATCGAGTGAGTTCGTTGATAATTATTTATCATTATCTTGTTAACATATCAAATAACCACTATTTCGTCGAGCTAACAGGAAATTTAGTTAGGTTTAAATACATGGTTAAATTGATTTGACATGGATATGTGCGTTTTAAGTATGGGTTTTGAAGACGATGTATGGTTAATAAATGGTTATTCTATTTATTGAACCCACATATCGAGTTATATAGAAAAATGGAGAGTTCGATATTTCTTATTGATAGCTTGTTTTAATATTATAGTATACAGTTCTAAGAATAGAACGTTACATTACCTTACATATGTAATCAATCATATATAGAATTAGAGTATATTTAAGTACATTTGAACTTCTTGGAGTCAATTTCTCACGAGTTCTTCCCAATCAATGAACCATACAAGATTATATTATTTATAATCAACAAAACATTGCGGAAAGTTGACCTATTGAGAAACTGATCCTGAGAATTATCATGTTTTGTGTAACAATTCTTTCATCGCAGGACGAGATAAAACCAGTGAGGTGTTTTGCCACGATTCATATCTTGAAAGATAACATTTAACAGCACTTTTGCATGATACGTATAATGTTAGATTAAGACTTCAAATAATGAACAGTGAATCTACAAGTACACTTTTTACTACAACTTGATCGTATGTACACACGACATATTCTGTGCTACCAAGAATTAGATCCAATATGGCTAAAGAATTTACCGTGTAAGAAAATGCACATGCATCTTCAACAATGCTGCAGCAAATAATTCCATGGCACGTAATGCGTTTCCATGTCTTATAGATTTACTTTATTCACGACTCTCATGTACTTTGTACATATTTCAAGCTAATTCCGAATTATTAAGCCAATAAACGTACGGGAAACAAACCTTCGATGGATAATTCCTTGAAAACATAGATCTGGGATACCTTAAGAGCACTACGACAATGGATTGACATTTCATTTAACAATTTTCGAGACGATGATTGAATATTGATTTGCCAATTGTGAGAAAATACTAATTTCATGACAAATCAGGAGCGAGTGATTTTTGTGTACATTAGCATCTTACATTTTTTCCATGTTGGATATTTATTGGAAACGTGTGTGTGTTCGTGATTTATATTACTGCAGAACTGAATAATTCTTTGTGTATACGTTATAATACAATAATCACTTATACAATAATGGCCACATTCAAATTGCTGTGGAACCACGTCCTGCATAATGTGTATTATTTTTTTGTTAGTAGGCCTACGTTATGTGTTTGGATCATCATTTTATAGCATTGAACAGAATAGCTGGCATGGTATGACAATTCAAATTTAATTTAATTTTAATCGTATCAAGCAAAAAGTGTAATTTTACTTTTCTAACGAAAGGCCCCAAAAAAGTGTGCTATAGAATCCTAATGTCGTCAAAACTTGTTAAGAGTTACGCTCTGTTCAGAATTATCACAAATTCACCGTGTATCAAAAAGATCAGCATATACAAAAACTAATCCACATTCGTTTAACGTTTGATGGAAATTCATTAGTCTTTAAAATCTGCAAAACTTTATATACATACCTGTTGAATGATTTTAAAAAATTGTTCTATAGCCACTTATTCGGATGACAGATATGACCACTTCTTTCACTCTTCGTGGAATAATTTATTCATTTACTCGTATCATCTAATTTATATATTTATAATATTTCAATAACATTCTTCATGAATAATAGAGCACGAGCTGAAAACCAACCCAAAATTAAAACCAAGATAAAAAACTACTCATTTATTTCCTCAAACGGTTTTGTAACATTTGGCCATAACTCATAAACCACAATACGGCCCACACTGTAGCCTTTACAATAGCGCATAAAACAATGCAACCCTCAAGGCATAACTTTAAATAATGCTCACAAGCTAAGTTTGGCAAAAGTGATAAATGTTCGATTTAATCATCTATAGTTATTGAGGCAGTCGGAAACAGCATGGACCAAAATCACAAAGTCAACCGACGTATACGAGTACGTTACATTCCTCTCTGGCTCATCTATCTTGACTAGACTACGGCATTTATCATTGTAGCAATGCTAGTTTAATAGCGAATGTGTGAACGTGTAGCATGTAGCTATATATTCTAAACAGTTCGCTAATTAGTCCAAGAGGTCTGTAACCTCGCTGAAGTTCTTACTATAGGTATTTACGCAAGTTGCATACTTGTTCATGAACACCTTAAGGTGGTATTTGATAAATGATCAAAGATGCCGGGTGAAAGGTGTTCCATTGAAAACCATCTATTATTTGCTTAACAAGTTACACGATCAGCTGATGTGCCTCGATGATAATGTTTGATTGACTGGTGTGTACACCTTTAGTCTGAAAACACCCCAAATAATTCTACTGCTTTCGGCATAAAAAAGTGATTGCGGTATATGTTACAAATATAACCAGTCTTTTCAGAGGACAAATTATAACGTATTTATTTCAATGGGATGATGATCTAGAACATCATCATTATAAACTTGGTCATTTGAGAGGACATAACATACTAGAAGATTTTATCTTGAGTGAAATTGAATCCAAACTCATTAAAAGCAATTCGTAATTTCTTAATGACTTTGGTCAATATTGGGGTGATGATTTATTTCAAGTTGATAAGTTCAATCAATACCTTCGAGTGTGATCAAGTAATCAGATTTGTCAAATCATGGTCACGTGCCCACTATGAATATAATTAATTCACCCCATCAAACTGACTATAGTATACATTGGTGACAGATGATTATTATTGGTCACAGAATGACATTTATACAACTTGAATGAAAACTAATTGAATTCTTTTAAAAACTATGAACAGTTGTCGGAAATTTTCAAGCAAGAACATTTATTGCAATAGGCATACTTTTCATTTCCTTTACTTTTGGAATGAATCAATTATGAGCTATATTTGAGAATCTGCTAATGAGAAGCTATTAATTGTGATGAATGATCGTGAAACTTGACAATTTCATAGCGACGATATTTAAATGTGTCATGATATAACATCTCGACCACTTGAAAAACGTTTCTCTATTAACAAAAAAAAAGAAGACCGCATTTGCACTGTTCGGCTACAGCTATACGAAAATGGAAATGAAGCCAGTGGAAGTTGGTCTCAGAACGATATCAATAACTTTGCCTTTATTCGCATGTATATTTTGACACACGTGTTCACCTTCGACATAGTAACCTTCTTTTGAATTTTACGATTGTTTTAGATACTCATGTTATGGTATGTATGAATTAGTGAAAGAATAAATAACACCGCGTATTATTTTGTTTAATCACTATACCTTTCAGATTTTGAATTTAGTTTAGTTCATGAACATTCGAAGACGTGATTCGTATATAGAATATCGGTTCCGTATAACTATAGGTATAACATAATGTGTGTCAGAACTGCAGTTCCGATCTTTTATAATATCTCAGACACAACTTCATGTTTAAATACTAGTCGTTAGACTATTTTAATCGCGTTTGCAATCAGCATAGAAGCGTATCTTTTCTATATATGATCTTCTCGTCTGTTCTAGTATAACTGCTTCTCAAATACAACTATAAATCTGATGAATATTTTCAAAACGACATCCATCAAATTCATATATAAATATATACATATTTTTAATTCGTTTAAAAAAAAATGGTATTTAAAACTCGGCACCTCCACCATTATCAGTAATTACTCTTGTAAACTCCAATTGATTTTACATAGTAAAATAGAATATGGACCCTAGTTGGAATACCTGAATATATTCAAATGTAAGGATAGTGATCCTGAAGTTTTTTACTTTCAATTATGTACAAATTATTGTTATGATATTCGTACAAGAAATATATGTTTTACTTTTATTTCCCACGAACTCCTATAATGATTTGATGTAGGCCTACCATAAAACGAACCGACATTATTATTTGGCTTATATATGGAGTAATCTCGTTTTTTTTTGTACTCGCAAATCAGCCATGCATTCCGCTGACCGATTACTTAGAAAAGACCGCAAGTTATTAGTTATCGCCTAGGTATCAATAGTCGACCAAGTTTAGCACGACTTTTTATGGACAAATTTGTTTCGGTCCTGAAGTTGATATTCGCTTCGGTCCAACTAGCAGATCTATCGAGACTAGGCCGGTAAGTTGTTTACTACTATTACTGTTTGACTGTTGAGACACAGGAACAACCGATCGTTGATTAGCCGAACGGATGTTTTGTTTATGTTCAACGAACAGTACGTGATGTCTGCTCGAACGAACAAGCCAACTGACAGAAGCAACTCAATCATGAAATAATCTCGATATTTCAAATAATACAGTTTGATTTTTTTTTTCACCCAAATTTCAGATAGGTATAGTTATACTCACAATGAAGGTGAATGTCGAATGGAACTTACGGCTTTTTCCCTGTGATTGAAACTTGTGATTTCCATGATATCGCAGATCAGAACGAACCATGAATGGTACAACATTTACCGTATTCTAATTTATCAAGCAGTAAATAAATAGTGTCAATGCGTTTTTATTTCAATATAGTATCAATTAAATCTACAATAAAATACCGCCTTTATATGTGCATTTATTATTTTATGAGTGTGAATGAATTAAATCGTATTAAGTGATAGGATTAAGTTTTATTATGCGATCACATTGCAATATGATATGAAAGTCTTTGGAGAGTAACAATTATAAATTTTACTACCTGTAAATAGAATACAATACAGTGAAGAATTTAATTTCAGATAAAAAGCTGTAAATGTTGGAAATCCGGATTCTTTGGCCTATTTCACGCACGTCTTTACATGCACCACGAGAGCTTCAAAAACCACGCACCTTTTACATTAGATCGTGTTTTACTGTTACTTGAGAAGGTACCAAAACACCCTAAAAATCAACCACACTAAAAACCAACTGACCTGAACTTCTACTTCTTGAACAATCTGTAGGAGGTTTGGCTCCTCCACTTCGGAAATATCTTTTGACACAAACCTTATCCACATCACCTTGACCATCAATGAAAAACCTATACAAAATTTCAGCGGTGGTAACAATTTTTAAATTGGAGGAGCCACCTCCCCCGCCCCCCTAAACACACGCACTTTTAAATCTGTACAGGTTGCTCATGTCAATTTAGGACTTGTTGGTTCTTAGTAGAGTTGTTTGCAGCTGTACAGTTTCAGAACAGTTGGTATAGGTTCTTACTTAGTACAGTTGGTCGATTTTCAGGATAGTTGACCAATCACCCTCTTATTTCGTATTAATCACCTCGTACTTAAAAATTTTGTTTAGAAATCTCAATATATTATAATATTATCATATCTTATATTATCATTTTAAGCCCGGTTTGACGAAAGTCATTATTGGTTGATCAACTGTTAATATATTGCCGTTTAGCAGTTTAATTCTGTCGACTGAATCAGTCGATTAACCTATCGAATTCTTTGAAAAACTATAGAAATCCGTGCTTTAGTAATTTTTTTAAACATATAAAATTCAGGTTGAAAAAGTTGAAATAATGTACGAAATTATTTGTTGTTACTATAAAAAATATAAATTGTCTCTATGTCTATGTATTATTTGAGCATGTATTAAAAGGCAAGACATAAGTTGCTGGTTATATATATTATGTTGAGGCCGGCTTACCGGTTGTACTCGTTACTCGTTAGTATTCTTAAATTGATTTCAATTTTACGATCCGTGCCAAGCTGCCTAAAACATCGTGGTGGTAATTGATAATTATAAGTTATAAAAAAAATCAAATTTCGTAGACTAGAACAGGATCCACCAAGGTTGTTAAATAATAAAAATAAATAGATAAAATGGATCATGCAATCCTTTTGTATAACATTGCATTTGCCACGAATTGTTTTCGCATTTCATAGTTTCCCATCTTTTTTTTTTTAAATATAGTAAATGGTCAATTATCACTGTGTATGCAGCACGCCACAATTATGACAAGTATTCTAGGGAAATGGGTCGAAAATGGAATAAATTATCGACAGCTTTTGAAATTGTGAAGAGCATTGTAAAATTCTCTTGTTAAAACACTTATTATACCTCTCCACACCTTTCAAATCAACAAAGGTGTAACAAACATATACTTGAAGTTTTCCACTCGAGCATAAAGTGCCGGTTTTACGGCATCAATCAACTGTTTGGCTTCCAAATAGTGTTAAATTGGAGAAAACTTCACACAAATAGACATGATAATTTGAGACTGGTTTCCTTTGATAGTTCTCAAACCTCTACATGCACACACGACTATATGATTCAGCCATATACAAAACACTCCGGGCAGAGGGATTTTATAACATTTGTATATGCAACGCAAAAACACATCGAAATCAAGCTAGTTCTGAATGAAACAAGTAACAATTTATAACTACACAGATAAATCACAAGCACTTGAGAATACACTATTGTTATTCGTATAGTGAAATGATGGCATGTTTCTTCTTTAAATTTATACGCCACGTTTTTACGTTTAACTTTTTGCTCACAGCAAAAATATGAACAAATATTAATATGTCATCACAGTTTTTGAATAGGAGCTATTTTATTATGTTAACCATTACCAGAAACGTGGATTAATTGAGTTGATTTATTTTATTGTATATTTTTGACTTGGGATCGTGAAGTTTCTATCTGGTTTGACAATCTTCACGTATACTGTTCGGAACACACATCAATCACGTTGTTTATATCTATCTTCCTAAAACAGGAATTCTATTTGTATTTACATTGTTTTCTGCTCCACATACTTATTCAATCAATCACTTGTTGAATCGCACAAGTGTCTTTCCGATCAGCGTAGTAGTTGACGTAACATATCGCCACTTGCTAGTTCGCGTCAGTTGAGCAGGTACAGAACCTAATCAATCGCGAAGCGAACATATTACTAACTTCAACGTTAATTAACCATAGTAAAGCGAGCAAGTCAATTACTAACCATGAACTGGAACTTGAATCTCACCTACAACGAGCTTTTAGTTTTTCATTCCGAATATTGAATCTCGAATAGAATATGAACAAGTGTAAGATTATCTTCTAGTAATGGTTGTTTCGAATTGGAATATTTAGAAAATTGTGGGCTAGTCGTACGTACAAAGTCGTCGTGTATAGTTGAAGCTAACACTGAGGAAAACCAGGATAGTTCGATCGGGAAGTGTTATTTAAAGATCGTCTTCGGTTCCAAGTCACTTTACCGGTGAACGATTGCGTGTAGCTGACTTCCCGCGGGACTTGGCACCCGTCGAGCTGCCGCTCGACTTGATATTTGGAATAGTTTTACTTTTCCTGTTTTTATGGTCCACACTATTAGGTCTTGAGTTATGTTGTTATTAATTATAACACTTGTTTTTCCAATCTGTCTGTTGAATGGGTTATTACTCATCAATTCGTCTTGTGAATGGTTTGATAAACTTATATCAAAAAAGGTATTATAAGATACTTTGGAAGATAAACATAGTTATAATATTATCAGCCAATTATGTCATAATCAATGTCATAACAAAATTTGTTGAAAGGTCAGTACAACAGAACAGTCAAATATTTAACGTATGTAGGCCTATATATATTATTATAAGTGCGATTACTTGGCAAATCGTCAAAAACACATTTACCATTATGAAATTATCGTCAAAAGCATCTTTGCTGGGTGAAATACAACTACTCAAAAATTTCGAGTGAATGTAGCCAAGATACAACAACTGATCTATACAGTAGAGTTTAATCAAGAAAATTATGTGATAGATGACAAAATGAGCCAATATGCCAATATGAGTCAAAAAGGAACTTGTTGAAATGAAATATTCAATGAATATCTATTCAGTTGAGGTTTAAAATTGCGATACTGAGTAATAAGTTATACTCCATGTCATGCAAAAGATATGGAACAATTTGGCAAAAAGTGTAGAATGTATCAAGTATACAAGCACGCCAAAAAGCTATGGAATATTTATAATAATCATATATTCGATAAAGCCTTTTTGCAACGTTGCAAAAAATACGATTACTCATTTTGACGACATGAGTCTTGAATTATTTATATCAATCACATTCGAAGTTTAAAATATATGAAATGTGTAGCTGTAATAAACTCTCGTTACTCGATCGGTACTCAACCGATAGTATTTGAATGAAATGCATAACCAATGAAGTCTTTTTAATACCTGAATGAATTATTCAAGACTTAACGTTTGGCACGTGTCATCTTACATGCAAGATCAACATATTGGCAAACGTTTAACATATATATGACTTCAGCATGCATAATATGGGTTCAGTTTAATCGAATACACTTTCAATAAATCAAACAATTGAAAGTTAATCTAAAAACTAAAATTATCTTCTTAAATAGAAGAAATGACACACCATACAATTGTATGTGTAGTATTACTAAGAACGAGCTCCAGTTCATTTTATGAAATATAATTGTTTGAAATATCAATAAAATCGTTTTCTGTAGAACATGGAAGACTGTATGAATATATATGACCTCTATACGAAAAGTAAATGAATCATTCTTCGCTCTGCTTCGCTACAGCATTTCGTTACACGAACTTTTTCTCTGTTTGCTTTGCACGTAATTGCCAATTAACGATAGTTAACTTGATAATTAATAAATGAAACATCAATTAGTTTATATGTATCAACAATTAAATGAAATTAATAGGGCATATTAAACAGTTTTTGTGTTCTTTTTGAACATTTTTTTTGTTGAAAGTATAACCATTTGTTTAAAAAGTTATGACGTATCTCACAATTCATTACACTCCTGTGTGTTGTTATTATGTGCTTATATTATTATTGATTACATAGTATACAAGATTGTAAACAATCATCATGAAATTATAGATAGATAATAATCAATCGCTGCAAGCAACTGCATACCATTACTTGCATTACATACGTGAAGTGTAATTGCTTCATTTAATCCTTCATGCATATACGTCAATGTCGTTTTGATATATATATATATATATATATATATATATATATATATATATATATATATATATATATATATATATATATATATATATATATATATATATACATATACATGAATGCAGAGAGAAATTCCAAACTCATAAATTCATATTTCATTTCTTTCATAAATTCAATTTACAATTTGCACACATTTTGTAAGCACTCACACTTGTTGAGATTTTCATTGAGATTTTCGATTATGACCTACATGCGTCATGTATACTCGCAATGAACAATATTCACCTATAATGAGAGAATATGTTGATATAAAAAATAAACATTCATTATATAAACTATAGGCCCAAGTCCTATAGTTGTAAGTCGTTTCAAGTTGATAAATGTTGCAAATAAAATACCTTGATATGAAAGTATGCTCAGATGATATGTCAGAAAATAGACAATATTTTAGCTCAATTAGTGTAATACTGATTCGGTGTGAAATAGTTTTTTCAAAAACAAGCAGAACTGTCTAAAACTGACAAGGAGTCATCTCACAATAAGATCTAGTACGAGTGCGAGAGTCAATCTGTAATTATTTACTAAAACGTCATTAACTCGTTCGATTTCTTAAGAAAATGACTGACTCGCAAGTTTCAAAGCTGTTTTATAAGTGTTCTTAAATACGCGATATGCATAATGCAACAGCCAAGGTAATTGCATTAAATTATATAATAGACCATTATAATATCCTCAAGATGTATTAATTTACATAAGCCATGTGATATAATTTGTACACGAAATTGAACACAAAAACAAAAACGTATTATTTAGAGCAAATTGTCTTGTGACGATTATTCAATTGCAATAGGTTGTCTTTCTAAAGTGAAGAAGTGAGAATCCCTTTGGTCAATGTGCACGTGGTCATTCAAGTGGGTCAACTTGCCGCTTATATACGAGCATTATTGTCCTCGTTTCGTGCATATGTCTCTGGTCAAGTCAACTATTCGAAGCGACAAAACAATCGTATCGCAGTTTTTGTCGCGATAATATGCAATAATTGTATAAGATTAGCTATGTTTTACGGATTGAACGGAGCAAACTGCAACGTTTTGACGGTTATACCAAGTGCGCAGAAGTATCATTCCTGCGACTGAGGTTCATTTCCTTCATGGTCGACTATCATGAAAGAGATGCTCTCCGTGGTTTTTCTCTGCCGTTAATATGAATACTGGGATGTTTCCTTAACCGCTTTCTTCCCATTGTTTGAAAACACATGATAAAATAACCAATGATCTTCTCATCTTGTTCATTATCCACCAAACCCCCCCAAACCTTGGTGACCGTTAGAGTGCATCGTAAAACCGATCGAATATAAGTGAATGTTAACGTTTTGCTTATATTTTTGTTTCAGGAACCAGGATGCTCTGGGTCCCGGTGCTGGGCGCCATCTTGGTGTGGGCGTCGCCCCCTGACGTCGCGGCGCTGAGGACCCTCCAGAGAGGAAGCAGTAGTAAGTAAACGCCATTAAAATGAAATGATGTCACACATTTTACTATAAAAATAGATGCTATGATTGGAGCGAAGTTATGGTAGTATCGATAATGAAAGGTATAGTCATGATGGATAAAATCGTGGAAATGAAATATCATAAAATAAAAATAAATCGTAAGAACGTGAAATCAAATAAAATCAGTTGAAAATTCATTTGCCGCTGTTGTGATACGAAAGAGTAACTTTATTTGCTTTAAAAAAAATGACAGTCATCACGGTGATAGTTGTGCTAATATCTGGGTTTCAATAAACAAGTTAAATACATCAAGCGCATTAGCATTTGACACTATATAGATGCTGCACAAATGGATATAACATTTAGAAGTAATAGCATGGAGTGTTTACTTAAATATTTGGAAAAATAAATTTGATCGCGATCAACGAAAACAATTTTGTTCAGTCTGAAATTATTATCTGTCATAGAATCCCTCTGTTTATCATGAAATGTGTTTCATAATTTCATTTGCAAATATCACCATTATTCATATGATGAAATTAAATGACGATCATTGTTCAACTCTCATTAAGAAGTATTTTCTTCTTTCGTTGTATGTTGTAATCTTCGAGTTGAATATTATGCCGCACCTTTTTAAACAAGAGGTGCAATGATGTATCTCCAATGATCAACACCTTTACAAAACGGTATAGCCACCCAAACATGCCGACTCAGCCTGACAAGCAAGTAATATCCGTTAACGGTAGCATTTTAACGCACGATTATAGTGTTGATAATTTTAAATCCTACCATGCAGAATGACTAAATCGAGGAAGTTAGGTATTTTAAACATTCAACTCATTTGAATTTCCCCATAAGCTCAGTTTTATTATAAAACCCTTACAATGACTAAGTTGACATAATGATAGGGAAATATTATTTATTTTTCATCTCGAGTCAGTTTGCTTGAATGCTTTTGTTAGTTGCTACACAACATAAGTACTTCCTCATCGTTTGCGAAAAAGCACATAACAACGCAACAATGACAAAACACGTCATGAATAAAACTAAAATGGTTCTAATTTGCAATGATTATGTTTTTCGTTATTTCATTTCGACTAGTTTTCACTGTCTGTTCAATCACAATGAACCATTATGCAGACTACCTCAAGAAACTTGGTGATGTAGACAACTGATTTCATTGTATCATAGAAAATGTGCTCTGTTGATATTGTTTACTAGCAGATGTTCGTTTGTAATAACACCTCCATACATCTTCATTCATTACCAGAACAATGACTACAATGAGAAGATTCACTAAAAGTGACATGACTGAAGCGTTTTGAAAACTAGTCTGAATATCTTGAAAACTGACTTCAATTTGTTTTGTTTGTTAGTATGAAGACCGGTTGTAAAAGACATTATCGTCGATCGTGTTTCAAGACCGATTTTTGTTGACTATGATGAAAGTCTGTTGACGTTGAGCAGGAGCCATCCATATTTCATATTTTTTTCTATCACAAATTATATCAAAGTCACTAATCAAACAATCAATCTCTGATGTTCTCGATAGAACATTCTTCAATCTAAATTGATTAATTTTCTATATATCGAGGCCCGAAGCAGTAGACCTACTTTCCTGCAGCTCTATAATGTCAATCTAGAAATTATAATTAAAACAAATCAAATGCTTGTAAAGTTACAATCTAATTATTGGATGATTTATAGGTCGGCTACCCCTAGGAAGCAGACGATGAGGTTGGTGTTTTCTGTATTGTGAAGTGTAATTTAATGTTGCAACGTTATTCGCGTATCTATTGACGCCGGTTATGAAAAGTGGTTGGATCGGGGTTACTCCATTTTGCTTTATGTTAGAGTAATTACGAAGTAAGTTGATCGTAGGGGGTCGAAGCCGGATCTCCTGAACTTCCAATGGTGTAGTGAAGTTGTGTTTCAAACTGATGATTTTTGAAGAGTAGGTCTACAATGATCATACAGTTTTCGAATGTTCAAATTTGTCATAAGTGAGCACAAAATTTTGTACTGCGGTATCACACCGATGATTATATGCACATTATAGCCCATAATACCACGAAAAACAACAATGATTACACTGCTTATACGTTTCATTCTTATATCGAAATTTGCGTGATAAATTCTGCCACTCTTAAATCACCGGTGATTTCAATATATTATATCAATCACTGCAGTGTTATAAACCGAGTCTCATCAAGAATATTTATTTCGATTATCATTACTCTCATAATCTGCTCCGAATAATCACGATCCAATGAAAGTAGGCATATTGCACGCTTTTTCAACATCTTGGTTAGAATGCGAATATGAGCTATATATATGTTGTACGATCATAATCGTTGTGTATGGATGGGCATGGATACCCAGGCATTAATAAGTCAAATATATCTCTTATCATTCCTATTAAGAAGTAATATTTGTTGTTTCATATTGGGTTTTAACGACGCACTGTAATGATGACTGAGATCTATTGGCGTAATATTTGTTGTTTCTTGTTACAGGTTATCAAATAAGTCCTAAGCCATGCCAAGTCAACGGCATTGAAGGAACATGCATGTTTGTCTGGGAGTGCATCCAATCCAAAGGCAAACATGTGGGCATGTGCGTTGACACATTCATGTTCGGCAGTTGCTGTTCCAACAATCAAACCGACGTCAGTCCCGCGAGTCCCCTCGTCGTTGCTTCGTCGTCAGAACCAGCCGTCCTCTACTCTGCGCCGTCGACCGGAAACAAATACAGTACCGCGTTCACATCCCGGCCGCCCCAACGACCACACGGACCAAACTCAACGTCCTACACCACCACAAGTCACAAGTTCAAACCTTCACAGAACAATGTCGATAAAACACACGTTTCGACCAATCATCATAAATTCACAGCACGTCCTCCATTAGCGACAAATCAAATTCATTCGAATCGACCGAATTTCATATCGACTAGTGGTTCTAGTGCAAAGTTTCCTTCCTATTCGGGATATGGGAAGCCTTACCGGCCACATGGTGGTTATTCTAGTCTGAGTCCCAAACCACCAAGTAGTGACATACAAGTGAATAGTTTGCAGCAACATGCTCAAAGTGATAAAACTAATAAGCCGTCGTCGTCAATGTTACCGGCTAGTAGACCTAGTACAGTGATTGCATCTAGACCTTCATCTACAAATCAAACGAAGTAAGGCGACTGATCATTTTGCATACGATTGGGTTTATGTCTTCATTGTTAAATCGACTATTTCAATGTTGCATGTAGTATGAGATTATAATCTACGACATTTCATTTAGCTGCGTAACAAATCTAGATAAGATGCAAATTGTAAATGCCGAATGTCATACAATCGTTATAAGCCACTTAGTTATTATAATAAACATATTGGCATTCCGTGTATATGTTCAGGATATTACTGGACGCTATACAAGAAAGTAGAACTTATATAATTGTTCAATGTTTAGATGTGGCTAACATTTTACAAATTGTAATATGTAATTATGATGTGAAATGCTTAAAGGTAAACGTGACTTGAAATTGTTAAAATAATAATATATTATAATATGCAATTATTTATTCCGGTAGTGTATGAAGAACAGAGTAATATACATATCATCTGCGTCATGGACGCTGAGTTTACTCGAAATCAAATACGACAATATAATGAAGATTATTATAATTATGTAACTTAGATTCAGGTAATGGAAACATAACTTATGCAATGTTTGTGCTGTCTTCACTCTTCATCCACGAGTAATATGAATTCGGAAAGCATTATTATTAGTTTGGACTTTAGCCTGATTATTATTTTATTTATGTCAAAAATCAAACAGTTATGTTTCTTTTCCATGGTTGGAACTATTTCCAACGTATAATGAATGGTAATGTACGACCAAATACCTCGGTCAGCACTAGTAAATTGTTTTTTTCTTTCGAAAATGTTTGCTGAAATGTTGATCAATTTTCTCAGTTGGGGCCATTCGCCACCTTCAAGTGAGACGATGAGCACCTCCGGTAGCTCCTCGATCAACAGCGTGTGGACATCCGAGAGGTTACCGTCCACAGTAGCATGGCAAGTCACGACCGAACACGCTTTCGTGACTCGACCACGGCCGTCATCGTCTAGCTACCGGCCACGTCCTCCCCTTCGCCTCCGGCCGACAAGACGACCGTTGACGACCCCTTCGACTACCACCACGACGACCACCACACCGTCCACAACGACAACGTCAACAACAACGACGACAATACCGTCAACGACAACGATAACGACAACGACGACAACTACAACGACGACAACGACAACACCGCGACCGTCCTCCACAACTGTTGTAGAACCGGTTTCGATACCGACTATTTCGTCTGTTTCGGCGTTCCATGGCGAAAAGTCTGTCCGTAAGTTCAAGGAAAGATCACATCCGAATTACTTGCATGAAACATAAAACGTGTTTACGAATGTTAAGATGTCACGTGTCAACTGGAAATACATTAGTGTAGAGAATATTCAATTACCGACTCTATTCCTTGGTCTTGAACCACTTTAAAACATGAAGTAAAGGCTAAAAAGTTGATACTATTTTATTTTATGCAGTTAAAAAATAACAATTCTTTTCTATTTCAACAGAAATATTTTTCTTGAAAGTATATCAGTGACAAGCTATCTAAGCAATTGGAAATTAATTTTACAATTATCTCCTATAAATCATCTGTAAAATGATGTAGGCCTACTTGCATAATGGGTCATACTGTGACCATGTGTGCAGGCAAAATAATAAAGCAAAACGTTTTGATTCTGCTGTGCCGTCCATTTTTATAATGTCGAACCTTCATTATCAAATATGGGTATCGACTGAAATCTTCGTACATTACCTTATTATATTGTAGTTGTACAAATCCAAACAAACTCTATTGAACCTATCGTCATGTTACATGTAACAATATAATGAACAGCTTCGCTGCGCTCATGTAATAATCTTCATACTATACAGTGTTTCAATGTTAAACATAATTACATTTTTCATTCTATGTATTAACTACAAAATTCAATTTCTCAGAAAACAGTTGAGCAAGTTTCATTATTATACATATGAAACCAAATAGCATTCCATAACAGATATTACAAGAAACAACGCAATAAGTTGTGAGTTAAAATGCGAAAATATTTGGGACGATTTTGGGAGAGGATTAATAGCAGATTACGTTCATTTTCACATAACAAAAACCGAGACGCGTGGCCGAGTGGTAACACACTAAATCGTCATTCGGGAGACCGGGGTTCGATTCCCGCCATGGTCGACCATCCTGACCGGGTTTTTTTGTGGTTTCCCTGTGTCGTTCAGGTCAATGGTTTCTTAATAACAGGCCACGACCGACTCCTTCCCACCATCCAAAACACCTAACAAAATAACCTTTCATCTCATCTTCCCATCATCTCATTCATCATCCACCGACGCCAATAGATCGTAGTCATCAGTATAGTGCGTCGTTAAAACCCAATATATATATAAAAAAAAAAAAAAAAATTGATTGAAATATTATAGAATGTGTAACCGATCGAAACAATACCAGTTTAATTATGAATAAGTAGAATATAATCATAGGCCTATTATGGTAGGTTCAATTATCATCTGTCAGAATCGCACAGAAATTTTCAAATCAGAATCAGCATTTAGAGAATGAATTTCCGGGTTTGTTACTCATTTCATTCAGTACATTATTATGATCGGATTTTTAAATACCTCTCCAGTATTCTCAAGGTTTTAAAATTTTATTACCACTTAACTGTAAAGAAATGACGAAACAACGAGGATGCTTAGGTTTAGCATGATCGTACTTTTGATTCCTTTGATCGTTTTTCAGTTCTTTAATAACAAAAACGTGACTATCACAATATTTTATTTTATTTCAAATATAGAACGTGAGTATATCTCCATGGAACTTACTCTTCAAATGTTCAAGACATCATTTTTCACTCTCTGTTATCGAGAATAAAAACTGCCTATTGATTAAGAAAAAAATCATCCTTTATTCGAAATGTGGATTTTTCGCTCGCGCTGAACCGACATTCAGGAAACCGGGTGTTCGATTCCCCCCCTAAACCTATCATGACCTATCATGACTGAATTTTTTGTGATGTTTTTCGATGGTTCAATTAAATACGGGGGTGGTTCTTCAATACGAACAGTTTCTTTCCCACATTCAAACAGACTGAAAAGAACAATTCACCAAACAATTTTGGCCCACAAACTATGACTATAGGAGTACATAATACCTATAGATTGTATTGTGAAAACCACAACAAATGAAAAGTTTATTAATTACTTCCAGAATGTGGAGTACCACAACTGCAGCCACGTCCCGAGATGCGCATAGTCGGCGGGAGAAACGCTGCATTCGGAGGCTGGCCGTGGCAGGTACAATGAGATTACTATCTTTCATATACATTTCCATCAGCAGATTAACCTAAAATCCACAATGAATTACAAGATAATACATCGTTATCATTTGATTGGTTACAGGTATCAGTACGGCGTACATCTTTCTTCGGGTTTTCAAGCACACACCGATGTGGGGGGGCTGTACTTAATGAGAACTGGATAGCCACAGCGGGGCATTGTGTCGACGAGTAAGTACATTATTCAATCATCATAATATACCTCCTCTATACAGATTTATAAGAGAAATAGCCTACTTATCAGTCACGTTACATATATAGAAACTACTTCAATTAATTGTGATAGCTTAAGAAATGCATTTGGAATGCATAATATCGGGATAAATGAAGTCCACCATATATATAACTATTCTAATATGTAGTATTGAGAGTTCATACCAAAACGGGTTGGAATATTTAAACATGTTTCTGGGTGCTATAAAATTAAAATGTCATGATGCTATAGACTCGGAAAATGTAATGGAAAGAGGCAAAAGATGAAAGTATCTTATATTAACGCCGTTACTTCATGACGTGTATTGTACTCAGGTGTTTCGCACTAGCAATTCTTTCAATTATGAGTATGGGATATTTTCATATTTGGTATTTAAATAAAGTCGAGGAAGTCAATGCAGTTACACACACTCACACACTAATCACTCTTTTTTAATGAGATGTTTCAATTAAAAATGAACATTTTGTTGCAATAAAATAACAATTGCTCTATGACAAATACAAATTGCTTCATGACAATTATAGTGCAATCTATAGTATTATTAAAATCAAACAGATCTTGTTATAAATAGTTAAATACATATCTGTACCGGCACAGTAGCTGAGTGGTTAGCTCACTTGCTTCGTGATCCGGGAGGTGAAGGGACATATCGGACCCGGTTCGATCCCCGCCACCATCCATCTTTACAGGGGTTTTTCGTGGTTTCCCTCTGTAGTCTAGGCTAATGCCGGGATGGTTCCCTCAATGTAGGCCACGACCGCTTCCTTCACTCTATCCTTCACACTACCCATAAAAACCTTCATCTCATGATCCCATCATCTCATTAATCATTCATCCGACGCCAATAGATCTTAGTAATCATTACAGTGCGTCGTTAAAACCCAATAATAAAATACATATCTGTATCCACGATAGAAGAAGCTTGTTTACTAACACAGTTATTTTGTATTTGTTATATTTTCAGGGGATTGCACTTTCAGGACGAAATATACGATTGAAAATATAAATGCTTCTTTCAAAATAGTTCAATGGTAAAAGCTGCAGCAAGATCATGCTATGAAACTAATTATCGAAATTTCTACAATTATTCGGTTGGTAGACGACCTTTTTCTTTTATGAATACAAGTACAGTAGTTTGAGTTTGACGTCAGATGATTCACTTCAGGTTCATTGGATGTATATTCACTATTCTAATTTGTCATTTAATGTGTGGAAAATTATATTCTTATATAATTATAAGGTAGAGCGATTCAGAATACAAAGTTCTTCCCACACAATTTCTATCCAAAAAATAACAAATATGTCGATTACAGTATGACTGGTGAAAACATGTATTATATTGAGACATGCATGCAGGTGAAATAATATATATTATATCCTTATACATGATCTCATAAAATATTCATGTGATCCATAACCGCAAATCGATTACTGTTCTTTTGTTATCTCTTCGAATGTATAGAATTGTTATTACAACCAATAATAAACATTACATTTCACGATGCATTTAATGGCTACTCAATGGTGAATTCGTTTCATATCTAATGATTTCTAATGGTAATCTAATGGACATTTTATAAATCACCAATGATAATACATTAATATACAGTATATATGTTTTGTACTAGTTTGTTGACATCTCAAATCCGTATCCGCGTGGGCGAGTACGACTTCTCCAGCGTACAAGAACCTCACCCTTTCATCGAGCGAAGTGTTGCTCGCAAAGTCGTACACCCGAAGTACAACTTCTTCACGTACGAGTACGACCTGGCTCTTGTACGACTGGAGGCGGCACTCGAGTTTGCTCCACATGTGTCACCGATATGTCTGCCAGCTTCCGACGATCTGTTAATTGGAGAGAATGCCACAGTGACGGGTTGGGGGCGGCTCTCGGAGGGTGGGACATTGCCGTCGATATTGCAAGAGGTAGGCCTGAGTGTCATAGAAAAGGAATGATTGAAAATATGTATGATTTGGATTAGTAATTTTTTTATTCATTACCATTATTTGAGTAAAGCTTATATAGGCCTACAGTTGGAAAAATATGAATAACGAAACGTATAGATCACGAACAATTCGTGGATATTCCACATCTTATAAAAGAAGTGAATTTTAAAAAATGAATGAAGTTCATTTTTGGCAATGATTGAACTAATTATTCGTAAACAGGAGAACTAGATGTATAGGCCTACCCTTCTACTGCTACATAATAAATCAATTCAAAAGGACTATAACTTTATAACTGTCCTCAAATAAATCTATACCGATTAAATTATATCATACTAAAATGAATTACACCGACAAAGTAAACTTGGAATCAAAGTGTCTCCTTCAAGATATATTAACCGTCTATACTATTTGCTACCACACTTATAACAACGGTTGTTTGATTTGTACTTGAAGGTTTCTGTGCCAATCGTCAGCAATGACCAGTGCAAATCCATGTTCCTACGCGCCGGACGTCACGAGTTCATTCCAGAGATCTTCCTGTGCGCGGGATATGAGAAGGGAGGTCAGGACTCCTGCCAAGGAGATTCTGGAGGACCACTCCAGGTGCGCGGTAAAGACGGACGCTACTTCCTTGCTGGTATCATCAGCTGGGGAATAGGCTGCGCAGAAGCAAATCTTCCTGGTGTATGCACACGCATCTCAAAGTTCGTGCATTGGATACTGGAGAATGTGACTTAATTAACGTAATTGTTCCTTGACGTGAATCCTAAATGAGAATTGTTTCTCACAATCGACTGTGCTCGAAACGACGCAGAACCCGTGATACAGCGTGAGATGCTGTTGAATATTATTTGTCCTCAGAGAGCTGAAGATTTGAGCTGATCATGAACAAATCATAATCTCACGTATACCATTAAAACCAATATCAATAAAATGTAAGTCTTGCCATTGGTCAAGAGATAAAAGAACGGAACGAAAGGTGAGGATGAGAGAAATACGCTCAAATAACTCTGTATTTTCAGAATACTATAACTTATGACGCAAAGCCAGTCAATGGAAATAGTAAGTTGTTAAGTTTTTAATTGGACAGTGAAGGCCAAGAACCTTCTTGGCTGATGAGGTTGATTTAGCCCATGGAAACGACGATCATATATATGTAGAAAAAGTTGAATATATTCTTGAGGAAGACCAAAGAGATAGGACTAAATTATATAATATATTAAGATTGTTGAACAAAATTATTTATTATATTATTAAAAAAATGAATTGTAACCTATAGAGAATTGTAAATAAGTGTATAATTAGTTTTGTGAATAGAGTACACATTCATTTTGCGTTAAATTTATGGAAATTGTACCTATACTAAAGACTGTGAATGATATTTAATAATGAAGTTAGCTTAATAAATTCATCGAACTATTATTCAAATTATTTGTATTTCATAACGGAATTCCTAAAATAATTTGGTTAATATGTTTTTGATGTAAATTGTGTGAAATAGCAGCCGTCATAGAAAGAGATTATCAAAATATTGAATAGATAATGTTGGTTGTCTATTAAAATAAACTTTCTTTACAATTGTTTGTATATTTAGTTCGAGTGCATTCACTAAATGACCTTTGTATCTCACATTTTATTCGCAATATTTTCCTGAAGGCTGATTCCTGTCCTGCATCTTCTATATAAAATTCAATTCAAGATTTTCTGGTAATAAGAGTATGCATGGTGATTGATTTAGCGAAATATCAGTTTGTTTGTGAATTGTGATAACTTATACGAACGGCATGAGATAACAAAATTTTAGTACGGAGGAAATACATATATTTTCAATACCTCCACGCTGGTACAAGTTATAACTATGCAAATTGTTTCGCATCATTGTCAAAATGATATACAGCTTAAAGAGAAATCTTTCAATAAAATACAAATGATTGAAAGCTGAAAAGACAAGCTAAAAAACTACACGGCTGGAAAACTATTCTTTTAGCGGCATACGTTCGACAATTATGTGCATGATGGTTATAGCTCACACCGTATTGAAGGTATCTGTATTTCCAGCGGAATATAATTCTGATATTCTGTATCATTCGAAAGTTAGCGTCAGAAAATGATATCTCTCTAAATCGACTTGCTTGCATGCACTCTCAAATGTTACCGACTTAAGGATTATATTCAATTCTTAATGATATTGTTCGTACTATAAAAGTGTATATAATTAAAGATGATATGATACTTAACAGGCTATTGCATCGCATAAAGGTGAAGTTTATGGAGAAGTAAGATACATTTTCTGATAAAATAATTATACTGAGCCGATTAATTCGACAATATTATACTTCTGAAAGATTCAAGATCATTTCCTATTTTTGTATTGTTTCGATTTATTTCTGTCAATTATATAAATGTTCTAGTTATTTATTGATGATCATTTTCAAAGTGAGTTTCTGATAAATTGATAAATTGCTCATTTCATACCAAATCCCTACCATTAAGTTTGATGATGATTATTGTTTGCTTATCGACCTCAGCAACAGCTAGGTAGGCTATTTGGCGGCACGAATGAGAAGGTGATAATGAAATTATAAATATATATAATAAGTGTGAAAGGACGTTTAGAAAAACCTGTGTGGTATGCGGGACTCGAACCCACGCCCAACGTGACTCCATATTCTAAAGCGTTGCCTCAGTTGACTGACCCATGGATGGTATATATTTTCTATTAATCTTTGTTTTTTCCGCTGCGCAGACTAGAAATGTTTGTACATATTTTGAGAAGATTCGCTGACAAATCGTTTCATTTGCGAAAATGCTTTATTGAGCATTTCTATCAACTTTTCCAGAGATTTTACTTCGATACTTCTACCACACATAAAAGGAGCTTTCTATACTCATACTTAGCTTATAGAACAGCAATGAAAAGATCTAGGCAACTTGTCATACATCTGGCTGTAACTGTACAGTATGTGATAATCAAACCTGATTTGCCTTTTGCTATTGGTTTTGCAGAAGGGAAAAACACATTGAATGCCATTTTAGCACATCAAATAACAATTGCAATTAATAATCAAATGCCTCTTTTCATCTCCGACTGAATTTTTGGCTATTATTTTCTATTGCTTCAAGATAATGTAAACCTCACTATCGATTCAATTATCATTATTCTCTCTCAAATAATGATCAGTTCACTGAGAGGATTCTGATATGCTTTCATTTAACCTAGGGTGATCAATAAATATCATATTCATTCCGAATCTTTTTTTTTTTTTTTTAATAACATCGAAACTTGATACAAAATCATTGTTCCCCAATTAAGGCTATGGATGAAAGATAGGATCGTTTGGACGGGGCACCACAAGGGCGATCTTACCACCCCATTTTGATTATTTAAAACTAATGGTCTTCAACACCAGGACTGCGCTGTCTGTGACCATAATTTTTCGCAGTAGATAAAAGTCTTTCAGTATAAACACACGAATGTTGATATCTTCCACTTTGAACTAAGTCTCTTGGGCAATGATTAATTACTTCTTTCCCTTGACAGCAGATGTAAAATTGATCATTATACAAAAAGCACAAATTAAATTAGTGATAGGCCTATAATGTTATAATTAGGCCTATCGCTCTACTAATTAATGGTCGTGGCCAATTAGTACTTCATCCAAGCATTTGCTTCGAGGACTGTGGGAAACCACGAAAAACCAAGTCCGAATCTGCTCTGTTTTTTTAAATTTTGAAATAATTTCACATTATAAATACTCGAATGAAAAAGAAGTATAATTGTTAACAATTTGATAAAGTTCTATTAATTTATTGTGAAGAAGTAATTCAGAGAGAAAGATAATTATCTTTCTAGACTGTAAATGAGTGGAATCGCTATATTTGAAAAATATTTCTATCTGTTTGTTGGGTAAAAATAACTAGGTTGTTCATTTATCCCTCGAGTTTTAACATTCAAAGCTCCACATATTATATTATTTCATTTCAAATTGTGCCATAACAATTTCATCAGTATGCGCAGTGCATCAGTGTCTCCATTATCTTCACAATATATCAGATCCAGACCGACATTGAATGAGGGCAATAATTTATTAACCTCAAATGGAAATATTTCTTTTGTAGTCAAAAGCTCAACATTTCTCTTGGAAAAGTTATGAGAGAATGTGAATTCAATACCATCATTTTTGGTAATAAATAAGAAGAGAAATAAAGATAAGACTTAAAACGAAGACTGATAATGCACGTTCACTAATGCCTAGATCCCTAGAACATATTATCTGAACATTCCCGATTCATTCAATTATGATGAAGCTATCATTCAAATATTTCACTTTGAATCAATGTATTGATTTTATCTATGATGAAATGATTATTCTGAAAATTTTTATTTCCAAGATAAATTGAAAAGAGAAGATTGTTAATCACCTCTCTGTGAGGAAAGGGACTGGACAGGATAATAATACTTACCTAACTACATTCAAATGAATTTAACTGCTACAAAATGTATAAAAGCTAGCAAAATGTGTCCTTTGAATTATTTTCTTGCAACTACATAATGTTGCAATGAGAAACAATAATTGTTTTTTTTTGGAAGCAAGAAAGAAATAGATTCATTTTTGGAAAGATATTACTTCATTCAACAAGGATAGAAATAAAAACAATTGTACAAGTAATCCTTGTTCCCTTATTACAAAAATATACAAACAAAATGTGTATCTGTACAAATAATAAGTCAGGGATTGTGATGACAAGAAACGGTACAATTTGTACATGAATCTACGAAAGAAGAAGGTCGTCAACCAAATAAATAGTTTGTGATAAGTCGGAAACTAGAAAAACTCAAAACACAATTTAACGCTTTCGAAAAAAGTAGTTGTTTTTCTGATCGAAGTTATTGTCTTCAAAAATCAGTTACTGGTACTCTAAACATTCCATAGCTAATACAACTATGGCATTTGTCTTTGTTGTGTTGGTAGACGACATTATTCTTTCGTAGATACAAGTATAATATATTCTTTAAGCACACACATGAAAACATAGAGCAAAACAAAATACTGTCGATTATCTTGATGGTTCTGGGGTATGAGATGATGACGATGGGAAGATGAAAACATGAAATTTAACAAATTTAAATAAATTATGAGTCGATGAATAGATGAGTGGTAATAAATTATTGGTAAATCACCATGAGGTGTTTATGTCGATATTTCAATATAAATTAAACGGCTTTTTTTGTTATTCAAAAGTTAATTCTATTTACAAAGTTCTTTCGTTTTTTCCATTTATATAGTTTTCCTCAAATCACTTTGGCAGTTTCACTTTGCATGGTTTCGTTGATTATAAATTATTAACACTGATGATCTGATTAATCCAGCCGATGAAGGAGGAGACTTTGACGTAGACTCCGGGAACGTCGACGCGACCGCAGCCGAAACCCCAAGACACAAGTCCGGCAAGCTCGAAGAAACCGTCATCTTGGCAAACAAGAGGACCACCACCGTCACCCTGAATAAAACGTCATCATAGCTTATTATTTCGGCACGTAATAGAAATTACACTTCAATATAGATGAAAATGATAGTATTGATTGAAATGGTGAAGTTTGTTGAAGTAGTAGTACATATTATACGGTGAAAATAAATATTGTCAGTTATTTCTGTCTTGATTATACTGTTCAAATTGAATTGATTATTTCTCTCTATCCACCTGCCATTTGGTTTTTAAAAGACAACATGAAACGAATGAAATAAATGGAATTGAAAATACATAAATCTTCAAAACTAGCAGTTGATTCAATTAAAATGAGTGCTTTTGAGAGGCTCTATTTTTAGATGATCAGATGAGCGTAGCGAAGATTCCATTTAACATACCGAAAAATGGGCTTCGTTTTTATGTTATTTTTGTTGTTGTAATTTTGTGCGCGGCATACAGGTCAGGAAAAGATACCTATCGATTGGAAACTTTTTCTACATATTTCTGTCATACCAGAATAGGTTGGGATTGTTCTTTCCATTGGAAGGTTTTTCCGGAAAAAAATCGGGAAGTTTGAAAAATCCTCATACGAATAACCCGTGGGGAAAATACTTGAAAAACAAGAATTCTTCAAAAGTTCTCAAATTTTCACCGAATATGAAGAATACTATTATACAACTTTTCAGAGATTTTTGCAACAATCGGATGAAAAATAACGAAAAACACGCATTCAAAACGTATTTTCACTTCAAACAAAGCCACTGAGGGAAACCAATTAAATATATAGCAACAAGTGTCATCAATTAAATTAAAGCGATTGAGATCAGTTATGAATGAACATGGAGGCCGTAACATAATTGATTCCGTCAGGATTTTTAAACGTTTAAAGTGATCCAATGTCTGTAGATGTAGACTAAGCAGACAAATTATTTTTCACTGTACATTTCTACACTTCTGAGCTCATCTCACAACGCGACTCTCGCGTTTTCCTAGTTATTCATAACGACAGTCACAGCCTTATGACTTATGTCTTATGACGTATCTGTATGCGATTTCATGCAAAACAGAGCCACGTACATGTTGAGATAGGGGATATCTTCAATCATTTCAATTAATTTGGATTGCCAATTGAAAAAAAAACGGATTGATTGATTTTGAATTGTTGGTTATAATATTAAATGATAAGAAATGTCATGCATGTTGCCATGTTTCCTCTCCCCTGGTGAAGGCTATTAAAGACATTTTGTACTTCACTGTGACACTTAATGTGTTTTAACCACATCTTAGAAGGAACTACTTTCAACCTAAAAGTTCAATTAAGCTTATATTTATTCTATTCAAGTAAAAAATGAACCATTTTCATTTTTAATAAAGACATTTCGTGTTGTTCAAAATAAACACAATTTTGAACCAACTGTGTGAATCTCTGATAATCTATATTTTTGAACACTTACATTGCTTCATGATTCAAATTTCAAAGATAATTACAAATAAATATATTGATGATGTTTTATCTATCCACGCTAAACTTTTGTGAAAATTTGAATAAGATGATTGATGATTGATATTATATCAACTAATGCACATTAAAATCACACTCCATTCTTAAATAAACACAGGATATTGTCACAGTGTGAATCTGATGAATTTTTGAATCAGTGAATCTTGACGCAACAACAGGGAGACAAGTCATTGCAAAAGTCATTGTCATTTGATAGAGACAAAGGTTCGATTTCCTACAAAAATCAATTTACAAACTGCACATAATATATATTGAACATTTCTGTTTAGTGACATTTATTTCTTTATTATAGCTTTTGAAAATCGAGGGATAGAAATATCTGATAAGCTCAGACAGAAGCGTGTGGACGTTAGACATCTGTCAATTATACATGATTTATGCCAAGCTCTTACCTGACAGGCGTCGTTTCCTTCCTCGCCTCCGGCACAGAAACTGCTTGCTGGCAAGATGAATATTTTCTCTGTCACTGCATTGATCTTTCTTATACATTCTGCGTCGCTGACTATCGGGATCTCAGCTTCTCGTACTCGCAATGGAATAGGCCCAGCTAGAAGAATAAAACGGTTTGAACTTTGAATGTATATTCATGCCTCTCGGACCCTGCTCAGACCACGGTCAAACTAGCATTTTATTAACAAATATTTTTTTAAATTTTAGTGATGATTCATGTGAAACCTTATTTTGAAACGTCATCAGAACAATAACAATTTCTTCAACATTTCCCTTGATTTTTTTTTGAAATGTTCTGTTGAAAACGTTCCCAATAATATTTTCGAACATTATTCAACATTTTCGCTAAAACATATTTCAATTTTCAGTTGATTGAGGAAAATTTTGAAACATATTTCTAATTTTCAGTTGGAATTTTAACAAAAATATAATAAAAATGAAAATAAATTTCATCTAGTGAATGATAAAACTGTATTATTTTTATCAACATGATATTATTAGCGGGATGTTCACTGTTTATAGGCCTATTCTCACAAATTCCTCACTGACCAGAACAACTTCCATCATCAATTACTCATATTTACCTTCTCCCATGTATCCGTAACCCGTGACAGTGCACCTCTTGCCCGCCGCTTGACTGACACCCCTTGCAGGTAGACACACCAAACAGACGCCGTCCTTGAGCTCAGCTTGTCCGTGTAGTTTAAGGAGCGCGATGTCGTTATCTAGAGTCTGGCTGTTGTGGTTGTGGTGAATGTAAGTCGTCGCGACGCGTAGCGTCTGAGCGCCGGGACTGCCGTACTTACGTGTCAAGTCGTGATCTCCAACGCGCACGTAGATGGCGTCACCAGATCGAACAATGCTGGAAGGGTATCATTCGATTGAGTAAATAATTTACCATCATTTTGAATGGAAATCTATTGATAACAAGAAATTCACTGTTCTAAGTTGGTTGAGAATAAATTTATTCAATGAATATTCTAGAATGATGCCTACTTGAAAATATTGTTAATTGTACTTGAATTGTTCTATTTTGATTTCAATTTAACAATGGTAACAAGAAGCGTGTATTTATTTCACATGCCTTCATGAATGCACCTCCAATTTACTATTAATTAAAATACAATCAAACTAATTCAGTTTTAATAGATCAAGCAGCTTGACCACGAACTCACTTTGTAACGCAATGCGCAGCTGTAAGCACCCACTGCGTACCGATAAGAGCACCGCCACACAGGTACTGATTGAGCGAATTGATAAGTGCCACTTGCCAGCACCACTCCGCTGGATCACCATCCTCTCCTCCTACCACTCTTCCGCCTCTCGCTCCCACCGCCTTCCCATCTCTCTCACCATTGACCATCCTCGACGCCCTCTCTGCAGCAGCGGCTCTTGCCCTCGTTGTCCCCTTCACGCCGCATACGTACTTGCTGTAAACCGGCGGTCTTATCGTTGTCGTCGTGGTTGCTGATGAGCCACTGTGTAAGGGTGCTAAGTGGGCGGGGGATATGGGGTGGGGTGGTTGAGGAGCTGGACGGTAAGGTGTCAGTACCGTTTCGTTTCTTGATTGAGCTGAAATACCGTTTCGCTCGTCGAGTAATTCACGGATAACAGATTTAGGCGCACAACATTGAGTACCAGACTTTCGACATTTGAATAATTCTGTCATCTCAGCGTTTCCTGAAATGAAACGATCAAATCTATATTGATAATTTGTACATAAAATATACGTGGAAAGAATCATAAGTTACTATTCCAAATATATATTTTTATATATTGTGTTTATTGACGCTCTCTATGTATGACAATTTTTTTTTTTTTTAATAACATCGAAACTTGATACAAAATCATTGTTCCCCAATGAGGGCTATGGATGAAAGATAGGATCGTTTGAACGGGGCACCACAAGGGCGATCTTACCACCCCAAAAATATTACAAAAATATGTTGATATTTGGGTCATTTTGAAATCATCCGGTATTTTAAACTGAATTATTTTAATTTTTTACTATTGCACAATGCAATTAGTTGTATTACTCATATATCAAGAGTGCATTCATTATGGCTCTCAAATTGAAATAAAATTTACTCATGGCTGTACGTTATGTCAAGCGCAGCTATTTTAATTGCCAAATTATATCATTATGTGACTTCAAGAAGTGAGTTTAGTCGATAGAATAACAGCTGAGTACATTTCACTGTTAATCGAAAATGTACAGTTAGCGTTTTAAAAATAAACCTTGTATTGCAAGACACAACTATACAATGCTTACTACTACCACTATACTAGTGCCACTATACTTGGTTACTCACTGAAGCAAGTGAAGGAGAGATAAGAGACAATACATGAGCCGGGACAATCCGGTCGATCATCCTTCGGTGCTGGTGTTGTCGACGTCGTCGTCGTCGTGCTGTGTGGGCGAGGCTTCGGTTTCGGTGGCGACGCACTTCCTCCACTTCTTGTATTGTCACAACACACTGACCCACGCTGGCAGTTGGAAGTATGAGGAATCAACACTGAGGGCCTCTCACAGAACGCGGCCATGATGTTGAGTAGACAGAAGCCGGGACATTGTGGTAATGCTTGCGTAGGTGCTGGTGTTGTTTTTCTTGGTGGAGGTTGCGTTGTCGGTCTAGGTCGAGGACTTGGACTAGGGCTAGGTTCATCTTGGGGTGGATTTGTAATACAACAGCTTCCTTCTTCGGGACACCAAGCATTAGCATCGATATCATCACAGAATAAAGCAAATAGACCGCTGACGCACTCCCCTCGGCAGTTGTTTGCTGGCCGAGGAGATGTTGTTGGTGGACGGGTGGTAGGACGAGGTCTTGGGGCAGAAGTTGTGGAGGAGGTTAAAGTCACTGGACGACTTGGGAGACTTGGACGACTGCTGGGACGACTGGAGTTACGGTCCATGATGATCACGTTGGCAGGTAGCTCGCCTTCGCCGTATTGGTCACGTGATACGCAGCAGCGGAGGCCGGACTTGCAGAGCTCATCGACGTTGAGAACGGCTTCGCAGTAGTCGGCTATGCGCTCCGCAACGCACACTCCGGGACACGCCTTCACTGTCGATAAAAATACAAAGATGTGGACATTTAATATCTCTTTAAGATAAATAAATCTATACTAAACAAATTTCAACAATTATCTATCATTTTACAAAAACAATAAATTTATCATTGTTCGGTGTCCTCATAAATCTGGCAGATGGAATATATCTTCAATAACAGAAGTTTTGATGAGATACCAGATTTGAAAGTGGAAAGGTCGAGAATTACCAACTTCAGGCTGCCAATTGATTGCAAATTAAGATGAAATTAAGTTGGCTTTGGTCATCTACTCAGATTTTGTAGAGAGTAAAAGTAAAACACAATCGGATTGCTGATTTATGATTTTGATTGAATTATCAACCATTGGAACTAAGTACAATCTACACTCACCAGAATCATCTTTCTCCATGACTACAACAGACGCTTCCGGTTTTGAGGGTGGATCTGGCGACTGTAATTCACAGAATATTTGATGTTAAAATTCTCTATAAATAATCATAGAAATCAGCTCATACTGACAAACTTTCTGCGTATTTAGAATCACTTTGATTCTGAGAAAGTATCACTTACTCACTCATATCACACATGTTCATGACAAACATCAATTTGAAAGTAAAAGTAGCACTAATGTCACTAGCACTCTTAAGTAATTGCATTAAAATCGTTCAGAAGGAACGTCTTATGTAGAACAACCGTATCTTCATTAAACATGCACAGTCACCTAAACATGTTGCTCATTGATTGAAATTTTCTCCAATGTTAAAAGTTTATTGTTGAATTTGCTATCGATAATTTCTCCAGTTGCGAATGCACTTCTGATGAAGTACTTCATCCTTCTTTTCGAATTAAGAATAAGTTTCTTTTCTGACTTCAGCAAGACATCAATAATTACTCAATTACTCGCATTTAATAATTATATACATAACTGAACTTATATTGTTTATTTGTTTATTATCATCATAAAAAGGGAATACATTTTGAACTTTGACTCAATACTGATTCTCCATACTCGCAACTTATGAAGTAACTTATTTCATTTTTTAATGTGTACGTTTGTGTTTACTATTTACTTATCAACGATCTCCTGTGATATTAGTTTTCTTATAATTGTTCTTAAAAGTAAATATATGTATTCGGAATATTGTACAGAAATATCATAAAATTTAGTTCAGTGGCACGATTTTTCATTCATTTCATATTTTGTCTTTACAAATCTTGTAAAATGTTCTAAATTTCATATTTTCCAAAGTCTGTCAAAATCGTTCCTCACCTGAGGCCTCTTTGTAGGCCTAGTTGTCTGCATTGTAGTAGCAGCTGTTGTGGGTGGCGGCGAAGGCGTCGAAGGTGGATGTTTCGAAGGCGGTGGATTCTTCTGTTCCGCTGCACTGCCATTGGTCGGTTGAGGGGGCGGCTCGACGCAGCAACGCATCGAAGGTGACGGACAAACGACGTCTTCAAGGACCTCGTAACAAATTAACGTCGCGAGAGAATGGACGCACACACCAGGACAGTCTTTACTCTCTGCAGTACTTGTTATTGTGTCAAGTAATCCTGAAAAGAAGAAACGTCAATCATTCTGTTGAGATACTGTCAAGTCCAATTGAGAAATAATGATTTTTTAGACTTCGATGGTAATAACAGAATCACTTGTACCCTATAGGCCTAATAAACGTTACAAGTACAATTCAAACTCTGACTGGCTGATTAAAAAGTATCAAATGAGCGTTAACATATCACTATTTACAATTTTGATTTCATTCAAATTAGAAAATGTCAATTCAGTAACTTCTTAAAGCTATGTATATTTAAATATAAATAGAAGTCAAATACTGAAACTTGACTTTTTTTATTCAAAAACTTCAACATACTGATGAGGAAGTGAATTTACAATACTGGCTCTCCACCATTATAACTGAGACGAGTGGCCGAGTGGATAATACACTGAACCGTCATTCAGGAGACCGAGGTTCGATTTCCACCACGGTCAACCATCCTGACAGGGTTTTTTCGTGGTTTCCCTCTGTCGGACAGGTCACGACTGAGATGGTTTCTCAACAGGCCACGACTGACTCTTACCACTATCCAAAAACATCTAATAAATAATTTGTCATCTCATCATCCCACCATCTCATATATCATTCACCGACGCCAATAGATCGTAGACATCAGTACAGTGCGTCGTTAAACCCATATAAATGAAAAAACAATCCATCTTGATATTTACATTCCATAGAGAAGTAACATATTGTATACTTTGTTCATTATACTCTTTATCCTTGCATTGAACTCTCCAAAATCTTTCTATAGAAGATCGCAAGACTTCAACGCGCTCAAGGCGTGTACCCCTAAGGCGTGTACCCCTAAGGTATGATAGCCTAACGCAGCATATGTGTTGTAAGATGAGCGAGATGAAGTATAATCGAAAATTTTCACACATCTTGACTTTATGAAATTGACTTCATCCCGGTGAATGATTCCACAACTATTTCTATCTATTTGATGGATGACAAACTTTTATTACATTATTTTCTACAAAATGGCTGACCTAATTTTCCTGAAACTGTTTGATAATGCGTATCTTTTATGTGTGATAATATGGAACTTTCATGTGTTCACATTCAGTGAAAATTTGAATTTGATTTGGACAGATTTTATTTTTCAAATTTTCCTCCCAGCCTAATCTTATGGGTTTTTTTTAGAAACTTTGTGGTGGTATTTTTAAAAAATATTCCAACCAATTTGACCCACAAACTATACAGTTCTGAGTGAAGTCTGCATATTTAGGAAAAGTTCATGTTGATCAGTCAAACCTGAGTGCTTACAAGAAAAAAATTACACACAGACAGTAAGAGTATAATATAGAAGTCTTCGCTATCGCTCATCCAATGAACAGTTCATATCTTTAATAGTTTGGTCGTTATTATGAAAAAATATCTTCAAAAATAATTCTATATACCAAAACTATAACTTCATTTCACTGTTATGGAATCATTTGCTCATTTCTCCTCTACAACATTGGTTGTGATGTACGCCTTTACTTGGAATCCTTATATTCCTGTGGGCAGAATTGTTCGTGTTTTTATTCTCCATCAGGTAATAGATATAGTCTAGACTTCAAAGTGAATATGCATTAACAGGACGATGAACTAGTATTACGAACGTGGCAAAATGCGTGAACGACACTGCATATATTATTTGACGGCCTGTCCCATGGTAAGACACCATACCACGGGATACGGAAGAAGTGGTTGATTGTGATTGCCGAATGACAAATGAATACTTCCCATACCAGTCCTGTTGAAGAACCATTGCCGGTGTGTGTTGAGCAAGTAACTAACGACCAGTGACGTCATGAATCAAGAATAACGGGATCCACACTTCATTTTACAACAATACTCATTACTACATATTTACGTGCTGTGATGCAGTAAACTTTTGACAGTTGTATTATAATCGTTGCAAATATGTTGATCATTGTCACAAGATACAAAAGGTGTGGCAATATAAGAATAATAACTGTAAAGATGCCAAGACAAAACTAAAAATATATCGAAAATATATTGTTTTATTTATTTATTTTTCAGCCATTTGTTAACGGTTGATACATTTAAAAACGTACACTGTGTAAATGTTGTCAAGAATAGTCAAATAATATAAAAATATCAAATTAAAATATAACTTCTAAGAGCATACTAAAATTTATGCTTTAAAAAATCATCAACAGAGTAAAATGAGTGTTCAGTAAGAACCTCTTTAAGTAGTTGTTTAAAAATATGGTTTTCCTAAGTGCGTTTAAGTGTCTCATGGTAAGACAGAAAAGTCTGTGAAAATGAATCATGTTCACTGTCGAGATATTTATTAGGGTTTCTTGTTTTCTTTCTTCTTTTAGTTAGTTAAACATATTATTCCAAGAAGAATCAGATTCAATTCGAATCACATTTTCGTTCACATAAGTTATAACTAAATAATTGTTACATATGTTTCATACGATTTTTTTGTCCAATTTACGCGTTACATATTTTAACACTGCCGGTTTATGCTCTGTGTATCTATTCTATGTCGTAATATCAGTATGCGCAAAGCATTTGATACGTAGCTAATTTCCTAATAACTTTCAATCTAACGGTGGTTTCAGATTCGAGAAGAGGACCAACATCAATTCAAGTCTGCCACACAGATGAAATTTACAACCTTGAACATTTCATAATACGGAAGAAGAGAAAATAACTAACAACCTTGGCTTTGAAAAGTAATAAGATCAATCGGTTTTATACCTGAGTAGTGAATTTAATATCCTTCCTATTATAAACATGAAAAGAAATAGCCGTTCCACTTGATTGCTTTCGATTGCCACTTGTTATTATTCCACCAGATCTAACCCTTTTGACTCTTGTTTTGTGATGTAAGTTTTGGTAAAATGCCCAGAGGGCATCACATTTGTATCGTCCTTGAGGACAAGGGTGCTCAAGAGGTCAGTGCCCCCTGCCTCGGACATTCCTGATCCCAAATGTGGACAAAAATCTACCGTTATAATATCATCATCATACTTCACTTGTATAGAATACAAAACATTAAACCCACAGTCAAATGATTAATGGTTTTGTACATACATAGTGCAATTGTTTGGATAAGGTTCATGGCACTATTCGATGGCTTGTCCATGTATATTGTCATAGGGTTATAGCGGAATGATTTGTTTACATATTCAGTGTATGTTTAATATATTATATATTACATAGGAAAACGCAACATTTGCGTTGTAAGATGAGCGCTATAGGCACATGTAAATGAAATGTAATAGAAAATCAAACAGATATCCTGGTTTTAAAACCATATTACGTCTCTGTTTTCCTGTTTTTTCTGTTGCTCATTCTGAATGTTCTACGATTTATTTGGTTTCTGTTGCTTTTATAAGACTGCATTATTGATATGAGAAAAAGTATTTTATAATTCCTTCTTTAAAATCTGTATAATATGTAACAATTTGGGATAGTGTGTGCATGAAGTGTGTGTGTGCGTTCTTGTGCATGAATCCTATATAAATTTGAATGAATTCGAATGAAATATTTTTACAAATTTTTTCCTCTGGGTTATTCCTATGAGTTTTTAAAATTTCGAAATAGTTTTTCTCAAAAGTCTTTCAAGCGATTGACCCACAAAACTCCACAGTACTGAGAAGGATGATAACATAAATATGTGCTTGCCTATATTCATTAAAAATTTCAAATGAGTGCCTTCGTTTCACCCATCTCGAAGAAAAAGATCGAGTACGATAAAATTAAGTCTTCGCTTCGCTCATCCAAAGAAGAAATGATAAATTGGGAGAAATGAAAGAAATTGAAGAAATGAGATGTTATACTTATAGTAGTGAAGCTATGAATTTGCAACTGTATATTGAAAAATATTTCTACCTTTTTTGTTATATTATTAAATATAATTTATATCTACGCTAAACAAAAATGAATTATTCAACAAAGAAATGAACTCAAATGTCCTAATTGTACATATCTGCATATTTTTATACATATTAAATTACCGGCCTGCATTAATTATTGTAGTAATGATTACCGTACTTTTTAAAACTGTATCCATGTTTACTTGGAACTGAGATGGACTGTTTCATAAATTATCGTCTGTGTTACGGAATTATGGTACGATAAGTTGTTATGATAATTATGGTAGTTACAAACATATTGTTAATTTTGATGGCTCACCTGATGAAACTTACATACCGGTTTACAGTTTTGACTCAGTGAATTCAAAACAAACGTGTATTTTTAAACTCAAAAGTGTGTACTCGACCATCACAGCATCATGAATGGGGATAGAATGTTTATGCATCATGATACCTTAAAATACCGCAAATATTTACTTTTATATGTCAAAATATGCGCTTCAAATACCCAAATCTGCAATAAAAACTCGATAATATATAAAGTGCTAATATAACGAATTTAAGCTTTTTCAAATTTGAATTCATCAAATGAGCGCAGCGAAGATTTCCATTCCATATACCAAAAATAAATTGGGCTTCGTTTTTATGTTTATTAATTCTTTATTTTTTCGTCATTTTGTACATGGCATACAGGTCAGGGAAAAAACCAACAACTTGAAACTTTTTCTTCATATTGGTTTCACAGCAGAATAGGTTGGGATTGTAGGCCTACTTCAGAAAAATCGGTTCAATGTTTTTTCAAATAAAATCGGAAAGTTTGAAAAATCCATATAAGAATAACCCGGAGGAAAGATACTTGAAAAAAAAGAATTCTGCAAAAGCTCTAAAATTCACCGATTATGAAAAAAAACTATTATTCACACTTTCAGAGATTCTTGCAACAATCGAATGAAATAACGAAGAAAACCTATTTAAAACGCATTTTCACAGCAATCAAAGCTATAAAGATAAGCCAATTAAATCTTCAGCAACAGGTGTAACCAATCAATTTATAGGACGAATAAACTGAGTGATGAATGGAATAGGAAGCCCGTGACATGATTGATTTTTGTGGGGATTTTAAACGTTTGAAGTAATCCAAGATCTGTAGATGTTGATTGAGCTGACAAATTATTTCTCATTCTAGATTTGTATACTTTTAAGCTCATCTCACAACGCAAATTCCGCGTTCTCCTAGTTAGATTAGCGTAGCTAAGATTTCTGTTCCATATATCGAAAAAAAATTGGGCTTCGTCTTATGTATTTTTTCTTTGTAATTTAGTACGCGGCATACAGGTCGAGAAAAAATACCAATCGATTCGAATTTTTTCCTGCATATTAATGCTACACCAGAATAGGTTGGGATTGTTCTTTAGAGAAATTCATTCATCGGTTTTCACGGAAAAAATTGCAAAGTTTTGAAAATCCCCATAAGAATAATCCGGAGGGAAAATACATGGATTTTTTTTCTAAAGCTCCACAATTTTTATTGAATATGAAATCAACCATCATACATTTTGAGTGATTTCTACAACAATCGGATGAGAAATAACGAAGAAAACGCATTCATGATTCAATTTTTTTTAAAACCAATCGAAGCTATTGAGAAACCAATCAAAACTGAGCAACAAGTGTCACCAATTAATTTAGAACGTTGAGATGAGTGGTGAATAAATAGGAAGGCAGTGACACTTCAAGGTCTGTAGACGTAGATTGAGCTGACAGAATATTTTTCATTCTTGATTTCTATAATTCTAAGCTCATTTCACAACACATATCCCGCGTTTTCCTAGTTAGATGAGCGTAGCGAAGATTTCCATTCTATATATCGAAAAAAATGGGCTTCTTTTTTTTTGTAATTTTGTACTCGGCTTAGGCTACAGGTCAGGAAAAAAGTCGACTTGAAGCTTTTTCTTTTTTCACTAGAATAGGTTAGGATTGTTTTTCAGAAAAATTGATCTAATGGTTTCTTCGTAAAGAAAATCGGAAAATTTTGAAAATCCCCATAAGAATAACACGGATGGGATACTTGGAATATGAACATTTTTCAAAAGCTTCAAATTTCTCACCGAACATGAAAACCACCTTTATACATATTTTCAGTGATTTTCACAATAATCGGATGAGAAATAACAAAGAAAACGCAATAAAAGTATACATTTTATTAAATATTGGGCAATTGGTTTTGCAAAGTGTACTGTGTAAATGCGACAGGTTGCAGTAAATGTCAACAAGTTGCAGGTTATGGTTTTTAATGTTTGAAGTAATCCAATATCTGTAAATGTGGATTGACCCTCGGTAGCTCGGTCAGCTGAGTCACCGCTTCAGAAACTAAAGTCACCGTTGGGCGTGGGTTCGAGTCCCGCATAAAGCATGGATTTTTGTGAGCGTCCCTCCACTTATCATCACATCATAGTTTCATATTCATCTGCTCATTCTTACCCCCATATAACCTAGCTGTTGGTGGGGTCTTCAAGCAAACAATAATCAATCAGATGTGGATTGAGTTGACAGAATATCTTTCATTCTAGATTTCCATACTTCTAATAGCTCATCTCACAACGCACATCCCGCGTTTTCCTAGTTTAAAAATGTTTTGAAAACATTAATATCGAAATTTTACGTTTTATATAGATAGGACCATGACAAAAAATCTCATAATTTTGCTTTGAAAGATTTACAGTAAAGAGCTCACCATAAAATGTACGTTGAAAATTTTACACATAAATAATTGAAATATACTGAATCTTTTTGAATGTATTTATTTACCTTGGGTTTAACGACGCACTTTACTAATGACTACGATCTATCGGCGTCGGTGAAAGATACACGAGGTGATGAGATGATCAGTTGAAAGGTTATTTTATCAGGTGTTTTGGGATAGAGCGAAGGAGTTGGTCGTGGCCTGTTGTTAAGAAACCTCCCAGAATTGACCTGAACGACAGAGGGAAACCACGAAAATCCCCTGTCAGGATGGTCGACCATGGCGGGAATCGACCCCCAGTCCACTGAATGATGGTTCAGTATATTAACCTACTCGGCCACATGCCTCGGTTCTTCTAAATGTTTATAAACATGAAGAAATATCCATTCAAAGCAAAAAAGAACCAAATATGCAATTTCATTTTAAATAAAATCTGCATGATCGTATCCATTGACACTTGAAACAAATTTATCAATGAAATCTCAAACAAAATCTCTATCGGTATTACACGAGTAAACATTCATCAAGCTAAAAAACATTATTCGCAAGTTCAGATATATTGGTATTTTAGCTAATACATGAGTGCATTCTAGTATAGTTAGTCATATAAAGACATAAATGGATGAGTGGTTAATTGTATCGAAGGGAAAGTTCATTTGCTTTAACATTCATTCATTGATAAGTCATCACACAGAAGACTATGGTAGGAATTGTCGCTGAATTTAAGGTCAGGTGATTCATACATCCATTTACCTTATTTTCATCTTAATGCATAGGAGTCAATGTGAACACGACACTTTCAAATTGAATAAAAATGTTTCAATGATTGTTAAATAATATACCTGGATTGTTAATAAGAACACGAAGTCTGATGGAAATGTTGTTTTATATTGGTATTGATATTTTATCTTAAAAATTTTGATTGGTGTAAGAAATTTCAAATTTGACGGACGGACTAATATCTATTTACACACACTATTTTGGAAGTTTTCAAGAAAAAATATGGATTATTTTCTCACTGGGTTCCTTTCATGTTTTTAATGAGGTTTCATAATATTTGGTTTCTCAATCTAAAGAATCTTTCACCCAAATGCATTTGTTATTGAATATAGATATGTATGATCAAGTAACTCCTCATTGCTGACGTTATGGTGTATGCATTTTATAAATCTAATTGCTAATCCACGGTGTAAGATTTATGGCAAGTTGAAAAATTGAACTAAACCAAATTACAAAGTTATAACAGTAACTTAATTCAAATTAGTACGATGACTACTTAACTCTACTCATTTGCTTATCTATGAGTGGGTTACCTTCCAATTATTTTACTCATTCGTGGCCACTGAAAAGCGTGAAACTAATTTTTTATTATCTAATTCAACTGGATATCAATCATTTATACTTGAGAATTGATTCATATATATGCCTACTACAACTAGAACATTACTGGTACACACTGCGAGCATGTGTTCAACACAAAAGTAAGGTGTGAATTAAGATGAAAAAACTTTCTCGTTGCTTACCTAATTGACATATCTTTTAACCCTCATTTACAAATTAGCTTCCAGTTTAAGAATAGTTACGAGTGATTGCTACTCGTACACATGTTATTGAACAGGTTTGTATAGCTCTTCTTCATTGCCTAAAGTTTTGGGCGCCGTTCATAACGAGTCAGAAATATTACACAGTGAGTAATTAAACTACCGTTTCGGTGAATCTGCTCTCAAGCTGAATCAGAATTCTTCTTTCTATCTGATAGTCGCACATCTGTTCTATTTCTAGTAATTACGAACCTATTTGCTCAGGAATCACAAACATATATTATATAATCCTTAAAAAATCCATTCGTTATGTTTATTATATAGTGATGATCATAGCTACGCTCAGTATAGTTTTGATATCAACCTCATTGATATCCATCAAAAAATCGATTTTCCATTTTTGAGGCTATCTCTTCATTTTAAATTGAAACCGTTGTAGTTCCAGTTCACGCGTCTAATTATCAAGCTAAACTCTTGTTATTATGCAGTCGTTTCTTGCTTAAGGCTGCACAATAGAAGACTATAATGTAGAACACAAAGTGCGAGCTGCAACAACTGCATTTGATAAGTCAGTCATGCAGACTCTGGTTCATTTGGATCACGTATATACGATGGTGCTCGTTCAGCGATGGAAAACCCATAATGTCGAGTTGCTATTGGTGTCTGCATGCATGTAGTAATGACCCAATAGCATAATATCGCATGAAATGAGGCCATCCAGCAACTGGCAACAGTTTCCTGGTGTTTGCTTGTTGCCGTTGCTAAGTTCAAGGGCAGGTAATTGTAGTTGCTGTAGCAACTGCCGCCACTCAACAGGTCAATCTTCATCAACACTTTGCTTGAATCACTTGATCAATTGAAGGGGGTGATTGATTTATCAGAAAGAGTAGTGAATGTGTCGGAGTAGAGCTACGATCGCAACGTTCACACGGCTTCCTATAAGTCTCTCCTTCCTTATGAGTGATGGTGGTTCTCGTTTCTTCTTTAGGTGTCCACGATTGCCCAGACATTCGTGCATAAACTGCAGAGTCATTTTCATCTTGTATAATGGTTTTACTATGCCACTACCACATCTCGGATCAATTTAGGCGTTTTAGTAATTTTTTTATTGTTGAAGTTTTAATTAGAAGATTATGATCTCTGCTGATTACTGTCATTGCTAATTTTCTTATTGCCATCATCCCAATTATTCCTATTTCATATTGAGATAGATTAAATTCCACATATTTACGTAACACATACAGTTTCAAAACAATCAAGAGTGTCTAGATAATCATCGATGTGTATATGCATGATGACAGTTTTGCGTTTCAATCCATGTGCTGTTGTTACACTTGCACTTTCATTGTTTTTCGTGTTCTTCCTCCTTCTGAAGGGAAACCATGACAAATCAACATACATGTCTCACCTCGGGCGTATAGTAACAAAGTCGCTTTTCTTCATGAGAAGACGTTCCTGCCAAAAACGGGAATATACGAAAACTAGCCAGCCAGACCGCCCACCGACCTAAGAAGATGCTGGACTAGCTTGCAGATTCTTCGAGAGTTCACCGTGGATTACACAACCGTTTCATACACGGAAGACGACTAAGACACGCTCATAAATAATATCTGAAAAGCTATATTATTTCAAGTTGACAAATTTTAGTCAAGAAGCACAAATCATCGTATGGCTGGCTAAAAAAAACATTCAAAAAGAATTTTCAGCTCGGTCACAGAAATATAAAATGATGCATCTAATTATGTCCACTTCTGGGTTACACGGTAACAACACGAATTTATAATATTTATTGTATATCTGTATGCATTATATAGATCACATATCATCTCTGTCATAAATAAAAGTATCCTATTTGATCAATATTTATCCAAGCTTAACAATCGAGCAATTTACAATTGAACTAAATACAGATTCTGAAGATTAGTTTATGTATAATAAAAGAGAATACTCATAAGCTTTGATTAGCGTCAAAAGTAATACAAATGTAGTATATCCCTTGAGAATTCTAGCCCACACAAATTGTATAGATAATCAGTGCATTGCATGTTCATCTCTCTCAACGTAATCAGTAGCCCAAAACATCAAAACGTAACAATTTTTTAACTCACATTTATAATTACGAA
>OZ023326.1:31454279-31559279 GCA_964007535.1 Brachyptera risi
GAACGGTTGGATGCAGTCAAATGTTTGGAACTGTACAGACATTTAATTGTCTTTCGCAATCTCAAGAAATAAGAATACAATAGTGAATGAACATTTGAATTTTAATGTCATGATGAATTTATTATTGTAATCTAATGTAGGCCTACACCATATTCTGCACCAACGTTTGTAAAATATTACTTATCTCATTAGTTGTTATGCTTCATGACCTGTTTGTTTCAATGAGCCATGTTTAAATTTAACAAAATTATTCAAGGTACAACTACAAAGTATGTATAAAGATGTTCTGTCCACCTGATGACACAAAATATTCGATTGAGAAGCACAATATTAAAATTTAAATACGAAAAGAAATCTTGGATATAAAATTTCAGAACTGATCTTATTTTTAGTGATATTGAAAACTTGAGACAAAGTAGTTTTGCCTTCATTATGGCTAAGAATTATTTGGATGGGGCACCACAAGGGTGATCTTTCCAACCTCAAATGGAATAATTAATACAAATGAACAAATTCAAGAAAGTGAAAATAGTAATATAATACAAATACATGATATGTTACACGGGTAGAGATGATGAACAATGCAATCATTTGTTTTGGAGAAAAGGAACGTTTGATATTTTTATTGATTCATATATTTCATCTTCGATTATTCTTTTCCCTCTTTTCTTCGATTTCATAATTTATACTTCTATTCTCATTTATGATTTCATGTTTATTTTATGTAACTGAATTTAATGTTTCTTTAAATTCGAATATCGTACGCATATTAAATAGCTTGAAACTTGATAACCATCGTTCTTCCAAGACGAACTTCTATCTTGGCTGTATTTTGCAATAACAACATCACTTTCCGTTACCGTTAGAATAGATCCAAGTGTTGAGGATTGAGTCGAGAGTGAGATAATTATTACTTATGGGGATTTTTTGAAGGATGGATGCCAGAGAATTTAATTGACGACTAAGAAAGGTCGCCGTTGAGATTCCTTGAACTTAAAACCTTCACTATGAGGTCAATGACTTCTTCAGGTCCCGTTTCACTTTCCTCGGATTATCACCTGTATTATCCAAATAAGTTTTAGATGTAAATTCAATTCGTATTCACTAAATGAACTCTTACAATAGAATTACTTGTTCTATATTGTATAAAGTTAGCCTTTTTTGATGCCGAGCATATTTCCCAAGTTTCTTTTGATCAGGGACTGTTACGCAACCCGCCTTACAAACGCGTAGAATAAGTTGCTCAAATTCAGGCGTAAGATTTCAACTTCACCGTGTGTATATCGTTCGCCGGATGGCATTCGACAGCAGCACGAAATGGATGCATTATTATACAGCTCAGTAAAGAAAAATGTAGCACTAATTCATGATTATAAAATGTCCCAAAACCTATTTCACCTCTCGTACAATACAAAATGAGTTTAGAATGTATGTTTGTGTGTGAGTAGAATATTTTAAACATTTCTATTTCTGGTAAACTAGTTTCATTCAAGATTGAACTAGAAGTAGAACTGAACCAGCCATCGGATAGGGAGATGGACTGCAAGACTTGTTTCATTGACTGTATGCATCATACCATGATTTAATTGATGGGTCGTCCACCTGAACATAGAGATGCAAAATAACGATGAAACATCGTAGAGTACAATACTCGTAAAATTGTCACAAGCCAAAAACGTGTTCATTGATAGATTTTGGAGATGATCACTTTCTTCACGCATATATATATATATATATATATATATATATATATATATATATATATATATATATATATATATATGTATATATATACATATGAATATATATATATATATAAAATATATATATACATATGTATATATATATATATATATTTATATATATATATATATATATATATATATATATATATATATATATATATATATATACCCATATATATGTATATATATACTTATTCATATATATATATATATATATATATATATATATATATATATATATATATATATATATATATATATATATGTATATATATATATATATATATATACATATATATATATATATATATATATATATATATATATATATATATATATATATATATATTATATATACCGGGAGAGGAGGAGGAGGACAGGGTTAGTTTTATTCTCATTCTTTTTCCCTCGATTTCAAGTTATAGTTGCAAAATAATAACGAATTATTATTCCATCATAATTTAAAGTCATACAAACTCAGTTTATATTATTCTTTTGACCTGATAATTCTGATTAATGATAATTAAGCACCTTATACTCAAGAATCTTCACTGAAAATATGTTCTTTCATTGCTGATCCCCGCACGTTTATCAGCACACATATATAATCATAGAAGTAAAATATCTGAAGCCTTCAAATTGCACTCCTACGGAATAAGGAAATGACTTTTACTTAAAAATCAGCTTTCTGCAGCAATTGAAATACCACTCCTCTATGCCATACAGTGGTGCACAACGCGCGACCCACCAGGGCATATTTTGTTGTGGCCCACCGACTGAATAAGAATACTAACATTCTCAAGAGCATATCCTAATGATATCATCCGGCTTTTTTCACCATATACTTGGTCCGATTAGCTTTTGTAGTTATTTTTCTTCGGAAATCAGTTATGAAATTACGATATCACGGTACTAATTTACTTTACAATCCTTAATTGGTCATCCATGAATTAATTAGTGATTTAATGCAAGTCTTTCTGCAGAAATTTCAATAGGATGTTCCTGGTGTCAGTATTCAGATGTGCAAAGTGTCACTCATAATTACTGGTTTATGATCGGTTATAGATTAGATATGGTGAGTTCAATTTTTGTTGGCAAGATATTTCGTGAAGGCAACACCACCGATTGTCAAGACAAAATTAATATTTTCATGTTCTATTCATTCAGTTTTCATAAGCTAACATTTCATAATAGTTGAATAAATATTCTTTTTTGGGAAATATGTAACTTCTTTTGAATTTTTTTCCCGTGTTTTTCTATATTTTTTCCAATAGAACGGCGAGTCGAGTATAGTAAATTCTACAATTATTTATAGGCTAGGTTTAAATTAAATTTCAATAAATTGTGAGCGTTTAGTGCAACTTGAAGAGTAATCTATCTAGTATACCTGTTCAATTTACATCTTGAAATAATACGTTCAGACTTGAGAGAGCATGTATATCATTTTCCAGGACACTTGGGCTCTGAGCCAGAGAAGGCTGGAATAGGCGGGAAATAATCTCTCCATCAATTCACCTGACCCTTTCCCCATACACTCTATAGGCCTATGTCTTAACACCGTAACAATCACTTACAGCCGTCAGAATACACGCTAAAATATGTTAAATATGCTTTCAAGATAGTCAAATCACAATAAAAGGGCTTAAAATTTACTGTCTCCGGTGGCAGGGACTCTTCCCCAATCATCATAAATACGAGAGCCCTAAAAATCTATGAACCAACCATCACTTACTTCAAACAAAAGTACAACTTGAAAGAGATCGAGGTGATTGGTCTGTTTGTCGGTGCTCGAGGAACCATTTCGAAGTTTTTTAGTGATTTTTGTAAACGTTTTTTGATAGATAATTCTTTAAAATATGAGATTGGGATGTCAGCCCTGAAGGATTTCATTCGGATATTCAGGAATCATCTATATAACTAACCATCATCCATCAACGTTTACATTTATTTTATCCTTTCAATTATCATTAGTGTCATAATTTTGTGTTTTATCGTTAATTTTTTCAATTTTTATTCCATTTTCATATCATTTCAATATTCAGTTACATAACTTTTTTCTATTATATTTTCTCATGTATTTTATATTGATTGTTATCCTGTGCACTTTGGAGTCAGGGGCCAATAAAGGTTTATATATATTACCTCATCATTTACGATTATGCTTTCCCTCTACTGAATTCAAAATTCATGCGCGCCTGCCCTGAGCGACGCGCGAAGAAGTAAAACATGGATAAAATGGCCCCAATGATCAAAAATTACTGCCTCAGGTAGGCCTAATATTTCACATAGAAGTGAATATTTAAATTTTGTATCTGTAAATTTCAAATTTTATGAGGCATACATTCGTTTAGCAATCCAAATGTTAGTACTTGGTGCTCACTGGTCCAAGTTTACTTCTCAGTTTTGAGAACCAATTTGTGAGGGTCTCTTCCTAATGGAGACGAAAAATAATGTTATCACTAACTAGAATTGTGATTTTTAATATTGTCGTGTATTGTATTCACGATGTCACGAGGTCACAAAGATCAACACCCCTAAGCCTTAACAAATACACAATGAACAAATAACAAGAGTATAATGGTATTTATAAGTGAAGTATCGACATTGATTCTCTACAATACATCTAGATCACGATCTAGATATATCTTACAAAAAGAAGAAGGGATATAGAAGTTTCTAGAAGGCTCTAGCTATCAACAAGTTTGGTACTTAACTTTTATAAAATACTTATTTGTATTTATGCAATATTACATATCTATGTGTAATATATAACAGTATATAATTATCAGAAGATACAGGCATGCTATAGTTCTTTTTTTTTTGATGTTATTTAATTTATTCTGTTGTGAATCTCCAAAAATATCCCGGTATTCTAATCATTTCACAATTTTCAAAACTAAACAGAATCAACAAATACACTATGAAGATCTACAGAGAGAGCCAGATCCCATAAAGTAGGTATATGCCATAAAAAGACCTTATTTCAACTGGAACAAGCGGAAAACATAATATTTTCCCCTGAATTTTCCTCTGATTAGTTATTGTCATCATATGTTCCTACTCCTTACATGAATGACGATACTCAATACTGCACGGAGTCCAATAATCCACGAATCAACATTATTGTGTTCGTTGTGATTGCGGAGGTTGTATGCCGATGTTAGCCGATCACCTTCGGCCATCCCTGAGGGCCTTGTTTTCTGTACCAGGTTGATGCGGCCACTGCACCCATCCGAAGTCCATCCGAACCAGAATCGCACGATGTGACCATTGCTACCAGCAGGGGCAGCAGGCACTCGGCGGCCATCCGATCAACCGCAGAACTACGTCTCGAGTACATTTCAATACGACCTATAGAGACGCCGGAGTGACATGCTCTTCTGTCGCAATCGACACACATTCGACATCGCTACTAGTACTAACACAGTAAGTACAAACATACACGGACTATAGGATTATTTTGTACACTAGAGGTTGATTGTATGAACGAATAATTAAAAATTAATCAGCTGATTATTTAATTAAATTAGTCAATGTGTGAAATAACTTATTTACCAAGAGAGATTCAAGGTGATTAGCTAATTATTGTGTAATTCACTAATTGTCTGTAGAACCGGGCTTGAACAGTTTTGATAATGTAGTGTAATTACTCTAGTATACTACTGAATCTATATTTAGGATTTTTTTATGTGAACATAAGAAATTCTGGTAGATATGTGGATTTGTCTGATTCATTTTTTTCCATTTCAACAACTCAATCACATATTATTTATTAGACATAATATTTTTCCTCCACTCTGCTTCCTCATAAATGATCTTCCAATAATGCCAATGGTAATTAGCATGCTATTACTTTAAATTTGATACTCATGCATTATTAAATAAATACATTGATGAATAAATACATGGGTGATTTTTTTTTAGATTTTTCTCTCAGACATCATGCATTAACTTTAAAATGTGTTCAGTTAAATTCAAATATTCCCCCCACTCTTTTCCCATTTAGAATTCAGTTTGATATCATAGAGGATAGTAAACCAAATAGATATTGAGCAAAACAAATGTTACACACACACTTTTATTTTGGCTCAGAAAATTTTAGCGTGTTTATTCAGCATTGCGGCACATCAGTATATATATGAGGTATTCCACTTCTGAGGCTGTGTATAAGGAAGGTACCGTTCTGACTGTGACTCGGGACTGATTATTCAATCTCTGGTAAAAACCGATATAATTATAACGGTTGATTGGACCGGTCTTCGTCTGTACACTATACTTTATACTTTGATCAATCATGATTATAATACATACTCAAGTGAACCCTTAATACAAAATACAATCTGAGTACTATCGAACATATCTCAGTTTTTAATATTATATATGATTTTATCTCATGTTTACCCATGTATGCCTATACCATACATTTGCCCATCAGCAAGTGATTTTTGCTGTTGATGTTTTTTTCAGTTAATTTTTTTATATTTGTATTTGTAAAGGCTTATTCTGTATTCAAATATTATTTCTGTCTCATCTATGGATCCCAGGCATCCCTAGGAACAACGGTGGTTACCTCCACCCCCCAAACCCGACATCGTTGTATGGGGAGATCGAATCGATTGAAAAAAATCTATGAATTCCTGTGTATTTTATTCTAATTTTCAGTTCCTGTTGAGCAATTTAATTCAATGCATGAAAATTAGAAAATAAAAACCACAGACATCATCATAATTATTGAATGTTCATCAAGGATCTCAACTTAATAATACGTGTACGCGGTATGTTAATTTATAAAGAGAAGAAACTGTATATTTCCTTCCAATTTCTTTTCTTCTTCTATAAATAAAGGTTATGTGAAAATCGTTCGATCGTAACCTCTGTTCATATTACAAATGACATGTACGTAAGATAGCATCAATAAACATAATGATATTGTTGGTCATCTTCGTTTGTATAAAAACATGGTATGATTATCTTTGGATGAAGATGCATAATCGTTATAATCCCATTATATATCTCACTAATATATACACCATAATATATACCAACACGTTAGTATTCGTAGTTATGTACCCTCAAGCCTCATAACTTCTGTGGTTTCAATATTCAGATATAAAAGCCCCAACTAAATATTTTCTCTTATAGTAACTGCATTAGAAGCATTCTTTCATGCTACGTTCACGTCACAAATCGTTGTTACCACAGGCTACACATTATTGTGAATATAATAAATATTACCTAATATACCCCTATGTACCTTGACGTTATACAACTTTAATACGTCTTATCACTACATTGGTATACGGTTTTGTATTTGGTATGAGTTGAAAAAATATCAAAATCGATGACACATTTTTCTTAGTTACGGTACATCAGCCTAGTTTAAGTGTCGACTCATTCGTCATCCGCTGTGCTGTATGCTTGCAGAACAGTCGATCGTATCCTATTGACAATAATGTAACATGACATAAACCTTGCCAACACGTTGGTGGCCCCCACCCATACTATGTTAGTAGTTATAACTGTAATCAGACGAAATTATATGACATGCATTTTAACTTGTACCTTCACTATACTTGTATTAACGAAAGAAGAAGGTTGGAAGCGACCACCCCCTACAAGATGCCTACAGATACAAACCTACAACCCTACAACTCACACTACCCTATACGATTGACGCGCTGGTGGTTTACGCATTTTTCTTTCGTGGATTCAAATACGTTAGTTTAATGTTACTGGTTTGTATGGATATGAGCAGGGAAGCGACGAAAATCTAATGGCAATTAAAAAGTGGTTCTACTATTGTAAAATGAAATTTGTTGAAGTTTAACAATTTTTCGTATATTATATAAACATGGGTAAAAAAGAAGAAGAATTCACACTGAATCATGGTTTTCGTTATTTTAGGAAGTGAAGCGCGGGTTCTGGATTATCCTCAAGGACAGGCTTAGTACGGGTATGATGCTTACCATCCTATTTCCCCCCCCTAGACAACAGGTAGATAACTGATAGAGAAATCCCACCCTCCCTTCAACAGTGTTGCTACATGGACGTTTATATCATTCATTTTGTATTATAGATCTCATTTATTCATTCATATTGGAATATAATGACGCACTGTAATGATAATTGAGATCTATTAGCGTCGGATGAATGATTAATGAGATTTTAACCCACAGTTAAGCCTTTTTTGAAGGGCTTTGCGGATGTTTTTTTGTTATAATTGTGTTTTTCCTTCTGTATCAGTGTATGTGACCAATAAAAAAAATTTTTAAAAAAATGATGCTGAGATGAGGGTATCTTAGGTAAGGAGAAGGATGGTGGGAAGAAAGCGATCCTGCAGGAACCATTGAATGAACCATACAGGCATTAGCTTCTAGACCATACAGAAAAACCCCACGAAAAGTCCTATAAAAAGCTAGAGACGGGGGAGGGGATCGAATCAAGTCTGATATGTCCCTCACCTCCTGGATCACATGAGGCGAGCGCGTTAGGAACTGAGCTGCATGTGCTAGTCTCAAGGTCTCAAGAATCCATGGGAGTCGATTTAGCGAAATATCAGTTTTTTGGTGATAGCCTTTGAACGGTGTGAGGTATCAAAATTATAATACCTAGGAAACACAGATCCTTTTGATACCTTCAAGATGGTATTAGTTACACTATCCAACTCATATCACATAATTGTCAAGCGTAAAAGGCTGATGAACACATTTTTTGCAATATGTGCTACATAGTTCTAATTTATCCCATCTTGAAGATATTAAAAATAACTGTGTTTCCTTTGTGATAGTATTTTGATATCTTATGCTGTTCAAGAGTTATCACTAAAAACTGATATTTTACTAAATCGACTCCCATGCACTCTTAAGCCACCGCACCCCTTTAATAGCAATAGTGTACATGTTAGAAGGTAACCATTGAAGGAACCATCCCGGCATTAGCCCATGGACTACAGAGGGAAACCACGAAAAAAACTATAGAGAGAGATGGGGGTGGTGATCGAACCAAGTCTGGTATGCCCCTCATCTCCCGGGGATCACCTGAAAAGAACACTTTGGCAACTAAGCTACATGTGCCAGTCTATATAAATTAACCCACCGTACCCCCTCAATGGTGATAGAAAAATGCTAGAAAAGGAACCATTAAAGGAACCGTCTCGGTATTAGCCTGTGAAATACAGAGTGAACCGAGTGTGTACAGAGTGGAACCGTGAACACTCATTCAAAGATGAACGGTGGAGGGGATCGAACCAGGTCTGATATTCCCCTTACCTCCCGGATCACCTAAAGTGGTGCGTTAGCAACTGATCTGCATGTGGTCGTCTAAAGATCGTAATGACAAAAATCCCGTAATGATAATAGCGTACAAGCTAGAAAAGAAAGACATAAACGAATAATAAACAACGAATTAGTCGAACCAGTATGAGATTTTATCGCAGATTTGACTACTTATACAGACTCTTACGCTCTTACTGAGATAACGAATATTTTATATGTATGTATGTATTTATGTATGTATGTTCGTATGTATGTATGTATGTATGTATGTATGTATGTATGCCTATATAATTTATAACTAGGAAAACGCGGGATGCGCGTTGTTAGACGAGCTTAGGGGTATAGAAATCTAGAATGAAAAATAATTTGTCAACCCAATCTACATCTACAGACCTTGGATCACTCCAAACGTTCAAAACCCTTACGAGAATCAGTTATGTCACGGCCTTCCTCTTCATTCATTTCAATCGTTTTGAATTAATTGGTGACACTTGTTGCCAGTGGCGTAACTAGAAATTTTGGGCCCCGGGGCAAAATACTCACATGGGCCCCCCGCCCCCCCCCCCCCTCCCAAAAAAAATATATCAATTCAAATCAAATGATGAAATTTCGATATCACTCAAAATGCAACCTCCATATTTCATGTTCTTCCTTCCAATTTACTATTAGAGACGGTTAAAATACACTCAAAATTATGATTAAAATTTATTCACAATTATGTCATTCTATGAAACAAAATGGTTCTATTGAAGATGAAGATCAAATAACACTTACTCTCGAGAAGGAAGAAAGTGTGGACTTTTCATCAAAATCATGCAGGGACGTCGTCAGGGGGGATTTGTGTATTGGGGGGGGGGGGGGGGTCGCACAGTATACATGAATAAAATAACCACCCAGTTGGACATCTGCCGAGCGAGAAAAGGGGGTCTGGGGGGCATAAGCCCCCCAGCAGAGCCCCGCAGGGATTTTTTTTAAATATGGACATTTTTCAAGAGATTTTTGCGATTCACGAGTGGTTTTGGAGTCATAATTGCATCATCATGGACATTTTCGAAGCTTTACTTTTACGATTTCTCCCAGCAAAGCCCAGCAGGTAATTTTTTTAAATAGAGTCATGTCATTTTTAAGTGATTTTTGATATTCACAAGCGGTTTTGGAGTCCAATGATTGAATCACTATGGACATTACCAAAGTTATTTTTGATAGTATAATCATTATGGTGATTTTCAAAGCTATTTTCGCGATTTCTCCCAGCAAAATTCCCAGCAGTGATTTTTTTTAAATATGGTCATTTTTCAAGTGATTTTTGCGATTCATGAGCAGTTTCGGAAGCTAATAATTGAATCATTATCGAAAAGAAAAAAGGAAGTGTAAAGTAGTGAAGTGTTTACTGATAGAATTCATATATTAATAAGTCATCAACATGCATCATATTTTATTGTGTGTCCATTTGAAGGTCAACATTATATGTTTTTGAAGGAGGATAAGTTATTGGGGGGGGGGGGGAAATGCTGATGAGGGGGCGCACCCCCCCCCCCCTGAGACCCTCTAACGACGGCCCTGCCAAAATGTAGTCAAAGTAACGAGCTCATATTTACTTCAAGTGGTGTAAGTACAAAGAAAAAATATGACAGTGTTTCTGACACGATTCGTATGAAATACTTGTTTAATCAAGTTCAACTTGAATTTTCTCATTGCAGATTTTTTTTAATATTGAAAAGTATATATTTTCAGTTATACAAATACGTTCATTATTTTTCGGTAATCGTTGAAATGCATTTCTGATAATAGCACAGCATGGGCCCCCCGGGACCGTGGGCCCCGGGGCGGCTGCCCCGGCTGCCCCTGCGGTAGTTACGCCACTGCTTGTTGCTATAGATTTAATTGGTTCCCGTAATAGCCTAAATTGATGGGAAAATGCTTTATAAACGCGTTTTCTTCGTTATTTCTCATCCGATTGATGCGAAAAATCTCTCAAAATGTGCTTAATAGTTTCCTTTATATTCGGCGAAAATTTGAGAGGTCTTGAAAAATTTTGATTTTTCAAGTATTTTCCTCCGGGTTATTCTAATGGGGATTTTTGAAATTTCTAAAATTCATAAAAAAAAGTTACCACCCGATAATGCCACAAAACTATACAGATCTAAGTTAGATGAGGAACCATGACGAAAAAAAGTTTGAAGTTGATAGCTGTAGCCGTTTGACCTGTGGAGAACCGACAAAAAAACATAAAAAAAAAACAACATAAAAACGAACACCAATTTTTTCCAGTATGTCAAATTGAATCCTCGCTAAAGCTCGTCTAATTATATATATATATATATATATATATATATATATATATATATATATATATATATATATATATATATATATATATATATATATATATATATATATATATATATATATATATATATATATATATATATTATATATATATATATATATATATATATATATATATATATATATATATATTATATAATATATATATATATATATATATATATATATATATATATATATATATATACATATATATATATATATATATATATATATATATATATATATATATATATATATATATATATATATATATATATATATGAGTGAATATGAGACCTTCATCTCATTGGTAGATTTATATATATATATATATATATATATATATATATATATATATATATATATATATATATGAGTGAATATGAGACCTTCATCTCATGGGATGTAGTGGGATTGATGGTGGGAGCTCGCGGCACCATTCCTGAATTTGTATGCACTTTTCTTGATAATCAAAAAATCCCAAAGAAGGTATTATTAAGAAATATTGTGAACTCAGTTTTGATAGATTTGGTAGGTCTTTTACAGCACCATTTATATTCTTTCAAATAATTTCAATCATTTTAATAATATCAATAATACCTTCTTTTTCTATTACCTTGTTCCATTTTCCTATTTTTTTCATACTTTTGTTATTTACCCTCAATTAAGTTGGTTTTATAATATTTCAGGATTTTTCTGTATTCAATTTTTCATCACTTTTGTAAATAACCATTGTACTATATTGTATTGACTATATTACGCTGTACCATCTTGGTATCCCACTATGCGGACAGCCGTCAATAAATTGTCATCTCTCTCTTACCAATGGAGAAATTCAATAGTGAAGGAAGAAAAGAATGTATGCTTCACTCACATATAAACATGGATCATACCAATAAATAAGTATCGCGATAATTGATTAAAATCACTGTGATTTTAATTGTTTGCCGCAATATATATTTTATTGTTTCAGAGGTGCCAAAGAGGAAATTTAAAAAAATAGTGGAAATGTTCAATTGGAGTGGCAAGCCAATTGTAACTCTCTTCACAATCAATCATAAATATCGAAAATGTAATAATTAATATCATTCTAATAGATATTATTCAGGAGTTTTTAAAGTCTAGCTTTCGAATTTATTATTAACATTTTAGAATGTCGACCGCAGAATTATTCCTACTGGGATTTTCATTTTCATAATTTTTATTTGTTCTCTGACAAAATGACAAAAATGACAAAATATTCATAGATAGAATAACTTTTAAAGGTGAAATATGTATAATTCCCATCTCTACAATCTCACATCTCTCCTCCGCTCCGTTCTTCTCTTCGCGTGGCCAACAATTCACTTGCACTCACTTCATGGTGTACAATAGATTATTATTCAATATTCCTTTCCCTATTCAACAATATCACTTTTCTGAGTTTTCTCCGACTGAATGAGATCATAACATTTGCATATGCATTTTGCACTCCAGACTCTATAGGTTTATTTGTTTATCATACCGGTAGGTCACTATCTTTCAAATTTTGATAACAATTTACACTTTGATACAATACAATTGAATGAGAACTCATGATAATCATCAACACTGAAACTGATCAGAAAATTCAATTTTCACATATTTTGTACACTTTTCGCTTCCGTAATTTTACATTGAGTCTATCAAATGATCTGAACTCCATAAACATTTGCACACATATAAAGAAGATTGATTCAAGAGTATACTGTACGTTTTTTTCCATTTAAACGTGAATGCAAAATTTTTGTTACGAAATTATCAATTCAACATGTATTATAGTATAGTGTGATAAGGTCGATAAATGATTATGTGTTACAGGTGACGCAAGACGCGTTATCGACGAGAAAATGACGCGCTACATGATGTTTTCTCTGCTGCTATTGGCGACTATGAAAATGGCGACATCAAAACCGATTGTTGACCCCGGTAAGAGAAATGAATTCTAATCGCGCAATCGATTGATATAATAATTACCACTCAGCTGCATATAGGGGAAACAGGAACAGAATAACATTGTGATGACTGTACATAATTTTTGACAGATTATGTTTAGAACATATAAGGTGAATTGTGTATTCAGAAGCATAACATATGGTAATAATATATTAATCATGTTAAACAATCAATTTTTCATTTCAAAAAATTAGATTGAATCATAAAATTCTTACGATGTACAACTAGAGTGGGGATCTTTCAAATATTGTCAATAGTAATAAGTATTCAATTTTTTTTTAAAGAAATTATTCTAAATTTTAATGACGATTAGAAGAGAGTAAGAGTGAAAAAGTTGAATATTCGAATACTCAGACCTACAAAAATGCTAAAATTATACAAAAATATATAATTACCACGCAGGCACATCTTATGCACAGTTTGCACAGGCCTACTTTCAGAATATTCCCAACTGTATTAGGTATACTTTATATTGATGAATTACTTTATTTCATTTTACCCAGTTCTTAATTCATGGATTGAAGTAAATATTATCTATAGGTAGACAAGTCTCATTGATGTACATTCTAATTGACTGATATAGGCTATAACCTTCTGATTTAATCTGCTACCGAAATTAAATGTGGTAAATGCTGGTAAAATTTCCACATGATTTCAATTTGTGATTATACCTTATCTCACTCACTTAAATAATTGAAGTTTGTAACATTGATTTGTTGAAAATACCACCAATATATTTTTTCTTGTCAGGTTTGTTTGTGATTATGGGAGTAAGTACATGCAGAGCTGGAGACGGCTACTGCCTCCTTGGGGCCGATTGTACCACTGACGAAGATTTCCTCCCCGACGACGAAAATGGCCACTGCGACGGTCTCCGTAACGCCTTCACTCCTAGCGCTCATTTCATCTGCTGCAAATATAACGCCAAAAACACAACAGCGAAACCAATCAAAGATGTGCACATTACCAGTGACAAACCGACGACCCTTCTTGTAAACAAAACCGAGGATCTAGATCTAATAATAGAAAATAATAACGAAGATTTAATTATTCGAGATGATAAACCTGATTTAGTAATGACAAATGAGCTGCCAGTTAGTAAGAAAGATCACGTTGATATTGATGCCGAGCTCAGTGAAGTAGAATTAAAAGTAAATGTGGGAGGTGGTAAAGTTGATACCCAGGATAAAATAGTCGACCACAAGACCGACTTTTTGCCAGTTGAGAAGGTCAGGATAGCAACAGATTCTCTAAAGAAGGAGGATGTGGTCAAAATCGGGGACAATGGTGGTAAAGATGAGGCACATAATAAAGAGGTTTTTAAGAAAGTGGGAATTATTGAAAAAATTCAATTACCAATAAAAGAAAATGAGAATATTGATATGGCCTTTAAAACTACTAATGGAGAAATTGCAAAGGTACCAGGGGTCGTAGTTTCTGAAATCGCACCTATTGATAAAATGAATACCCATAAGGTAGATGCTGTATTTGGAGATGACGTCAAGAATGATGGAGTAGTTGAACTCCCTACTGATACTGAGGACGATATACATGTGAATGATTGGTCGCCGATTGTCTACACGTTGCAAGATGATGGCGATATGAAAGAAATCGAATTGGATGTCAAAATACCAATGGAATCACCAGGAACGATCAAACTACCAGGCATCAATAAGTCGACACCTGTCTCTATTGGGACAGTAGTTAGTACAGATATCAAATTAGAACAGCTCAACTCTATTAGAAGGCGTCTTCGAAGACGCACCAAGTAGTCCTCACTCATACTTTGTCAAGTTTTTATTCGGCCAAACTATTTACGCTTTTATTATACTGATTGCTAATGTAAAGAAGACATTCGTGTCAAAGTAACACGACAGCAGAGTAGCTCTGTTTATTGCAAATGATATCATGTGTATAAATGAGAAAAATTAAAAATTAAATTATGACAGAAAATATACTTACTCAGTCAAGAGAATTTAAAGACAATGTTAATTAGAAACTATTGAGAAACCTATATCTCATTGCTATATGATATAAAAATCTCGTACCTCTTAGCATTCGTTATTAATGACAGTATTGAATTCAAGCTAACCTTTATAACAATGTTACAAGTCACTCGATATGAGTGATCGATCGAAGTATTGCAGTTGAGTTGTATAGGAATATCCCAAGCTAAACCCAGACGACCAAATACACTTTCACTCACCCTTTCTCCGATTACTAATCACTCGTTTAGTATTTACATTGTATACATTCAGGAAATCCTGGTACATTACTAGAAGACCAGAAGAATGTTTTTATCTGGAAAATTGTCTCTAGATAAAACGCTTTTACAAATATAGCTTCGATATGTTTTAAATCTTACTTTTTACTTTGTTAGTATTTTTTCATCACGTATTCCTCAGTCATTCCAACCCTTTCTTATTATAACTCGTTCCGATGCGTCAACTCTTCTTCCCTTCGTTACGCAAGGCAACACAGCATCTTTGTTGGATCCTGCCGCGACCTTGGACAATCATCGCTCCAACACCTAAGTTAGGTAGTTAGAGAGAGTTCGCTATAGTTGATGATAATATCAAGGAGAGAGGGGTAGAGAGAGCATTTCACTTTCCTTGGATGCTCTTCTCGAACTGGGTCAAAAGCATTCAGTTTTACGTTGCCGTGACGCTAGTTTGGACAGTGGCATTGTAGCTGTAAAGAGAGGAGGCTGCAATGTCATCTATACAACGAATTATCAACAAGTAATCATTGTGCAGGATTAAGGATTAATAAGGACTATCATCAGAGCAATGAAAATTCAGTGTTTTGAGTTAGGTAAGTCATTGATAAGTGATAACTAATTTTTCAGTACTGTATATTTGAATGGATTATTGCATTTTTGAAGAATGAGTTGAGAGAATTATATATATATATATATATATATATATATATATATATATATATATATATATATATATATATATATATATATACATATATATATATATATATATATATATATATATATATATTTTATATATATATTTTTTATATATATATTTTTTTCTCTCCAATCATGTGATTTTAGAATGGTCAAACCCCAAAAGTATTCAACTTTTGAAGTACATTCTATTTCGAAAAATAATATGATCACATTATGAAACATTAATATCCTATTTTCAAATAACACCATTGGTAATCATCATTATTTTGAATAATTCAATAATGTGATGATTATTATAAGTGAATTACTGAATTTGAACGTATTTATTTTGTTATCATTTATTACATATCATCAAGAACGGAATTAATAAATTCCAATTATCACGAATTTATGAATATATCGATAATTTAAAAAATACATAAGAAATGGTCAGTTAGTTATCAATCACTAGCCCTTAATTATTGACTATGAATCAAAAATTATTATTCATTCATTAAACTTATCAATTTATAGTAATCATTAATCAGTTGAGTGTAAGAAAAGCCAGTTGGCCTAATTTTACGGCAAAAATATAAATATTTATTATTATTAAAGAATGATATTCCACTCACATACTGGCCTCGTATATTTCTTAGCAATCCAGAATACAATAAATACATTCCTATTTATTGGCTGTGATTTTTTCATTGCTCAAAAATGTTATCAAACATGAGATTAACTTGAGTCGTCAGAATGCCATGGCATCATTGTCGATAATGCATACTCCGCTCTAATTGTGCTGTCAGTAAAAAAATACACAAGAATTTATTGCCGGTACCGCTTCTAAACGTATCGATAGATTTCTTTCCAAATAGATTACTTTTAACAAATTCAGCGACAAATATAGTAATGGATGAGTAATCTTATAGCAAAATAAATACAACAAATTACTATAATCAGTATGTATAGGCCTACTCCATTTATTCAACCTATATAATTTGGTTTTACCAATGATATTATTATCATTTAATGCGAAATTCATGCAGCTTTCATCAATGTAATATATATAATTAAACAAAAATATAAAATGATCATTTTAAAAATATTTTCTATCAGAATAAGATTACTATAGCTGCATTACAGCAACTAGAACAAAATAATGTGTCATTACTCATTAGCCTATACAGTGTCATTTCCCACGTGAACTAGTTCTTTGGTTTTATTATCATTGGCTTGGTCTTACAAGTATATGCCGTAATAATTAGCCTCATGAGGTATTCTTACATCTCTTTTTGTCTCTAAATTACCTTGTACTAAACATATTAAAACGTTCGATGTTAATGCAATAGCCATAGTAAAAGGCAAGTAATGTATCGTCAATATCCTAATATTAGTAACGAGTATTGTGACGACTATGCTTTTTGACAGGTGAACAAATTGAGCTTTCAAATATTGAAAATCGATCAATCTTTTTTGGTATTCGAAATATTATTTAGTTTGATCATTTCCCTTCGTGGAAATTTTTAATTTATTTTAGTTTTATTGATACATTGCTATTGCTACTTTTCATGAGTCATCCACAAGAACGTATTTTTGTATATATATATATATATATATATATATATATATATATTGGGTTTTAACGACGCACTGTTATGATGACTAAGATCTATTGGCGTCGGTATTATACCAAGTCCAGTCAGTTTTTATCTGAGAGTGTGTGGGAACAAATATAGAATGGGTAACCAGTGTGATAACAACTCTAAACTGTCAGTTAAAGCTATACTCCCATGTCTGTAATTCAGGCACTTGGTAAAATAATGTTTAGCTAAAATTACCGGTATCTACTAAACTATGGTGCAATTTTCTTCCAATGGAAAGATTGTTTTGAAATTCAACTCATATTTCATATGGAAGTGGTTCATGATATAGGAAACATGATTTCAAATATTGAGATTATCATTTATTTTATTATCAAGAGCGATTATGTTAAACTCCCATATGAACTTATGAATCTCATTTTTTTCAAAAATTCTCTCATTTCTGTGATTCAATATTTGATATAGGGCATATTGAAATATATTGATATGGGGCATATTGAGAAACTTCGAAAATCCGGTTGTCATCTATTCAAATTGCACATTCTTCACACTTCACTTATCATCTGATTATTCATACTACCAAAAACAAAAATGTCAATTGAATCTGAAAGTCACTTTTAAATACAATACAAAATATCACACATACAAGTTGAAACTTGTTTGATTTCATAATTTTTTTCTCGTCGACGTTATTATTTCAAGATGGTAGTTCGTTGCTGATCTTATACCTGGATGCAATGCACTTCTTCGGCCAGTGAGATGCATTCGAAGGTCAGTCTCCGCCACACAAAGCCCTGGCAGTGAAATATAAACACACACATACACACAAAGCACATGGACTATCAGATGCATCCAAATAAAACACGTTATATAGAGGCGTGACATACTTTCATTGCAGGCTTGAGGCAAGGGAGAAATCAGAATTAGATTTTGCCTGCTTATTTCAACGTCTTATCTCTATATATTCTGTAGTTACTTTCTCTACTAGTGTATTTATAAAGTGTTCAAAATAATTAAAAACAACGTTTGATCCGGATCATTTGAGATAATTTTGTATTCATTTCCAGAGATTCAACACAAAATACGATTTTTTTAAATCCTGGTTTGGGAGGTTTGATGCTTTGCGGTTGAGAGGGTATGTGACATGGTACCATGGTCACGAGCTATCAGGTTATAGAATGTGTATTCCAGTACAGATAATGGACATGTGGATATGCAATTATTTTGATAACAAGTAGTTGCAGGTAACGATTTAACAACACGCCACCTTATCCGTTTCTTAGTCATAAACTCAGTCATAAATGTGTATGTCCTCTGTACTAGATACCTTTACTAGATTTTTTTTTATATATTTTCTAGATATTTTAGCACGATAAAATATATCTTACTAGATTTTAGTACGAGCACACGAGTTATTACACATTTACCTGATCGTTTTTATTAAGAACAACTTTACTATATTTTATTCCGAATATCTCTTGAAAATTGAAGAATCTCCATTAATTGAGATTATTTAAGATGAACCTAATTAAATTGATCAGTATTTTTCTCACTGTAGTGCAAAAGTCTTCCTGCAAGAGATGCAAACAAGCTAATCAAATTCTATAATAATCAAGTAACTATTCTCAATTGTCTTATTCTAAGAAATGAATCCATAAGTGACTAACCAAATCACAGAAGAGGCTGTGACATCTTATCCAGGATGGCCCATGGACCACTTACGCAACGGCAATTGCTGTGGCGTCGCCCTGGCGGGAAAATCCCGGACACTTTCTCTCATGTTTATATATCATGCAATACAACAAATCATTCGGATACACTAATAATATACCAAGGATGGATGCATACGTCAAATATGTAGCAATCGAAGCGAAGACATTTAGTAGAGGTATATGTCCGAAGACTAATACTTTAGTTAAGGACGACTTTGATATGATGCATCTGCCATAGTTGATCCATTAAAGGGATACAGTAATTATAGATTAAACATTTAAATTAAATTTGATTCCAAGAAACAAGGAGGGTGAACGATTAGTATGATTTTTAATCATTATGGACGTCATACACTTATAAAATACCTGTTTCCTTCCAAGAAATCTAGATATCAATTTCGCACTATTTTAAATAGAACGTAATTCGATTTTTAAACTACTTTTATGAAGAGATTACTTTTTCATATCGTTTTTAGAAGGGTCACTAGAACTTCTTGTTAGTTTTGATGTACAAATAGGGAAACTAGGATGGTGTGTCGTCGCTATAGTCTATACTAGAACGCCTACCATGTATCCAAAAGATTGAGTCGAGCAGTGAGTGCCGCGTGGGTATTGGTATAGTGACCTGAAAAAGAGAGTCGAAAAGATTTGTTCAGTCAAAACAATATTATAATTTAAATATTCTTTACATTTAGAAATTTCTTTTATAGGACAAAGGATTTAAGGAAGTATTTTTTTGTTTGAATGGATACTAGCTTTACGTCTCCCTTCCTTTCAAGCTAAGCTTTACTAATCATAATTTAAATTATATATTCTAAGAAAGGTGTAATAACTAGGCTTCATAAAAACATAAAGAACCATAAGATTAATGTTTGCCCTATTTTCTTTCTACAGGAATTTTCATTTGCTGGCTCAGTACACTTCCATTGCTCATACTAGCGACTGAAACAACTTCGTCAAGAGAAAAACGTCAAGGTAACACTAATATAAAAGAGCTCATACAAACAGAATAATCGAAATGATAAACTAAATCAGATGCTGGTACCCATACTTCAGCCTGTGATGATACCTTTAATTTGTATTATCGACCATGAGGAGGTCACCGGCACAGGTAGCTGAGTGGTTAACGCACTTGCTCCATGTGACCTGGGAGGTAGTAGGCATGTCGGACCCGGTTCGATCCCTGCTACCGTCTATCTTTCCAGGGTTTTTTCGTGGTTTCCCTCTGTAGTCTAGGCTAATGCCGGGATGGTTCCCACAATATAGGCCACGACCGCTTCCTTCCCACTATCCTTCCCATTACCCATATAAACCTTCATCTCATCATCCCATCATCTCATTAATCATCCATCGACGCCAATAGATCTTAGTCATCATTACAGTGCGTCGTTAAACCCAATATATAAAAAAATGAGGAGGTTAAACCCTAGTTTGGGTTTTAAATAATTGTTTCAAATGTGTGTTTTCATATGTATACATTGGTAACGGGCAAATTACCAACTGATAATACTTGAATGAACGTGAGTGAGGGTGCTGGACTTGTGATTGTAAGCATTGTCAGATAGCAAATCCTCACCACCTTATCATAGACAATGAATTCGCATAAGCTTGATAAAAGATAATCAATCTATATTTATTGATTATCAATTCAAATATTGTATGGGTTTCTAAATCCACATTTCGATATTTTTTCACACACCATTTGATTAAACTGTTATATTTTAAATCCAAACTCAACCATATTAATAATAAATAACGAAGTAGTGTACCACGAGAACTGTATTAGACCCTAACTGTTGGACGTGTACATACCATATGTACCATATGTATTCAACCATATTAATTTTTAACGCCATTTTTCTAAATTATAGTTCAAAACTTTCTCAAGAAATTGACACGTTGATCTCAAAATCGGTGATCATCCTATTAATTAGTAAATTATTTTCAAAAAAAGTTATTTCTCGGTGCAAAATGACCTAGTTGTCGACGTACCTTATACAAAATATTCAATTCAAATGCTTTTTCCGTTGATGTTGTGTTTCTTTTGGTTGAATATGTTATGAATTTCGAAATCAACCAACACAAACAGAGTAAAACATGAAAAAGTTGGAAACTAATCTTAATTACGCTCATGCTCATCCTAAGTACAAAATAAATCAAATTCATCTCAAATTAGAGACTGGCTAGCACGTTGAATCGTCGTTCAATAAGAACAGGTACAATAATAACCCTCATTCTCATCTTCCCATTATCACATTCCTCAATCACTGACGCCGATCGCTATTGATCATCAGAATAGTGCGTCGTTAAACCCAATATAATTTAAAAATGTACTCACTGAACTAAAACATTTTTCTCATTAATAAATCTTCAACTCCAATGTTAACAAGCGATCAGCAGTCACCTGTAGGACACAAGTAAATTAGAAGTACCACGCAAAAACTAAACATGCAGATTTGAGTTCTCTCATCACGTATTCACTTTCTTTCTATCGTGCTGTATTTCCTAATTGGCTCCAAACACAAGCAAGCGGTGGCTCAACATCACGTCATACAAGTTGGAGTGTCTGAATGTTGATTGTTGTGAGCGTTCGAATCTTAGATCCATGTCCGCATACTGTCACCGAAGCGAAAGAGAGAGTTTTACCTCCGATTCTGTTCGACCCGTTGACACACTTCGACTGTCGTTAAACTGTATCCACCCACAACATTTATATCACCTGATAACTTTCATCACAATGTCATTTCATGAATAATACAATATTTTAGGAAGGTTTTGAAGGTTTTTGACCTTTGAATAGTAATTCACAATAAAATATGTATTGAACATATATGTTGAAAATTGATCTTTTTGTACGTTTTCATTACTATTCAGTTGTGTATCGTGGATCGATTTTTTTTTAAAAATATATATATATTTTATATTGGGTTTTAACGACGCACTGTAATGATGACTGAGATCTATTGGCGTCGGATGAATGATTAATGAGATGATAGGATGATGAGATGAAGGTTTTAGGGGTAATGGGAAGGATAGTGGAAAGGAAGCGGTCGTGGCCTATATTGTGGGAATCATCCCGGCATTAGCCTAGACTACAGAGGGAAACCACGAAAAACCCCTGTAAAGATGGACGGTGGCGGGGATCGAACCGGGTCCGATATGTCCCTTCACCTCCCGGGTCACACGAAGCAAGTGCGCTAACCACTCAGCTACTGTGCCGGTAAATAAAATGTGCATAATCATTGTGTCATTATCATTAAGTTGAGTATCGGAAGACTGAAAATGATCTCGAAATTGCACTATAATCAACGTATTCATTCGTAGCCTACTCATACGACTACGATTGGGCGCCGTCCGGTTCGTCATGGGGTCAATCAGACGAGTACAATCCAAGAAGCGGAGGAACGTCCGGAGCGGCGTCGACAGATGACGACGCTGAATCAGGACGTCATCTTTTCGCTGGCCCAGACAGAAGACAAACACTTGCCACTATCACAGAGACGCTGGGTGAGTTCTAGGTTTTTAAACGCACTTGTGTGTTTTCACTGAAGACTTAAATCGTCGAATGCGTAACCTAAAAAAATGGATTTTGACCCATTTTTATGATTAGGCCTACCATAATATTATAATTAAAATAATATAATATATTGTAATATATGTATTATGATTATATAAATTTCTCATCTAGATTTCAAGATAGGTATAAAAAAGAGGAATATTACTAAACGGTTAAATATAAAATCATTGAAACCATTGGCTACATTTATCAGACTGTCGGAAAACGGTGTATCCGAATCGTTTCAGCCGCAAACAGTTTGGACAAGATAATAACATGTCGATTTGGGTCAGAAACTATCCAGTTCCAACAAGCTTCAAGATGCATTTTGACACCGTCAAATAGCATCGAAAATGTGTGATAAACAGGCCAAAACGGTTTGATGCTAATATAACAACGCGGTGTATAAGTAAGCAAATATGACAAGCGTTTTCGATTTTCAATCCATTTTGACAGGAACAATTCAAGGTATTGTGACAAATGTGAATTATTTGAACCCTTTCAAACTAAATAGATTCGACTGAACCGTTACTCAGCTGTAGTCGTTGAATATAGCGGGTATTTTTTTCTCTAAATTTTTAGAAGGAATTAATAAAATTATATTTTTCTCACATGCAAACATGGCAATTGCTTACTATTGCAATCCTTGCAAACATAGCAATTCCAATTACTTAAAAATCTCACCTTTTATTCTGTGAAAAAATGCTGAAAAATATCTCCATTAGAATATAATTTGAGGTTGAATGAATGTGATATTTAAAATTATTCCAAGTTCCTTATATTTGAAGCCAAACTTTAGAGACACACTTTTAATGTGTCTTATTTTAAACAATGACTAGAGCTTGTCAAATTATTTTTATTTATTTCTAGTTAATTTAATGATTTCAAATCTTTTCCAAGGATATTATACCAAGCCTTTAGTATATGTAAATCTCTGCATGTAGAGAGATTATTGTGATGAAGCCAAGTCAACAATTTTAAGAGAAAAGATAACACGCACTCAAACATGAAGGTTGCAGAGAAACTTATCAAGGTATAAAATAGGACTCAATGGTTTGAACGAGAATAATTTCCAAGATATATTATTTAGAGCCGGTTTCACCTAATGAAATATAAAATGATTAATTAGAAGTCTGGGTGAGAGAATGACATATGTGACCCAGGGCGAGGGTGATAACAAGTCAGTTCACTAATTATTGCTTAATACACTAATCATCAGTTGGTAAAACCGCATGTTGGTCGAACATTATATTGTATAAATATGTTCAGTAAAATCTTTGTGAAATGATTCAAAAAGAATGAAAATTGGTTATTTCATAAGACTGCTTGAAATGTGGTATTTGAAAGATTTGTAGTATTCTCTTTTAGATCAACCTACTCAGCTAAACCTATGTTCACTTGTTATACTTGTATACTTTATCACACATTTCTTCGTGCCTTGGTTCAATAAATTTGCCTTTTACTACCGTTTCTAGCCATTTCTAGTAATTCATTGGATAAATTGTCTCGCCCATTAGGTGCTATCAACACCGTCGGGAGGTACTTGGTGAACATGACGCGTGGAGGTGCTGAAAACAGTGGTGACCGTGTCGACGACGTACACGCCGCCCCCAGCGAGGACCTACCCGGCGCTTTGTACACGATCAGCAAGAACGTCTTGGGGCGCAATGTCACAGACACGATAGCACCTCTCGTTAGGGGTATACCACCTCTTGGCAAGGTGGTACTGCCTCCTGGGGCTGTTGAACCAAATGGCGGACCACGACAATGTACTACACCTAGTGGTGGTCCAGGCTATTGTGATGATCTGAGTACGTGTCCTCAACTTCTTCTCGATCTTTCAAGTCTGAGGGATTCGATATGTTTCAAGAGTTTATTCGTACCGGGAGTTTGTTGTCCAAGACGACCTGACCAATCGTAAGTTTATATCAAGTCAATTGATTTTAATATATTTATTTGAAAATAATGATAAGCCAATCTTTTTACTGAACTCAAATATAGTCAAGCGACAGCTCAATGGAGACCGAAGCGAGAGAGGAGTCCATGTGTACACAAAGCACTTCAACAAATTAAGATGGAATTTTTGAATATTGAATCTCTGAAAGTTTTGGAAAGTCTGGAATCTTCGAAGATTCATTATGGTGTGTTAATTTGTTCTGATTGGTTGAGACTTCGTTCTGGTATCCACGTAAAATGTTAAGCCTAAAACAGACCTAGACTGTAAACACTATAACAAACGTACTATCTCGATTTCTTACATTTTTCGTCGTTAACAATCATGATTGATCTTTCGCTGGTGAATATGTTTGGCTTGCTCTATAAACACATACGCCAGAGTGAAATGAGTGAAGTATTTTCAAGTAATTATATTATCAAGAAGTTTTTTCAAAGCCTACCAACAAATATCATTTATAATATTAAATTAAATCAGTTGAATTATTTAAATTAAATATTTGTTTATATATACATATATATATATATATATATATATATATATATATATATATATATATATATATATATATATATATATATATATATATATATATATATATATATATATATAGAGAGAGAGAGAGAGAGAGAGAGAGAGAGAGAGAGAGAGAGAGAAAGAGAGAGAGAAAGATATTGATTTGATTCTCGGATTATTCTAGTGTAAATAACTTTATTTAAATATATTGGCGACGTTTCGAGTCAAATTGCATTGCTCATTTCCAAGCTATAGTGAAGATACATTGAAATAAAATGAAATAAGATAAATAAAATGAATATCTATATAACCAACACTTGTGAAAGCATGCACGAATCAATATATATATATATATATATATATATATATATATATATATATATATATATATATATATATATATATATATATATATATATATATATATATTCGTATATTATATTTGTTCTATTGTATTTGTTCTATAAATTATATTGAATAATGTGTTATGCACTTTTGGAAACTGAAAAAATTTCATTTGTTTTTTGAAGAAGTTTGATCACAGACAGCGCAGTTCTGATGTCAAAGCTCATTGATTTTTTTTTTTTTTATTGGGTTTTAACGACGCACTGTAATGATTACTAAGATCTATTGGCGTCGGATGAATGATTAATGAGATGATGGGATGATGAGATAAAGGTTTTTATGGATAGTTGGAAGGATAGTGGGAAGGAAGCGGTCGTGGCCTATATTGTAGGAACCACCCCGGCATTAGCCTAGACTACAGAGGGAAACCACGAAAAACCCCTGTAAAGATGGACGGTGGCGGGGATCGAACCGGGTCCGATATGTCCCTTCACCTCCCGGATCACGAAGCAAGTGAGCTAACCACACAGCTACTGTGCCGGTTAGCTCATTGCTTTAATTTAAAATAATTAAACTGGGGTGGTAAGATCGCTTTTGTGGTGCCTCATCCAAATAATTGAATGGCACTTGGCAAATATTTGTTACTATTTCTGTATGCTAAGTTTATTACGGTAACTTGAATTCTTAGAATCTAAATTGTCAAATTGAACTCTTTTCTTTGTATAAGTTTTATTTACAGCTATATCCTGAGTATTCACTATTTGAATATGGGTATAAGATTTCATCTATTTTTGATAAAATAGTTGTTAGGTAGTATTAAAACAACCTTGATCAACCAACGAGTCACTACTTCTAAACTGGTATTAATTATGTATTATAATGTACAGCTATTACAGGTTTATCTTGATTTTGTATGGTATATTTGTAAAGCACTCGTGCGACAGAATATATAAAAAAACTTTCATAGGTACCCGTTTGGGGACGTTTACCGTTAATGCTAATTCAGACGAATCGCAATAGTCTAATATTCTTACCTTACTTTGCTTGCGGCTATATGTCCATCCTTCCATGACAAGATGGCCATGGATGTTCATCAAGACCACCCGATGAAACCTTGACTTGAATTGTATTTGTCAACCAATTCGCAACAAAATTATGGTTGATTTGTCTGAGATCATGAGATAAGGGGAAATCCCGGAGTTGATCTTACATAATGGCACTAAATGTAAGATGGCGAAATAGTTAATTCGCATGATGCATTGCGATGCTGGAGATTCCAATTCTTGAATCACTAGAAGTTTGTTTCTCATTATGTAAGAGAGATATGTGTTGATTTGACGTATTAACTCATATCGATAATTATTTCTTCCATCTCTTCAACCAAGACTTTTTGGTATGAACTTTATGATTCATTTAAAGCAGTTTTATAAAATGATATTGAAGTATTTTCATGCGGGAGAAATGTTGTTGACCGGACTTCATGGTCTCGAAACATTTCTTCTTCACACGAAGAATTGTGTCTAATGTAAACTTGGAGATTTCCTATATGATATGGGCATAATTTAATAAAGGCATATGATAAGGGCAAGCTAACTTTAAGTGAACCTTTCAATCAATCATAGAGATATGATATATTTCCAATGATGTGTAATCGATGTATATATATATATATATATATATATATATATATATATATATATATATATATATATATATATATATATATATATATATATATATATATATATATGTATATATAAATATGTTTATTCATTCATTTATTTATATTGGGTTCAATTACGCACTGTACCGATGACTACAACCTCTCGGCGTCGGTGAATGATATTATGAGATGGTGGGGTGATGAGATGAAAGGTTATTTTGTTAGGCGTTTTTGGATGGTGGGAAAGAGTTGGTCGTGGCCTGTTGGTAAGGAACCATCCAGTATTGACCTGAACGACAGAAGAAAACCACAAAAACCCTTGTCAGGATGGTCGACCATGACAGGAATCGAACCTCGGTCTCCTGACGGTTATTAACCACTCAGTCACTCTTCTCAGTATATATATATATATATATATATATATATATATATATATATATATATATATATATATATATATATATATACATATATATATATATATATATATATACAGTATATAGTATATATTCATATATATATATATATATATATATATATATATATATATATATATATATATATATATATATATATATATATATATATATATATACCATGAGAGAAGAAAATCGACTTCCAATTCAATATTCAATCATTGTTGAAACACTCACTGCAAGTGATTATGAATATTCGATCGAATATTCAAATATTTAATGTTTTTGAGAGATGCGATTTTATTCCAAATTGTAAATCTTGTCTTGTAATATAATTGTTCCTTCTAAATACTACAGCTCTTCAAATTCAATTGGGAGATTTGAATGTGGAACATTTGTGGATGAATTTCTTCGTTTGTGTACTCAAGTATAATCCAGCGAACTAAGAATAATAAACTGATACATTCTTAGACAAAGAACAGTTCGATTTGTTGTTTGTCTTTTATATTCTAAATAACCTAATTCTTTCACAACTTGTTCCTACTTTCAGTAAGTTCAACAGAAAATAAGAACATGATTGAGCGCTCGAAACTTTTTTTTTCATCAACTTCGAAACTTGATACAAAATCATTGTTTCCCAGTTGAGGCTATGGATGAAAGATCGGATCGTTCGGTCGGATCACAACTAGGGTAATCTTACCACCGAGATAATATTCAGTCAACAAACAATAATCGTTGAGGTAACAATTTCATCGATAGAAAATAATTCAGTAAGTCACCCCACTTTACGGTACCACAAACCAAACTTCTCTCAATTTGATATTTCGACCATTTGGTATTCACATATGCATTCTTATAATTTAACAATCTGTCAAAAAATGGTCTTCTGTCACATTGGTATTTCGACATAACTGCCTTTTGTCAGAACGATTTTCGCTGGGATGTCTTTCAACTGATCAATATTTCGACAATTTGACGTGCACTCGTTAAACACCATTGAGAACAATATTTATTCTTGTAATTCCCTATTAAGGTTCGTGACAGAGCGCCCGAAGCCAGTGGTGTTGAAGCCAGTGACGGCTAAACCAACTAGGCGCCCCACAATTCTCCAGACGACTAACAGGTACACGACTGAGCGGTACACCACTGAAAGGCATACGACTCCAAGACCGACGACACAGCGACCGACGACTGTCAAGCCGGCAGTGCAGCAGACTGTTGTGCCAGATGGAGGTGCGTTAACCAGTACCATTGTACCATAGATATACAACAAAGAAAGTTCACGCTTATGGCAAAACGATAGTCAATTTCCCGTACACATCTCAGTGACGGTATTCGTGGTTTCTTGCGGTCAGTTCAGATTCAGAACCAAAGGTCCCATTTTCTTGTCGCTATTTAGCGAATTCCCTTGTGAACTAGATGTAGATAAGAGTGGCTACGGTACCGGTGGCATTGTTGAACTTACAATATCTATAATGTTCATGTAAAACAAATGCAACTGCTAACATAATAATTCCACTGAGCCGTGTATAGCATTGTATAACATTGTTGTTTCATATATAGTTCGATATAAAAGCGATAGTTGCGCTACAGGCAATCGGGACCCTGAACTCAGATTCTGACCCCGGAAATATTTCACTTTGAAGACGCGAGTCAGTACACCTTATTTATATTATGATAAAGTATGTTGGTATCACTCAAGATTCATTGAGGGTTGCGTTCGTTTGCCGCTTCTTCATGGTGACTTCACTCAACTCTAAAACACGTTCCATTTCCTGAGTACTCTTCTTAGAACGAAAGATCGCTGCTCTACCTAGTGTTGTTTTGTAGAAACTTTGAAGACCTTTACCATTATACCTTATATATACAATTTAGACAGTTCACGCTTATGACCGAACGAGATTCAATTGCCCGTACGCACGCCAATCCCTTTACCTATGTACGCAATTAGTGTGACTTTCCGCATGCTACAAAGCACGACAAGCGGGCTGGCGATAGCCAAGCACAATCCACAATTCAGCAGCTCTACAAAGTATTCACAATCTATAAAACCATATACCGATTGGCAGCCATAGGCAAGGTAATTGGAGGCGTGTACGAGAAATTGAATCTCGTGTCAATTAACTAATGGGTGAGCTGTTCCATATATATATGTGTATATATATATATATTATATATATATATATATATATATATATATATATATATATATATATATATATATATATATATGTATATATATATATAGTAGAGGTATATGTCCGAAGACATATATATATACATATATATATATATATATATATATATATATATATATATATATATATATATGATTTCGATAGCTTCCTGGTTGACCACCAGTAGGTTATTATAATTAATGATTTTTAAAACTGTTTAAAAATCATTAATTAAAAATCATTAATATATATATATATATATATATATATATATATATATATACGAGTGTAACTAAACGAAATGATGATAACTGACTCCCCTAAGTGCATCACTTCAAGTGGAACTGTTGGAGAATGCACTGAGCTACTGGAACAAAAAATTCTTTAAAAAAATTGGTGAAGTTTTATGACGTTCAGAATATCCAAAAACAGGATCAATATAATCTCAAGTATGATGCTTCATTGTACAAACTATAATGATGCGATTCCCATTAAACTTTCACTATATTTCATTTAGCATTAAATTACTGTGGTCATCATATCATTTTAATTTTGATAACATATAATTTTGTTATCATCCACAATTTCACTCATTCATGATTTGTATAATTATTATAAAAATTATGAATGAGTAACATTAATTATTATAACAACCCAATAATAATCATTGTTATAATATTAAATGTATACATTTGAGCATGCCATCAGATGAAAATCTAAATAGCAATTATTAAAGTGTATTATTTTATGTACAAATAATATACACAGTATAATATACTCAAATAATTTTGCCCTATGAGATTAGCAAGCAATAGTGCAATGCCGTAGCTTTTCATCAGATAGAAGAATAAACCGTTTCTTCTGATCTAGAATGTGGTCAGCCGGAGGTGCCTGGTTTCCGCGTGGTGGGTGGAGAGGAGGCGTTGCCTGGAAGATGGCCCTGGATGGCAGCTATCTTCCTCCATGGCCAGCGGCGGACTGAGTTCTGGTGCGGAGGCTCACTGATTGGACCACGGCATGTGCTGACAGCGGCTCACTGCACTCGGGACACCCAGCAAAGACCGTGAGAATACGAATATCACGCTTATATCGGTCACATTATTGTTATTTGAAAAAGAAAGGGAAAAAATTGTCGATATATGGTCTCTTTCATGTCCATGTTACTTAACTTAACTCAATGACTAAACTTAATAACATTCACCAAATAGGCCACGCTTTCACATCAGCCGAGTTGGTTTAATATTGAAAATATCTCGGTAGAGGCTTATATGGTTATGTTTTGAACAAAATTAAAGACAGTTTTTCATTAGTTCACTCTTTATTTCTTGGAGTGTGATATTGATTCATATTTGAAGATATATGTTTCAGGAATATTTGATGGAGGTGCCGGGTTTAATTGGATTTTAAAATCGTCTAGCTGATCAGCTCCCTGTTTCTTGTTTTATAATTTTCTATTCAGCACAACAAAATTATCCTAATAGTGTTCGATGAGGTGATTTTGATCCAGTGTGTTTCAACATAACTTCTCAGTTCAAATACATTAATTTTCCAGATTTTATTCTGCATTCGGTGGAGGTGCCGGGATTGACACTTCTTTTTATTGTGAATCAATCAAACCACTGACTATACTTTTCTTAGATTCAACGCCCGCCAGTTCACTGTGCGTCTTGGTGACATAGATCTCAAGCGTACGGACGAACCATCGTCTCCGGAAACCTACAATGTCGTCCAAGTGCGCGCGCACGATCGCTTCAGCCGCGTCGGTTTCTACAATGACATCGCCATGTTGGTCTTGGACAGAGATATCAAGAGATCTCGCTATATCATTCCTCTCTGTCTGCCTCAACCACAATATCGCAATGAGTTGTTCGTGGGAAACCATCCGACGGTTGTCGGTTGGGGAACGACATACTACGGGGGAAAAGAGAGTACCGTACAGAGGCAAGCACAGTTGCCGGTCTGGAAGAATGAGGAATGCGATCGCACGTATTTCCAGAGGATAACGTCGAATTTCATTTGTGCCGGATATAAGGAAGGAGGAAAAGATGCATGCCAGGTAAATATATGAATAGGTTTCACAAATTATCTCGGTACTGGTAGGCCTATAGTTTGAAACATGGCATGAAATATTATGATGAGAAATAATATAAATATTGACATTACACGCTCTCAAAAATTTAAATGAAGTGATTAGACCGCCGCCCGAATTTCGAGCCTCGGCTCATTCAACAGGATGAGATTGGAATGCAAATTGTCTGGACATCAGGATTTGAATATATAATAACTTGTTTGATTCGACCACTCAATTCAATTACGAAAATATTTTGATAGAAGTTTTGGAAAATGTATGTGTTTATGAAAGAATAACATATAAAGATTGCTTCTTTGGTATCCTTCCACATTGTATCAAGTAACTCAACCTAACCAATCCACTCATACTATTTTTTATACCAACTTGAATTTATTATTTTCATACAAATTTCACCTCGAATCAATATGAAACTTTGTAGGCCTACATGCTTTTCATTTTTTTTTTTTTTATGAATACTTACTTTGAAAACATTTAAAACCATTTTTTTCCCAGTTTAAGCTGAAAATACCAAGGTAGGACCGTTCGATCAAGGGACCACAAGGCAATCTTCTGATACCTCAAACCAAAAATAATGTTGAGCACTTGAAAAATTGTGGATCAATTTCCAGGAATGTTTAATAATTACCTCATTTGTATTATTGAGAAGGAATATTTCATCTTTCTAATCATCTCCATCTTCTTTTTGATCGATTCTTCTTTAATATCTCATTAACTGCACGTTTTAAGCCCGGCCTTTCATAAACATAAGGTATTATACTTGAAAACCTAATTTGGTTTTTTAACTAGCAACAAATACGGGATTTCCATGAAAGTAGAAAACCACTAGGTTTGGTTATAAACGTTTACATGGGGTACGTATTGCCGTTCTGCACCTACACATTTGCATTTGCATTGTACTTACGTTTGCAAGGTACAAATTTGCAATCATAGTTGTTTTCACGATTTTCATGCACCAGTCGTGATATTTGAAATTGTTTCTTGTAAAATTAAAACAGCTGAAATCATTTCATTGTAATTTACACCAATTAATTTAAATACCCACTCACTTTGAACTTATATACTTTCTCCCTCTTATAGATTCGGAGGCTATTGCAGTCAAGTAAATTTGTTGCTTACTATGTATCGGAGCATAATCGCTCAGAATAATTGAATCTATCAAGTTAAATTATTAAAGTGATAATTAAAGATAACTTTACAAAAAATCGTGAACATTTTAGATTTTGTTGTGCCATAAGTGGATAACACTATAAGCTACCGGACAGAAGTTACATTCAAACTTTCTCACTCTCGATTGAAATTGATATTTTTGTTCTTAAGAATAAGTGTTTTCATCATTGGATCATGGTGAGCAAAGACTTCCATCCTTTTTGAATCGGGTCTTCTTTGTTTTTCATAAGCAATCCACAGGTCGCAATGCAAAGCCGAACCACATGACACTTTTTCTAGGCATCACTATAAGACTTAGGTCCGGTATTACCAAGGCCCGGTATTACCAAGTCCAGTTAGCCTCTATCTGACAGTTCAAACTTGTTATCACCATGGTTACCTGTGGTATTTGTTTTCACCAACTCTCAGATAAATACTAACTGGACTTGGTAATACCGGGCCGGCCCGGTATTACCAAGTCCAGTTAGCCTCTATCTGACAGTTCAAACTTGTTATCACCATGGTTACCTGTGGTATTTGTTTTCACCAACTCTCAGATAAATACTAACTGGACTTGGTAATACCGGGCCCAAGTCCAGTAAGCCTTTATCTGACAGTTAAAACTTGTTATCACCATGGTTACATATGCTATTTGTTTTCACCAACTCTCAGATAAATACTAACTGGCCTTGGTAATACTGGGCCTTAGACCCACGCAGTTCTGACCTTTGGGTGAGATACATTTTTAAAAAATGTAGGTTGAAATTGTGCAATTACCATGATAATATAACGTTGCAAAAGGGTGAACAATATTTTTATCCGAATTTTTATATTTTTATATGTTGTAAGGAAATGACAGACTATTTGACCAGTTAATTGAAAATCGGATGACTTTCAAAACCAAGGTGCGTAGATTTTGAGTAGATTTCATTCCGCTTACACAAACGCATATGCACAACGCATAATGCTGCATTTATCTAAAAGTGAAACTATTATAAAATTTGTTTTGAAACTTGTCAAGTATTCTCTCATTTCCTTTCAAGATGTCTCAGTATTCACTATTTTACTTAGTACTGAATATTTAGAAACAAGAGAATCCTATAGATTCCATTTATTCACTGCTTGCATAACGACACTCATTTTGTTGAATGTTCATTATGTTCTCGTTATGTTCATTATGTTGAAAGGAAACGACAGAATATTTGACCAGTCTATTGAAAATCGAATGAATTTAAAAACCAAAGTGCGTAGATTTCGAGTAAATTTCATTCCGCCTACACAAACACATATGCACAACGTATAATGCTACATATTTACCTAAAAGTGAAACTATCATAACATTTGTCTTAAAACTTGTCAAATATTCTCATTTCTCATTTCCTTCCAAGATATCAAATATTCACTACTTTACTTAGGCCCGGTATTACCAACGTGGGAGTAGCTTCAACTGGCAGATAAAAGTTGGTATCACCATGGTTACCTGTGATATTTGTTTTCATCAACTCTCAGATAACTGCTAACTGGACTTGCTAATACCGGACCTTGGTACTGAATATTTAAAAACAAAAAATCCTAGATTCCATTTATTCACTACATGCATTTATTAACACTACGTGTTCATCATGCTGAAAGGAAATGACAAAATATTTGACCAGTTTATTGAAAATCGGATGACTTTCAAAACCAAGGTGCGTAGATTTCGAGTAAATTTCATTCTGCTTACACAAACGCATATTATGCACAACGCATTCACCTGAAAGTAAAACTATTATAAAATGTGTCTTGAAACTTTTCAAATATTCTCTCATTTCCTTTCAACATATCACAATATTCAATACTTCACCTACTACTGAATATATAAAAAAAAAATATTCACTACTTCTATAACGACACTTTATGTGTTCATTATTTTGACAGGGCGATTCTGGAGGACCGCTGATGTTGAAACGCGACGGCCAGTGGATGCAAATAGGCGTCGTCTCGTTTGGCAACAAGTGTGGTGAACCTGGCTATCCAGGCGTCTATACTCGAGTCACAGAATACATGGACTGGATCAAAGACAATATGGTGACATGAAGAGATGTAGCCATTCACATCGTGACATCCTTACCACTCTAAGATCAGGCAGTTCTGATATCAAACTGGTAGACTTGGCATACTTTTGAGATCTAATTGGTAAAGCTTATGATTTTAATTGTTCTCGTTGTTTCGAAGTTTCAATACCACATGATTTTACAATATTATGTGAGTGACTTCTCACGTAGAATATGTTGAACCATTATGCCATAGATTTGTATTAATTTATAATGTTTCGAAACGGAAAATATCTTACAGAAACATGGATTTGGGTTAAAGCTATATTTACATATATATATATATATATATATATATATATATATATATATATATATATATATATATATATATATATATATATATATATATATATATATACATACGATTACTTTATATTATTTGAAATGAGTATATTCAGTGAATTATCTACAGTTATGATACCGTGATAAAAATTCATTTAAGCTCGAGATAATACAATGAATATATCAATTTTGATTATCTGTCATGATCCCACAGAGGCCCATTTATCTATATTACTCCATTAAACAAGGAAATCTTGTTCTAAGCCAATCAAACCTGGTATACAATTTATATTCATCTTCTCACTGACGGTTATTTTTTATGAAAATGATTTGATTTTGAAAAATCGTATAGATTGGTCTACTTTAGTATAAGTCACGGTTTTAATAAGGTCACACAAATGTTCCTATTAGAATGTCCGTGATAATTACTAATAAAAACAGAAGATTCTGCCTGATAAGGGTGGTACACACTTATCTATCTCATTGCGCCAACAAACGAGTGAACATCGTAGTTCACGCTTGTTAATTTCAGTTCACTCTGTGCACTCTCTAAATATTGTTATTTATAATAATTTCATCACTACATAGATCATCTCTTAGATCATCTCTAAATATTGTTATTTATAATAATTTTATGAAGATTAGACTCATATTGTATCCCATGGATCTAGTAATTATTATATTTTTTACTGCTCACCATTGAATTTTGCCATTACGTTGACTATCAAGAACTTAAAAGCATTTTAAACTTCCATTATACCAGAGCACTTAGCCCCAATTCAGATACATAATACCAGTGAAAAATTAAGTAAAACGATAAATCATCACTATTGATAAGCATGTACTGAATAATATTTTTGAAAAATCACCTACATTACTGGATCGTTTTGCGTTCAAAATTTGTGAGATGAAATCAGTATAAGCAATTTTCTGAACGTTTTCTTATATATATATACTTTTTTTTATGAATTATATAGAAATATGATTAACCAATCAAAGTGTATTAATACATGTGTATTTAACATTGTGTTTTTCCTACTTATATACTATTACACAAAAGTACCGTATAAAGACTGTGATGTATTTGTGGTACGTAAAAATCGTCTCAATATTAAGTTATAGTTTTCTTGATAATTCTCAAGAATATAATAATATAGATTTTTCATACGTGTAAATAATTTATTTTCAATACTGATTATCATAAGAAACATAGAATAACTGTCTTCTCAACTTCACAATGTATACATTAGAAGATGAATATACACTTGAAAATGTATTGTGTAGTATAATATTATTTAAATAAAGTTGTATGTAAATTTAAGCTTTGAGTTATATTACATATTATTATTAAAGAGTTTTTTAAACAGGTATGTAAGTGAAAAATAAGTACCCAATGGGCATAACATTAAGAATGTGACCGCATTTGAATAATATGGAAATATGCATTATTGGAGGTGATAAGCCAGAGATATCTGAACATTTCGAAGTGGTAGTACATTTTGAATATACCTATCATCAATTATTGGTGGATTCAGGATTATTTTTGCATTAAGAAATTGTGTGAGGATTATCTCGAATATTTTCAATTCCTGTAGATCAGTATTAGCACCCGTCCTAACATATAGTTACTTCCTTGATCATCAGTAATACAAAAATGTATTAAGATGCACTAAAAAATATAATATGAGTGAATTTAAACGATTTGTTCAGTTCAGTTTAGGCGCGGTGTAGAGAAAAATCTATATTTTCAACTATATACAACCTGAATTGAAAAAAAACAATCGAAATTTAAATTTCCAACGATATATATATATATATATATATATATATATATATATATATATATATATATATGTATATAAATATATATATACTAATAACTTTGATTCGACTGCACACATCGAGAGATTGCAACAGTTGCAGCCGCAGTAAAAGTGAGCTGCTATAACGACTGAAAGTTCACGATACAGTTCCCTGTTAAGATTGTGATCGTCCTATGACTAAACAGAAAGGTAAGGCTACAATGACGTCATTCACGATGTGTATTAATAGTGAAAGTGATAGCAACACGTCTGGTTATATTCATAGGGTCAACAGAAGTCCGGGAAATTAAGCCGGATCTGTTACCACCGGCCTACAGCGGCGCAAGATCTGTAAACCCTCTCCAACGTTTGACCTTGTTTCATAAAATGTATTATAATCATTACATCATGAAAAAATAAAGTCCGAGCATCCGTTTCGTTATATTATTTTTAATTACCGATCCAGAGTTTCGATCAAACATCTGAAAGACGATGGGACTTTCAAGATGTCCAAATGAAAAAAAAAAGCTTGTGGATGGTTGGAAAAACGTGACTAATGTATAAGCGACTGAGACATCGTGACTTGAACGAAATCGAAATTATATGGCTTTAGGAGGTGCAACTGGTATAATGGAGTTGAGCAAGCTTATCAGTATCAGGGTCAGGAGCGAAACAACAACGAGCCTGGTTGGCTATGTCGATGATATAATAAAGGATATCGAAATGGATGATGCGAGAAAAATTTGCGGGCGAGTATACGTGCTTCGTGAAGAATAGGTAAGAAATTATACTCGTCTATGGATTTTTTATAGATCTAACAGGTTTCTTAGAATTTGAAGAACAATGTGACTGTTCTTGGAAGTATTGGTGAAGAGTTGAATTTTTGTAAAATTGCATGCTGTCTGAAACAGTCCCATCTGAGTTGCGTTTAGTACACATGAGCCGACTGCACTGAACTGAACTAAAATGAATCTGCATAAGCAAATGGGCGAAAACTAAAATAAAAAAGCTGTAATGGAGAATTCAAAATGGCTCAAAACAATTTAGCTCACGTTTCTAATCATAGATTTACATCAATCTATTTGAAAATGTTATACGCATACATAATCGTAACTTGGCGTTGATAATTAAGACTTTTTCGCCTGCAAAATTTATGTCAAACTTAGAATAAGTAATTACCATTTCTTGTTGTTCGTTGAATTGGTGGTTGAACTATTTATGACTCTGGTTGGTAGGTAAACGAAAAGTAACAAACGAAATAGACCTCGAGGCATTTCAATCATTATTTTAATACTCTGTTCACTATACATTCTAGTACTGATTACATTTAAAATTATGTTCAGATTGATACATGTTACAAGAATCTAGAAAACAAACAAGAGTATATTCTCAAGTCAATCACGTACGACAATCATGGCAATCATAAAAATATACATTTTCAAATTCAATCGATGCATTTTTTTCGACCAAGTCATCACACAACACAACATTATGTGTTTAAAAAACAGAATTGATTTATCGATTCCTTCTTTGTGGCTTTCTTCGTGTCTATCACACATATTCACACGTTCTTGATCTAAAATACACCTGCAGAATGATCTGCAATCTTTATTCATAAGCACAAGGCCAATCTGTATGGGGACTTGAACATTATATGTAATACTTGTATCTACAAGTTTCCTACCGACCGTCTTCCCTCTATCCCACACCACTATTGCACGGGTGGTTCGCTCCTTCATATTCCGTGGATAAAAATACAGTAACTAATACAGATAATGCCCTTTTTATTATTAAAATAAAATCAGTATATTCTTTTCTCAACTAATTATACTTATTATCACTATTTACTACGTTGAAAATAAAATGATAGCAAATACCTAGCAGGCTACGCATGAGAGAACTTGGCGTTGATAATAATTCGTATTTGTTGTTGTAAAGTTATTCTACAAAATAGTATCATACAGTTACAACTACTATAACATATTCATCATACATACATGTTTATAGTACAGTATAATACAACAAATGATATGAACTAAATTAAGTGATTGTGTAAGGTACTTTGATCTCCCTTTCAGAAGTATAACAGTTCTCTTTGTTAACCACCAATTTGTTTATTTTTCACGATCATTTTAGCAATAAGATTTTTCAAATCTATTTCATGTGTAAACTACGAATTCGTCTTGAATATTATCATCTTCAAACTTCAAACCCATCTCTATAGCCTAATTCATTAGCATGAACGTATAAATCAGGCCCGCGACTAAGCGTCCTTCAAGTCTCCTCCTACAGCGCAAACCTGCCATAACCGCCAGATTGCGCCAATACAAGGTATACTAGCTTGAGGAAACCGCACAAAACATCACTTGATCTCTAGTCGCCGACCATGGAGGGTCGCCGAATATTACTACTGATATGTGCTCTACTAAGTACAGTACTGGGCCAAGACTTCTTCAGGAACACATTGTTCCCTGAACAATTACAACAACAGCAACTGCAGTTTTCTCAAGGAAATATACAGGATCAACTTCTGGCAATTCAAAGGCAATGGCAAACGGCTCAGAGTGTTGACATCCAGACTTCATTGCAGAATCAACAAGCTCAGTTGTTGAGACGTTTGCAGGACACACAGAGACAGCAACAACAACTGCAATTACGATTGCAGGAATCACTGTTCGCTAATCTGCAAGGACCACAAGGGAACCAGTTCCAACAATTTCCGGAAGAACAATTCCAGAGAAGAGAACCACCGCCACAATTTCAACAAGAACCGGAAAGGATACAATTCTCTGATAGAAATCCTTCACCACAGTTTCAACAGGAACCGGAACGAATTGAATTACCGACGAGAGCTCCTGTACCACAATTTCAACAAGAACCAGAACCGATACAATTCCAACCAGAAGAACAGCCGGATCAAGAGGTACAACAACAACAAGAACCCTTCCCAGATATAGAACCTGTACCACAATCCCAGAGACCGGTACCTCAAGAGCCAGAACCTACCCCTCAGTACCAAGAACCGATACTAGTTCCACAACAGGAACCTGCGAGGTCTGCTCCAGTAGTTCCAGAGTTCTCAGTGGTTTTCCAGGATGGTCAGTCCGAAGTGTTTGTTCAGCAAGTGATTGTTGCTCCTCCATGTGCGACTAAAAGCGGGGAAGCTGGATTCTGTCGCCCGCTTGTGCGATGTATCACCTTCTACACCGAGCTACCCGAGTTGAGGAAGCAACCATGTCGTCTGTCTGGCAATGAGTTCGGAGTATGCTGTCCCTCAAGGAAGAGAGTCTCAGGTAATAAACTCAATTCACGTTAATTATACCAACCACAATCATTTATCACAAAGCCCTTCAGTTCAAGGTGAAGGTTTATAAGTTTTAATAATTTTATATGATGGTAAAAAGGTATCATTAGTGGACGTAGCAATACTTCCTCGGTTTTACTAAAGATTTCACAGAATTTATGATGTAATTTCTCATTTTTCAGTAAGTCACCTTTCAAACTTTTTCAGCTTATTTAAAAAGCGTGAGTTACACATCTATTTTAACTAAAGTCATATCTCCTACAAAACTAATATACGTCTGAAGAAAAGAGAACTATAGGAACCAGAAAAAATATTGATACATTATTTTTATTTAAATTTTGTTTCATCAATATCAATCAAAACAGTCATTCCTTGAAAGCGTTTCGGGCAATTTAGTTTGATCACACATTTGAAATAATTATTTTCCATTATTGTGGTCCAATATCATATTATTGATGACGAGGTAGCAGTGTTATAAAAGTGAAATGATGGGACTCATATTTGATACTCGCCTCGTTCATACGGATCAAGGATTTCCAAAGGCGTTGACGATAAGTATATTTATTAGTAAAATCATTTATAGTGAATAAAAGCTGGTTAAGCCATTAGCGTGTCCTCATCACTGCCATGATTAGCATTATACAACCAAGGCGTGACACAAGTTGACATTATTGTTGACCAAGGACTTCAGAGAACAAACAATAGATATTATGTCATCTAAACGATTTTATGAATACTTCGAATGAAGAGGTGCGAGAAGCTAGGTCACTTTTGATTTAATTTGCATTAATTTTTCTCAAAAGACAGCTACATCCGTCCACATCATTCGGAAAACAAATCAAGGTTTGATTCCCACCATCGTCGATCATTGTGAGTCATATTTGTTTGGGTTTCCCTCAGTCGTCAAAGTGAATACTATAATGGTTTTTCAAGAACAGACCAAGACCGTTTCCTTCTTATACTCTACTAAACAACTCTATAATCACATGTGCTAGCTTTTATCTCTCCTTACAACCATCTCGTTTGTCATTCACCGACGCAAAAATATCTTTGTTGGCATCTAGTCGAGCACCTCTTTGCATCGTTGATATTCTATATAATCATTTTGGTCAATAACTTTCAAATAATGTATCATATACATTTTTAAATACACAGAATGAAACCGAGAATGAAAAAACAATGTAATGATAATAAACCATTGACTATTTAATTATTATTTGATCAATATATACATTCATTGAAAATTAATTGTATTGATCCACTAGCTACACTTGTTTCTCTTAAAAATATAACGGCCAAGTAAGGTACACATTTGAAACTGCATGGGAGCTGCTAAACAGTATCCGCTAGGCCTATACATAGCGTCAATTGTTCATTAACGAGCCTCATTAAGAGACTACCTCTAAGCTAGATCTCGGTGTAAGATGACATTGTTATAAATCACACGCCAAGACCTTCACAGTGAGTAATAATATAATACAGGTATGAATAATTATACAAAATTATTATTAGCGTTTGTATAGAAAATTGTTATTCTTATTTCTCATTATTTACTTGATTTCAAATATTCATAAAATTGCGGACTAAATATTATGTAGAGATTATGTTTTAATCACATCAGCGGTAACGATTATTTCTGAAATAAAAATCTATTCAGAAGAAGAGATTCATAATACCTACGTTGAAATACTATGTCGTTTAAAATATCATATCGTTCTTGCAAGAAGTCGAATCATGAAACCAATACTTTGTTCGAAAATACTTCGGTCCAAAAGACAGAAAATGATTGAACAAAAGTAGCCCTGAAAACAAGTTAAACGCACGTTCATATTGCATTTTATTATAACTCATAAAATAATCTATATAAATTAAAATTACCTGAATACAACGACAGGTACATTTTTCGGAACTATGTAGCTGAGAATAAGTTGACTTATAGGTTGCGAACTAATGTAGCTGGCGGTATTCTAGAACATAAATAGGAAAATTATGCCAAACAATTACGAAAAGAAAAAAATCAGTATTAAAATGTTCCTATATCATCGATATTTTATTCAATCTCGGAGAATTCATGACGGTTTAAATATTCAGCAAATTTTCATTTCTATGTTTTTTAATACGAGAATTATATTAGCCTACATTCCATGCAGGTAAAATAAAATGACTGCTGGAGGGATGACAGAAGGCTATGCACTCTATATGCAACTATGCGCCATAATTTCTAAAGTGTTTATTTTTACATAAGCTGTAATTTGTATACTGGTAGAAAGGGGGCAGGAAAACTCTATACTGGCAATGTTGAATTATCAATTTCCATAGACAATTTTCTCAGAGTTCTTTCAATTAATTAAGTTAGATTAACGAAACTTTTTGTGTGAATACAAACATACCTAAGTAACAATCTCTTCGTGGGCTTTTTACCGGCTCAAAGTATTCCAATTTTCGATATTTTTTAGATACAGGTACAACCAAATTTTATGTCATATTGAAACAAATGATATTTAAAAATAAATTATGAGTTCGGTAAATCAATTTGTTGCGCTGGAAATGTGTTAAAAATAATTATCATTATATGTTAAAAATTTCAGTTCTTCAACATAAAAATTGCAGAAAATGCATGTGCCCGGACATGAAAAATAATTATAGTTTCCAGGAATTGAATCCATTGTTAGCAAATGGTAAAATACCATCTACAAAAAAATGTTTAAATAATGGGACCATATTGTTTTCCAATGAGAACTACAGTCTACCAATTTATGAAAAATGAATTCCCTATTCTTTGGTGAATACAGAACCACCAACACAAGAACTGTATCATATTAGTAGGCCTACAGTTCCCATAGTAATAAATAATACATAGCAATTTGGAAACAAATGCAGTAAAATGAACACTTTTGAAACTAAAAACTGAGAAATTCATTCGGTTAATGTTTACACATTCAATTATCTCATAAATGATAACGATTGCCTGTCACAGTTTTACTAAAAATAGTATAAATAATATACAAATTAATTATTTACTAATATACAACATAATTTACAAAAATATACAATAATATATGAAAAATACGGTAAATAATATACATAACAAACTCACACACACAAGAGTAGGAAAAATGGGAAATATATATAAAAGCGGAATAGTACAAATTGGACTCTGGAGTTCTGATGATATAAATAACTGATGTGTGAATTAATAGATTGCATAAAATAGCATATGTCATGGTGTCTTAAAAATACCATGATTCCACCGTTGAGCCTCGTGGGCTACATCTGCTATACATGTCTTGAACACAATAAAAAATGTTATGGACTTACCTTATTGCCAGGAGGACAATCTGTTAGCGTAACATGAGGTGTATTTGGTCCTGAAGGTAAAAACTGACCCACTGGTATTTCTCCGTTACGCCCTTGTATATAAATACCACGAAATTGTGTATTGTTATTCCCATATAGAATTACTGGAAAGAACGAAAATACACCTTTTAATGCAATGAGGATGTTCACGATATAATTTCACAGAGTATTGTTTTATTATAAAGAAATATACTGGGAGCTGGGACTGATACAAATTCGATGTTTTAAAATAATACTACAATTTTGTTCATTCATCAGATGCTATGAATCGATCAATTTATGTTTTCATTGGAATTTGAAAAAAAACGATATACGGAATGTCTTTTTTTTTAAAGAATATCATTAAAATACAAATTATTTGTATTCTTCATGCAGAATCATTTTCGATGTTTAAGGATTATCTATATTAATCGAACAAAAAGTGATATTTAGGAATAATAATCACATTGGAATGTGTGTCACTATTGGAATAAATGCTCTAAGAGACTAAAAGACTAAAATGATTCGAAAAATCGAAAAAAAAATTTGAAGAAAAAATTCAAATTTAAAATCATAAGTGAACTTGAGCTACGAGAAAAAAAAATGTCAATCACTACATAACTGAGAATGAGAATGGGTAATTGTAATTGAATGTAATTGTAATTTGAATGGTAATTGAATGGACAAATGGTGTAATTGTTGAATGGGTCACTGCAGCTTCGATTATTCATCTTTTGAAGAAGCAGTTGTGTTTTTTGGTGGTAAATATCGTATTTTAAAATCATTAACACTTGAAATATCACAGCTATTTATATTATAAATGTGATATTTGTGCTTGAAATTACTTGACATCACTGCTTGAAATATCCACGATACATTCAAGTATACACCAGGTTTCACTAGTAGGAGGCCTACATCATATGCATTATATAAGATGAGCGACATACTTGGATGAAATGAATCGAAAACTGCGAAACTTGTTTTGAAAACTTTAAAGTTTATGAAGTCGTGAACTACCGTACTTGCTTCTGAATATTGTCTCACCTGCCACTTTTATAACTATTGTTATTTGATCCATGAAGAATATTCATCAACTATCCAATAAAAATTGAATACTTATCAAATAATAAATATTAAATCTTCATATATTGCTTCAGAATCACTATTCCGATGGGTTATAATTCTAAATAATGTGTATTGTTGTATACATAAAAATACACTCAGTATAAATTTGAATTTCGGCCCCCGGTTAATCTTATGTGGGTTCTCGAATTTCGTGATTTTTTTTTTTTTCAAAAGTAGTCCAACTAATTTGGCCTTCGAACTACACAGCTCTGAGTAGGATAAGTTTGCGTATCCACAAAAATGTTCATGTTGATCGGTCATACGGTGTAACCTTTGCAGTGCGAATAAAATTCAAAGAAAAAAACACACAATTTGCTCCGTTAAATTAATATAACATTGAGGTTTTCACTAACGTTCATCTCAAACAATCTAATTCCATCACCTTGTATTGTGTCGCCTGGTGATGCATTATTTTCCGAGACGGTCATCGTAAACGGCGCCTGTTTCTGTTGAGGGACGCTCCCGCTGTGATACGGCGTCATGCTGAAACAGACGCTCTCAAGCACGGACTTGTTGTGAGCGTCGTCAATACTTTCAGCTCTCGTCGGAGAAGTCACAATCATCAAAGGCACACTGTAAGCCACTGCGAGGATCACGGCGAAACTAGAAATACGTCAGATTTATCAGATATTTATATAGGGATCGAGATATGTACGTCAGGTTATACATTTCAGTTTTAATTATGATGCTTCGAATCATAGATGTAATTATCCATAGACTTATTCATAGACTTGTTATCCAATTTGACTAATTTTAAAATATCCACAACTGACGTATTTCAATACTAGTACAGATTTATGTGATAAAAATGTGCATATGAGTGACAATTATGAAATAAATATATTGAAATTGAAATTGAAATCATAGCAACTAAAACAAGTCACACAAGTCGGTGGCAGTCGATTTAGCGAAATACCATTTTTATGGTCTCGTGTTTTGTACGCGGTGTTAGGTATACAATATTCTATGGTAGTTTCTATGGTACTGAGGGAAACACAGATATTTTCAATACCTTCAAGATATGTAAGAAAAAAAAAATTGGACTTATATCCTTAATTTTCACAGGCCTATAAACATGCAGCTAAAAAAATCACATTATTCAGTTGTAATTAACTCACATGTGAAAATGATATAATCCAGTGTTATTAATCATGTTCACATCAATCTGAAGCTATCCCGAATATCTATGTTTCTCCCGCATTGAAATTTATTCTGATATCTTATACCTTTCAGAAGTTATCCACAAAAGATCTTATATTTCGCTAAATCGACTCTCAAGCACTCTTAAACGAATTAAGTAATGAAAAAATGAAATAATAATGAGATCTCAATAAATCTAATTGAAATAAGAAATTTCATAGCGTAGACTTGATCCAATTTTCGAGACTACGACTGTCATATAATATATTTATAATTTGATATAACTATGAACATAATGTACGCAAGATTTATTATAATACGTGTCCATCGTTTCCAAATATTGTTTACAAGGAAAAGTAAGAAAGCCCCATAGAAGATTTTAGAGACCCAACGTATTGAAAAAACAAAGTTATGTTATACTTACCAGAAAACATGAGCTTGAACCATTTTGATTCCGTTAAGAAATTGTTTATGCAAAAACAAGTCACTTCGACTAGAGCGATATCACGCGTCTACTGTTACCAATGTCAATAGCAGAATGATTCAACTAGGCCTATATCCATCACTTGGTTGTATATAGGTCATTCTAGTAGTTCTGTATATAAATCTAGCTTATCTCTAAGAGATAAAACATTTTTTATGGTAGAAATATCTGCATTTAACGCGCAGTCACAATGAGGATGAGGCACACAAAACACGTGTGCAATCCTTTATTTCAATTGCATCATATATTTATTTACATTGTGGATTTACTTTTTTTTTATATTCATTGGGCTTTAACGACGCACTGTACTGATGGCTACGATATATTGGCATCGGTGGATGATGAATGACATGATGGGATGATGAGATGAAAGGTTATTTTATTTGGAGTTTTGGATGGTGTTTTTTTTTTTATAACTGTATTGAAGTAAAATAATGCGAGTTATGGGACGAAATAACAAACTTGGAAATAGCTCTAATTGGCTGATAATTATTGTTATCACGTATGTTTATATTTTGTATTGGATCCCAGTTTTTCAATATGTTGGTTAAAAGTTAATCAACTGTTTACTTATTATCGCCCTTGGATATGTGTGGTACTTTATTGACCAATTAGGAGTATTCCTAAAGGAGTACTCAACGAGTTAATTGGATGAGCGAAGCGAAGACTCAATTACACTATACCGAAAAAAAGTGCCTGTTTTTTTTGTTTTTTTGTTTTTTTGTTCGCGCTCCACAGGTCAGACAAAAATTCAAAATCAGTTTAAACTTGGCACACACATGAACCCCTATCTGACTTGATGCTGTATAGTTTTGAGGCACGATCGGTTCAACAACTTCTGAGAAAACTCATTCCAAAGTTTTCAAAAATCCCATTAGAATAAGCCAGAGGAAAACATTCGTGAAAAATATTTCATCTGAGAGGATTCAAATTCTCAGAGAATTTCAATCTGATAATGATACACATTATTCCGAACTTTTACTTAAATCGGATCAGCCGTTTCGATGTAAAAAAATATATAATGTTATTTGTGTCAATTATTCAAAGCTATTAAGATACCTATTAAATCAAAGCAACAAGTGTCACCACTTGATTGTAAACGATTAAAACAAAGCCTTCTTTATTATTGGATGAGCGAAGCGAAGACTCAATTACACTAGGCAAACGCGTTATGTGTTTCCGCGTTGATGGATGAGCTGGAACATATCAACTTATCTTTGGATTGGTTATTATATATATATACACCTTGAGATCCAAACCATTACATCACTGCCATCTTATTTTCCATTAACTAGGCAAACGCGTTATGTGTTTCCGCGTTGATGGATGAGCTGGAACATATCAACTTATCTTTGGATTGGTTACTATATATATATACACCTTGAGATCCAAACCATTACATCACTGCCATCTTATTTTCCATTAATAATTTATATGATAATAAAGAAGGCTTTGTTTTAATCGTTTACAGTCAAGTGGTGACACTTGTTGCTTTGATTTAATAGGTATCTTATTAGCTTTGAATAATTGACACAAATAACATTATATATTTTTTTACATCGAAACGGCTGATCCGATTTGAGTAAAAGTTCGGAATAATGTGTATCATTATCAGATTGAAGTTCTCTGAAAATTTGAATCCTCTCAGATGAAATATTTTTCACGAATGTTTTCCTCTGGCTTATTCTAATGGGATTTTTGAAAACTTTGGAATGAGTTTTCTCAGAAGTTGTTGAACCGATCGTGCCTCAAAACTATACAGCATCAAGTCAGATAGGGGTTCATGTGTGTGCCAAGTTTCAACTGATTTTGAATTTTTGTCTGACCTGTGGAGCGCGAACAAAAAAAAAAAAAAAAAAAAAAAAAAAAAAAAAAAAAAAAAAAAGGCACTTTTTTTTCGGTATAGTGTAATTGAGTCTTCGCTTCGCTCATCCAATAATTTATATGATAATAAAGAAGGCTTTGTTTTAATCGTTTACAGTCAAGTGGTGACACACTTGTTGCTTTGATTTAATAGGTATCTTAATAGCTTTGAATAATTGACACAAATAACATTATATATTTTTTTACATCGAAACGGCTGATCCGATTTGAGTAAAAGTTCGGAATAATGTGTATCATTATCAGATTGAAGTTCTCTGAAAATTTGAATCCTATCAGATGAAATATTTTTCACGAATGTTTTCCTCTGGCTTATTCTAATGGGATTTTTGAAAACTTTGGAATGAGTTTTCTCAGAAGTTGTTCGACCGATCGTGCCTCAAAACTATACAGCATCAAGTCAGATAGGGGTTCATGTGTGTGCCAAGTTTCAACTGATTTTGAATTTTTGTCTGACCTGTGGAGCGCGAACAAAAAAACAAAAAAACAAAAGAAAAAAAAAAAAAAAAAAAAAAAAAACAGGCACTTTTTTTTCGGTATAGTGTAATTGAGTCTTCGCTTCGCTCATCCAACTATACCGAAAAAAAAGTGCCTGTTTTTTTTTTTTTTTTTTTTTTTTTTTTTTTTGTTCGCGCTCCACAGGTCAGACAAAAATTCAAAATCAGTTGAAACTTGGCACACACATGAACCCCTATCTGACTTGATGCTGTATAGTTTTGAGGCACGATCGGTTGAACAACTTCTGAGAAATCTCATTCCAAAGTTTTCAAAAATCCCATTAGAATAAGCCAGAGGAAAACATTCGTGAAAAATATTTCATCTGAGAGGATTCAAATTCTCAGAGAACTTCAATCTGATAATGATACACATTATTCCGAACTTTTACTCAAATCGGATCAGCCGTTTCGATGTAAAAAAATATATAATGTTATTTGAGTCAATTATTCAAAGCTATTAAGATACCTATTAAATCAAAGCAACAAGTGTCACCACTTGATTGTAAACGATTAAAACAAAGCCTTCTTTATTATCATATAAATTATTAATGGAAAATAAGATGGCAGTGATGTAATGGTTTGGATCTCAAGGTGTATATATATATAATAACCAATCCAAAGATAAGTTGATATGTTCCAGCTCATCCATCAACGCGGAAACACATAACGCGTTTGCCTAGTTATATAAACTAGGCAAACGCGTTATGTGTTTCCGCGTTGATGGATGAGCTGGAACATATCAACTTATCTTTGGATTGGTTATTATATATATATATACACCTTGAGATCCAAACCATTACATCACTGCCATCTTATTTTCCATTAATAATTTATATGATAATAAAGAAGGCTTTGTTTTAATCGTTTACAGTCAAGTGGTGACACTTGTTGCTTTGATTTAATAGGTATCTTAATAGCTTTGAATAATTGACACAAATAACATTATATATTTTTTTACATCGAAACGGCTGATCCGATTTGAGTAAAAGTTCGGAATAATGTGTATCATTATCAGATTGAAGTTCTCTGAAAATTTGAATCTTCTCAGATGAAATATTTTTCACGAATGTTTTCCTCTGGCTTATTCTAATGGGATTTTTGAAAACTTTGGAATGAGTTTTCTCAGAAGTTGTTCAACCGATCGTGCCTCAAAACTATACAGCATCAAGTCAGATAGGGGTTCATGTGTGTGCCAAGTTTCAACTGATTTTGAATTTTTGTCTGACCTGTGGAGCGCGAACAAAAAAAAAAAAAAAAAAAACAGGCACTTTTTTTTCGGTATAGTGTAATTGAGTCTTCGCTTCGCTCATCCAATTATTAATGAAAAATAAGATGGCAGTGATGTAATGGTTTGGATCTCAAGGTGTATGTATATAATAACCAATCCAAAGATAAGTTGATATGTTCCAGCTCATCCATCAACGCGGAAACACATAACGCGTTTGCCTAGTACAATCCAGGGTCAAACTTTCGGAATACGGTTTACTTGACCGTGCATTCCGTAGGGTAAATTGTAGCAAAAAGAACGGAAGTAGATATTAATCACGTGATCAGTTATACTGTCAGTTTGAATTTTTTTGTAATAACATTGAAACTTGATACAGAACCATAGTTCCCGAATTAGGACAATGGATGAAAGATAGGATCGTTCGAACGGGACACCACAAGGGCGATCTTATTACTCCAAAGAATAATTAAATAATTAAGTTAACTAGGCAAACGCGTTATGTGTTTCCGCGTTGATGGATGAGCTGGAACATATCAACTTATCTTTGGATTGGTTATTATATATATATACACCTTGAGATCCAAACCATTACATCACTGCCATCTTATTTTACATTAATAATTTATATAATGATAAAGAAGGCTTTGTTTTAATCGTTTACAATCAAGTGGTGACACTTGTTGCTTTGATTTAATAGGTATCTTAATAGCTTTGAATAATTGACACAAATAACATTATACATTTTTTTACATCGAAACGGCTGATCCGATTTGAGTAAAAGTTCGGAATAATGTGTATCATTATCAGATTGAAATTCTCTGAGAATTTGAATCCTCTCAGATGAAATATTTTTCACGAATGTTTTCCTCTGGCTTATTCTAATGGGATTTTTGAAAACTTTGGAATGAGTTTTCTCAGAAGTTGTTGAACCGATCGTGCCTCAAAACTATACAGCATCAAGTCAGATAGGGGTTCATGTGTGTGCCAAGTTTCAACTGATTTTGAATTTTTGTCTGACCTGTGGAGCGCGAACAAAAAAAAAAAAAAAAAAAAAAACAGACACTTTTTTTCGGTATAGTGTAATTGAGTCTTCGCTTCGCTCATCCAATTAAGTTAGGTTTGAAAAGAAACGAATGTTTCTTTCAAAAGAAAGTTAAGAAGTTGAAAGTCAAGTTAAGAATAGTTGAGTTTGAAAAATGAAAATATATACATATAGAATAACCAAAATGTGTCATTTGTTTTACAGCCGTACCCGCTGGTCTCGACCGTCCCAACAACGGCGTCCTCCACGCTCCACCACCACCCAACGTCGTTATCCCCCCGTTCACCCCCCAACAGTTGAACCACGCCGCCGCCGTCGCCTTGGAGCGCATTCGAGAGCGCTTCGAGTTTGTCGCGTCATTGTTTGCTCAGAAAGTCATAGTTCAAGTTGGGTCACCGGCAGCTTGGCATCAGGAGTTCTTCGCCTCCACCAACACGACACTAGCGCAGGGTGATGAAGCCCAGAAGAACGTAGAAGCTAGTGTCAGCCTCATCAACGAGTAAGTACATCATCTTACTATTTATTTTTGGTACTATAACAATCGATCAACAATAAACTAGTTCAGTTTGTATAGGTTGAGTATATTTTGTTTCTTCGTTTACAAATGGAACACTTACAAAAATTACTTCAGAACGGTTTTTCCAGTACACGAATTCGAGTCTTAGTTCACTTCTGCTCATCTCTTAACTTCATCAGCAATTCCAGTAATCAGTTGGGAGTAAATTGTATATCTATTTATCCCATTAGAAACAGATTTTCATTTCAACTAAGATCAGTGTCAGTCTAATATTGGCTAAAGATCTTAAAAATCTTTTAATCCTTAAAATATCATATACTTCATATTTTCAATATATTTACATATCGTATACAATATATTTCAACATATAATAACATGTATATCAGAGTTCTAATGAATAAAGTATAGATTATCATTATTATTATTATCTTGAAAATTGTTTTCGTTCAGCAGTCTACGTGTTCTATAGCAGTTTTTACTTGTGAGATACGGACAGACATGAAAATACAAGCAAAAACACGTTGACGTAAAACCTTATTTCAGTATGCAAACTGCGAAGAACTCGATCGGTTTTATTATTTTTGAATAAGATGTACGAGACATATGGATTAAAATATGAGACATGGATTGAAAACCGGATTATCACCAAAGTTCAAATCTAACGAGTTTTTGAGAAGATTATATAGCTACTTTAATTATTCAAGTCACTTGGAAGTGCGAAATTTGAATTATTGTTACGTGTTAGATGTCCTAATCGAGATAACAAAGGATACAAAGGCAACAAAAGTTGATAGTCAAGCTGTCCTTTTCAAGTATATATATACAAACAAAAATTACGTTGTTTTAAAATGCCAAGGGTATGCCTTAATTCGTCAACTGGGGTAATGCATTGTTAAATTTATACTGGAACCGTGAATCTGAATATAGTTCGTAGACACCTTTTTTTATAACGCACACCCCTGTAACCAACATATTCTTCAGAATTTGTAAGAACCGCAATGAAATTCATGAATCATATTATAAGATCATATGATGATAGATAACATTTTATAAAATATTTTACATGAACAATTGTGGATGACCTGAATTACAAATTAGGTCCACATTATCTAGGAAGAATGAGTGAGGTAAATTTTGTACAACCCACTACTTTGTTTCAATTTATCCTACATTGACACAATGTTTCCTAATTTAATACGGTTTGTTTCTTTCTCATCCAGGTTCAACCTCAGTGCGGATCAGGGCACGTTTGCGCTGCCCACATTCAGCGTGCTGAATACAGTGATAGCTGACACATGTCCCCAGGCTGGTGGATGTAGGGTGGAGAAATATCGCAGTGTCGATGGCTCATGTAATAATATGGCCAATCCGAAATGGGGTTCCGTCAATCGGGCTCTACAGAGAATTTTGCCGCCCAAATACGGTGATGGTAAATATTTCTTCATCATTGGCTATTCATTCATTTTCCTTAAGAAAAGATTAATAATGATATACGGTAGTATTGAATTTCCATTTGAATAGAATATGGAATTTAATTTTAAAATATTTCTTTCAGGTGTGAACGCTCCTCGATCTCGAGGCGCCGACGGCCAAGAGTTGACCAGTGCCCGCGTCATTAGCACTCAGTTCGCCACCGAAGTTGACCAACCCGACGAGAACTATACTCTCCTGCTCATGCAATGGGGACAATTTCTTGACCACGATCTGACCCACACACCAATCAGTAGAGGTCAAAGTGGTACGGGACTCTCGTGTTGTCGGGAAGGTACCATCATCGACGCTTCAATCCGGCATCCCGACTGTTTCCCAATCTCATTGCCCCTCAACGACCACATCTTTGCACCGTTCGCTGAACGTTGTATGGAGTTTGTGAGGTCGTTACCGGCGGCCAGGCCCGAGTGTAATTTCGGTCCCCGGGAACAGATGAATCAAGTGACGGGATACATTGATGGGTCTAATATCTACGGGTCCAGTGCGAATACTCAGAGAGAATTGAGAGAAGGAAGCAGAGGTCGATTAAGGGTAGGTCGAGAAGCTGATATGTCAATTTCTTCTGCATGAAAGAGTTTATATAAAACCAGGGAAGAACTGAGCGACAACAAACCTTATCGCGGCCAGGTATTGGTGAAGAATTATGAACAATTTGATGTTGAAAAGGGTAAGATTCGTCAACTCATGGAAATAGGTAGTATCATAGATATAGTATAAAGATCAATGTTACGAGTTACATACTTGAATAAAGAAGGACATTATCAATTGTATTTGACTCACTTTCCATTTCTGCATATGAACAAGACTAAATTGAATCTTTGACTTTCTAGAATTGGTTATATATATCCAACCATAAAAATTGAAAAAATCACAACTGTATCATATTAATTCACTTTTCTGTCATTTTTATCTGTTTTAATTGAAGAAGTCATGAACTTGAACCATTTTCCATTCATATTTGTACATGTTTGTATTTTTTAAGCATGATATACAAACCTAGGCCTATACATACTATAATGATACTATGTGCACGAAGCTCAAATAAGACTGTCCAAAATTTGGTGAATTGCAGCCACTTGTCCAATAATATTGACAGTCTGGTAAATAGAAAATAACAATATTTTTGTATTCTAGAATTCGTTTTTTTTTCCCAGGTTCAGAACGTACGAGGTCGCTCCCTGCTGCCAGGAAACCGTGGCGAGTGTCAGGACAGGACTCAGACAATGACCTGTTTCAAGGCAGGGGATTCCAGGGCAAACGAACAAGTCGACCTGGCCGTCATGCACACTATCTGGATGAGAGAACACAACCGAGTGGCTGACGAGTTAGCCAAGACGAATCCTACTTGGAGCGATGAGGGAATATTCCAGGAAGCTCGACGTATTGTCTTCGCCGAGATGCAGCACATCACATACAACGAGTTTCTACCGCTTATCTTAGGTGAGATTCAAATATAAGTATTCTGTTCAGAACCGTGATGATGTTAAAAAAATATGTTCAAAAACTAATTAGTAAATCAATAGAATTCAAAGTATGGAGATTCTGATTAATATATTTATAGCGTAAGTATGCTACATTTCTTGTATACTTTCTTGTTATCTATAGGCCTTCTGTGGATAAATCTGTTTATCCATTGCGTCAACTACTGTGTTAGAGTGGATTTCAGAAAAAATGTACATTTCTATCAAAGTAGGAAAAATGTTATTCCTAGTATCTTGCTTACCAAGAGTAGCATGTTTGAAATGTATCGTTGAAACATAAATTACTGATCATTTCAAGACGTATCCTTTTTTCATGATAATTGAAAGAATATTGATGCATCTTGAAAAAAAGTCTATTCATTCAGGTCTCATAGCGATATTACAACGTGTAATGTAATCCTCCTTTGTGAAGAACCTTCCACTTTCTCCATAGACTGGTTTGACTTTTTACATACAGCATCTATTTAACCGAAGGTTGACATTAAAAAGAACGAGTCAAACTATTGTAAAACCATGTACGATTTTAACCTTCAACCCTAATTTGAACTGTCAACCGGCGTCTGCTTCCGTCACTATACATCATTAAACTGATGACTGCTTCTTCACCATACCTCTTACCTTGACGTCTGGCCTTTTTCTCATTTCCAAGGTTGTCATTGGAATATTTTCTTGCAGGTCGCGATTACATGGATAAGTTCGAGTTAACACCCAAAGACAGTGGCTTCTCGCGTTTGTATGACGCCGAGCTCAATGGAGGAATCACCAACGTCTTCGCCACGGCGGCTTTCCGTTTCGGTCACAGTCTCATTCAAAGCACGATGAAGTAAGAAAAATACAATATATAGAGATTTTTTCTCCCAGTTAAATATATGGGAGAATCTCCATGGAATAATTAATTAATTATTTTTAGATTCTATTTTATATAAGAATCTCGGACTGCCTGACAATTAGGTTGAAAAATTAATTAATTGACGATTAATGACACAATTTATATAACTCAGTGTAGAGTTCAGAAGTAACAGTGTAATGTCAACGAAATGGAAAAAGTGGAATGTCTGTTACTTGTTTAAAATTCTGAAGGAACTGAAACAAACACCAAGTTGTGTTATACAATTTGATCAAATACGATTATTGGAAAGGGGAGTGAATTTGATAAATGATTGGCTATTAACGGCTTCTACGAGTGATACTCTCAAATTGAGAAACGTTCTAAGTTTACCAGAAAAAGTAAAATTAACAAGTTGATACCCCGATTTCTAATTTATATTGGATAATAATAAAAAAATTGTTTTTCGCAGAGGCTATAGTCGATTTGGTAACGTGCGTGAAAATCTTGTTCTTCATCAGAACCATTTCTCGCCCTTCGTCTTGTACAAAGATGGCGCATTCGACGATCTCATCCGTGGTCTTGCCACACAAACTTGTCAACGTTTTGATAGGTTCTTCAGTAAAGAGGTCAGTCAGAATTTCAAAATACAATAGGCTACATGCATGCAATATTTACGCTATTTTTTCATGTTGAACAACAAATGAAAATTGATAATTTCAATAGAATTTTCAATTTTTCTGTGAAAAATGATGTTTCAGCAAAATAATGAATGAACAGCCTATTGAAACGTTTGAGTAACATTTGACTTGCCCGATTTTGCATCAAGTCGTATACACTGTTCGTCATGAAACGTCACTAATCAGATGCGATCTTGTAGGCCGTGACACTAAGTTGTTATCTTTATAGACGTGAAATGGGCGTGAGTTTATTGAAAGCACGTGTTTTAATCAAATCAATTAATTTTTTATGTTTTCGGAATTTTCAATACCATTTTCAGCCCACTGTTGTTTTATTGTATAGGCGAATTGCTAAGACTCAATTTCACCGCACTCAATAAAAACAAACCTTCATTTTCTTTTCTTTTTTGTTCGCGCTCTACAGATCGAACGGAGGTACTAATTTAGTTGAAAGTTGACATACACATGTTTCATCGTCTAATATTACACTGTGTAGTTTTTAGGCGCAATCGGTTGCACCACTTGAAAAAAAACATTTCAGTTTGAAAAAAAAAGAAAAATAGAAGAGAAAATTCTGAAAAAATATTTTTTTCAAATAATTTCTATTCACTTCTATTAATTTCTATTTACTTTCACGGAGTTTTGAAACATTGATACGAATCATTCCAAAGTTTCACATAAATTGGAACCCGTTTTTAATGAAATTATTTAAATCGATCAAAGCTATTAATGACCTATAAAGAAAACGGACAGCCATCAGGTATAACCAAGTTATTCATTGGACGATTGAAATGAACAATAAATAAAACAGGAAGGTAGTGAAATAAGTGAAACTCAAGGTGTATATATATGTATATATATATATATATATATATATATATATATATATATATATATATATATATATATATATATATATATATATATATATATATATATAATATATATATATATATATATATATATACTATTTCAATTTCTAGTAATACATTCCTGCATCATTGAATCTACAAAATATATCATTTGTTTCGCGTACATTAAAACACAAAAACCTAAAATGCATGCCCGTTGCCTATTGAATTATATTCAACATAGTCGTGGTATATATCAAAAGTAATTGCATCTATTTTAAAAGTATGCGTTTTGTTATAAACGTCGTATCTTCTTATTCCAGTTGACTGATCGTCTCTTCCAAGGGAATCTGGACTTCGGTCTGGATCTCGTGGCATTGAATATTCAGCGTGGTCGAGATCACGGTCTTCCTCCTTATAACGATTGGAGGGAAGTGTGTGGATTGCCAAGAGCGACTTCCTGGGATAGTCTTCTTGATGTCATGGACCCACTGGTATTGATTTGTTTTGGTGTGACATTGTTTTGTCATATGTTTGACATATACTGAGACTCCTCTTCACTGATGAGAAGAAATAATGTCTATAAGTTCTAGATTTTACTATTTCATGTTGAAAATCGTCAAGTAATTAAAAAGTTTATACAAAAATATATATTTGAATAAGTCAGAAGTTCAGAACAGTTCTGCACCAAAAATCAATCAAAATCGAATTCAAAACAATTCTATAAGACAATTTCAATTGAATATCGTGAATTTCATCAAATTATTCATCAACATAGCTTTAAATGAAATCACTATCTCATACATTTATTCATGAATGATTCTATATCACAAATTTAAAATAAATTTCATTTTACCTCATTTTAAATTTTATGAAAGAATGCTTAAGTAAAATGCAATTCTATAATAACTATACAATCTGTATAGGTTGGTATCTACTATTGTGTTATTTTTTCAGAGTGTGGCCACATTGAAGCGTCTATACGGGTCGGTAGATGAAGTCGACTTGTTCGTAGCTGGCGTCGCCGAGCGTCCAATTCCCGGCGCACTTATCGGTCAAACATTCGTCTGCCTTATCGGCGATCAATTCGCTAGATTGAAACGAGGCGATCGTTTTTTCTATGAAGAATCGAACCAAGCATCCTCTTTCAATCAGAGTAAGAAATAAATAACAATTTAACAATCAAAGAAGCTAAAAAATCAGTTATAAATTAATGATATGGTTAAATTTTCTGAAATACTTCAAATTCATATGAAATAGGTAGTGATAGAGTGCTAATATATCATTTCAAATGTCATGGTATTTATGGTATTCCTTGATGGAAAAAATAGAACGTTGACACAAAGAAGTTCCTTCTTAGCGTACTGAACAGTAAAAATGAAAATCTTGAAAGAGAAGTTTTTTATATATATATTTTCATTTCTGAATCATTATTCTAACAAAGTTGAATCAGTTCTTCAAGTAGATGAAACTGGAGCACAGATCGATTCAGTGATCCCAATTTCAAGTCCCCCTTTATCATCTCAATAGTCTTCTTCTACAATTCCCTGAATAATATTATAACATTTCCTCTACTATAATATTATAATATATAATACTTATAATATTCCCTCTACTGCGATCAATATCTACGGACATTCTAACATTGAATATTCTATAATAATCAGTTGAATTGTCTCATAAAATGGTCTTTTTGTGTTCTTAGGTCAACTGGATGAAATTCGTAAGGTCAGCTTGGCTAGAATTCTTTGTGATAACTCCGACGACATTGCTGTAATGCAGCCACTTGCATTCTTGCAGGCATCATTTGCGTAAGTATATTAAGCACGATTGATTTGAAGATTTCAATTGTTCCGTGTTTGACCACTAATAATTTTCTACTTATAAGCATACTTGAATCTTGATTAGACGCAAAAAAACATGGCGTCACATCCGGTTAAGGAAGTAATTGCCTAAGCTGAGAAAAACATAATTAAATATAAAATTATAAACATGTTTCACGACATGTGAAATGAATGTTGTTATTTTAATATATTGTTAATAGTAATGAATTCAGTAATCGGTAACAAAATACAAATACTATGTTTTCTTATGTATATTTTGAGATTGAATAAGTTTTCTTCTGTCTGCAGGAACCAACGTGTGGCTTGTGCTAGTGAGTCTATACCAAGAGTTGATCTGAAAGCTTGGTCCAGGGAAAGTCCACAGGCGTAGAGAAAAACTCCTAGATTATACAACGAAGGCTCAGAGTAGGCAAATAGAATCCAGAGATACTTGTTTATCACCATAGTTACTCGAGATAGTAGCATGAAGAACCAAGAGTAATATGAATGTAATTTGATAAATTGTCAACTCCATCTGAACGATGGATATATATGCCTGTTGCAGATTTGGACCTATAATTGAAGCTTTTTTCTGGCTTGAAGGCTCGAAATTTCATGCAAGGAAACTGGTGAATTTTTACGCCATCAGATGTTTTTTGTACTGAAGTAACTCGATAAAGTTACTTCAGTGTGAATAAGAGTTTTGGGAATTTTTTCGGAACACAAATCTGTATCTTCCAATGTTATCTCCTTGAACTTCTTAATATCTTATCAACAGGAGTATTTACTAGTTTTCTGATTCACCATATACGTATTGGTCGAATGAAATGAATTATGAAAACGAATATAATTTTAAGTCATTTCCATAATTTAACTACACCTGTGATTTTTATGTGTTGTGTAATTTTAATGTCAAATAATGATTTCAACTGAATATTTTTATACATCAAATTTTCATATGAAATATATTAAGGTCAATAAACTGACACATAACAATTTGTATACTTTAATGTGCCTCATCCTCAAAATAAATGAAAAATACTCAATAGTTTTTTTTTAAATTCATATTTTATCTGATTATAGAAAACATAAGAGCAATACTCACTTGAACGATTTTCTCATCTATTATAAAAGCATATGCACAAATAATTCAGATTCTACTTCCTGCACCTGGCCTTAAAACACAGTACCTTACATCGTATCAAGAATTGCGGCCATATTATTTATTTAAGAACAGCTGATTGTTCATGGTCGACTGACAGCGTGTATACAGCGTTGAATGCTTCTATCAACCCTACTTTCCTGCTACAAACCCTCACTCGGAGTGAAATATTTGCGCAGTAACATGTACGGTGGCGGTCACGTAAAGTGGTCAATCAAGCTACATTAAAATACACCCTGAATAAAATACTGTCATTATACTGACTGAAACACAATATGCACCTCATGCTTGGTCTGTGAAAAATATTGCGGTTCAATGGTTAAATGTTTGTAGATTCATTTTGTCTGTTCATTGTTTTGTTTGTTGATTTCGTTCAAATGTTTTTAGATTCTATTTGAATTAAAATTTAATTTCAGATCAAACCATTTTTTGCTACCGCGAGTGTACGTACATAATTTGTGGAAACTGCATTGAAACGTCAATATCTTATTTCGTAAAAATTACCGTCATCGAACAGAACATTATGAAGTGAATTGATTGAAAGAATCGACAAGGTGAATATAATTGCGTGATACTATCACGGCCACCCAAAATACGAAACTGAGAGTTTTCCATAGATAATAGTTTCATCTTTCTTTTTGTTGATTTTCTATACTAAGAGTGAGAGAGGTACTTGCGTGCTGCTTGTGTGTTCAGTTGTTAATGGTTCGTTGTTTGTGCAAAGTAGCTGAGAGAATAACAAGATTATTTCAATTTTAATGGCACTCACTTGCCAAGGAATAAAATTGTAAGTTCCTAGAATATACTTATCGATTCAACGTGCTGTGTCGTATTTTCATATATTTTCCATAGCCATGTTGATCAGAAGATGCATCCATTATCTACTATTAACTAACATCAATAACTGCCAGAATATGAAGCGTTTTATTGTTGTTTCCTGCGAATCAATATATTATAATCAATATAGAAATAGTTGGTCACAATAGAAATGTTACATTGATGAGCAATTGAATTTGAGTAATACCATCTGGCAATATACTGACTAGACCTATGTATGTAAGAAGCAGTTCTTTTTTGTTTGACTTTTTGTTGATTAGGCCTAATTTAAAAAAAAAATGTACTCAACAAAATCAATTTGTCAATAATGGGGAATTATTCGGTTCTTGAGATTGAAAATATAATAATTTGAATTGATTGTTCAATTTATTCCAGTAAAATGATCCCAAACGTCAAAGCATCAGTCGTGAAAGAACAACAAACAAATCGTAATATTTTCAATGATTACTACAAAGATCTCTGCCGGTGGAATGCTACGGTGCCAGTGCACTCAGTAAGAGCTCATCTTTCACAAAATATTCTCGATTTCTACGGTGATCGAATTCAACTTGACGAATGGAAGCCAATTATAAAAGCTTTGGGATCTGATCGAAGTCTACGCTTCATTGCAATACGATGTACCACAACTTCTACAATAACTGAAAGTGCTAGTACTGTAGTAAAGGCAAGGAATTGTACGACTAGGCCAGCGATATTAACTAGATATATCATGAAGATGTTAGCTGATGCTTTGACAGAATGTCTATCAGCTAATACAGTTCTAACATGTTTGGAACTGGAAGGTTTTCCGCTTAGTCTCGAATACATCGAGGAGATTGTAAGAGTAAGTGTAAGAATTATGATAATCTGAAAAGTCTCATTTGGTCGTTTTACATTTGTGTAAGGTATTTTTATTATAAATAAACGCTGACAGATGGATCTTGATATATATTTTGAAATCATATCTGCCAGCTGTCGTTAGCATGCGGGTGTATTACCAGACCCGGACTCGAGAATCCAGCACCCCTAGGCTGAACCTAGCTAGTTTAGTGCCCCTATACTTATTATAAAAATGTGTGTAAGACTAGTGTAAAAATAAAAAATAAATGGATGATTATGAAAATTATTTCGGTCAATGTGGAAACCACGTGGCACGTCAACGTATTTCCGCTTATTACTCGACATTACCAATGATGACTTACCAAGTGACGGAATATTTATACGACAGGGTGCGACTTACCCGGGGTGAAGTCTTAGAAAGTAATACCAGGGCATATTTCAGCAATATTGCAGTTATTGCTAATCCAATTTTTTGAGGTAATTTTATAATTTTTTCAGATTATATTCTGTAAGTTGTAGATATTGGCCAATGTTGTTGTAGTGTTAGTGAGAATATGGGAATAATAATAAAAATAAGTTCGTGATACTTTTGTTTTCATTTTTAACTACATTTATGCAACTCCGTGTTGCATTTTTTGATACCATTTTATTTCATTTAAACAAAAATGTGGAAGCCCTGAGGAGCCCAAGCGCCCCCTGGGCTTTTGCGCCCCTAGGCTTCAGCCTTGCCAGCCTGTGCGTAAATCCGGGCCTGTGTATTACCTGACTGAGTACGGTACAATGTATATTTTATTGAACTTCTAACAGCTGCACAAAGTGTGTGATCGTCATACAACAATAAACACACATCGAACTTTTTTTCATTTGAAAACCTACTCAAAATTATGTGGATCAGAACTTATATAACGATCTGATTTAATTTTCCATTAGTAATTAACAAAATAAATATAATAGGACTTTCATATCTGTGAAGTCTTATGATGATGAAATATGCATTCATTATACAAAACTCCATTTATAAATGTGTGCCGATATATAAATAACATTTACAGAAGAAAAATATAATGAACATAGCGCCAGCTGTACTTGATGAATATCTTCCAGGATTAATTGACACAAGAAAATTAAGAATGTGTTGTATTTACTTCACAAAATCTTTGATTTTTCACTGTTTTCCTTTTTCACTTCTTACTTCAACTACTTTACTACTTCATGTTTGAGAAATACGTCCGAATTTGAATTGTACTTATAATTCACTATTTTAATCCACAGTTAGGCCTATTTTAAAGGGCTTTGTGGATGTTTTTCTGTTTTAATAATTATTGTGTTTTTTCCTGTATTTTCTGTTCTTTCTTTGTGTTTTTCTTTTGGTATGTCACCAATGAAAAAAAAATGCCAATATTACAATTGAAAAGTAATTGTAAGAGTATTTCTTTACCTAACGTTAGCTACTTGTATGATGGTGAAGGTCGATCAAGAAATGAGTGATTTTCATTTCAGGGTATTAATAACTGCGAATCTCTGCGTAAAATATCATTTCATCGCAGTTTGATCAATGACGAAGGTCTTGCAATAATTTGTCGTTCGGTGAAACATAGAGCGAAGATTGTTTCCTTGGACATCTCCGGCTGTGGAATAACTGGAATAGGAGCACAGTCGCTAATTAGCATTATTAAGGTAACAAGTTAACAAGTTTTTACTGAGAAGAGTGGATTAGTCACTGGCGCACTGAACTGTCATTTGGAAGACCTGGAGTCGATTCCCGCAATGGTCGGCCATCCAGGCAGATATTTCATCGGCTGAAGAGCACAGTATAGCCATCGTGCTCTCGGGCATGCAAATAAGTAATAATTCAATTGAATTGGAAGAGGTTTCTCATGGTTTCCTTCTGCCGTTGAAGTGAATATAGGCCTACTGGTACTATGGAATATTACCGTTTCCTTTCCACTATCCAAATCACATGAACACATTTCTCATTCAGCATTCACCAACGCCAATAGATTTTGCTAATCACTACAGTGCGTCGTTAAACCCAATATCAATAACTAAAATGAGACGCCAATAAATCTTAGTTGTCGTTAAAGTGTATCGTTGAACCCCTGCAGTATGATGAAATATGACGGATATGTGACGATATCACGAACACTATATATGTGAATTTCTTCATAGCACTTCTGAAAATGTTTTCAGAGACTTGTTTCTCATATTTTTCAAAATGTACAATATTTCTCTTAATTGTTTCCAATTCAATATACAAATAATTCAATGATTTCATTTTGCTCCATCTAGTACCAGAGAGTGTTGATGTCTCGGGATGCCTGGCAACAAAGTCTTCGAGATCAACACGCCGAAGAACAGCCTACTCCTGGCCTTCAACGTATCACACTCAATCGCAACCCTATGTTTGGAGACGCCGGTGCGATGGCATTGATCGAAGAACTCGACGAGCATGTGTGGTTTAAGGGTAAGATCATGGAAAGTGACGGAAGAAAAAAATGTGCCCTGAAAGAAAATGGGTCTTCAAAATGATAAAATATAGTAGACATTTTGTATATCTACGAAATGAGAATGTCGTCTACCAACGAAATAATTGTAAAACCTTCAGTAATTAGGCCTACCAAAATATCGTTGTATCTTGAAGGAAATAACACGTTCGAAAGATGTGTTTCTAATTGTAAATCTTGTCCTGAAAATCTGTAATATCATAAAAATATCACAGCTACACAAATTAAACGGTGATATCGATGTTTTTTATGTTGTGAGTTTTTCATGTTTATATTTCACGTCTCATACTTTTCTCATGGATATACAAATATATGTGTATATTGTGTAAGAAACATGTGTCCTATAATCTCTAACCTCAAAAACTGAATTTTGAGCAGTTGAAATGCGAGAACAAAATAATATGTATATATATATATATATATATATATATATATATATATATATATATATATATATATATATATATATATATAAATATATATATATATATATATATATATATATATATATATATATATATATATATATATATACATACATTTTAGAATTTTAGGAAATATGAAAAGCAATTTTAAAAAATTTGAAGTTATATAAAAAATTCGTTATTAAATACGCCTCTGTAATGACGTTACATCTGCGTTCCAACTTCGACTGAATGAATGAATATTAGGGTTTTAAGGCATATAACCTCTAATCATATTGAACTTTACATTTTCATTTTCAAAAGTTGAATAACTGAAACTTGAATAATTGATGATTGATATTCTTCCTGCTTACAGCTCTGGACCTCCAGGATTGTGGTCTATCCGATATAGCGGGTAAAGCCATCTTGAAAATGATTCAGTCAAATATTTGGATAGAAATAGTTGACGTGAGAGCCAATCAAGATTTGTCAACAGACATCACTAGTAATATTATGCATCAGTTACAAATTAACAATGCTCAGAAAGTGATACAGGTAATCGAAAGTTATATAGAAGTTATTTAGGAATACAGGCAGGGCGATCTAGGCGGCTGCCCAGGGCGCAACATTTCCAGGGGCGCAAAAATGAATAGTTTTCGTAGTTTTTCTTCATTACAGTGCAAGAGGCGTTTGACAAATGATGAAAGTTACCATCGCCGTTGATTAATTTATTCAGAAAAATCTGTCAGGGTTTTTTGCTTTTGCTGTAAGATTTTTGATAAAAGTACGCATTGCAAGAGCATTTGCATTGCAAGGTCAGAACGGTTTCGATGATTGGATACACATTTCAACAGCACTGAAGCAGGGACGTCGTTAGGGGGTCTAGGGGGAAAAGGGGTGCCTCATCAATTGACATACCCCCCCCCCCCCCAATAATTTATCCTCCTTTAAAAATATATAATCTTGACCCACGAATAAACACATAATAAAATATTACTACTTATTATTATGAATTGTATCAGTACACTTTACTACTTTACACTTCCTTTTTATCGATAATGATTCAATTATTAGATTCCAAAACTGCTCGTGAATCGCTAAAATCACTTGAAGAATGATCGTATTTCAAAAAAATCACTGTTGGGAATTTTTCTGAGAGAAATCGCGAAAATAATCTCGAAAATATCCATTATTATACTATTGAAAATAACTTTGGTAATTTCCATAGTGATTCAATCATCGACTTCAAAACTGCTTGTAAATATCACAAACCACTTGTAAAATGGCATGGGCCTCTTTCAAAAAATTCCCTGCGGGGCTTTGCTCAGAGAAATCGCAAAAGTATAACTTCGAAAATGTCCATGATGATTCAATTATAAGACTCCAAAACCACATGTGAATCGTGAAATTCACTTGAAAAAATTTCCGTATATTCAAAAATTCCCTGCGGGGCTCTGCTAGGTGGCTTCCGCCCCCCAGACCCCCTTTTCGCGAGTGACAGGTGTCCAGCTGGGCGGTCATTTTATTTATGTAACCTGTGCGCCCCCCAATACACAAATCCTAACGACGTCCCTGCCTGAAGTTGACTAAAGCTGCATGAAAACTCCCCAAATCATTACAAATTATATCTCAAATGGAATTTGATTGAGGTGAGTGGGAAACTAGAATCGCGTATCATCTCAAGCTTCGCCCTCGAATTTATAAAATCTACTCATATGTCGCCCAGGGCGCAAAAACATCACGAGCCGGCCCTGAATACAGGCCATACTAATTCAACATGTGGCCAATGGTGAAAACGGTCACTTATCATCCATCATTTATCTTTTGTTAACATTCTTTAATGTAGGCTTAGATGTACAGATGTGTGATGTAAGATTAGAAGTACAGTCAACCAATATTTATGTCTGACGCTTAAAAGTTATATAGGCCTACATATGCGGGGCTACATGGTTTAATTAAACATGCCATAAAAGTCATCTCTGAATTCAATGATTTCATACCTGTATGTGGGTCTATATACATATAGGAAAATCATGTAGTATGTTCATTATATTATGTACGTGATATGTAATTCTGAAATGAAAGACAAGGAACAAACAGATGTCGTCAGTAGGTAAGCCTATGCCTTATCCTTTTTGAAATGGTTCAAATAACTCGATCAGTCATTAATTTTTTTTCCAGAATGTAATAAAATATGAGCCACTTTTGAGACCAATTCTCTCCCCCATATTCTAAATCCTAAAATCTCTGATCTTCTTATTATTTCCAGTTGATATTGACCATATTATAAAACACGGCACTTCCACCAAAACCACTATGCGACATTGTAATGATAGCATATACGTATATATATGTAGAAGGTAGACGACTCATGTCACACAATACAGCTGTGTAGACTCAGACATTCACAACAATACGTCATCTCAGGAATTTTTTTCAAGCTATAGCTAATCTCGAGAATTTCTCACTTTTAGTACGATTGGTTGTCGATCGAAATTGATACTAAGCGGCCTCCTTCACAACAGAAGAAAGGATGTTGTCCGCCCAGGGCAAGAAGTCAAAAGCCCATAAGAGAAGCAAAGTCAACCTCAACAGAAAACCACGTGACTCCTGGATATGCAAAACCACGACCTGGGTATGTTCATCCGGGCTGACACTATGCAGTCAAGACAAATCAAAGTCAAATCAAAGAAATTCTCGACTTGTATAACTACATACGATATTGACACATCTAATATCTTTATAAGATCAATTTGGACCAATGAAACATATTCTATTCTATTCTATTCTAACCTTGTACCAAAGTGATGATATGTGGATGAGCGATAACTAACACTTCCATTCGGTACAAATCGCGTGTTCTCTTTCCTTTTTGGCCCCCGCTCCATGCATATATAGGCCTACAGGCATAGGCATAGATCATATAGTTACCGGTAACAATAAATTATGTACATCTCAAAAAATTGCTGGTTGAAATTGTGAAAATACCCGAAAGAATAACATAAAAAAGTGATGAATATTTTATCCGAAAGAATTCCAGCTTTGAAATGAATAACAGCTATGTTTGACAAGTCAAAGTATTCAAGTCAAGACAAGTCTTTTATGACCATCATGCAGCGGTTACGAAGGTCTCAATAGATTTCTATTACATTTCATAAATATCTCGCTCATCTCACAGCACATATACTGCGTTTCCTTCAGTTTGTAAAGGAATGCACGGTTCCATCCAACTGGTAGGACTATACAATTGAAAACAATGTATTCGGGTATTTATTCATTAATCTATTAATTTATAGATTTGTTGTCTAAATGATAAGTGACATTGATGTTTCAGTCCCCGAGTAAGCGGCATGTATGCGACATCAGGGATACCTCGCGCTGAACAGTACAAACTGATGATTCCGCCATATTTAGCATCCATCCCAGAGAGATCACCGGTCCAACAAGCCGACGGCGACAAGTAAGGAAATATTTCGTTTTGATATAGACTAAATATAATACTATCTTTAGACTATGGTTTTGATATACTTTCGGAAGATGAAGGAGCAAGTCACCCATGCAAAAGGGGGGAAGGGCGGGGGCAAAATTTCTTCCGTGGATACAGTAGCTTTTGTTCATCACTTTCTCCACATGAGGGTTTGTCAAATAACTTGCTCATTATTCAACAAAAGTGATTGAATGATATTATTTACAAAAAGTTTTCCATTTAAATCCGATAGTGTCGATGTAAACGTCAAGTTTAAATTCAATTGATTTCTCCAATTGTGAACCACACTGACGAAAACTTTTTCAACAATATATAACGAGAAAATTGATATATTGGGCCTATGTACATATTATAAGGTCCATTTCGCTGGCACCCCCAAATCGAAAAAGTCGAATTATTTTTTCGACAGTCATTTGTGCTTCGTTTGTGCTTGTTTGTGCTCGAAACCACATCGTTTGTGCTCAACTCGTTCGCCCGCTAATTGAAATTTAATTTGGGGATGTCAGCGAAACGACAGCGCCCCCAAATCGAAGAATCCATATATTTTTCCCACCAATCGTTTTTGCTTCGTTTGTGCTTGTTTGTGCTCCAAACCGCATTGTTTGTGCTCAACTCGTTCGCCCGCTAATTGGATATCAATTTAGGGGTGCCAGCGAAACCACAGCACCCCCAAAACGAAAACAGCTTAATTTTACCCCCAAAATGAAAGGAACGGAATTATTTTTTTGCCAATCGTTTGTGCTTGTTTGTGCTCAAAACCGCATCGTTTGTGCTCAACTCGTTCGCCCGCTAATCAGAATTAATAAGAATTAGCACCTCCAAATTGAACTCTGAATAGCGGGCGAACGAGTTGAGCTTATCAATCCGATTTCGAGCACAAACGATTGGCGAGAAAATAATTTCGTTTCTTCCATTTTGGGAGTGCAATTCGGTCGTTTTCGTTTTGGTGGTGCTGTCGTTTCGCTGGCACCCCAAAATTAATCTCTAATTAGCGGGCGAACGAGTTGAGCACAAACGATGCGGTTTGGAGCACAAACGTGCACAGACGAAGCACAAGCGATTGGCGGGGAAAAAATATGAATTTTTCGATTTGGGGGTGCTGTCGTTTTGCTGGCACTCCAAATTAAATTCCAATTAGCGGGCGAACGTGTTGAGCACAAACGATACGGTTTCGAGCACAAACAAGCACAAACGAAGCACAAACGATTGACAAAAAAATAATTACATTTTTTTATTCGGGGGGTGCAATTCGGCCGTTTTTGATTTGGGGGTGCTGTCGTTTTGCTGGCACCCCCAAATCAATCTTCGATTAGCGGGCGAACGAATTGAGCACAAACGATGTGGTTTTTAGCACAAACGAAGCAAAAACGATCGGCGAGAAAAAAAAGTCGACTTTCTGATTTGGGGGTGTTATCGTTTTGCTGGCACCCCCAAATTAAATTCTAATTAGCAGGCGTACGAGTTGAGCACTAACGATACGGTTTCGAGCTCAAACGAGCACAAACGAAGCACAAACGACTGGCGCAAAAAAGGCGATTTGTTTATTTGGGGGTGCTGTCGTTTTGCTGGCACCCCCAAATTAAAATCCAATCAGCGGGCGAACGAGTTGAGCACAAACGATGCGGTTTTGAGCACAAACAAGCACAAACGGAGCACAAACGACTGGCGAAAAAAGGCGATTTGTTTATTTGGGGGTGCTGTCGTTTTGCTGGCACCCCCAAATTAAAATCCAATCAGCGGGCGAACGAGTTGAGCACAAACGATGCGGTTTTGAGCACAAACAAGCACAAACGAAGCACAAACGACTGGCGAAAAAATAATTCGACTTTTTCGATTTGAGGGTGCCAGCGAAATGGACCTCATCATATTATATATTGTTATTGATTCATCATTGTATTATTCATGATTCAGCATATAGAAGAAGCCACATCAACTCTATACGCTGTATGATTTTCTACCATAAATAATTTAGATCTAGTTCCTCCAGTTAGACTATCTGTTATATGCGTTTTTTGCAGAGAGCAGATTGATCGGTTGACGGAACAGGTTGAGTCAGTGACATCAAGCATGGTAACAATATTGCAGACTTTAAACGACGAAAAGAAGAAGAGAGAAGAAGCCGAATCGGAGTTATTACGTATCCGACGGCAACAAGAAGGCAGCATTATCCTGAGTCATGAGACCGTCGAAGACATAGAGGAGGCCTTTGATTCCTTTGCTAAATTCCTTCAGACTGTCAGGGAATCGGGGTAATCATCATAAAAATCATCTCCACAGATAGAAATTATGTCAAATACACAGTATTAAATTTCTTCTTTATAGTGGCAATGGGTCAAGTTCAATAAAAAAATCAATGAAAATATATTGCTTTATAAATCATTTGAATCAAGAATACTAAAATTTTTGTTCATATTTCAGTATATTATAGTAATGTTCTTTCTGTTTTCATAGGTTAGTACCCAGAATAGTTGAAACTATGAATAAACGAGAAAAATTGTCAAGTGACAGAGACAGTCCTGAAGTAGAAGTCAAACAAAGAAACAAAACATACAGGCCCACCTCTGAGAAGATTAGTAAAGTGCCCAATCCTAGTAAGTAGCCCTACTGTTAAACTACTTTATACTATTTTATCTATTTTATCTTTGTCTACTATTTTATATAATTTCAATAGTTTTATAATAGTTTCAATACACAACCATTAAATTCTTCAGAAAAGAATGAATGAGCACTTTTTTTGTGAAGAGTGCAGAAAGAAAATGGTATATAACTCGAAATATAACAATGAGTTATAAACTATTTAGTTGGATGAGCGAAGCAAAGACTCAATTTCACCGTACTTGATAAAAACGAACATGTATGAATTTATTTTTTTGCTCTTCACAGGACAAACGAAAGTAAAAATTCAGTTTGAACCTGACATGCACAAGTTTCATAATCTAATTCGATACTGTGATTTGATAATTCGATGGCCGCAATCGATTGCACGACTTCTGAGAGAACCCATTTTGGAGTTTTCCAAAATCCTCTCATACCCAGAGGAGAAAATTTGGGAGCAATAGTTTCTTCAAAATAAATCAAAATGTTCACGGGATTTTATTATAATAATGGTATACATTATTCCGAAGTTTCACATAAATCGGATCAGCCGTTTTCAGGAAAAAAATCCTGATGTAATTCGTGTAGATCAATCAAAGCTACTAAGAAACCCATTGATAATTTAAACAACAGGTATATTACCAATTAAATTATAGGGCAATCAAAAATGAGTGATGAATAAAACAGGAAGGCAGTGTTACTTATAATTGTTTTGAGCTCAAGGTGCATAGGCTTGTCTAGCTTTCCATTGCATTCCATAATATGCCTATATACAATGCCATCCAACAACGCATATGCTGCGTTTTCTTAGTAATAATATAAAACCATAATGATGAAAGTTCTTTTTTTTATCAACATCGAAACTTGATACAAAATTATAGTTCCCCAATTGAGGCTAAGAATACAAGGTAGGATCGTCTGGACGGGTCACTACAAGGGCGATCTTAACATAGATAGCTGCTGGCTGTTCATATTGAAAAACTGCATGGCTGTTGCATTTCAGTATCTCTCACTTGAATGATTGAATGCATGAAATTAGATGTGGTTCACTATGTTCATAATCTAGCCCTGGGCTCCTCTTCCCTTCTCCCGATATTTGAAAATTATTCTGAAATCCAAAATATTATTTCGTAATACATTCTTGATCAATCTTCAGTTTCTCAGGTGTCTGATGCTGCTCAAAACAATATTAACGTTAACGTGAAGCCAATAAACTCGAAATCTAGTCATCGATCGACGTCAAAGCGTCATGATATCGCAAAAAATAGACCTTCAACGGCGTCCTCAACCGAGTCCAGAGCAAGTCTCATCCTCCAGCAGATGACCTCAACAGCAGATGCTGAAATGGTTCCATCGACAAGGAAATTAAGGAAGAAACGAACAAAGAGGGACAAAGAGAGGATGGAAGGGATGAGGGTAATGAGTGATTGCTATAGAGGCGTCAGTGATCAGCCAGAGATAATGCAACGACAAGAGATCAGTTGATTGGAATCCTCATCACCATCATAGGAGAATCACTCATGAGTTCTAAGAAGAATTCAAGTTGTTTATTTAGTCAAATTAGGTTTTTATTATTTTGGAGAATCATTCCCACGAGGTTCAATTTTTTCAATTAGTAGGCTAATAATGTATCAGTATGTTTCATTTTTTGTGTTGATGCATGTTTTTAAATGTATTATAAAATAAATAAGCATGAGGTGTCATCGTTAGTGGACAACACTGATCATTTGTAATCATACAAAGTGAAGTAACCCAATTAACTATTAAATGACTAATGAGGTTATAACCATAAAATATTTGAAAAGTATTATTAGATCAGCGTAAAAATATAGAGTCTCGTATAGCTTTAGACAACATAGGCTTGTTTACACATTACTGGGATTGTAGAACATAATAGGCTAGAGCTTCCAAATTAAGGTAAAATCTTGAATGAATAATCAAATACTTTCATCATTGGTAATATTTACATTTATTTTTCAATTCCAAACATATTATCTAGAAAATCCACAAACAGCTTTGGATTACCTTTTTTAAATGATTTCAAACAACTTAAATCCATATTTTGTATCATTTGTTCCAAATTAGAACACTTACTATAAAATAAGTGACCTTCTTCCTGAAGTTGTTCAGCTAGCTCCATTTGGTGATTATCCATTAGCTGTTCATTTATAACTACAATTAATGGTTTGCCAGCTGCCAAAACTTCAAGGCAACTTCCAGCACCAGCGTGGCTGATTACTAAATCAGCTTGCTGTATATTTTCTGCTATGGAATCTTTGAATCTAAAGTACTCAATGTCAATCCCTTCAACTAATCCTATTTCTGAAGGAGGAGTACCATTTCCAATCTGTAAAATCAGCTTGCAATATCCTTTGGCTGCAAATAACTGAAAACAATCAACAAATTAAAACTCAACATGGAAACCGCCCCTACTCTTCATCTGCTATATAAGCTTACTCTAATTACATGACCGTCTTTCGATTGTTAATACACCAACCGTTAATACAACATGATAATGTTAATACAACATGAAAACAACAGGTGAGGGCAAGTACTCGTTCATATAATGCGCCACGTGAGAACATGCGATCGTTCTACTAGGAAACACAGCCAACTAAATTCCCATCTAATCCCCGTTCAAAACGTCTCTCTCAACAAGATGGCTGTGAGATCCCACCTAATGTTGTCTTACAGTAGATTTGTGGTGGATCTCTCTACGATACAATATTATTATTTATAAGTACCTAGTGTCATTCAGCTAATAATTAACGTGTCCAAAGTGTAAAGTGAATTCTAGTTACGGTTTTATATTACTAGATGAAAAATGAGGACGTCATAATTTTCAGGAATGACGTAGTGTATTGCGTTCGTAAAAGTGAATAGGCCTAGGATCATGACCGTAGGCTTAGTGGCCAGGCAAGTGCGTCAATAACATTGGATGGTTCTTCAACTTTATACGACATTGCGTGAATATTCAACTCGTAAGTAGTACTTTCAACTACACGCACACGTTTGTACTCACTCGTAGTATTGTAGAACTAGTTAGAGTACCAATAAATAGGTCAAACTGTGTTGTTCCAACAGTTGCAAATATGTTCCTTGACGCCATCTTGGTATGTTCCTACCCATGACCAAATCATAATAATGATTGTGGAATAAATGGGCCTAGACCCACAGCTCTGCTAACTAAAGTATTTATTGAACACCGAATTATTGTGTACGTGTATACAACTGTATACAGCTGTAACAATAGTTGTACACACATGCATGTATTTAAAATTATTTATTGTGGGCCCAATGCCTATTCTGGTCTATAAGAATCTTATTGGAAAGTCAATAAGGGAGGACAATGTAAGCATAGGCCTAGGTCCAAGCCTAATCTGACCTAGAAGTAGACCTATTTGAAGTATGTTAGAACTATTATTTCAAGACTTTCATCATCAGATGCAATAACTAGACTATTTATGTTTATGATTTGACTTATTTTTCAGCAATGGCAGAGCGAATGACAGCACCACCTAATACTTCCAAGCATCGGCCTTGGGAGTCAGCACAAGCAAAAGCATATTCTGGTCAGGGTGTGGTAGGTAGCCCAACGTCCTTGGCGGAAATATTTGACACAGCTTTCTCGTCGAGTGTTGACCGCCAAATCAGTGATGAGTACAGGCCGAGTGATATGGAATATGACCCTCTATTTGCGGAAAGTGATCCAGATGATGTGGATGTTGTCTCTTTTGACGTAGAACAGTTTCCTCGGAGTACTGACCCCACTTCGGCAGATTATAACATCTATCGTAGACATTCATCATACCGGCCCCCTTTGAATGAAAACCGTCAATACTGTCTTTTTCCTGAAACTAGGATGGAATGTGATGAAGCAGTTGGTGGGAGTTCAGGGGATCCGTATGATTCTAGACGTAAAAGAGTTCTACGTGAAGTTGACATGGCTCTAGGGACTAAACTCAAGTCGAAGAAAGGAGATTATCACTCCCGAGTAGTAGACAATGGTGGCCCATCTTGTAGTTACGATGCAACAGACCCACCTTTACCAGAAGATATTTTACCTCCACCCGAACATTTTCTTCGAGGTACTATGTCACCCAATGGTGCCAGAAGAAAAGTTAATCCTAATTCAATTGTGCAGCCTCCATTAAGGACTAGAAGGCACTTGCCTGTTTATAATTCTGAAGCACCTCGAGATTCAACCTTGAGTCTACCAGCAGTACCTGAGTACACGCAGCCCCCTCCGTTGGAAAGAGTCAAGGTCGAAAGACAAGCTGTGGCACAAGTTGATGCTAGCCCTGGGCCATCTGGTGTTCAAAAAACCGAGCTAGTTGAAAAAGAGGATGGACCGTCTGCCCCAGATCTGCAGTTGGATTGGTCGAGTAGTGACAGTGACTCAGAAGATGAAAATGGGATTCAGGTTGTCAGCGTACAGTACAAACATAAAAAGGAGGTGAGCTCTTCACTTGTGCATAACTAGAATTATTTTCAACCATTCATCTGTGTATTATTTCTCCATAGGGGTATGTGGATCCCTACTAGGCCAAGGTTATTGAATCTAAAATTGGATTGTAAATATTTAGTAGCAGCATATGCCTATACGTAATATACCGGTAGTTACAAGTTGAGAAGCAGAAAACAGCTACCGTTAGACCTATACCACTTCTTCCAGAAATGACGTGACCTTGGCAAAGTTGTTTTAAAGGGAAAAAACATTGAACATTTCAACTAATAGCAAAACAAATTTGTTATTCATAAAATTAGGTAGGCCTAAGCCTAATTATCAGTTATAAGGCCCAAGTCATAAACTACTTTTTGACTAAACCGAGTGTAGGCCTACAAGAAAACAAACACCATGTAGGCCTATTAAGCCTATCGCACCGCTTTCAGCCGTCATTAATCACACAATTTGAAGGCTCACACGTAGGCCTACAGATCAAATATGATTTTTTTTTAAATCCTAAAATTTGGCTATTTCTGTCGTAGTGTTGTTTCAAGACGGCCAATTCAATATGATTAGGGCCTAGCCTTACTTGATACCAGGTTACCAGAATTCAGTTTAGGCCCTAATTAGTTTTCAGTTTAATATTAATTGGCTTATGTCCTATTTTTATTAGAAGCCCCAAAATCTTGAATTTTCACTTGCCTTGAGTAGGCCTACGCCACGGGAAGTAGGCCTACTTATTCAAATTATTTCAGTTCAATGCTTATTCTACGTCAAATATTGGGAAATGTGTCATTTGAAAGAAGTGAACATTGCCTTTGAAGAGAATTGGTTCAAAATGGAAGCTATCAACATTTGTGTGTTGGTTTACACTTGATACTGGAATGCTGATAATGTCTGGATCACATATAAATGGTTAATGCTCATGTGTTCCAGACTTTTGGAAACTGAAATACTTTTATCTGCGGCATGAAGGTATCGCCACAGACAGCGCAGCCGTGGTGTAAAAGTTCATTGCTTTCAATTTAAAATAATTAAAATAGGGTGGTAAGATCGCCCTTGTCGTGCCCCATCCGAATAATTCTATTTTCATCCATTAGCTACCTTAATTGGGTACATTGATTTTGTATCAGGTTTCGATATTAATTGACAAAAATGGATTGGTTTATGTCCTATCCTTTTTAATCACTTGATGGCAGCAAGATCATAATATTTACTGTCATAATATTTTTTAGCCCCCATAGGCCTACAGTGCCTCTATGCATCGTTCCCGCATCCATCGTTTTCCTGCTTGTATAATTCATTTTGTCGAACCCCACTCCCATATAATAAATGTTGAATTTTCCTAGTCGCTTGACATAAGTCTAATGTATAGAGGTTTCACTGTACATGTTTACAGATATTTTCAGTTCTAAGGTCTCATAATGTGAAATGATAGCCTTGAATTGTTACGCGTAATGTTCTCTAATTTGAGGTAATTGTAGGCGAGGATTTAAGACAGGTCAAGGGTCATTCCATTTCATATCACCCAATAACTGTGCTCGACCATTTTAGATTTTTTTTAAATCAAGTTTGTTCAAATTTTTATGTTGTGTTTTCTTATTTTCCTGTAGATCTCATTTTTTAAACCATGTACGGTAACCTAATTTTCTTCACAATCGGTTGACCCCTTTGCTGGTGGTTGAATCAACTGCTAATCTCTAAAAGTACCATTTTGCTACACCAGCAGATCTTCTAATGCCCATAACTTCTAGACTACTCTACTGGTAATGATTCTAAAAATAAAATTCAACCAGTTTTGTAATCGACTGAGATGTGGGAATTTATGAGCAAATTTAAAAAATAGTGAAATGTGTCAGCAATTAGTCTTGAGTGATTTCTCATGGAATGACCCTATCAAAAAGAAATGGAACAAACTATTTTCGAGATATGGTCAATCAAACTTTGGTCAGAATAGCACATTTGTGTATTGCAAGTGATATTGAATTCTATTAAGCACGGTACACACGAACGATTACAGTTGCCCCAATCGCCAACTGGCGTGGGCAACTAACCTGAAATTGTTCGTGTGTACATGCCATCAATTCGATCGCTGTTGGTTGGAGTTGGGTAGGTGAGGATAGAGAGAGGTTCTAAAAACGGCAACGCCAACGTCCAACTGTCAGTAAACAACCAATGAGCGTGCACGAAATCGTGTGACGTCAAATATGACGCGACTATAGGACGCGATTACTCGTCCCTGATTGGCTACTTCCGATACCGCGCGAAATTGCCGTTCAATACGCAAGTTGACGATCCGATTCGGTCAGCCATGTTAGTTGGCGATTGGGGCAACTGTAATCGTCCGTGTGTACCGTGCTTTAGGCCTACCCTATTAAATCTCAACAATTCGAGATATTCAAAAAATTCATGGAGATAAGATCACCTTGAACTGTTCTACGAGGTAGGTCACACCATATGTTATTATTTGTGAGTTGACCTTGATGAAAAAAGAATGGAATATCAGGTGAATTAGCAGTACTTGGCAGGTTTATAAATACTGATTGATATTTTTTCTATACTCTATGCACGTTCTAGGATTCATCAAATGGCCTTTGGTATTTTCATCCAATTCATGCTTAAAACAATTTGTAAAAACAAGGAAAATCCCCTCTCAGCGCTAGGATTTAACAACCATTCTTGGTGCAAAATGGGAGCTTGACTTCCGAAAAGCTCAGCTAGTGCACCTGATATTCCCTCCCTTATTGATCAAGGTCGACTCACAAGAATGAAATATTATGGACCTACCTCATAAAACAGTTTGGGGTAATCATTTTATCTCTTTGAATTTTTGTAATATTGCTAATGGTTTAGATACAGGCCTAGTAGGGCTAATAGAATTCAAAACTTTTGCAAAACTCCAGTTTGCTATATTCAGTGAATTGACCAAACTTTCAAGGGGCCTATATCCAAAACACTTTCTCCCATTTTTGGATCCAAGCCTGCCTATTTATCGTATTCAATAAAATATACACATCTACGCTTACTTTTTTTTTTACTACCAGTTGTGTATCATACCTACTTTGTGTAAGGGCACTAATACTGCAGATATACATTAGGTCAGGCTCACCAAATCCAAATCAACACCAAATATATGTTCTGTAAAATACCAAGTAGGCCTACTGCCCAATAACATTGGTATCTTATTTTTTAGCCAACTGTTGTTGACCTCACTCAGGAATCTGATGAAGAGATGTTCCACGCTGGAGCTTCTTCCCGTCGGCCTAGCACCTCAACGACGATGGAAGCAAACACCCCTTATGCTGTACTAACACCCCCGCCACCATACAACTCGGCTAGCAACGCACCATTCCACCAATCAGCTCGCACGGCTCCTCCCCCGCTTGTCCGCGTACGTCTCCCCTCTTGCCGCTACGCCAATAACCCAACCAGCTGCAACAGCGTGCGCGATCCTCCGACAAACCACTTCGCCGATAATGAGTCGGCTGTACCTGATCATCATTGTCGGCCGGCTTATTACAACAGCTGCATGATGAACAATAACTCACGTTGGCCTTCCCCGAATGGTATTCCCCTCACATTACCCTCACACCCTCAGCCATCTCAACGCAACAACTGTCCCGGTATGCAGCCTTACTACTTGCAACCCGAACGTGTTGGTCCCTTCCCTTACGGACGGTCCACGCCTTCGCACATATACCCACCCTATGTGAACCCACCCACACCACAACAGCCCCGCCTCTATCCGGTCCATGAGAGACTCTGGCATTCGCAACAACGAATGCAAGAGTTACAACGCCGTCGGCTAGATCCACACGCCATGAACATGCATAGGCCTCGAGAAGATCCAAACGATATGTGGCGCTTCGAATACTATGACCAACAGCAAATGTATCACCCCCAGCACCCCCATTACCATCCCCTCCCTGCTCACCATCACCACCAGCATCAACCCCCTCTACCCACCCCTCAGCAGCCAACTGTATTTAGTCGTCCGGAAGTAGGCTCCGCCCCTGGCCAACCTAATCTCATACAACAGCCAATCGATATGATGAATGTGGGACCTCCGCATGGGCCTCCGATGATGCAACGGGGCCCAACTATGGTACATCATAATCCGTCTATGGTTCCTGATATTCCAACTGAAATTGTAGTGCAGAGCTCACCACCTAATATGGGAATGTAAGTACCATACCATTTCAGCTTAAATTTCTTTGTTGAAAACGCTTCTGTTTAATTAGTGTAGGCCCAGTAAAATTTAGAACTCAGTGTGCTCTTTTATTAATTTGTATGAAATACTTCACTATTACTGTATTTCTGTACCGGTTAATTGTTATTTTTTGATATACCGTCAACTGGGGTAACTTTGGACACTTTTTACACTATTTTATCAATTATTCGTACAATTTTCATGATAGAATAACAATTTTTCTTGAGGAGTTTGAATGATTATCAAGCATTGCAAAACTGCAGCCTATATTTGTTGGACACTTATGAAAAAAATTTTAAAAAATAATAAGTACTGTCCAATGTTACCCCAGGGGTCGGGGTAACTTTGGACAGCTACTTAAAAAGCACTGTTTAATGAATACCAAGGTAGGAGGGGCAACTTTAGACACCTTATTTCACAACTTATTACAACAGCTACATCAGAGTACTTTTTTATTTTTTTTATTCGAGAACTAAGATAAATTAGGATTAAGTAGAAATACAATAATTTTCATTTTCAAGCCTTATTTTGTTACCTAAATTGGGAAAATTTTTTGAAATAGTTTTTTTCTTTGAAATTCTTGTATATCCATGGGTTCCAGGCTTCCTACTTTAATAATTCCTCATTTGATAGCTTCTTTTAAAATGTCAACTGAAAGTATAGCCTACAAAGTTCCATGAGTAAAGTGAAATATATTTTCTAGGTTATGGTGTTCAAAGTTACCCCAATTTTATTAAATTAAAATTTGTAGACAAACTGTTGACATAATCTCAAATGTGAAAAGTAATTCTTAATCCCAAGGATGTACTCTTACTGACGCAACTTTTTGTTTTTCCAAAGTACATATGTAATTGTATAAAGTACAAGTTGGACATACCTGTGAAAATTCAAAAAAAATTCTTTCCAATAAAAAGGCAGGAAAAGTTAATTAATTAAGTTAATTAAAAGCAGCATAATTAATTTATATTTATATGGCAGGAACATGCTACAGGAACATGCATATTTGGCCAGTGCTAACACTTGATTATTAAACAATAAAATTGGGTTTTTCGAATTGTAAATATGTTCATTGCACTTGAAATATGGTCAAGAATAATTATTAAAACAAAACAAAAAATGCTTGAGCATATTTGAGCATAATCTTTTGGAGAATATTCTCAGCTCACATCACTAGATATGTATGTAAATATGTTAAAGGAAGTATATTACAATGTTGATATATTTGATTGATATCATTTTGTTTGTTTCGTGATGTTTGAAGGCGCACAACTTCTGTTGTTAAAAGCGTCTTGATTGATATTATAATTAAGGATAAGCTGTGATGAGGAACCATTGATTTTACTATTCTATCTTGTAATTCTTTAATCTTATCCAAGTAATATTGGGAAGCATTCCCCCATGCCAAAAGCCCATATAAGTAACATTAGAGATGCTCCTAAGGCTTCATAAACATACTTCAGTAATTTAAAAGGCAAAATGAATTTTAGGTTATAAATGCGAAATGCACAAGATCGAAGATGAATTTGTCTATTACAAATTGAATCTATATGAGGTCTCCAGCTGAATAAATTATCTATGGTCAAGCCTAAATATACACATGTGTGTCAACAATGTCAATATAAGCTCTACAATCATAGTATACAAACAAATAATACAACAAATAATGATACATCACAAGATTTCAGATTGATCGATACGGAATTGAGATGAATCAGTAGAACTTGTACTGTACTACAATATAGACACTCTGATACATACCCTAGATATAGATATCTACATATATAGTAATATAGGCCTAGATAATCAGTTGGATAATAATAAAAAAACAAATTACCAAATATGTCAATACACAGACAAGTAAAATTAATAAGTCATACGAATTTACTGAAATCCAGCATCAACAAGGCTTATAAGCTTATGGCACGATGAATATGAACTATTAAGGTTACAAGTCATATAGTATTAGTAATTATTATAATATACAGTGATTAGGAAATGATACACATACCGCATGTGTGGTAGACAATGCTATTTGTTTCTCAAATGACTTGACACTTATTTTTATCTTTAGGGAGAGCACCCATCAGCATGTGCATCATCACTTGTACCACTACCATCAACCTGGACATCGTATGCATCATGTACACATTAGCATTGCTCCTACCATGGTAAGTCACCTCAACTCTTATCGTATGATCCATGATTGTATGGTCGATGTTATCGTAACATCTACTGAGTTGGATGGACCGGTGACTTTCACACTAAATCGTCATTCAGCATCTTTTTAAAACTGTTGTAACTGTATTATTGTTGATACAAGACCTTATCTGGATGACCCTATGAGCGTGTACTGTTATTTATACTAGGAAAACGCTATATGCGCGTTGTTAGACGAGCGGAAAGTAATAGTATGTCGACTTCATTGCCAAACTTTTGCCTAAATTTGCCAGTTGGGTAACATTTTAGTTATAAATGGGTAAAAACGGCTTCGAGTGGTACCAATTTAGCACATTTCATGTTTTTTCTTCAAAATAGCTGATCCGATCAAGCTGAGAATTCCCATAAATGTGTATCAAGATGTTATTCAACTTCACACAAAATTTTATTTTTTTTGGAAAATGAAATTTTTTCAATTTTTTTCCCGCCGTGTTATTCTAATGGGTATTTTTGAAATTTCTAAAATTCATAAAAATAAAAGTTACCACCCGATAATGCCACAAGACTATACAGATCTAAGCTAGATGAGGAACCATAATGAAAAAAAGTTTGGAGTTGATAGCTGTAGCCATTTGACCTGTGGAGAACCGACAAAAAAACATAAAAAAAAACAACATAAAAACGAACACCAATTTTTTTCAGTATGTCGAATTGAATCCTCGCTAAAGCTCGTCTAACAATAGTTCTAAAATGTATTTTTGTAGGCCTACTAGAAACTTATAGGAAATTGATACTCTATGTATCATTCATCTGAGTTTGTCTGAATTCTCAAGTCCTATCGGTGCTATTGAATCATAGATTCGTTACAAAACAAGTTTCTGTGATTTCACAGGCTGCCGGTAGTCCCCGACCACAGGAGCTAGTGTTTCCTCCAGTGCTGCCCCCCGAACTGATGCCATTCCCGTTCCTTGCTCGTCACATGACCGCCCGCCTCGAGGACTACATGCGCGTTGTCGAGCAGCGCCGCCTGGCACAGATGAATCGCGGCGCCACCCAGGACACCATCGAGCGGTACACCTTCCCGCACAAGTACAAGCAGGTGAAGAAGACCACCGACGATGTTGATGACGACATTGAGAAGTGCACCATTTGCCTCTCTGAGTTTGAGGATAACGAAGACGTCAGGTGAGTCGATGGTTTGGTTGCAGTACAAAAGAATAGTGTTTTGTATCATCGTGAAATGAAGAGTTCTATCGTGCGCAATGTTGTGCTTCCATGACTTTTATTTTTGCCTTCTATCTTGCTTCAGTCCTGAACTCGTACTAGTCTCGTGTATGATGAATTGTTGTTTTCAAATCTAGTAGGCTATCAGCAAAAATAAAGCTTAGAGCTGAAGCATAATTTAGAAGAGTTTTCAAAGATGTTTAACCCCCATGTTGAAGTATCGGCACCAATTTTCAGAGATTTTGTAAGGTTTACTTGTAGTGATTGAGGTGTTATTATTTCAACTCAGCCAGGCTATGCTACTGTTGCTTAGCTTGACAGTGGACTGAGATCTATTGCCTTATCTCTAACTCTTGTCATCATTCTTGCCTACGTGCCATTTTTCCGAAAGAACTTGTTGAAGGGTTTGGCTGGTTAAATGTCTCGGGTAGCAAACTACGTCACAACAATATTGAAACGGCGGCAACCTTGTAGAAATGTATTGTCATTGACGCTCATTGCTTGGCTGAGATGAATTAACATATTCTTTCTCTCATATCATATCTATGTTCTCAGTTACTCTATTTTCTCAGGTGCAGATATTTCCTCATAAGCATTCAACCTCTATACTATTACTCTATTGTCTTTTTATTTAGTTGGTGACGAACGTATTCCAACTGCCACTGTGCTGTTTTTTCCAGACGCCTGCCATGCATGCACCTGTTCCATATCGAGTGCGTCGACCAGTGGCTGTCGACCAACAAGCGCTGCCCAATCTGCCGCGTGGACATCGAGACGCACCACAACAAGGACGCACCGTCCACTTGACATCTGCTTGGGTGCGTGGGGTGTGACGACGACCCCGGCCCCGCCCCAATACCCTTTTAACGTGGTCATGACGGCCTGCCAAACGCCGGCGTTTTGTGATGCGCAATATTTCGTGGCGTGCGCTTCTGATCCGGCCATATCCAGTTCCACTTACAATGTGACTAGCTTCAGTGTAGGGAAGTACAGCTCGGATTAGTATCTCTAAAATACCTTCGATTAAATTAACTTGAATGTAGGCCTAATTTGTATTCTTTTTGTTCAATTATCCGAGCCTCTTGGTTTGAAGTGTTGTTGATTTGAGATTCAATAATCCTCACTATTCATGTTTGAGATAAGTTTGATTTTATAGTAGGCTTATTTGAATTATTTGCCTTGGAATGACAAGTAAAGCGTATCTTTTCGAGAGGAACTTCCCTTGTGCTGAGCTGTCAACATTTATTCAACTTAATATAACTACAAGCCTTGTGTGTTTGTCTCTTCCACTTGATCCGTTTCTTTATTACATACCACTCGGAGCTAATTCATATGTTTACTTCCGCCTGCCCGTCTGAACTGGATATGTTGAATTGATTGTAAAGTATTTGAATTATCTCTTATCAGGGCCATCTGTTGCAGAGAAAAGATTTGATTTAATACATTAATTACGGTCGAATAGTATATATATCTACAGTCTTCGGTGAAACTAAATGTTGTTATTAATTTGTATGCATTGAGTCATCTTGACACATACCGTATTTTCATTTATTTCAACTATCAAACTACTATGCTGACTGTGTTTACATTAAAATTCAAACTACTCACCTGCATGTATCTATATTTGGGTGTAATATCTGCCATGAGCTGATTAACCTGTATACGTAACCGGTTATATGAATAACCATTCATTAACTAAAATTAGTAATGGTTATATTATCAAATAGCTTTTTTTCATCAGTTAGCAATTGTGAAAATGTATAACCTTACTTTTATGGATACCCTGATGAAAGATCAATTTTATTTTAAATCATCAGTTAATGGCTTCAAGAGACAGCAGCAATAATAACATAATTAACTAGCCTAATTACAATGGATACCTGGAATTATAATTTTATTAATCACGTTGCCAAGTTCAAGTATAATGATTAATGAAGCATAATAATTAGAGGTGTTTGTTTTTGCAAGCCGCGATATCGTGAAATATTGTGTATTGTGATGAAACAACAATATAAGCACGTTTCAATTAATTTTCAGCTGATTAATATGATTTCCAAGTCGTGAATATAAGCGAGGTATGCCTAAATTCGCCTAAATTCTGCAATCAACTTGAAACCGCGTAATATTCCACGAAAAAAACGTTTTTGGAATGTTTTATCATGAAGAAGCATGATTTTCCCAAATTCCTTTTTTCTATGCGTGAGCTGTTTATTGCTTGGTGGGCGTCTGTGCCATCTGACCTCGACAAGTTGATGACCACGAGACTGCGATGAGCTCGAAACACTCGTTCGGCTGAGCAACAATGGAAACGAGCCATTTGATGATCGGGCATGGTTGGAGGTGCTACCCTCGGTAGCTTTGCCAGCTGAGGCACTGCTTCAGAAACTGAAGTCACCGTTGGGCGTGGGTTCGAGTCCCGCATAAGGCATGGGTTTTTGTAAACGTCATCTCACCAATCATCACTTCATAGTTTCATAATCACCTGCTCATTCTTACCCCTGTATAACCTAGCTGTTGGTGGGGTCGTTAAGCAAACAATAATCATCGTCAGCAGCCAACGGTTTCTCACCTGCACTCCAGGCCGGTCGCCTAGCTTTCTCTCACGCATAATACGAAATTGACCAAATTCTATCTGAAAAGAGTGATGATTCATGTTGAATAGGAATTTTTGTTTAATCCGAATTTGTATGAATCAAAATTATTTTCTGTGGGTCCCTTCCATTTCAGATTAACGATGGTTTACTTGTACATTCTGTAGGTCTATTTGAAAACTTGTTCACTGTTCTTCTTTTGAAAACTTGATGAAACGTCATTTCCGCATGACATTAGGTCAAAAAAACATAACACCGCCAAACACCAACATTTTCAAATACAGATACGAAAAACACGAAATCATAACAGCATTTACAAACACCTCTAATAATAATTTTAAAGGCAGAGAAATACCAAAGCTAATACTAAATATGTAATGAATGATATTGCATCAATAATGAAGATAAGTCAGTAAGGTCTTTTTACTGCCTAGATTTAGCATAAGTCATGTCATGGATTGGTGTAAATGTTGAGAGTGTGTTTGCGTTAGGGTGTTTATTGTTACATGTAATGGATCGAGTACAAGTGCATTTTTTAACAGTGATTGAACTGTCACATTAAGTTCTAAATGCGTGTGGATGGTGTTCTGTGTTCCTCAGTGATATGTGATTGAACAATGGGAAATCAACAGACAAATATTGAATTATTTTGATTATAGGTTTTAGACTATGTACCTTTCTTTTTCTGTAACTTTGTATTGTTTTATATGTTTGGTGATATCAATTGGCATTTGGAAAGCTGGCATTGATATGCGGCTATGTGGAGCTGCCTATAGTTGATTTGTACGACCCACATCCTTCACCAATGATCAATCTTATTCATTTCTTTGACATTGGAGGGTTGCAAAAGTTCTGAATAGTTCTTGCTTCAAGGACGAGGGAAGGAATTGGTCGTGGATAGAGTAGTTGTATAGTAAAAGCAGTTCTTCATATGTACCAGAGATCGATTACTGGCAGAATTGAATTGTATCAGTTGATTCTATAGTGCTGAGCTAGAAACTTGAGAATTCACTTCAATTAATTTTGAATTGTTATACGGACCACTACTGTTATTGTTTTCTGAAAGCTAATTTTAAAATTGGAATTTACCATGTTTGCATACTCTGTCGTATTAAGAGCAAATCACATTTGATAGGACCAAATCGACTTCGGCTTGAAACCAACTTAGCATTGATGATACTCGCCTTTTAGTTTGAAAGAAAGAATAAATATGCAGCATAGATGAAATGTTTTCTTTATTTTATATCCTGATCAGCAACGAAAAGACAGTGGATCCATCTCTCCTTTTTTTTTCAATTCTCGTTGTAAGCTGCCCTCTTAGCTGTCAACTATCACACTGTATTAGAAACTGAAGTCATGTCAGGCATCGGTGCGGGTCCTGCATAAGGCGCTGAGTTTTGTAAGCGTCCTTTGATCTACCATACTTCCTTATAACCTAATTGACTAATTGTTGGTGGAGTCATTGAGCACCATTGATGAAAAAAAATCAGTATCTCAATAATATTATTTTGTGATGGACATCACAAAATGATATTCTTTAAATCAAATCCCACTTTCCAATAATGTAATTTCTCAATAAGTTCACAAAGATATAGGCCTACCCTGTTTCAACATGGACGTGGCTTGGTTTTGCATGAAAGGTATCTAGGTTTTGTATCTAGGTCGAGATACATTGTAATTCATGAGGCAAGCCCTGGTTGAAATGATTGGCCAGGACAGTCTTTGTCAATAAGATCTCTAAAGCATATTCTAATCAAATCAACACGCTATGAGTCTTGGGAATTTTCTGTCATTTCAAGCCCATAATTGATTTTCTTAAACCTATGGCTGCCATACTATTGAATCTGTTGGAAATAGCATTCGTTTTGTGAAAACGAAATCTTAAATGTATGCATGTTGCCGATTGTGACGGAAGTGAACCACATGTATGCATCTCAATACCAGTATTTGACTTGCCAATGATATTCTAGAGGCAAATATTGAATCATTTCTTGGTGAATTGAATCAAATATATGTAGGGATCTAAATATCATGTAAAGATTTGGTTATTCACTACTCACTTTTTTACCAACAATGTTGAAAATACTTACTAAACACCCTGGACCTTGTACTACGGTTATTGTGAATATTTTATTCAGCTGAATTGCCCTTTACTTACCAAGAGCTTATTCAATTTTTGCATACTGAACTTTATTAAAATTATTCAGATAGTACCGTACTCTATTTGTTACTCAATATTTTAATGACTTCAATAATTAAATATGTCAATGAAATTTGGTTTTATTTGTTTGGTTACATTGTTTGTTGAGTAAATTGTTGCTTATAGCTACATATCTTTCTGATGCCACTTGTAAAATTTAAGATACAGTACAGTATAGCATTATTTAATTCAGTGATTAACTCTATTTGGTCTCTGTTCAGTCGTTTTGGAAACTCAGTGAATTGAATGAAGTGATTGTTTTGTTAGTAGCTCGACTACATTATGTACAAATTTTATTTCTGTGTAAATTCTAAACATTTTTTCAAGCATAATATGAAATTATTAATAGGCCTATGCTTTGATAATTTTGTAATAATTTTTTTGTCTAAGGTATGAAAAAGTGTGGTGTATCTGTTCGTACAAATTTGTGACAGGTTGTTTTCAAGTTCATTATGCTAAGCTAGCTCAAACCTGAAAGGAAAAGCTTCATTTTTTCCATGGACATTGTGTTGATGTGTTAATGGCTACCTTAAAATGACCTTGGCATGATGTAAAAAAGAAACAAGACATATATTGCATAACATTTAATAGTGTTTGCTTTCTCTATAGATATTAACACTGCATCCAAATTGAATTCGTAATGCTGTGTACTACATCATATTCAGAATGACTATTTAGTATTTACGTATCAACTTATAATTAAGTAACACAATACAATGCATTCTATAATATCAATTGTCTACGGTAATATTGCAGTGCAACAAGTACATAATTTGGTGCAGTGGTCGTTATATACGATTTATCTTGTGGCTCAATAGTCAATACGTATTATGTACGTACTATAGAAACACTGCTTTTCTTGAATTCATTTCTGCTGTGATATTTATATCTTGCATAGAGAACAAATTCATAAAGATGATCCAAGTGCTTCTGGTTTCTTAATGAAATGAAATGTGAACTACCGTCTAATCTATGTAATGGCGCAATTATGATGAGATTAAAAAAAATACATATAAAATTAGTGTAAAATATTTTATAATTAATATCCTATAATAATAAATAATGTAGACATGTTAAGGGGGCCTATAAATGAACATTTTCTTGAATAGTTATTTGGGAGGAAATAACTCTGAAGAAAATATACCTACACAAATAAGAGTCCATGGGAGTCAATTTAGTAAAGTATCAGTTTTTTGGTGATAACTTTTGAACGGTATGAGATATTGAAATTATAATACGCGAGAAACACAGATAATAGTTTCAAGATGATACAGTATAATTTATAACTATTCAAGTCAAGTTGCATAACTGTCAAGCGTATACAGCTAAAAACTGTGTTTTTTTGCTGTATACTCAGCTGTATACGCTTGACAGTTATGCCACATTACTTAAATAGTTATAACTTATATCATCTTGAAGCTATTATAATTATCTATGTTTCTCAATTATTAGAATTTTGATATCTCATACCGTTCAAAAGTTATCTCCAAAAAACTGAAATTTCGCTAAATCGACTCCCGTGGACTCTTGAGTGGTGTATTTTTTCCAGTGCAAACTAAGTAGGGTAGAACCTCTGTTATAAGTTTCTCACTTATACATTTATTACATTTACAAGTTACATTTTCTGATCCAACCCATATGCTCCACATGTTAAATAGTTTCATTAATAAGTTTTTCACGGTAGTACATTTTTTTAGTCTGGTCCCCTGAAAATCGTATAAAAGAGGTTCCACTGTATACCTACTGGTAAACAAAACTTGCATTAAATACTATATGTTTCAAAAATGTTTTCGGCACTTTTAATTAACGTTTTTCTCAATCCAGTCAATGAACGATGTGACTCTTGTGTAGACTCCAGGGAAACCTGGTTCGGCACATTTAAACCCAAATGACACTACACCGACCAAGGTGAACCTAAAGCTACCAGTTGGCTGCATCAAGGGTCCACCTGAATCCCCCTGACAGGCGTCTTTTCCACCTCGAGCATAACCTGCGCACAATACACGGTCGTCGATCACAGTGTTGCGAAACGTTTGAAACGCTCGTTTACAAGCTGCAGGCTCGACCACAGGAATCTGTAACTCTCGAAGTTTGGGACTCGAAGGTCCCTCTGTAACAATATTACAATTTTGTTATAATTTGTTGCTGATAACTGCCTCTGATTCTCGGAGTTACCACCCTACAAACATGGGCATGCTAAAGGCATGCCGAAAAGGTTCCCAAATGAGCATGCCCTAGGCGTTGCCATATTTTGCACCCTGGCATGCCTCTGAAATGCCCTGTGGGAAGCTGATGAAATGAGACCTCATGAATATGCCCAGGACCCGCCCTGGACATGCCCACTGCCAACCTCACCCGAAAGAGCGTGTCTGGGGCGCGTGTGAGCCATGTCCAGGACATGCCCACAGGGCATGTGTATGGCGTGCCCTGGGAGTCCCGCCCTATGTTAAATTAAATGGGGTTTGGGGCGCCCCAACATTCCCTTTGGGCATGTCTAGGACGCGCATAGGGAATGTTTTGTGTTTGTAGGGCATGGACCAAAGAATACTCATATACTGTATAAAGTATATCTACGGTCTATGTAGTTACTGGGCACAGTGGTACATTACCTTATTTTCCAAATAGATTACCTATTTGAAACTAAACTCGAAACATTGAGTCATTACTTCATTATGGTAGGTATGGTCTTCAATAAGAAGGGCCTTAGCTTGTTAAACAATATAGGCCCATTTGCCTGGATATAATTAATGACTTCAACAAACAAGAAACAATTCGTCAAGTTTGAAATTTTTGCCCATTAGTAAAAATTACCAGCCGTCACTAAATTTCTGCTTGAGAAAAATAATTAATGTTTGTAATGGAAAATTCTATATAGTTCACCAAAAAATCATTCATTTATTGTAATTAATATGTAGATGGAATCTTTGCATATGCTCCTCAAGAATCATATATTTTCATTTATATAATATAAGGTAACCTTGTACTGTACTCACTAAACGATGTAGAACCCCAACCAGCAATGAACGGAGAATATCCAACCAGGTTTTTTGTCTTCCATTCGGGCGTAATCGGAAGGCAAATTGGGTGTATTGCAGCTAAGAAAAATATTTTGGTTAATTATAAATATACTGATTTACATCACATACAAAATTAAGTCCAGTTAAATCAAGCTAATTTACATATCGATAGCAGGCGATCACTAAAGAGTTCATAACATTTTTAATATGTGCACATGAATATTACAATTGAATCATTTCATTTCTTGCCAGTGGCTACATATATTTAGATTCCACTCAAGTGTGCCAGTGTAGTGTAGTGTTCACTTTTGTGTATTGTAGAAAATCATAAACTGTTGGGCCGAAATCTTTGAATACCTGAAAAGAAAATTTCTTACTTTTTCAAAAACTCGACTAATACATAATTCTAGATTTTAAATTTTTAATCATCCTTGTATTCAAACTACATAGTTGCAGTTCGATTTCAATACTTTTGATTGGTCTACTAGGACTTTGATTTGATATCGAATTGGGATATTCAATCAATTTTATATTGAAACAATGATTAATATTGATTGAGAATTTGTAAATAACTGGAATAATAATTAAATGTGGTCAGGTTTTATGAACTGATTGTTAGTGGATCAAGCGATAGTTGGCGGATTAACTAGTAATCACAGTTGGTTTCACACGTTATTATTGTACCTTGAAAAATAGTGAGCGGATTACTACTTATCTAAGAGTTCATAAATCTGGCTCTAAGAAACAACAACCTTAAAATAAATAAAATGATACTTTCATAAAAATAATTGTTGGGGCCTACATTACTGCAGAGTCCGAGCAAGTTGGTGTCGGTCCATGGACATGATAGAGGAAAGAGCTTGATCATGCCCATAGCATTTACTTATGAAGACTGGTATACCCATAATGCATTTCAAGACTATGTTAAGCATGTTATGACTTCCAGTATTGCAATTTTTTCCCGATCCATCCAATATTTTCAATATAGTATCAAAATTGAAATTTTTGATACTGTATATTCCGATCGATATTCAATATCATTTATGATCTTTATGTCAAGCAGCAACCCAAGCTGAAAGTTTTTCATTAGAACTGATCAATCGTTGATCATGATGGATTTAAAAAAAAAAATTAATACCCTCTTTTAGAGAGAGTTAACTATGAACTGGTGTACCCATACTCACTTGTGTAAGGAACCTTAATTTGAAGTGTAAGAATAGCTATGTCGCTGGTATATGCTGTTGAACTATAGCTCTCATGGACTTTCTTTTTGGATATGCGTACTTCGATAGGTTGAGCACCATCGTTATCTGCCTCAAGGTCAAGATCACCAAGCCTCACCAATATACTGCAAAGAAAATCGTAAATATGTTGTAAGTGAATATATTACACTGTACGTCTTGTAGTTATCATAATTGTAAGTAATTTTGATCAATTGGCAACCCTAACACGATAGCTGCCCTTGGTAGCTAAGTCAGCTAAGGCACCACTTCTGAAACTGAAGTCACTGTTGGGCGTGGGTTTGAGTCCCGCATAAGGCATGGGTTTTTGTTAAATTATCATAACTTCGTAGTATCATCATTACCTGCTCATTCGTACCCCCGTATAACCTAGCTGTTGGTGGGGTCGTTATGCATTCAATTGTCCAATACGGTAATAACTCTTCTAGTTCAGTACATTTATCAAAATATGAAGTGTATAGTGAAGACTTATGATACAGTAATTTTCATGGTATTTGTGTCAAGTTTAACAAGACAGATTGTTTTGGTTTAATTGAAAAATTTTTAATTCAGTAAAATTTCGTTCTATTCTTTTATAAAGGACTAGTGTGAATAACCATCCATGCAGGAAAATTTAAAATTTATACATGGGATAATGAAAAAAATATATATATTCAAAAAAGGAAAATCCGGAATAATGCTAGGAAGTTTGAAGTCAAAATCATTTCTCGCCAAATTTTATGGGGAGTGGGGGATTGGGAGGCACAACAATATAGCTGGGATTTTTGGCGGGATTCGTGGTCCTCTAGTTATGTTTTGGGGGATTATTTTAGTCATATAAAATCATGAATATTTTTTTCTATACAGTAATTGCATACAACTTCATACCTCGTAGTACAGCACCCTGCACCCATACAAGTTGATGATAAAAAGTAAGTTATTCAAATTTGATGTAAAATTTAAAAGTGATTCAACAGATATTGCAGCCTCTTCAAGTATGGCCATTCTGTTTGTAAATTATTGTTAGAAACAAACTTCCGTGTCCTCGTACTTATACCTAAATACTCGTTCATACTAGGTGGTTACTACACAAGCAACTTGAAGATGATGAGCCGAAGAAAATGAGCTTTTGTAAAATGACAGGCGCGTGTGATGATTGGACTTTGGATGGGCGGGATAGAAACGCAACGAAAGCCTGCGTTGCGTCATTAATCAAAAAACAACAATTCCCTGGAATTTCCTGAAATTCTACAAAATGACTAGAGTAGTGTCAGTAGCAGTTTTTAAAATAAAAAATGAAAGGGATTTATAAGAAGAAGAACTTTAACTTTTGAACAACACCCAGTTGTATGTATCTCTTTCATTTTTATCAAACCGGGACATTTGATGGTCCCAAGAACATTTTCCAGGATGCCGGGACAGGAACTTCAGAACAAGAACAATCCCGGAAAACTGGGACGTCTAGTCACCCTAGCATGGGAGTAGAGTGGATACTTACTGGAAGTAGACTGAAACAGGCATCGGTTGCCACCTGAGCTCCAACCTGTTTAGCTCTGTTTGGGGACCAAACTGTAGCTGCTTGATGGGAATAATCATATTGGATATTAAATTATAATTTTATATTATTTAGACTAGGTAAACGCAGCATATGCTCTGTAAGATGAGCGAGATATCTGAATAAGGTATAAAGAGAGTCGTTGAAGTAGTACCTTCGCAACTTTATCGACTCTGGTATAATCGAAAACTCTACACACCTTTACTCATATAAAATATACTTCATTGTTGGGTAAATATCGAATCTAGAAAGCAATGAATCTTGGCAACATAATTCTGCTATTATTTCTATCTATTTGATGGATAAAAATCGTTTATTGAATTTTTTCTATAAGACGGCTGGTCCGAATTGTATACAAAATTGTAATAATGTGTATCATTCATGTGTACACATTCAGAGAAAATTTTACTTTTTTTGGAGAGATTTTATTTTTCAAATTTTCGTGCCCATTTTTCCTCCCATTTTTGCCCAATTTTCCTCCCATTATTTTTACAAAGTTTGTGAAAATCCCATAAGATTAGGCATCTCATGGGATTTTTACAAACTTTGTCATGGTATTTTTCAAAATTGGTTCAACCAATTTTTTTCTAAAAGACTACAGTTCCAAGTTGCATGAGTGTGCCTCTACAGAAAAAAAAAGTTCCATGTTGATCAGTCAACCCCTGCGACCTGTGCAGTGCTTCCAAACAATCAGAAAAAATAACAAAGTCAAAGCTCCATAAGAGTAGGATGAAAGTCTTTGCTTACGCCTATCTAAAAATATAATTCAACTTATTTAGCAATTACAATTTTCCTTTCATGAATTGATAATTAATTCCAACAGAACACGTTATATGGATTTAATTTAGGGTGTTACTCGTTGCTCAGCCTTGCTATATTTGAAAAGAGAAATCCGACTTCATTGCCCTCTGGGCCCTTATTTTTAATCACCGCAGAGACATTCTCCATTCAGTTCACTCCTGGGTAGGACAAAATTAATGAGAGAAGCAGAAAAATGATGGATCAGGGAATGATGCGTGAACTTTTCATTGTATTCTAGTACTCAAACTGTTATGTTAGCTGTAATTTATCATCATATAACTTGTCTTTTGGTCAACTTCTTTGAAACTTGAGTTTCACTTGTTTAATCTAAATTTGTTTTATTGGGTTCATATGAATAAAAATAAAGCTCATAATATGTAGGCCTACATAAAATACAAAAATAGTTGATGTTGTTCTAAAGCTTACATCTTTTTTAAATTACCTTAATTTAACCAATATTCTCTATCTACTCACAGGTCAGGACGATTGTGTACACAATGGCCGGCAGTGAGGACATGCCGTTCAGTGATGAGTGTTCCACCGCACAGAAACTGTGTTGACTGAGATGCACTACTGGCTTTAGGTGTGTATCCAAGTGCAGCAATCCATGGCCATGCACCTATATCATGTGAAAGTCATAGACATAAGCCACAAGGTCGAATAATTCAATAATAAGTATGAGCCCTATGAGTAAGTTCCAAAATGAGTGTGTTCTAGCTGCCCATTATATATATTTTATTTATTGATGATCATTCATTTTCAATAATTCAATATGGATTATTGTGACAATCTTTACCTTCTGTGAAATATAATCAAGATGATTCTTCCGTTACTTCGATTTTTTCTCATTGTCATTCAATTTGGAAAATAAAACTTGTTTTATTAACACAATAAATTAAACGTGATTATATCAACATTATCCGACTTTATACTAACTTATTGATAGTTTTTTTTTTTAATAACATCGAAACTTGATACAAAATCATTGTTCCCCAATTAAGGCTAAGGATGAAAAGTGGGATCGTTTGGACGGGGCACCACAAGGGCGATCTTACCACCCCATTTTAATTATTTAAAACCAATGAACTTCAACACCAGGACTGCGCTGTTGGTGACCATAACTTTCCGCCGTAGATAAAAGTCTTTCAGTTTCCGAAAGTCCGGAACACATTATAATAGTAACAAACATTACTCTAATATTACTCTATATTAACAATCTCATTCATCATAACAAATGTAACAGTTGATATAATCATAACAGTTACTTCTTTACTAGTTTACAATACTTATTGGTTTTGATATGTACAATAATGATAATAACTTGGATTAATAAAATTCACGTGAAGATTAAACTTGCCTAATTTGGATACAGATCCTCCAACAATACGTGAGGAGCTTGTGTTTGTAAAGCCACATTGATCTGGAACGGGTAGCCGTGTAACAGTTATGCTATCCTCATTATTCTCTTCAAACGGTTTTGAGGTGGATTGAAAATTGACTGATGTTGAACGGCTTGGCCCATTGCTTTGCGACGTTCTCGTTTTAGATTGACAGCAGACTCGCGGGTCGAATCCGTCGTAGCCGCAGACTGAAGCCCGGAGGTATTCTGCCACTCCTGGCTCCTGGCGTCGATTACGAAGCATCTCCAACATTTCGGGACAACTTCGTATTCCTGTGCATATTCCTGACTTCCCGTCTGGGGTTTTGCATCGTCCTGAGTTGCCAAACTGCACATTGTTCACTGAAAATTGTTTCAAGAGGTTTAGTTCTGTCAATATTTGTTCAGACATTCACAAATAGACATTGATGAGTTGAAAATGTGTGTCCCCTCCCCCCAATTTATTTCTCCCCCTCACTTTCAAATATTATTTGTATGAGTAGTATTAAATTATTTTTCACAATAATCAAAGTATCTTACATAATCCCTCACGATCTTCCATCGTTGAATCATAAATAATTATTTATATTACTTTTATCTTTTAATAATTTGCATAATCAAATTAAGTACCGCTGATCAAACTAGCAAAGTACATTAAATATGAAATGAATATTATTGGCATCAGCTAAAGCTCATCTATTGATTAATATTCAATTGACATTGTTTTCATTTTGTTCATTGTTTCATTACTTCTACTTTGTTTGCAGTTTTTCTTTTCAGACAGCAAACGATGAATAATTTATATATAAACTATGAATATTATCCATTTGATTTTTTCAACTTATAGGCCTATTATTCAAGATAAAATAAAATCCCCAAATTTTTTTTTCAAGCTCATTTTATTTCAAGTACTGTACCAATAGTAGTTTTGTGATGACATTTCTAAAAGCTCATATGAAGAATAATCGAAGAATATCAATTTTACCTGTTGCTCACTATTGATTAAATAAATGTAAATTTTAATCTCTCAACTTTTCTTTCAAACGCCATATTTTTGGTCGGCTAGTTTCATGCTGTAGTTTTCAAATTTTCAATTCTCAGTACACTTTGCGACTCAGATTATAATATTACACCCATGATAACCAAGTATAGAAATTCGGAACGAAATACCGATTCTGAAAATAATTAACAAAAATAATAAACATGATCATCCATTTACTAATTTACTAAAATATTGAAGTCTTGGGGCAGTTTTATGAACAGAATGTCTTTGCAATCATTGATGACACAAGGAAGACCATGCAGCTCTTTATTCTATTAGAAGACCAGATGTGGTTTGCTTAGGATTCAGCCTACACGATGTATTCAATTTAAAAATTGTTTTTCAAAGAACTTATACATTTTTGTTCTATTTGGTATGGCAATATTTACACTAGTAATAAACACGTGTTTGTAGTGTCATGCTTCATGTGTAAAATGTAAAATACGTGGCATCTACTGTATTTACAATGAATCACATTTACCTTTCATATCCCACTTTTAATTTACACTGTCACCTAACCGTGAATAAAAAGGAAACTCGGATGTTAGGCCTTATTGCGATTTGGGTTTATTTATTGTACCATTCCACAAACATTCCCCGTTCATTGTATCAAATATTGACCAATCTCGTGAATCGTGACTTTACCAAATTTGTGTTCTTTCTCTGAAACCAATAGGTAATTCCTATCAAACAATACTCAAGTTTGACAGGTGTGTCATCTATTAACACACATCCGCATTATAGTGTGTGCTTTATTATTTTTATCGTATGCTGTGAAAGTTCAATGTGATTCCTTTTAGTTACATGAAAAAAACCAATACCGAAAATAATTTCGAATCCAAACTGTGGAATTTCTTCTATGTTATTAGCTTGTGTTGGTGAATACAGAATTGACGATTGATCGTGGGGCTTCGTCATTGAATGTATGGAGCAAATTTGTGTGCCAATCCCCAATCTAATGCCAACCATCCCGTGAAATGTAAATTGGTCACATCCATTATGAATTAGATGGATTTGGACCATGCTTATATGAACGTAGGCCTATCACCATGCGTTATGCGTACAGCCATCTTGTCCACTTCCTGTTAGCCTGCCATAGTGAATAGGGCCTATATACTGGCCTATAGTGACGGCAATCGAGAATATGAATATCATTGATAAAATTATAGATATAAATGAATTGATTTTCAGGATTTTTCATTTAAATATTATTGATATTTGAAAAAATGTAAGTTTCTAAATTTGAATTTTAGTATGGTAATAATAGGCTATACTAATTGCCGTTTTATGTATATTTTAGGTGAGAACATTAAAACTTGTATTTCATTAGTCAAAAAAAGTCGGGATACGTTTTCATGTGTATATATATATATATATATATATATATATATATATATATATATATATATATATATATATATATATATATATATATATATATATATATTGGGTATAAATAAGGGGGTCGGAAAATTTGCCAGGCTGTTTTTGATGGGTAGGACAATTTGCCAGGGTCGCTTAGGTATACAATAAGGGGTTGGACAATTTGTCAGATTGTTTTTGATGGGGAGGACAATTTGCCAGGATTCACAAATAAAACAATAACATTGTTTGAATTACATTATTTAGATTGCAAATATATATATATATATATATATATATATATATATATATATATATATATATATATATATATATACATATATATATATATATATATATATATATATATATATATATATATATATAAATATATGTTATATGAGTAATATATAACTATATATATATTAAGGAGAAGCACTTGGGATTTTTTCAATCCATATTTTTGCAATAAAATAACTTTTTCTAATTTTCTTTTTAAAAGTGAATTTGATTTTCTTTGAGGATGTAATTAGAATTCATAAGATAAATACTAATTGATAATTTATAAAGTGTAATACAACTTCTTCTGGATTGGATGAGATCCAAGTGTTCTCTTTACTATAGCTTATTTAACATATATTTATGTATTTTTATTTTTTATTTTTGCAATCTAAATAATGTAATTCAAATAATGTAATTCAAAAGCCCGCTTTTATTAACACCAACATGGTAAGCTATTTGCACACTACGTACATTTTATTGTGAATCCTGGCAAATTGTCCTCCCCATCAAACACAACCTGGCAAATTGTACGACCTCTTCTTTATACCTAAGCGACCCTGGCAAATTGTCCTGCCCATCAAAAACAGCCTGGCAAATTGTCCTACCCCCTTGTTGTAATCTGATTAACCCTGGCAAATTTTCTTACCCATCAAACACAGCCTGGCAAATTGTCCAACCCCCAGGAAAGGATAGCCTGGCAAATTGTCCACTGGCAAATTGTCCGCCACTCGTATGCAAGTTTTGTAAGATGAGCGAGTTATTTATATATAGAATGCACTCGAAAGTTATATACACACCTTGGTTTTACAAATGTTTCCACCTTACCTTATTCATTCACTCATTCATAACATTTCATTCTTATAACTATGGCCTTGAAGCCTGTAGATTTTCATTAACTAACAATTACATGTCAATATTGATTATTTCTCCAATATAATAATTTATGTTCTCAAAAACGAGCTATCTACTTTTTTAAACATAGTAGAAATATGTGTCAGAAAAATATCTTCAGTCTGTATGAATATGTCATACGGACAAAATTTTAGAATGTATTATTTCACCCTGTGCTACTCTTGTGGGGATTTTCCAAAGTTTCCCCCAAAAAATCTGAAATAACCACAGAACTGGTTTCGCTCCAAAACAATACCAACCTATTCTAGTATGACACCAATGTGCAGAAAAAGTTTCAAATTGATTGGTTACTTTGTCCTAATACTGTATGCCGTGGACAAAATTACAAAAAAAAAAACATGAAAACGAAGCCTGATTTCTTTCGGTGTGTGGAATGGGAGTCTTCTCTATACTCGTCTAATCACCAAAATCACAAAATCACATTGGTTTTATTGTTGTACATTTCTAAAATATTGCCTTCAATTAGAACTCAAAGAAGGCAATCCTATTACACTGAAGAATTAACCTGGTAAATATATATATATACATATATATATATATATATATATATATATATACATATATATATATATATATATATATATATATATATATATATATATATATATATATATATATATATATATATATATATTTATATATATATATATATATATATATATATATATATATATATATATATATATTAGATATTAGATCTTTTTTTAATCTAAAAAAAACAAGAATACATATATATATATATATATATATATATATATATATATATATATATATATATATATATATATATTATATATATATATATATATATATATATATATATATATATATATATATATATATATATATATATATATATATATATATATATCAAGAATAAGTAACAACTCGGAAGCCAATCTTACAATAATTACTGCTCATCAATGAATCAAAAAAGGTCAAGAAGTTTTCGTTGTTCGAATACCAATCTACAATCAGAAAAGGTAAAGAACTTTTCGTTGTTCGAATACCAATCTACAATCACTACATTCAATATCATGACCACACGATTGTAAAAAAAAAATCACATTATAATATGAATTTATTTCTTGTATTCCCTGTGATTCAGTTTCAAACTATGTATAGACTATAATTTATCATTCTCTATTATCACATGCATTCTATTTAGATTTCCAAATAGTGTACCATGACCATGATGATGAATCGTATGACGTGGGATTTTAATCTTATAATTCTCATTGCTTTTTCTTTCATCACCCTCTTAAGACTCGAGTGTTATAGACATTGTGGTTGGTCTCATGTTTTATCCACGCCCAACATCTCGACAAAGCATATAATTCGTGCATACCATTACCTTGTCTCGCTAAGCGACCAACAGCGTCAGAGCTGCATGCTGTACCAGCAATGCATGCCAAGAGGATTGCTGACCAGATCCTGTTCATGTTGACTTTGACGTAATCTGTAAGACAAGAAATATGTTGTGTGGTCAAATCTCTCATGGACCAGCATGGTGTATCATCACATCGTACAAAACCTATCTTGGCCAAGGTAAATACATGAGTAACAAATTGGATGGACCATCAGTATATCGGAAGATGTGTGTCTCGGGTTTATTTGGGGACATTCACCGCAATTGTTTGGAAATCGAGGGCCGAATTCATTGAAATATATTATACTGATGTATTAGATCTAGGCGAAATCGAGGTGGAAAATATTCAACATTGGTTCAAAATATTCGAAATTATATTTGATTATTTGATTATTTATTATGCAATAAACTTTCATAATGTTACTAGTTATAGTTGAAATTGAAGTTTATAATGTGGTTTAACTATTAATTTTTAACTACGGAAAACGTTTTGAAATAATTTATTGTTGGATTATCTCTTAAAGGCCTTAACAAATGACACAAACTTTCTCAATATTTCTTCATTGAATTTCTGAAAGCTTGATCTTAATACAGAACTTCCATTACGAAAGGAATACCATTAAATTTATCATATTCTAAAAACTTCATGAACTATTCATCTGACACTGCAACAATTATTTTTGAAACCTATAAGTTCCATGTAAAATGTAATTGCTTGTTCAATTTATGGCCGGATTGTTTCTACTGAAATCGTTTTGAGTAATTATCATAATGTGTCGAATATCATTAACATTTGCCATTATTATTCGCGAGAAGAGTAATTGGTTGTGTTGTTATAAAACTTGGATGAGTGATATTTATTACTGACTTTGAAATTGTAATAATTGTTCCACTTTCATCCTAAATTGCAGAATATTTGACGTTCTGGTGAAGTCCACACAACCACTGGGAAGCACCATGTCCACAAATACCTAGATGACAGTAAAGTTTGGTGACGTTTGGTTGATCGTGAGCTCGCTGAGCATAGCTATATCAGAAAACCACAAAAACTCAAGAAGTATCAACTAAACTGAGCTAATTGGATGAGCGAAGCGAGAACCAATTTTACTGTACTCGATTTTTTTTTCTGTTCTACAGGTCTACGGGTCAAACGAAAATACACATTTTGTTGAAACTTGGTATACACACATCATCATCTAACACGATGCTATATAGTTTAAAGGCGCAATCGGTTGCACCTCTTTTAAAAGAAAAACCATTTCGAGATGTTAAAAAAAAACATAAGAATTAATAACCCAGGAGAGAAAATTTGTTCAAAAAATTTCTCTTCGTAGATTCAAATAGTAGGCCTACGGAGTTTGAATATAACTAGGCGAATGCAGCAAATGAGTGGTGAAATGAGCAAGTTATCTACATGAAGTATAATCGAAAACTCTAGGTACACACCTTGACCACCTTAATATACCACCTTGAATATACTTTATCAGGCAAATATCGAATCTAAAAAGCAGTCAATCTCGACAACATAATTCTGCTATATTTAGATGAGCGAATGCAAAGACCTCCATCTTACTCTTATGGAGCTTTGTTTGAAAGTGTGTGTGTGTTTTGTAAGCACTGCACAGATCGCACGGTTTGACTGATCGACATGACATTTTTTTTGTACACGTATAATTATCCAACTTGGAAGTGTTTAGTTTTGGGGTCATATCGGTTGAACCATTTCTGAGAAATATCATCTCAAAATTTCTAAAAACTCCTCAAGATTTGGCAAGGCAAGAAAATTTAAAAAAATGAAATCTCTCTCAAAAAAACAAACAAATCTCTTAATGTGAACACAATGATGATTCACAACATTAAAATTTTGAATGCAATTCGAATCAGCAAAAAATTAATTTAATAAATGTGTTTTTGTTTCAACAAATGAATGGAAATAATAGCAGAACCAATGCTGAGATTCACGGCATTCTAGATTCGATATTTACCGAATGGAGTATATTGTACAGAAGCCAAGGTGTGTAGAGTTTTCGATTATACTTCACGTGAACATCTCTTTCATCTTACAACGCATATGGTGCGTTTGCCTAGTTAGATGAGCGATAGCAAAGATCTCCATCATACTCTTAAGAAGCTTTGTCTGTGTGTATGTTTTTTTTATATGTTTGCTTGTAAGCACTGCACAGGTCGCACAGTTGGACTGATCATCAAGAAACGTTTTACGTAAACGTAGACTCATCCAAATTAGAACGTATTTTTTGGGGTCATATCGGTTGGACCATTTCTTAGAAATATCATCTCAAGATTTCTAAAAACTCTCATAAGATTTGGCTGGGCGAGAAATTTGCAAAAATAAAATATTTGCCCAAAAAATCAAATTTTTTCTGAATGAGATTCCTGAATCTTGAGAAGTTTTTAGTAAATTTGAGGTGGTGGTTCTCAAAAATGGTCCAAACGATTCACTACAAAAACTATAAAGGTTGTAAGTTCGATAAGTCTGTGCATGCACAGAAAAAGTTTCATGTTGGATCAGTCAAACCCTGCGACCTGGGCAGTATAACTATAAGAGTAGGACTAGGATGGAGGTCTTCGCTATCGCTCATTCAATAATTATACATATTATTTCAAAGTTTCACATGTATAAATTGTATCAGCCGTTTCAATGAAAAAAAAGTATAATGTAATTTTTTCACATCAATTAAAGCCATTGGTAAACTTATTGAGAAATGAACATGTATAACTAATTAAATTGTTAAACGATTAGTATGAGCAGTGACATACATACATGTTTCAAACATACTCAAGAAGTATTATAGCTTCGCTTTACCTTTCATATAAGTGTACCTACATCACTCATCCAACAAGAACAAGTCAACAACGCATGTGCTGCGTTTCCCTAGTTAAAGATACCAGAAATGGACGAAAATTCGTAATTAGACGCTCCCAAAAGAAGATGCGTCTATCGTGAGTATATTTAACGTCTATTATTGAAATCAGGATGAATAAACCTGTCCGTGAAATAGGTGGATACGATGCAAGCCGCGTTTTAATATAATATACTTATTCTATAGTTTTATAGCACTATCATAGACCAAAAATACGTTCGCCAATATCACGATTCCAAAAAAATAAACTTTTATGTATAAAAATAAAAACATCCGAGAAAATATCAACGAAAAGTGCAAAATAAATATAGTTGAACTAACGCTTTGTTCATGTATTTTTGTTTCGAATTATCGTAAAAAGTAAGCCTATTTGATATTCGTGAGCGAATAATATGACAACAGCAATTAATAATGCATCACTTAACGTTCGTTTTTTTTTAACTTGCAACGTCAACTGCTGTTAGAATATAAAATGACAATCAATATATATTGGAATTAAATGCACACTCTTGCGGCCATGCCTAGAGCCAAGGCGCCTTTGGCCTTTGCAATTATTTCAATGTCATTTGAAAAAAAAACGTGTAATATATTTGGATAGAATTTCAGATTGATTGTGTGTTTAGTATATTATACAGCATCAAAGTGGGGTGCAAAAAGTAAGCCAAGGTGAAGACAGAAACCTGTTTCAGCGTCTTATTCGTGATGTATGTTCATGTCATTTGTATTATTTGTATTCTATTCCAATGTTAAAAGAGATATTATTATAAAATAAGTAATTCGAATTATCAACTCATGACTAACGAGCTATATAGTAGCGGATCTTTAGATGGTATTTCGTCACGTATTTTTATTTAAAATTGCGGGTTATATCCAACAGATAAATTCAATGCCAGATTATTCACTCATTCACATCCGTAGTGATATATAAATAAACGCAATTTTACTTTATATTTACGTAATGTACGGAGTACGGTAAAGTACATGAGTACCACCCACTGAAAAATTACCATCAATTATCAGTCAAGCGAAGCGTAATTATGCTATTTATCGTCATATAACTTATAAATGATTCATTAGGATTCAGGAAACTGCGATGTCTATATAATTAAACAGTAGATCTTTAATTTAAATGATGCAGTGATAAAATACGAACTAAATTATGAAGACATAAATCATGTACCTCCAAGCTAATCCAATCTTAATTGTTATTCAGTTCATAAAGATAATTTAACAAGTAGAGCTAAATTGATATA
>OZ023326.1:31564279-31619279 GCA_964007535.1 Brachyptera risi
AAATAGTTTCTCTACTTGAAATTAGTAGATTTGAATAAAAAAAAAAGCCTGACTCACAGAATTGAAGATGTACAAATTTTTACAATTTATACTTGTAAAAATGCGTGTGTAAACTAGACCAAAAAAATGTTATCAAATTCAAATAGGATCTATATTTCAATTGTAACTTTTGATTTCATTAAAAAATCAAGTCTTGGAAGCGCTAGATTTGATCTAAAGATAATAGATATCATATACCGAGGTATGGAACATGATTATATTTAAATAAAGTATTATGTAGTTTATGTTTCAATTGTTATTTTTAATTGCATAAAAAAAAGTCTTGACTTACGAGCGTTTATAGATTGTTTCTACTAGTTGGTAGCACCTCTATCGTCACTCAATGCGAACTGGACACTGACTGTCGGCTTCTGCATGTCAGATGCATTTATTTAGTCGTTGTTAACACGACCGACCTTCGCATGTAGCTATAGCTTCAAACAAAATCTCCGGGCATCTTTCTCGGTATAAAACGCATTGAACTGACAGGACGGGGAATTTTATTTCGACGTACATGACAAGCGTTTGCGGGTAAAGTAATATAATACATTTATTTATGTGCACGCATCCAACTCAATGTCTTATAGTTTACTTGAAAGTGTCGGTATTCAAATACTCAGCCTCGGCCTTCATGAAAAATGCGTGGATGAAACGATAATTTCTTCGAATCTCGATATCCTAATAATGACACAATTTCATCAATTGATTTTCTTGTTACATATTGTATGAGAATATAAAAATTAAAAATTAAATCCATCATGCAATCACTGTTACAATGTAAGTTTCTCTGAACATTTTTTTTTTTTCTGATATAATGACAGCCGACCCATAATATTTTAGGCTCATCATTCAAAACTATTTACCATTTAAAATACCATTTAGGTGTAAGTAGGCCTAGTGGTACCAGGCATTATCTTATTATTATTTATATTATGTTGTGTAACATTTTTTGTCTACATCAGGTGGAAAAAGCAATGTAATAACTTATCCATAAAAAACAAAACATCTAATGTTATTCTTAAATATGTAGCATATATTTTTATAGACGTCAAAATTAGTTTCACACAAAATGTCACTGACAATAAATTATTGTAAATGACTAGAATTTATCCAAGGTAGGCCTATGCCTAAAATAGATATTTTGAGATACATGTACATTTTAATCAATAGACAAGCTATTAAATGTTGAAGCTTTTTAAAGACTTTTTGAAGCCTTTTTTAAGATTGCATTTTATTTACTATTCATCTTCATCTTCATCTATATGAAAATGAGTAGCGTGGTAATTAAAATATCGATGTTACGTTTTAGTTTCAGGTAATAGGCCTATATAATTATAACTGGCAAAAAAAATAATAGTAATAATAATCTTAAGAAAACTAGGCTTACTCGTGGTATTTTTACTTACCGTATATATGTTATTATGTAGGCCCTATAGAAATCGTTCGTTATTTGCCTTTTTGATAGAGACGAATACTATCACAAAGTATATTATGCAAATTTTAAAATTTAAATTTAATTCAATTAATTTGATTCAATTTATTTTGAGCTTATGTATAAGTTTTATTCCAATTTCTAATTCTAAATAAATGTAGGCCCATATTCACCCTATTAAAATATATCTTCATCATGAGTAATATTTTCAAATCTATGTTTCACTTCTATTAGATTTATATTTACTTTTCTATTATTTTTGATGTCTCTCGTTCAAGAGTTACAAGTACGCTATTTTTTATTGTTATTGTGATTTATATTAATTGTTACACACTCAATAAATTGCCAAATGTTGAAATTAGTGTGCTTTGTAATTCGTGCCCTTTTGTTCATATGAGTTTTTTTAATGTTGAATTTGTGAGTTTGTTTCTATGGGCTGAGTGATCAAATTACAGATCAAATCTGATTTCGAGGCTGCAAATTGGGGTGGGTTTGGTTAGAATATTTTAGCGTAAATAATATCTAGGGTGGCCGATCTACTCAATATTTTAGGACTTCGAATCGATATTCAATTGGAATATTCAATTAAATTTGATATTGATTGAAAAAAAATATCACCAACTGCCATAAGAAATAACTGAGTAATAACAATCCTTTCTTAAATGAAATAATGCTGGTCAATCTTTCATTTCTTTCTATATCATTCATTATTTTCAATATCAATTGAAAATATCGATATACGTATTTCAAAATTTTCTATCAATATTACATTAGTGCCAATTTCGTTTGCAATTCTTATATCGAGTGGCAACCCTAAAAAAAACTTGATAATCTCTCATGACGCTTCTTAAATATTCAAATCATTGCAAGCTTGCAAAAAGAATGTAGGTGTATAATATTCAGTGGTGTATTCGGGCCAGGGCGGGCCGGGGCGGCGCCCTGGTACTTTAATTTTGAAGCAGGGCGCTTCCCGGTACCTTTTTTCTTGAAAGACATATTTGACGACATATAATGCTCACTTGAACCAGCTAACTTGTGAACGCACAATGTTTAAAATGATGATGGAATCTGCCAAAATTTATTTGCAACGTCAGACTTTACAATAATGACAGAATCTTGTAATGTAGTGCAGTCAGTTTGTAACATTTTCTGTACTACCTTAGAAAGGAATGTATTCCTCTTGGAATAGGGGATTTAGCGCAATGAACTTAATTGTAACCGATCTTCGTACGAAACTGATTGTTAAGAATTATTGCCTCGCTTTTGTTTATCAAACTAAATGGACCACCTCTAGTAAAGTTTGATCATACGCCTTATGTAAAGACTTGGCTCCTTAGTCATCAATCAGCTGGCGATGCACAATTGCAACATGTAGATTGTAGACCATGATGCACCCGCGGAGCATCAAGCTGCGAGAGATTCTCTGTGGCAATTATTTTAGATGCAAAGGTGAACCACATCATTTTTATTTTATATTTGAATTAGAATCTTCTAAAACTAACATGGTGGCATGTAAGCCCCCCCCCCCCCCCCCCCCCCCCGCCATTGAGTTGGGATGCATTTTTTTCAGTTACCACCGCCTTGGTACTTTTATTTTTACGAATACACCACTGATAATATTTCAATGGATTCACTTTTTTGAATGTCATTTCATAGACCCACAGAATTTAAGAAAAATGCAAGTGTGGTATTCTGTGCTTTTTCAAATTTGAATTTGACTTCATTGGTTCTAAACATTCACAAAAAATGTATCAATTCTCAGAATTATACCAACCATTTGAATGTCTATACTTGTCATCATGAAGATAATCATCATTACGTATTACTGGAAATCTCTCGGACAATGCAGTTTTTGGTAATTCAGACGTTTTACTTCTGAACGGCAAGTGTAATCTTCACAAAACTTATCGAAGACTTGGAGCTCATGCCCATGAAAATAAAACAATTAAAGCTCTAAGCAGTTAGTAGAAATTGAAACTACTATGTTTAATTAACCCTTCATTTTTGTTAGTTTTCTTTTTTGAAGAGACAAAATACTTATAGGTGAATTTTTCAAGTGTGTTGTCAATACAATAACATAAACACAACACAATAACACTATAGAACAATAACATAAGAACTCAAACCTGGTCTCCTTTTTGATTGATTGATTGATTATTGTTTATTATTATTATTATTATTATTATTATTATTATCAAATCAGGACCTAAATTATTATGCTGAAGATGTATTATGTGTATTTTGTTTCAAAGATTATTATTCATTGTTGTTATTGTGGTGTATTTATCATTAATTTTCATTGTAGCTTGTTTACTTGAATTGTATTTGTGTTGTATTGTGTTTATTTTTATTGTATTTTATTTTGTTCACTTGTATTTTTTCCAATTTATGTGAGTAGAACGTGTTTTTGTAGATAATTGCTAGTATTATCGAAGATGCTATATATACTAGTATATGCTATTATTACTCATTCCACAGGTAAACCCTCAATGGGTTTTGTGGACACTCTAAGACTGAAACATGCGTTGTAAAAATGTTCATTTATCAGATGAAAATAAAAAAAAAAAAAAAAAAAAAAAAAAAAAAAAAAATTGATTATTTCCTATTTACAGCTAATTCAATTAGTAATTGTTGAATAACAATTTAAATAATGATTAGTTGAAATTTTTCATTTTTCAAATGGTAAAATCCTTTAGAATAAGTTCTAGAGAAAATATTTCAATAGATTTAGTTGTTTCAAATGTCATTTCATCTCACAAAATTTCAGACAAAAAATATGTTTCGACTTTCAAATTCACTATTTTTTTTTTTAAATACACATTTCTTCTCAGAATTGAATCACTGTCTTCACAACTGAAAATAAATAAACAATTACTCTTAGAAATCGCTTTCTTTTCATTTCAGTCGTTTTACCAACTTTTGAAAGACTGTCATCTTCACAGAACTGGGTCTAGCTTAAAAGCCCATGAAAAACACTGAATAATTATTATAGCTCTCAGCAGTTTGTGAAAATCATTTTCAATAGTCGAAAACTGGGTCCATTTTTTCCAAGATAATTTGGAAAAGAGTACAACTTTTTTGTTGAATTTCTCAGTTCCAGGCCTATATATAATATGAAATTACAACTAATATCACAACTCATCTGGTCTTGGTTTTAATATTGAGTTCTACTTAATCCCCCCCAAAAATACGACCATGGACCAGTCAGCCCATCTTAAATAATATACTGTGACCTCCAGTCAGTTAAGGGAACATTGGTTTGCTACCCAACCAAATTGATGATAAATTTGCCAACATAAAAAAATGTACGTTATTGTAAAGCATGTGGCAAAATTTGACAGCAGAATAAGCTATTATAACCATACTAATAAAAATCAATACAAGTCTTACAAATAACTAGTCAAACGCGAAATATGCGTTGTAAGATGAGCGAGATATCTCAATAAGGTATAAAAGTCCTTGAAATAGTTTTACCCTTGCTACTTTATCGACTTTGGTATTCTACACACCTTGATATCTGAATAAGCTATAAAAGTCGTTAAAGAAGTTCTACTCTTGCCACTTCATTGACTCTGGTATTCTACACACCTTGACGCATATAAAAAATACTTCATTGTTGGTCAACTCTTGAATCTAGAAAGCAGTGAATCTCGACAACTTAATTCTGTCATAATTTTTATGATATATTTTATGAATATTATCAGTCATTTTATTTTTTTTCTCCAAAACGACTGATCAGAATTGCTTAAAAAATCGTAATAATGTGTAAAATCCATGTATACACATTTAGAGAAAATTTCATCCCATTTGGAGAGATTTTATTTTTCAACATTTTCCGCCCAGCCAAATCTTATGGGGTTTTTAGAAACTTTGAGATGATGATTCTCAAAATCGGTCTGACCGATTCATCCCAAAAACTATACAGTTCTAAGTTGGATGAGTTTGCGTGTACAAAAAAAGTTTCATGTTGATCAGTCAACCCTTGCGACCTGTGGAGTGCTTACAAACAAAAAAAAAACAAAAAAAACAAAAAAAAAAACACACAGACAAAGCCCTATAAGAGTGGGATGGAGACTTCGCTACGCTCATCAAAAAGATGCAAATCAAGTTCGGTTCAATTAATCGTATAGAGGTTTCAATGGTGTTTGAAACTCGAATAGGCCTAATGCATTTGTAAGAAAGATAGATACTGTACCAGTCCATTAGTCATACTTCATACTAAAATTGAAAAAACAGATCATATTGTCACAATTTTTTATGATTCTGAAGATTATTCTTATAAATAAATCATCAAATAACTACAATAAGACAGCCTGAGATTATGTTCTCAAGAGAACTAGAAAAAAATGTTCTACAATTTTGAGATTAATCATTCTTTCGTCAATAGACTACTACAGTACCCCTAGATATATGTTCACAATTCAATAAATTCATAAATATATTTCCATACTTGTCACACTGTAGGCCTACTCAAGTAATTCATGTTAGTCGCCACTTTTGGAATTTTTGTACTGGTGTTTATGTATATAATTTTACTGACATACCCTACATATTGACATTCAGTGCCTACTCAAGTATTTTTCAGTTACACATTTCGATTACAGTGAAACCTCTATGAATTGTTCCCAGATCCATCGTTTTTTTGCTTGTATCATCAATTTTTTCTTACCCCACTCCCAAACTATCTATGTTGAATTTTCCTGAATGAATCATTTTCCTGCATGGATAGTTTCATTTTCTTGGTCCCTTGAAAAACGATGGATGGAGGTTTCACTGTAGATACTAGGGATGTTGGCGGCTAGCAATTTTTGGAGTCGGGTACTCGTCATCATTACCCGGGTAATAAAATTTTTTAAAATCTTAACTATGCTTATCTAGGCCTACTTTTCATTTAAATGTATTTCATCAACTTATTTACCATCTTTAGGTTACCATTTTTATGTTGCAACTATAAACAGTCTGCTCATGTCATATCACTGACCCTCTCAGCACAACATAATGTCCCCCAACACATTGGTTGAGTCAACTTGAGTGAATGTGGCATGTCCCTCTTTTTTGTAAACAAAGGGCCTTGTGTTTAAGAGGTATGCAAAAGTGTTGGAACTGTGGTCGCTACGAGTGCCAATGTTGGACGGGGGGGGGGGGAGCAGGAAGCAGCACGTGCGAGCCAGATGCGACTGGTGAGATATATCTATGGTCTAGAGAGTAATAGAGGAGGCCTAAATTCTTTTGTTTTTCCCGCCACACAAGCACGCTTTGTTTAAAAGTTATCTGTCAGTGAAAATGAAGAACGAAAGCTCGCGTTGTACAAAGTGGCTGGTACCCGGGTAAATAATATTGGAGTCGGGTAGTGGTATACCCGTACCAACCCTGGTACACGCTGACACCCCTAGTGGATACGTTTCAAATTATGCTATTTTCAACCATCAACTAGTACAGTAGTTGTGAATGAAGGAAAACAGGATATCTATGTAGGTTATATAATGATAAGACATTTCATACTACCTTATATTATTCTTTATTAGTGCCTTTATTGTAAGATTTATCACATTTCATTTTTATGTAATAGGCTTATATTATGGTAAAATCATAGTCAACAGTCAATTGTTCATCTATTGTTAATCATGTACCTGAACTGCACAACACTGATTGGTACTCACAACAAGCACATTTGAATCTAGATTTCTGGAAGATAAAGGTGGTCTAGATTTACAAATGACTATAATTCTAATAAGGCTTGTCATTACCGAACAAGCAATGACATGCCAACCAATCTCTTGTAACAATAAAATGGTACTTGGATTTTATTAAAACTTGAAGACAAGTCTACAAGTAAAAACGGCAGTGTTATGCCTATTTATGATGTATTGATTAATCACATCTGAATGTATCTCACATTTCACCATGTCTCATCTATCACTAAACTATTTGATAGTGCATAGACAGACTTCTGGTTATCTAACTGGGTAAGCTGTTAGTCTAGCCACTGACATGTTATTTAAAAGAAACATTACTCAATTTTCTAGATTAGCTCTCATTTTCTCAGGTCAACCAGTCAATTTAGTCAATATACATTTTGTGGATAATTCATTTAACAGTCCTACTAATTTCATCAGCCAGTTACGGTACTTTACGTACACTTTACGATACATACCAAAGCCGATGGTATTGAAACCATGTGTCGGCGGTCGAAATCTTGTTTGATCAGATCTAGATTCCGATTAACGAGGATACACGTCTTGCTTATCCGCGTCCCTCTTGGACTTACGTTGAGATCGCCTGAAGAGTCGTTGGAAGAAATGCACAAATATAGCACAACGCGAGTTGCGCAGGTGGGCAGCACTTACAAGCGATCACCTCATCTCGGCATCGCTCGTTGGCCCGCTCTCCTCGGGCTTGACTATCTGATAGGCGATGAGATACTCGGGATAGGCCTGCTCGCCGCGGTACACTACGTACTCGGGGAAGTTGAGCCCGCCGGCGCTCGGACGCCCCATCACAGAGTGGTGGCCGGGCGGCGCGTGAGCCATCTTCATGGCACTGAACTGGAGGAAGGATTTGCCGAGTGTCACACGGCAAAGTAGCAGATATCTGAAGAATGAACGAATGCTTATTAACCATCACATTACCATTACATTAGCATAACAGATTTACTGTCAAAATCATACATGCATGAATTGATAGGCTCTAAGAGGCTTGATGACGATGTTCCACCGACTCGTAAAGTCGTCGTTTATTTCTGGCATATACAAACAAAAAGTGAATGGCACTTGATGAGCCTTGGGGTACCACACCGACATGAGCATGGGCTACACGAAAGCAAAAATACTTTTCTTTCAGATTTACTTGACAGAACTTCAACTTTTTTAATGAAAACGTGGTGAGAAAAATGATTGATACAAGTATCAAATTTCTAAAATCAGAAATCAGAAAGTTTTTAGTACAGTGAAATCTTGATCTATCGTTCTCAGATCAATCGTTTTCCCGCATCTATCGTTTGTTTTGTGTGGTCCCAACCAAACTGCCATATGAACAAAGTTAAATTTTCCTGCATTCATCGATCCTGCTTCTAACGCTTGTTATTTTCGGTCCCTCGCCACTTAAATCCTCGAACAATCATTTTGAAACAGAAAAAAATTAATAACAAGATACAGGACTCATCACCATAGCACACTCCCAAGCGAGCATTGTTGATTGATGATAAACAGATGTGTCAAAGTGTTCGTCTTATTATTCAGTGTAACATGAGACTTTGAAATTCACTCAGAACTCCTGTGCATTAACACTGACGGCTGGCAGACTTCAATAGCAATCAGTGACCTTGCCTTAAAAACAGCAGCCATGTGGCTTACACAGGGAGAGAGAGACGGAGAGAGGAAAGGTTGTACCAAACGCGCAACCAATTCGCGCAGCAGCGCATTGACGGACGACTGTCCGGTTATCAAATCTGACGACGATTGGGGGTTCGCCGTATGCTTCAACATTGGACGACTGGCAGTGTTTCACGGGAAATGATTTTATCGCATAATGTGACGTTTTTTCTCACTGACCTTTATAAGACGCATGTGACATTTTGATGACTTGAGAATGGGCTATGCGTGTAAATACGGTATTTATACGGTGTTTTCTTATTTCATATTCAGCAGTGATCAGGGGTTATTCCATCGTTCATCAGTCAGGACATTAGTAGATAAAGAATAGATCGTAAATAAAGATAGGAAAGATGACATTCAAGTAGGGCTATTTTTAATGACTTGAAGACGAAATTATTCAAGTGATGACAGTATTGAGTACAATAAAAGGAATAATGTTCAAATCAATGTTTTTTGGTGTTTTTCAACGTTTTGAATGATTTCCCGCATTCATCGTTTTTTCCCCCGGTCCCTTCAAAAACGATAGATCGAGGTTTCACTGTATTAGGTAATAGATATGAATACTGCTCGCTAGTTTTCATCCACCCTAGTCTGCAATTGCTTACCTGTGACATAAGTAGCAAGAGCGATCTTTGTGAAGAGGACAACCAGTACCACCACCGATACCATACACGTACTGATTACTCTTGGAAGAATGTTCAGCAAAGTAGATACCTGAAAAATACGAACAAAATTACAAATTAGTCGGATAATCTGACAAATGAACTCTAAATAGACTACATGACTAATTTGCACCAAGCTGAACTGTATTTATTACATAGATAATTCAATCAATTACTCAACCTGTCTACATCTCTGTCCAATATGGGACATGCAGAGGGTCATTCCCTAGTGATCCAAGAGGCATAATTCACTGCCTTTTCCCATTTTCCCATAGGCCCACTTTCCACATTCTATTCTTGGTTCAAAATATTACTAAACATATTCTGGCATGGTTCCTACTTCCTGCAATATGGATATGGGATTCATTACTACTTTTATTCAACTCGGTGTTATTCTTTAATGGTTAAGCTACTTTTTTCACTTTTTTCTTCTTCCCACTGAAACTTCAGTTGCTGAAACTTAAATCTAGGCCTTGATACAATAGATAGGTTTGATAAAATCTTGATACAGTGAAACCTCTATCCATCGTTTTTCAAGGGACCAGGAAAATAAAACCATTCATGAAGGAAAATGTAACATTGGTTAAATGGGTGTGGGGTGGCAAAAAATGAATGATACAAGCAGGAAAACGATGGATGTGGGAACGATGCATAGAGGTTTAAATGCCATTCCCTGTCTCATATGCCATTCCTAGAGCCATCGTTTTCCTACTTCTATAATTTACTTTGTCCCACCCTACTAGTACAATGTAACTGATGTTGTCAAACTTTCCTGCATTACTGCACAGATTATTTTCCTGCATGGACGTTTTCTCCCGGTTCTTTGAAAAAACGATCGATGGAGGTTTCACTGAAATCGACAGGTCCAACAAGAGCATTAAAAAAACGTGGTTACAGACCTGCTCCGAACATGCCACCAATATAGGCGTGACGCTCATCGAAGCCCTTCTGAACGATGGCGTTAATGAACGGTGAGCCGTGGAAGAGCATGCGTTCGTTGGCCTGATTCACGTTTTCTTCCGTCACCTCTTGGCGACGGTGGGAGTAACGTTCCCATAGCTTTCGATTCTGAACCTTCTGGATCTAAAAGTAGAGAAACATTTATACAGACTCGTTCATATAAAATTGAACAGACTTGAATATATTCAGATTGTACCCAATCATAGGAACAAACATTACCAAACCTAGGAGAAAATTTGTGAAACCTACTTCAATGATTGCAGTCCTGCAATGAATACTGTACAATAAATCCTTGTTAATCCGAAATGCTAAGGACCCCCAGAAGATTGATTTTGATTAATAAAAATTCAGATCAATCGAAAAAAAATCCCTTTTTTCCTACTAAGAATTTCATTGCTTTCGTATTGCGTGCGAGAAAGGCCATGCCAGGGGTCCATACGTGCATAGCGAAAAACTGTTTTGAAGTGCCACATGGTCGTGTGTACTAAGCATGTTGTTGACGCGAGATGGCCATGTGGTACACTTCTGTCACACTTGGCAGTTTTTATAGCCTAAATGCAAAGTTTTATAATATGATTTAATGTTGATGATCACTAGGCTAGTCAAATATTCTCCAGACTACAGATTCATGCAGCTTTACGAAGCCTCATTCTTTTACCAGACGCGCTGCCCTGAATGAAATTGCGCTCAAGCTTTTCCTTATTTTTCAAAATTGTCTACAATGTAGAATTCAATATTCCATATTCAATTGTAAGTTGACCTTTAAGCAATTTCTTCTTATCTATTTCTAGCAATAACTCCACTTTTTTGCAAGTCAGTTAATTATGTTTTCATTTTTAAATCTCAGAACTATTTTTAGAAAGCACATAATGGAAATTGACAACAATACAGCGCGGTATCACTAAAATGAAAGGCAAACAATGTCAGAAGCAAGATCAAGCTACAAGGTCAAGTCCATAGCAAAAACAGCTCAACGGTACCAGCTTTACACGAACAGAGGACTTTTACAACAGTTGCATGGTAGCTAGAGTGAGAAAAATATCTTGGCGAATTTTAATGCGTAAATGGAAGAGCATGTAAATTGAGAAAATTATTATCATTTCAAGGAATATCTTCGAACTATTTCAGATTAGGCCTCCCGCCTCCGCCTACGGCCTAATCAATCTAAAACTATTGTAAAAGTAATTATTGATGGGTCTAAATACTAGTTTGGATTACGGATTAGCTGGATTTCGGATTTCAACCATATTAAGGGGATCCTGTCGGCAAAATATAATTTTCCAATTTTTTTTCTAGTTCATTTTTCTTTGTGATTTTCTGATTCCTTATCAATATTTTTCATGTCTCAATTTGAATGAATAAGTCATGAAAATAATTATTTCATCACCGTCCGTGTCAACAATTCCACCAAAGTTATCCAATGATAATCACTTATTTTTGTATCTTTGTAACTGTTGTATCTCTGGTTCAATTCATTCTAGCTTAGTGATTTATGGATCATTCTGTAGCTGTTTTTGTCTTTCATAAGTTGGCTATCGAGTCGTTTGATATTGATAGCTCGAAAAGTGACCGAACCTTGTATGTTGACGTTAATATTCAAATAATGTAAATATTCAAAATATTATGATGACTTCCAACTTCAAAGTCAGTTTACAAGAAATGACAATTTTAGGATTTCAGGAACATATATCTCAGAAACTATTTGTGCTAGAGACATGAGATTTTTTTTTACTAATGCTGTCTGTATTTTGCATGAAATCACCCTCATTCAAATGTGTGACATACATATTTGAAATTCAAAAGAGAAAAAATCATGTCAAAAAGTAGTGGATTTTTTCTTCCAAACATACATCTATATAAAAATTTGATATAACATAAATAATGATATCACAAAAAGTTCATCGAGGGTGATTTTATAGCTAACACTTGAAGCAACATTAATAAAAATAGTTCAATTGAATTGATTCAGCCGTTTCTGAACTATATGTTCCTAAAGTTTGTCATATTTACATGTTAATTCTCCACAGCAGGGTTCCCTTAATCAACATTGAAATGCCTAGGGCATTCAGCCAGAGACGGCATTCAAGTTCGAAATACCGGTATGTTGAATTTTGGATCAACAAGGGTTTATTGTTGATACCTTCAATATGTAGAGAATGAATTTTCTACTAAACATAATTTTCTTTCCAACGTTGATCAACACAGATGTAATAAGGGCAATACTATCGTGACTACACAATGAAATTGGAAACTTCAGACACATCAACTACTCAACATTTAGCTACCAATAAAGTGTACACTAGTGGTCACATAAAGTGGACGGTCAAGCCACATTAAAATGGATCCTGAAGATTTATTGATTATTTTAAATGCACTTACACTAGCAGATAATGTAAGTACACACTCTATGTATGGTCTATGAAAAGAATCAGTCGTAAAATATGCTTAAATTTTATTCAAAATCGACTTTCGGCAAGAAACATTTCAAGTGATGGTGAGAGTAGGCCCTACACTAAATCACTTACCGGTACCTATAGCTCTATAATTTATATATACTCTCACAAATACCAACAATACAACTAACAAAAAAAACTGATGAAAACCATTTTGGCAGCAACTCACTCTGATAATATTGTAACGGCAGAATATCCCACCCGAGTGACCGTTATCACGGTGCTCTCGGATAGTCGATTGCATCTCCTCCTCAACAGCCATGAACTCCTTGTCTTCACCGAGAAGATCTACGAGCAAGGTGCCAGGATTGGGAGGAGGCATCCACAAAGTGCCTAGACATTTAACACCCAAAACCTTATATTAGCAAACTGATACATTCAATGGCCTGTACCAGTACTTGTAAAAGATGAATGTACTGTAGGTCTACATCATATATATATATATATATATATATTTTTTATATAGGCCTAGGCCTATATATATTTCATATTAGAAATATAAATATTTTATATTATCTATATTATAAACTAGTTATGGTCTTGTGGCATCTTATGTGGCCTAGTGGCAAGAAAGCTACATTGGTCAAACAAAAGAATTACGGTAGGCGTATCGATACAATCTCCTTGGATACGGGTTTATAATTTACGTATCATTGCAAATCATTCACAATCAATGTCCTCAATCAATCAATTTTTGAGATCTAGAACGACAATTCAGAACTGTAACTTTAAAAAATGGACTTGAGGTACTCAATACACAAATACGGTAACAGATAAGCTTATAAAATACAGTAGTTAGATGAGCGTAAGCAAAGATTCCATCCCACTCTTAGTTTATAGGGCTTTGTCTGTTTTTTTTTGTTTGTTTGTTTGTGGGCACTGCACAGGTTGCAGGGGTTGACTGATCAATATGAAACTTTTTTTGTACACGCAAACTTATCCAACTTAGAAGTTAGAACTGTATAGTTTTTGGAATGAATCGGTTGGACCAATTATGAGAAATATCATCTCAAACTTTCTAAAAACCCCATAAGATTAGGCTGGGCAAGAAAATTTGAAAAATAAAATCTTTCCAAATGGAATGAAATTCTTTCTGAATGTGTATAGGGCTACATGAATAATACACATTATCACGATTTTGTATGCAATTCGAATTAGCCGTTTTGAAGAAAAAAATGAAATCAACTGTTTTTATTCACCTAATATATACGTACGTATTATAGAGATAGAATAGCAGATTCAGTTTGCCGAGATTCACTGTTTTCTAGATTCGATATTTGCCCAACAATGAAGTCTTATTTATGCATCAAGGTGTGTAGAATACCAGAGTCGATAAATTAGCAAGGGTAGAACTACTCTAACGACTATTATACCTTATTCAGATATCTTGCTCATCTTACAACGCTTGTGTTGCGTTTGGCTAGTGAGTAAAATCAACAATGAATCCCAGCTTTGAACGACATTTTTTATTCAAAGCATTTAATTATAATTACACTAGCCTAACAATGTGCATCAGATGGTGAAAGAAGAAAATGACTGACCGGCAGTGGTAAGCAGCTTGTCGATACCCTTGATCAGTTTGTGACGGAAGCCGTATGCGCTCACGCCAACCTGCTTCAGGTCTTCGTGGCCCATCTCGGATAGGATATCAAGCGTTATCTGTTCGCGCTCGAATAACTCCAACAGATGATCCAAGCCGAGGCTGGAACATTGGACAAACTATTAGTATCTGCCATGCTCCATGAACCATGAGACACAAGGAATACGATAAGATTAGACTTACAGTAAACACGCTCTAACTTGAAATTCAATGGACCCAAAACTACCCATTTTGACGTATTTTATTCTCAACGTTATAATGGTGGGCATTACAACTAGGGGTGAAAACGATAATATCGATCTGATATTCAATTCACCCCCAAAAATACGACTAGCAATATCAGTTATATAATCGATTATACGGTTTTTGTTGTTTGTATGTTTTATTTGGTGTAGGCCTACCTCAAATTGTATTTGGCATCAATAATTTCAAATCTGTTTTTAGTTCAGTTATTCAAGTCACATGATGGCACTTTTAGTCTATATTGCTCACTTACACAAGAGCAATCTCTAGTTTATTCTATTAGAATCATATAAAATCATTGCATTGGCATCTTTACAAGCCTCGTTTGTTGTGCCACTGTTTTTAAATTAAAATGATGAATTTTTGTGCTTGTACAATACTTCAATACGTCGTTCATTATTTATCCTCACAAAAATGGCAAATTATGAATAGACCAACTTTGGATTCAATGTGCAACCAAACTCTTACGACATTGTTAATGAAGCAGGTTTATTCACATCAACATTGTGATAGGCCCTAGACCTGTTGAATATAATACAATAAGAGACAGACTAATTTGCAAGCCCACTTGAATAGATGCGCCACTTATGACGTCTGTTAGTGGGAAAGGTGTTGAAACAAAAGTGAGCTTGACTGTAGAATAATCGTCAAAAAATAGGGGGAGAAAAAGGTAAGTAAGTACCTCTACCAAGTTTCAAGCTCATGCAGTACAATGAAACCTCTATGCATCGTTCCCGGATCCATCGTTTTCCTGCTTGTACCATTCATTTTTTCCCACCCTACTCCCATTTAATCAATGTTAAATTTTCCTGAATGGATGGTTTGATTTTCCTTGTCCCTTGAATAATGATGGATAGAGGTTTCACTGTATTGCCAACAGATTTTTTTTCTGGCAGAGCGGGAAATATTCAAATATTTGAAAAAATAATATTTTTCGTATTGTCGACAAGTGAAGATACTGTAATGGGAATTTTAAAAAGATTATTGATATTGAAATCAATATCTTTCTTCATTCCTAGTTATATACAGTGAAACCTCGAAGCATCTTTCCCGGATCCACCGTTTTCCCGCTTCTATCATTCATTTTGTTGAACCATCACTCCCATAGAATTAATGTTGAATTTTCCTGGATGCATCGTTTTCCTGCATGGATAGTTTTAATTTCCTGATCCCTTGAAAAACGATATAGCGCTAAATGACCTCGCTGTCGATGCGCCTTAAAATCCTAATACCGGTATTCATTCATTCAAAAACGATATAGAGGTTTCACTGTAATCGTATATATCGTTCCCAGTACAGAAGTTATAACTAGAGGTGTGCAAGCACTCGAATTTTCAAGTTCCGAGTTCAAATTCAGCTGAACTTGAAAATTTGGAGTTCAATTTTTTTCCACGTAATCTTTTTATGAAAATAACTGCCTAACATTGGTCAAAAGTACGTTTTTTATTTTTGAAACTTGGCAGAACATACTAAACTTGGGAAGTGTTGAAAATTGACCCTCTATAGTAATTTGTCGTGCTTATCTGCCTATACTTGAGCACTGAAATCACTAGGGCTCGTTTTGTTGACAGTTATTACTACGGATGTCGGCGGGTAGGAATTTTTTAGGGTCTTCACTACCCGACTCCTAACCGGGTTTTCCTCTCGAAAAAAGATAAAAAAATCGTATAGACCCTAAATCACCTACCGTATGTTCATGAAAAGACACGTCATTTTCCTTAATCCAATCATCACTCTCTAGAGCAACAGAACCTCTCCCCGCAAGGCTTGGAAGCACACTGACGAGAATGGTGCAATCACACTAGCACATTGGTCCTCCAGTAACAGCTGATAATGGGGTGGGGAGGAGGGGGGATACTCAAGACTTATGAAAGAGCGCATTTCTTTTATGACGACGAAAAGTAATTCCAAAAATAAAGTATTTAAAAAGGCAATGATGATTGCTTTGCATTGTTTGGAGCTAAAAAATGTCATTTCAATAATGTTCCCTTTTTAACAATGACGGGAAAACAAACAAAATGTCAACTCAAAAGCATATTTGAAGTAATGACACACCAGCCAGTCATCTGAACGGCATTATTTCGTTACTAAAGCACTTTTGTCAACTGAGCTGTCAAGGACACTGGACACATGGCTGCTGTGCTGATGGCTGGATGAGTGGGCGGGTGAGGGGGGTGGAAAGATGAATGCGTATGAGTTGAACGCGCTTATACATAGGCCTACAGACCGGACCAGAAATATTATACACAGGAAAATAAAGACCAGATAAAAACATTGACTACCTCTCGGGTAATTGTTTGAACCTGGGTTTCACTTGAAATTGGACCTATAATCACTTGTCATTCCTAGTTACTTATTAGTTATTACATACATCTCAATTGATATGTTGTTGGTGATGAGATGCGACAGATTGATGAGTAGTAGCCTAATAAATAATTAATAAATGATCACATGTCAATGTGGAGTGGGATTTAAAATGTGTATAGCCTAATGAAATACATTTGTCAGAGGTAGAATGAATCTATTTTTTTTCTTCTTCTTTTTTCGAACTCGAAACTCGCGATTTTCTCTCAAACTCGAACTCGATTCGAATTAAAATTCTCAAACTCGCTCACCCTTTGTTATAACATCTAACCTCAAACTAAGAAAACCAAGGAATAATTTTCTTTTTGTAACACCACTCGAAATGCAATAGATTCATCATACCTAGTCAGGAAGCTGGGCACAGTAGCCACATTGTCCATGTCTGGCACTGCTCCTTCGATTTTGACAGCATCGGCTGAACAGCACCCTTCAGGTGCTGGCATCGGTGACAAACATCCTCGTGGAACGGGAATACTCAAGGTCATGGAGGCGCCCGAAGGCATTATCACAGTTTCGGTGGGGGGGAGTGCAGGAGGCGGGGTAGGAACGACAAGGGAGGGGGGACAGATGGTTGGGGTGGAAGCGGGCGCTGTAGGGACGCTTTGCTGCGAAGCCATCGCGTCTTGAAGGAGGCAACGGACGTCCTCGGCGGAAGCAAGATCCATCGGGGACTGACCTTCCTGATTCTTTAGGAAAGAATCAGCTCCGTGGGCCAACTGAGGACCAAGAACACATAATATAGATATCAGTAATCAAGCGGCATAGGCCTATACATATATAGTACAATAAGAAATATTAGAATGCCTGTTGGAATTGGTTTAAACATTCAATCTCAACATTATTATTTTCTCAGCACTACGCCTACACACAGAAACATGTTTTGGTAAATCTATGCAATACAGTAGTAACGTACCGGTATGCATCTATAGGCCTAAATAAAGAAAAGCTGACATTTGGGTCCAGTTGACATACTACAATTATCTATTTAGGTAGCTTGGGCCTGCAAGAACTTCAGTTCTACTATTATCACTTTTTTCAAGTGATGTCACACATTGTTTTAGTAAGTGGACAATAAATGGCCTTCAGATTGTTTTGCATTCACAACTTTTACAACTCGGCATAAGTTTGTTTGTCTTCAACTTTTCTTGTTGCTTACATAACCTGAGAAACATCAAGCATCTCATTATGAGAAATAAAAATACTGAAAATACGGATGGTTCGTATAGGTGATGATTATTGTTTGTTCAACGACCCCACCAACAGCTAGTTTATAAGGGGGTACAAATGAGCAGGTGATGATGAAACTATGAAGTGATGATAAGTGAGAGGACATTTACAAAAATCCATGCCTTATGCGGGACTCGAACCCACGCCCAATGGTGACTTCAGTTTCTGAAGCGATGCCTCAGCTAATGGAGCTACCGAGGCTTCTATCGAGTGACATCACTCATTGTTGAAAGCGACAGATAGCAATTTTCACCAGTTGTTAATAGGTAGTCTATCTCAAAGTGTAGTTCAACAGTTTGCTGTACTTCTACAGTAATGATTGTTAGTTATTTGTTACAGTTAAGTCTATTGTTCAAGCGCGACAACCAGGTGTATAGAAGAGTTTGCTATGTTCACAAGTCTCGAGCCTTGACCAAAATGATAAATGCTATAAACAAAGAAGTCTGCGCCGATCTGTTTCAAGGTAATATTAGATGATGGTTAGAGTTAGATAGGATAAGGTTTGAAACTTGAAACAGCAGTTTTGATGTTGATCATGATTCCACACAAACCTTACCCTACCTAACCCTAACCATCATGATGAACCCCTAAAAAACTGAGGAACTTAACCCACACAACCCTAAAACAGATTAGCATAGCTATTGATTTAATGATTTTATAACTATAGGCATACATCAATGACACGGCTTACTAGGCCTATATATTCATTATTTACCAATAAAAGAATGGGACAGTTGGATATAACATGAACTTAAATACCGTATTTACTCGCATATAAGTCGCATGTATATTTAGAAATTTGAGAGCTCAAAACAGGGGTGCGACCAATACGCGGGTGCGACTTATACGCGCGCACAAAATCTTCAAAAATGAAAGTCAAATGCATCAATCCTCATCAAGTCGATCGTGTTATTTTCAGTGTAAATGCTATATATTACGGTATTCACACGCATATAAAACGCACTTTTTCCATTTCCAAGTCATCAAAAGGTCACATGCTAAGTGAGAAAAAACGTCACATTTTGCGATAAAAACAGTTGCTGTGAAACACTTCCGGTTGTCAATGTAAGAGCATAGGTCGAACCCACAATCGTCATCAGAATTGCACGGACGATCATCAATGTTGAAGCAAACATGAGACTTTTATTAGTCTCATGTTACACTGAATAACAAAAGGAACACTTTGACACGTCTGTTTATCATCATAATCATTTTTTGATGTCTGTTTGTTCATGATGATGCAAAAATGTGTTTTACAGCGAAATATGTGCGAATTTGACCGATAACCGAGTTTTTGATGAAAATTGAAAACTATCAAAACATGGTCATTTTTACGTGTTTCAACGTGTAATGCCAATCTCAGTCTACAAACTCGAAAACCACTTGAAAAATCTCACTCATGTTCATTTCCTACCCCTGAGACACAAATACCACCTCCATGGAGTTATTTAGCCTACCGGCGTTACCCCAGTTAGGCTAATAATCCCATGCAGGACGTGTTGTTAGTGTCATTACGTTCTTGGAAACTCTACACTCGCGGTCGTGTATACAAGTTCGATCGATAGTTCCAACACTCGCATCATTCGAGACGCGTAGTTGCACCAGCTGCGTTCCCCCCTCCCCTCGAACCCCGTCGAGACTCCACTAGACCATTGCTCTAGACTGGCAACAGTGACGTCAACCACTCTCCACGTGCACTTGTTTATGTCATCTGAAGAAAGGGCTCATTGTCACGTGAATCTTTGTGAAGATGGGTAGAACGCAGAACATTACTATTCCATGCGGGCCGCAGCATATTATAAAGTTGATAAGTTTTATGATAGTGATGGTGAAATACTAATGTGTGGTAGTGCAATGTTTATTTGAAGTGGGAAAAGAAAGACACTTTGAATAAACATATTACATCAGCGATTACGCCATGCCGCAAGTGCGCGAGAAATTGATGCGAAAATAATGCTAAATTTGAAATACAATATTTGCTGAATCAAAAATCATTAATGCTACAAATCTAAATAAATAATGCTGAAATTTGTTGCCTCTAGTGATAAGTCTATAGAGGGCTACTCATTCAACACTAGGCAGTGGCTAGATAAAGAATAAAAAAAACTTGGGAGATATTTATGTAATTATCGTGTGCTCTCGGGTCGGGTCGCGCTCGGGTATGTTAGGCAACCTGTCCCCTTCCCCCCTCAATGTTTGGTTGAGGCCCCTCACAACGGTTTCTCACGTCTCCTACCAAGGGTTTCTCTCATGTACGCGTCCCGAACAGAGCGCTAAACATTTCAATCGCGATGTATTTTTGACGTACCGGAGACTGCAGGTGCGACTTATACGAATGTACAAAGGGTTTTTCAAAAAATAACTGTCAAAAACAGGGGTGCGACTTATACGCGAGTGCGACTTATATGCGAGTAAATACGGTATTATTTCCACTTGAAAATTACCAATTCCATAGTTGGGATATCAGTTATCACAATATAACAAGGAGAACATGATATTTTCATTTTGTAAATTAGACCTAGTTAGATTAGAGTTACTGTACACCAAATGATGAATTATTGAAATGTGACAGTATAAATTTTGAGGTTATAACTTATAAACCATGGCATCTTGGCATTTCGTGACTATCAACAGAATTGATTGTGAAAAAAAAATCACATGAAATTGGCCAAAACAGAAAATAACATTACTTTTAGATTATCAACTACCACAACTTTTAGAATTTCTACAGCATTTTCAACCAGTTTTTCAAAGTTGTTTTTCGAATTTATTCAACAGGGAATTTGTAAGAATAATCAAACCTTACCCAAACAATGACCAATGAAATTGATATTATGCTAACCAAAACAACAAAATCGAACATCATAATTCAAACAGTATTTTTCCAGCACTTTTATTTACGAACAAGTTGTGCAGTCCCAAATGAAATGATGGAACAATCTGCACATCTAACAATGAAAACAATACCAACCAATAGAGCACAGAGCTGGGTGCGGCCCTTCTGCGCTGCCTCATGCAGCGGAGTGAAACCCCACTTGTCGGTGGCATTCACCACCGTGTTGAACTTGATAAGCAGCGCCGCAATGTCGAGGTGGCCATACGACGAGGCGTTGTGCAGTGGAATCAAGCCGCCCTTGTCCTGAGCGTTCACATCGGCGCCGTGGTCCAGCAGGAACTCGGCGACTTCCAAGTTATTGTAGCCAGCTGGAAAACGCACGATCAATGACGTTACACACAGATACACCGAGAAATATTACATCACTCAACATTCGGACAATGCACGAGTAGGCCCCCTAACTGGTTTCATGGATATTTTCATTGTGAATTGGAATGGACACGAATTCTCGGCGCACAAAGATCTTTTTTTTTTAAATATTGGGTTTTAGCGACGCACTATACTGATTGCTACGATCTATTGGCGTTGGTGGATGATGAATAAGATGAGGAGATGAAAGGTTATTTTATCAGGTGTTTTGGATGGTGGGGAGTAGTCGGTCGTGGCCTGTTGTTAAGGAACCATCCCAGTATCAACCTGAACGACAGAAGGAAATCACGAAAAAACCCTGTCAGGATGGTCGTCCATGACGGGAATCGAACCCCGGTCTCTCGAACGACGGTTCAGTGTGCTACCACTAGGCGCCTTGGTCACAACTTGATCTTCAATTTCGTGTAAAAGAAAAGAAATTGACTTCTTTGTTTCATTGCCGTTACCTGCAAGGTGCAACGGGGTTGAATTTCTACCCTGTGCGTCACGACAGTTGATGTTCTCAGATGTGACAAGTCGCTGGACACGAGCTACGTTGCCCTTCTTTGACGCGTCCAACAGAGCAGAGTTGCCTCGGAGGAGATCGGCCACATCTTGGTCCCCATCGCGAACAAGGTCGAGTGGGGTCATGTTGTCGCGGTTCTTCTTGCTCGAGTCCGCGCCATGCTGATAAAAAAATCAATTCAATAATGAAATTGCTCTTTTGGTACTGGTAGGCCTTACTACCTATTTGGCAAAAAGATTTAAAAATCAATTGAAATTGTGAATTCAGGTATAGTGAAATTCCAATATAGGCCTATCATTTTTCAAGAGACCAGGAAAAAACATCCTTGCTAAAAAACAATCAATTAGAGAAAGTGTAACAATGATTGTATGGACGTAAGGGGGGACAAAATAAATTATAGGGAGCTGGCGAGCGATGAATCTGGTACACTTGAGGTTTCAAGTTGTAAACATAGATAAATAGCTGGGAACCAATACCCGTCTTCCCAACAACTTCTTTAAACAAGATTTCAAAGTAGGCCTAACAATGGAAATGGAAAATTCAAAAATATAATTCAATAAAAAATTTAAAATATAATTTGAAAATATCCTTAGGCTCTACTGGTACTGAAAGTTAAATATAGAATATAACAGCAAACCTCATTTCTCGTAATAATTTACTCAAGAAAGAGTAGTATGGACTGTGTACACCAGCTTTCAGTAAACTATATTTTACGATTGCAGCGTAGTACCAACCTTGAGAAGAAGTCGCACAATCTCGTACTTGCCCTTGGCAGCCGCCTCGTGAAGTGGCGTGAACTTCCACAGGTCGGCCACATTAACACTGGCACCGTGTTTCACGAGAAGCTCCGTAACCTCATAGTGGCCATACGAGCACGCATTATGCAACGGTACCAAACCACTGCAACACATTTTATAGACATCAGCTCGATCTCTTGGCAAAATAAAAGTGATATCCCGGTACATTCAACAGACACAGTACATCTGCAGAGCAGTAGCTTACATATTCAACTATCCTCAGCATCACGATGGGCGGCGGTGCTGTGCTAGCTTGCTGTACCACTTGTGTTCATAGCAAATGCGAGGCTTGGGTATGCTATCTCAAGTTTTCATACATTCATTTTAAATTAGATAAATGTTCATTTTATCAATGGGACAAATACATAGCGTTTGCCTTGTAGTTCCAATAGCAGTCGTCAATGTAATGCTGACAACTAACGACAATACATAGTAGAACCTATTTAATACTTTTTCAGGGGACCAAACTGAAAAAAGTATGACAAACACTATTCAACATGAGGCAGCATATCGATGGGATCAAAAAATGAAACTAAAACTACTCAAGGTAATAAGTGTAGGCCTACTAAAGCAAACTTACTCAAGAGGTTATATTGAATGGGGTTGGTGGTAGAAAAAACAACATTTAAACAGTTTGAAACTAATTACCACTTTGATTGATGGTTCAGTTGTGAAACTAACCGGTGTACCCAACCATATTATGAGTAAGACTTCCGGATATCATACCGCTGAGGATGTGCTAACAAAATGTTGCATTTGAAAAGGAGAGTCAACTCACCCTTTGTCCTTGGCATGTACATCCGCGCCATGAGCCAACAGGAACTCGACTACCGCTACTCGGTTGTAACCGGCAGCAAAGTGGAGGGGGGTGGAATGTCGGCCGTCAAGGTCGCGGCAGTTGACGATCGGAGGATGAGAAGTAAGCAGACGTTGCACTTGGTCGGAGTCGCCTGCTTTCGCAGCTTCCAGCAACTGGCATTCGATGTCAGCGCTGCGAGTGGGAGGCTCTGGAATAAAGAGTTTTAAACAAAGAAATGAAGCCTCTCCATTCAGAGCTGAATGGGAATTAATTAATCAATTTCTTTGACGTCAATGTATCTTACCTTGCAAGATCTTCAGTACATTCTCCGTAGCTACCTGCATGGCCGTGTAGCCTTGAAGCGAAATAATACTGCAGTCTATGCTGTACGATAATAATATCCGGCACGCCTGGATATTGTCGTCCCGAGCACACCGATGTAATGCTGAAAATATTAAAATAACTTGCGGTATTCGAACGAGTGTCTATTCACTGTCATGGCAAACAAAAATTCTCTGTTCTTCACAATTAGGCCTAAGCCTTCAATTTCACTTATGATTTTCAATTTTTTACCCAGACTTTATTTAATTTTAGCTTTCATTTTAGCTTTTTTGACTTCACCACATTAGTTGAATACATTAGTAGGTTATTAGAGAGAATGGTGGTCAACAGTAAAAACCGTACCAGTGCTCTATAACATACTGGCAGAGTTAATGTTATCAAAATTATATATTATATTGTTATTAATTATATTGTTGCCATTAAATATGACATTAGTGTCACCAAATATTACCAATATCATTTGAAACAATTGTTGTCTATGAAAGCAGTGATGCTAGAGCAATAGGTATACAAGCAATCAATAGCCTTTATCCAACCATAAATCTACATTTACCGGTACATCCATTAAGGGGGGGGGGGGGGGGTAAGGTGCAAATCTCAACTTTTACCATTGGTCCGTTTCATTATGTTATGACAGAAAACGCCCTTTGAAAATAAATAACTATTCTGAATATTTACAAAAAATATTTTGAAAAAATAGGTCGTGTGAGAACGTCCAATATTCGCCATATATGATTTTATTTTGTTCAGTATTGTACAAACGTCCCTCATTCAAGATTTTGACAACCATTGTAAATAAACTAATGTCCACTTCCTCCCTTCGAACACCCGCCTTCACTCAGTCATAGTAAAAATACGTGTTGACAGTTCAAGGTTATTGGTGGCATAACTATTTGCAACAAAAAGCCACACGCCATGCGAATTGATCAATTGAAATTATATTATGGTAATAAGTAGAGCTCTATGTTATACATATCAAATAGTGACATTTGAGCGCAGATATTTTGTAAGAACACTTTTTCTCTAGGCCTACCTATCGTAGTTCTTCTACGTTCCTAGCTCAAAAAAGCGTTACATGTTTTTCTACATAACAGATTTTCGTTAGGCCCGGTCGAAAATTATCGACTTTTCACGTTTTTTTTTCTCCCATGTCAAATGGGGTAAGAATTTTTGCAAGGGCGTTTTCTGTCATAACATAATGAGATGGACCAATGGTGAGAATTGAGAATTGAGTTATGCACCTTACCCCCCCCCCCCCCCCCCTTCAATCTTATTTGTCCAATATTTGAGCCCATTGATTAAATTTTGAGGTGAGCTGTTGGTTTGTGAAGACAATTTTCAATGGTAGGCTACCATTCTTCACCAGCACGATTATGGAATCAACCATGTATGTACATAAATAAATGGATATCAACTTATTGTACTGGCTCGTTATATATATATATGTATATATATATATATGTATATATATATATATATATATATATATATATATATATATATATATATATATATATATATATATATATATATATATATATATATATATATATATATATATATATAGGCCTATACTAGCCTGACCCTTCATGTTTCAAACATGAGCACGCCAATTCACCACTGCCCTGCACTTCTACGCGTGATCATTTTTACACGTCGCCAGTCTGCCGTGTCAACGCAATGACGTACAGTAACTCCAAGAAATAGCCAAGTTGGTGACTCCACCTTCCAACCCCTCCCCCCTCCCCAATTCCATTACAGTACCAAAGGGCTACGATGAATTTTGGCTTTAGTAAGGTTTGAAAACTTAAAATTATGGTAGATAATAAGTTGTTAAAGGATAACACAACCCTAAATCTAGATTTTAATGAATGATGATGATATTCATTTTCCAAATATTAGAGAAGACTAGAAATCATCATCTCAATTTCAGAAATTAAAATAATTATTCTCGTCCTCCAGAGACCGTCCATGAGCCATGACGTAGGCATTACAGATTCAGCGATACTGGTACTGTATACAAACATGAAACAGAATTGAGTAATGTGTACATCACGACTCAGAAAGAGAGCCGAGTCTTGAAGGAGAAATACATTATTTACATCTACTGAGGTTAAGACGATGATGTCTACTTATCTCTCAAATTAGAGAGATAAATGCCTTCAATATTCGTTAAAATCTACTTTTAGGGTTGTGATGTCTTTCAATCTACAGTTTGTAACACAGGTTGTTTCAGTATGTAACATGAAAAAGCTATACTGTAAGGTATATAATCAAAACAGTACAATATTAAAACTAAAATCACACCTGTCTGCCCTAAGCCATCTACCGAGTTGACTTTAGCCCCATGCCGCAGCAAGGCATCCATCACGTCGTAATAAGAGTTGTCCGAAGCCACGTGCAGCGCAGTCAACATTTCTTTATTCTTTTCATTGAGATTCGCTCCTTTCCTAATCAATGTCTCCAATACTTGCTTCCGTTTTGGGTAAGGTGAACTAACAGCACAGTGCTGAAAATAACAATGACAATGAAAAAATATTAGTAATACTAATTACCTCTAACTTGGATAAAAGTCAATGAAAAAATGAAACATTTTCACCACAAAAATCATAAGCGTATCATGATCAATAAAAATCTGTACACTACATTAAACATGCATATTGAATGTTACATTGTGTTATAACATGTTACTGTTCATAAGGCGTGGTACGTAGCCTACATTATAATTGCTTTGGCCTGGTCGCGCTTAGTGGAGGCACACTTATTATATTTTAATTATAGTTACATCATTAATAGTTAGGCCTAGACGTAGCTGGTGTGCAAATCTAATTGCCTAATGATCACGAAAACAAAAGAAAAAGCTAATCATTTCCAAGAAAGAAACTGATAATTTTTGGTCAACAAGAACAAAACTGAAACTTTTCACAGATTGGGATGAAAATGAAGTTCCATAACAATGCCAAAATCGATAATCTGCAGTATGTTTTTCAGGGGACCTGACTTGAAAAATATACCAAAGTGAAAAATGTATCAAGAATAGGCATACTATTCAACATAAGGAAGCATATGGATGGGATAAATCTACAAAAGAGAAAGACTACTCCAACATTCAACCAAAGAGAAACTTGGTATTTAAAGAGGTTCTATCATAATTGTTTAGTTTTCAGTCCATAGGCCTACATAATATTGCTCAACAAGTAGAATAAATAGTAATTACTCACAAGTGGAGAGTCCCCTGTGTAAGGATGTTTGAAATTAACAACATCAGGGGCGAGATATTTCTTCACTTTAGCTGGGTCAGCTTGACGGCAAGCTTCTTGTAGGCAGTGTCCTTTAAATTCATCTGTAAGAAAGATGAACACGTATTACAGCATGATATTATTCTGTCATAGTAACACCCATAATAGGTAGGTGTTGACTAGGTACACATACCACATCATAGCAGTGATGCGCTGGTTCACACATAGATAATAAGATCATTGATATTTAGGAAAGTTAATAGGCCTAAATAGTACCAAACATAGCAGTACAGTTACACGTAGGTTTTCAGCAAATCTAGCCTTACTATTTAGCTGTATTGCCAGTTTTATTGTTTCTATTCATTTATAAATATTTGAATAAATGAATTTGGTTTATAGGAAAGTAGAGCTTCATTTAAAGTATATCAATTTGTGATGGATGATATTAGAAATGAATGATACTTGATGATACAGAGTAATACGAGTGATACATTAATGATGATACTCTTACTCTGGAGCAACATCCATCTTTTCATCTCTCAAGTTTCAACATGCTAATAAAGTTTACTACTACTACTACTTCTACTACTACTACTACTACTACTACTACATATCATCCATCACGAATTAATATTATTTTGCTTCATATTATTATTATTATTATTATTTTTTTTTTTTAATAACATCAAAATTTGATACAAAATCATTGTTCCCCACTTAAGGCTGCGGGTGAAAGATAGGATTGTTTGAGCGGGGCACCACAAGGGCGATCTTACCACCCCATTTTGATTATTTAAAACTAATGAACTTCAACACCAGGACTGCGCTGTATGTGACTATAATTTTCCGCCGCCGTAGATAAAAGTCTTTCAGTAGGCCCTATAAACACACGAATATTGATATCTTCCACTTTGAACTAAGTCTCTTGGGCAATGATCACTTCTTTCCATTAACAGCAGATGCAAAGTTCATCATTATACAAAATGGACAAAATAAATTAGTGATCGGCCTCTAATGTTATAATTAGGCCTATCACTACTAATTAATGGTCGTGGCCAATTAGTACTTCATCCAAGCATTTGCTTCGAGGACTGTGGGAAACCACGAAAAACCAAGTCAGGATGGAATTATTATAGATATAATGAAGGAAGCTGATTTGGAACCAAGATTTTCCAAGGAGTGGAAAGATACTCATTTATAATGTGTACTACTTGCCTATCTTGACATATGGAGCAGTTATCAATCAACTGGAGAGAAGAAAAGAAAATGGAGGCAGCAGAAATGAAGTTTGTAAGGAGCGTAGCAGGAGTGTCAAAGTTGGAGAAGAAGAGAAGCAGTAATATAAGGAAAGAAGTGGGAGTGGAAAGGTTATCATTTAAATTGGAAAGGGAGAGACTTAGGTGGTACGGGCATATGCGGAGAATGGAAAAGGAGAGAATACCGAGAGCAATGTTTGAGATAGCAGAAAACAATGGAGCTAAGAGAAGAGTTGGAAGACCACTTGAGAGAAAGGTGGCAAGTGGGAGTCAAGTTCGGGGTAGTCAACCGAGGAGAAAAAAGGGAAGAAGTGGAAGACGAGAGATGGTGGGAGAATAGAGAACGATGGAGGGAACTCGTAGGAAGAGAAGAAGAAATAGAGGATAGGCCTAGCAGTAGTGAAGAAGAGGAGGAAGAAGTCGGAACTGGCAGGAACCGATTGATATAAGAAGTCTGTCCTAGAAAAACTGGTGGAAACACCCCCTGGCCCAATTTAATTGGTTATCTAGGTTTGAGATCTATATATATATATATAATTACCATTATAATTACAATTAAAATTATAAATTATATCAAAATTACATATTAATATGTAATATCATTAATTGATGATTTTATGGATAAAATTACTTCATGAGGTAGGCCTACATAATCAGATCAGTACCTTACCTGTACAAACAACAAGATAGGCCCCTACAGCAAATATGTCCAACATTGTAATTCAGCAATTTTGAATTGATAGGCCTATACCAAATAATTTTATTAAAGCATTTCACTAACAGGCAAGTCTTTCTTGTAGTTCCCGGGAAGGTGCCACATCAATGGCAGACTTCGAGTGGCAATTGAGCAGTGTCGGATCTGCACCTTCGCTAAGAAGCAGCGAACAAACTTCGACCCGTGACTTGGAGGCAGCCTCGTGTAGTGGCGTAAACTGCCAGAGATCCATTGCATTTACGTTTGCACCGTGTTTTATCAGCATCTCCGTAACTTCAAAGTGACCGTAGGAACATGCATTATGCAGTGGTACCAGACCTCTGAAAAATGATAGAAAGGATAATATAGATCTACTTGATTAAACAGCGATTGAATTCAAGATACCAACAGAAGGTACCACAAAAAACACAAAAAAATGTCAGCCTCAGCATTACTGACTAATGTAATTTGATCTGTACCGGTAATAAGAATAATGAAATAGGCCTAAGTAAAAATGAAATGGATTTTTTTTTGTAAGCATCCTTACAGCTCCTAGCTTTTAGCTCTCTTCTTAGCACCTCCTCTAATTCTGGACTAAGTCTACAAGTTATGAATAGTAAATTTAAAACCTTCGCAAAGAAACCAACATATGGGCCTACGTTTAATGGATCTAACGTTAATGGGTTTTGTGGCCTTTGCCTTCCAATAGTTTCAAAGATACAAACAAATTACTCACCCTTTATCTTTAGCATGAACATCTGCACCGTGCTGAAGCAATAATTGCACAACACGGTTACGATTATATCCAGCAGCCAGATGTAGGGGTGTTGACCGTCTGCCGTCACTTGCGTGACAGTTGACGTTTAACGGATTGAGAAGAAGTAACAGACGATCTTCTGCTCCCGAACGAGCAGCCTCTAATAACTCCTCTTTACGGTGATCACCAGTTAGAACGGGACGTGTGGCAGCATCAGCTAATTCAAGTGCAGTTTTCCCTTCTGTGTTACGGATGTTTGCATCTGCTCCATGTTGCAGTAAAGCTGTCATGGCAACCAGATAAATTTACATTCAATGAATATTCAATATAGACATACCAGATTACCAGTAGGTCTACCAATTAAATGTAGCCCAGATTCAATGGTAAAAAAGACAACATTGACCTGTCTATATTACACAACTAGGCCTATACATCCAACTACCAACTGGTAGGCCTTCTGAATTTCAATTAAACCAATAGAAGTGTAATCAGATGTATCAAGTCAATAATATAGTGGCATATGTGACATTAGACAAAACAAGAACAATCTAATTATTATATGAATTATTATATTACTAGGAAAACGCCATATATGCGTTGTTAGACGAGCGGATAGTAATACGTAGTATGTCGACTTTTAAGACCAAACTTTTGCCTACATTCGCCAATTGGGTGACATTTAATTCAGAAACAGGTAAAAACTGCTTCGAGTGGCACCAATATAGCACATTTTTTTTTTTTCAAAATGGCTCAGCTGATCAAGCTGAAAGTTTTCAGAAATGTGTATCAAAATGTAACCCAACTTCACGCAAAATTTCATTTTTTTTGAAGATGAAAATATATATTTTTTTTTTTGCCAGTATTTTTGAAATTTCTAAAATTCATTAGAAAAAAGTTAACATCCGATAATGCCACAAAACTATACAGATCTAAGTTAGATGAGGAACCATAATTTAAAAAAGTTTGAGGTTGATAGCTGTAGCCGTTTGACCTGTGGAGAACCGACAAAAAAACATAAAAAAAAGATAAAAACGAACACCAATTTTTTTCAGTAGGCCTATGTCGAATTGAATCCTCGCTAAAGCTCGTCTAATAATACGCCTACACATTCTCATTTTTTGTTCAACATGTTCAACATGTTTTCAGATTTATTAAAACCATCTCTTCCCTACAAGTAGGTGTTTGTTGTTCAAAATGTCAAGGAATTGGAAGCCCTACTATGCCTGATAAGTACGATTGGATAACTACCGGTGAGTTTGTAGTAGAGTTTGTTAGTACTGCCAGTGAATTGGAATACGGTAGGTACTTGATCATTTGTTACCGTACAGATGTGTTTTAAGTTCTAGCAGGTAGCCTATAACAAATTGATTAAGATCTGTAACTAGTTCCTAGTATGTTAATCAAAAATACAGTCACTGGGTTAAAGATCCAGTAACTATGTAGTTCTACTCACCAATACAGACATCTACTTTGCCTTTAATGGCAGCCTCGTGTAGCGGAGTGTAGTTCCAGTTATCTCGAGTATTTGGGTTAGCACCTCCTTCGAGTAAGAGTCGAACTACATCGGCATGACCGAACGAGCATGCGTTATGTAATGGATGAAGCCCTCCATCATCACGAGCCTGAATTGATGCTCCAGCAGCTAGCAGGAACTCTACAACATCTCGACGGCCATAACCTGAATTTGGGAAAAATATGATACAGAGTTAGAAACAGGCATACCGATACCGGTATATCATGCATTTGTCAAAAAGCTTAAAGCTAGGACCCAAGTGGTTCATCATGAATTCTGAAGTGTGGTGACTTCTTTTTCCGTGGCGATAATTTAGCCTGGGTTGAACTTTTTCAAAACCTGATAGTCTACGACACTTTCATTCAACGGAGTGGCTATTTTCACCGGGTGGTTAGAATAGCTGTAGCGGCTATTCTCACCGGGTGAATATCTCAGCCCGGTGAAAATAGCTATAGCGGCTATTCTCACCGGGTACGGGACTACTAGGTCCTGTAACCAGTGCGCAACCGAGACAAGCAATTGCTTCTAACAAGTTAGACTAAAGCAAATGTTAGTTTGTCAATATTATATATCTTTCTTTATCGAAATTGTCAGCTTTCTAGATTATGAGATATTTTAATTTTGTATTCAAAGTTTCACTGTCCATCATGATGTACGTAGTCAATTTAGTAGTTATTTCCTTCTTGAGAAAGAGCCTCATATTCTCATATTCTTTCTTCATATTCATAGTCTATAGGCCTATTATATTTGGGCATACTTTTCACATTGGAAATAACAATTGCAAACATACAAACTTGCATAGATAGGCCTAATCCCCAACATGGTTAACCTGGTGAAAATAGTCTGTGATGCTATTTTTACCACCTGGTGAAAATAGCACCAGAGACTATTTTCGCCACCTGGTGAAAATAGTCGTGTTCTTCATTTAAATGAATGGGCCTGAATGAATTGGGCCTGAACAGGCCCAAACAAGAACCCTCAGACAGGCCTATCGATTCTGAACAGTTGCCGTTTGACCAAATGTTCCCACATGTCAAAACAATGTTAGGGCCTATACGCCTACTTTCCTTTGCGAAGCACGTGATCCAGTCTTCCACACTTTGCCTGATAATGAACTGTGACACTGTCAACGCCAAACTTTTGGCTGAAACACTGTCTAGGCCTAGGCCTGAAGCATCTACGGTAGTTCAAAATTATTAGGGTCTAGAGAAACGTCAAGCTACAATTAGTGAGTAAGCCTAGGCCTATGCTCTAGGCCAATGTCTAGGCCTAGGCTAGGCCTACCTGATAAATATCATTGAACTGAATCCTAGGCCTACTAAAATACGCCTAGGGCCTAGTGAATAGGTGTAGGCCCCATTTTATTTCGATCCTAATGCATAATTAGGGCCAATAGGCTACCTAGGCCTACTAAGCCTATTAATGTAGGCCCTAGACATAGGCCTAGGCCTAGCACCTAGATCTTGATAGCCTAGCCTGAGCCCAAATTTTTCTTCAGTAATGAGTTATTTAAAATATAAAATACCCAGGGTCTACGCCTTAGCATCGAGTTGTAAACTCAATGGCCTTAGGCCTATTACACTTTTCAGCAGTCATGTCAGGAACTAAAATATTAGGTCTACAATGGTCTAGCCTAGGCCTGGGCCTAGGCCCAAGCAAAGAGAAGTGAATCCTATTTCTATTGAAATATCAACAACAATAGGCCTAACTGAACCGTTTTGAATTAGTGACGTTTACAGCTTAATCTTTATCTTGCATTATGCAAGTACAGAGAAGAAGCTATTGCTTTGTTTTCATTGAAGGTCCACTACAGATGACACAACAAGAGGTAGGCCAAGTGAGGGGTGAAGAGACACTCACCAGCTGCAAAATGTAACGGAGTCGATTTTCTTCCAGCTGTATCTCTTGCATTCACAGTTTGAGAAGTTATTAATTTTTTGACACGACCAATATCCCCTGTTTTACAAGCTTCAAAAAGTTCACGTAATGGATCATTCGCTGATCCAGGAAGTGTTTCAATCGAAGCTGCTAAAATTGATCTTCGATTCGCCATTTTCCATTGTTACACACTTTAGTTACCTGCTGACTAGGCCTACTGTACTGTGTAATGGCAAATCTCGTTATCCCCGAGATCGTGTGACATAAGCAGAAACGTTCCACAGGATTGTATTAACCGCTCGGAGTACCGTTACCGGAATCCCAGAGCGAACGACCGCAATTCACTGAAAATATTGACCACGTTCGATTCATGGTCGTTTCCATTGCTAGGAAAACGCGGGATTCGCGTTTTGAGAAATGGAAATGTAGAATGGAAAATAACTTGTCAGCTCAATTTACATCAACGGGCCTTGGATTACTTCAAACGTTTGAAAACCTCACCTGCAACTTGTTGATATTTATAGTGCTGCAACCTGTCGCATTTACACTTTGCAAAACTAATTGATCCAAATATTCAATAAAATGTACACCCTATTGCGTTTTCTTTGCTATTTCTCATCCGATTGTTGCAAAAATGATTGTTACATCTTTGAAAAGGTGTATAATAGTATTGTTCATATTCGGTGAGAATTTGAGAGCTTCTGAAGAATTCTTGTTTTTCAAGTATTTTCCCTCCGGGTTATTCTTATGAGGATTTTTCAAACTTTCCGATTATTTTCCGGAAAAACCTCCAGACCGATTTCTCTGAATAACGATCCCAGCCTATTCTGGTATGACAGAAATATGTAGAAAAAGTTTCAAGTCGATAGATATTTTTTCCTGACCTGTATGCCGCGCACAAAATTCAAAAAAAAATAAAAATAAAAACCAAGCCCATTTTTTTTCGGCACGTGAAATGGAATCTTCGCTACGCTCTTCTGACAATGTATGTTCATACAAGTAAATATTACTATCGTTTAATATTACGAGGTAATAATAAGAAATGAAGGTAGTTATAGTTGTGTTCAGCAATCTCAAGTGTAAGACTTGAAGAATGTAAAAAAAATGTATAGGGCCTACTTAAAGAAATGTAAAGAAATGAAGAATATTCTTCATTCAGCATTCATAATTTTTTGGTACTTCATTAAAAAAATTAATTGTAACATATTCATTTTTAAGACACATAAATTACTTTTATTCTTGAATAAAGTTTGTTACAACACCGACTTTTTCTATTTATCACAGTTTACATCACAATACAAATTACATTATAACATACAATATAATATTTTTTGGCTTTAGCAAGAGTTAAAATACATCTAATAGTCAATTTATAAATATAGATACTTTAAGAGAAGACTAGGCCTACATTAAGGTAATAATTGTAGGCTATATTTTATTTATAGCATAATATCACAAGGTTGAATAATCTAGGTATTTGACACATACTTTTGCAATTTAACATTTTGGCATTTTCCAATTTGGCCCATTATTAATTTACTATGCTCTGGTTACAATAAAATATGTAGGCTAGAAAAAGTATTAAATACTGATATGACTGAATATGACATCAATATATAGGCTAATTTTTAGACATTCTAAAAAGTCCACTTGTTAGATACCTTTCATCACAATTTCCCAACTTTTGATATACTCATTTGATTAAACTTCTCAATTCTCATAGACCGACTACTATTTTAATGAATTATAAAATTCTTCACTAAAGTACATAAGTTTACTGAAGATGAAGTGAACACAACATTTTACTTTAAAAATGACAATTGAAAAGTACACACACACACACACACATATATATATATATATATATATATATATATATATATATATATATATATATATATATATATATATATATATATATATGTATGTATGTATGTATGTATATATATATATATATATATATATATATATATATATATATATATATATATATATATATATATATATATATATATATATATATATATATATATATATGTATATATATATATATATATATATATATATATATATATATATATATATATATATATATATATATATATATATATATAACTTTTAGAAGAATACGATATGTTTATGATTATTAGGCTAATTTAAGTCATGAATAACTTATGAATGATTGACATTATTTACAGCATCACCAGGATGAGTTTCTTGTTACTGCCTTCACTTGCTATGACTCATTACTAGGCCTATTGTATGCATTTTATTTCTTCAATAACATTTCTGAAATATTTCTCTGACATCAATAAATTGAGATTCTTAATTCAATTCATTACATGCCAGTTAGGCAGTAATTCGGAAACTCGTACAGATGAATGCTTGGAAATATTATAAAGGATTGTCTCTCCACTAGCGAGGATTGCACCCCACACCCCAAACGTACCATAATCTATTATTGAATGATTACAAGCTGCCATTATAGCAAGATCTTGACCTGGATTTGATGAACCACCTTTGCTGACAACAAATACATCATTACGCTCGGTTATTAAGTTTTGACGACACCAGCCAGGGTCATCACTAACCACTAGAAATGCCACATTATTTCTATACTTGGCTCGAAAGTAGTTCATTGCAGAGTGAAAGTAATCTGCATCTGCCAGCAAAATCCCACGAGTCCTCCATAAATAATCTCTATAATCTGTACGTCTAACATGGATGCCAACATAAATTAGAGATACATTATTCAATAATTTCCTAGCAGTTTCAAGAACTTTTCTGCTTGTTTCAGCTAATCGTTTTTTAAATTTGAATTCATGCCGGACATCGTCTACCCACGACAAGACTAATTCTGGCAAAACAGAAAAGCGTGGAAGCAGTATGCTCTGACTTGTGTGACTCCACTGATCCAACGATTTTATAGCATTATCCCACCGTACAGTGCAGTGCGAGACATAACCCAGTGGCGGAATACTTAGGTCTTCAAAGACGTCGTCGAGTACTTTACGAATACATCTAGGAACATATGGTTCTAAACCAGTTCTCCGAGCGACTGCCCACGCTGAAGCGTATTCCCACATTTGGTTTCCAAGACGACCCCCTTGTGCTACTGTGACAATACCATCTCTGGGGCAGTGCTGTCTCCAAAATATGGGCACTTTGACCGGTTTGAGGTTAGATGAACACATATTCTGTTCATACTCTAGTAATTTCACTCTTCTTTTTTTCAGTTCAGTGTTGTACAGTGGAAATAGAAACACATGAACGAATATGATAATAGTGGCAGCAAGAAATATAGAGATAACCAGTAAATTCTGGTTCGATCTCGTCATTCCGCGGGTTATTACATCTTCCTCTGCTTTGATAAGCAATGACTTTGTAGACAAAATCATTAGCAACAGGTACCCGTGTTCTATTCAATATCAACAAGTAATATTTTTAATTAAAATACTTTTTACGCTTCATTGTTACTAGCTACTCCTGTGACACTGACAGTTGACTCCACCAAGTAGTTCCACCGACGCCATTGCGTGCTGTCGTTAGGTGTCGCCTCCATAGTGCAAAGTACGTACTATATAATAGGGGTATAATAGCTGCTTGGAATTGGATAGATGCAGTAAGACAACCAATAATGATCGTTATAAATGCTGATAATATACTACTACAGGAAGTATTTACGAAAAAAAGAGTGCGTTAAACTCTCTCTTCTTCATCTTCTCTTATTTCTTTCACCCAAATTTTGATTTGAGAGATCGTAATCTATAACAGGCGTAATAAACAGGACATGGACAGGACAGTCTCCGGCACTTCCACCACTAGTGCATCGTATGCATAATGCCAACCGGCAACCACTGATGTGTATCTCGGTTAGAAACTCGGTATTTGTATGCATTATTGTATTGCATGATATTGTACTAGGAAAACGTAACATATGCGTTGTTGAATGAGCGATTTAGGCATATTTAAATGAAATTGAAATGTAAAGCTATGAATAGAATAGAAAGAATATGAATATGAATAGAAAGCTACATATGACTTCCAAACAATTATGTTCATACCTTCCAGGTTTGCTGTTTTATTAATTACTCATTTTAATCGTTTTTAATCAATTAGTGACACGTCTTGTTGCTTGGTTTCTTAATTGTTTTTTTAAATAGCTTTGATTGATGTACAAAAAATACATTACATATGCCTACTAATTTTTTGTATCAAAATGGTCTATCCGATCTATATGAAACTTCGTGATGATGTGTTTCATTAATATTTTAAAATTATGTGAAAATTTGAATCCATTCAAATGAAATATTTTGAACAAATTTTCTCTTCTGAGCTATACTTCTTTTTTTGGGAACTTCGAAATGGGTTTTCTCAGAAATGGTGCAACCGCTTTACCCTAAAAACTAATTAGATGATGACCGAATTCTGAATGTGTACTTTTGTTGGACTTGTGGAGCGCGAACAAGAAAAAAATATTTCCTTTCCGAGTAGGGTTCATAGGTATAGGCCTGGAGTGAAACTGAGTCTTCGCTTCGCTCATCCAACCAATATAATCAACAAACCAGACTCTTATTTGATTGATGGGGTTAAAAAATATATAAAATGTATCCCTTTCTAATCGTAATTGAATATTATTCAAATATATTAAATACTCCTACAAGTGTCGAGTCGTGTACATAAATTATGTATAATTATTTATTGGTGAAGGCGTGAACACTCAACCATAGCTTGCCATGGCATTTCTTATGAGGGTTAAAATCATGCTCAAATCGTGACTTGTAAGAGTTGAACATGACAAATATTACACCTACTATTTGGCAGTTATCTATTACAGTCCAAAGCCAACTTCTAGTACCAAGTCCAAATCTTGAAGAAAGACCAAATTGTCTTACATCTGGTTTCACGAACTGCTATAGTTAGTTAATTGAGCGATAACTAGCGTATTAACTTGTTATTTTTTGTTAACACCGTTGGTAACACATCTTTTTTTCGAACCATAATTAACAGTTAGTTAATTAATACTTAATTAGGAGTTCGTAAGAGCGCTACTTATTTAGTTATTGACAGTCCTTGGAATCCGTCAACTGAACTAAATCAACGACTGAGTAAGATAACTTACCGAAGCCAACTAATCAAGAACTGAGGCTATCTAAGTTCGTCAACAAGTCTTAGTTTAATTAACTATAGACTAACTCGGGCTCAATACTAAGTTACCAACTATAAGATTAAACAACAATATGATTTGTGTAGTACTAAGACAAACTAACTGAGACTTCGTGACTTCACCTGAAATGAAATAAAACCCCGTTGTTCAAATTTGACTATTGTAGCATATTGTAACAAATGTTTGTTGCAAGTCTGTGATGCAATATGAATTATGATTCCCTGTTGATCTCGGCTAACCTGTCCTCTATAGTCTATATAGGCAGTATTATACAGGAAATTATACATCCACACGCTGAGTACGAAAGCGCGCGTAGGCGTCAGAGGCACAGATGAGAATTATTGGATTCTGTTCTATGCTATAAATTATCAGAGTATTCTCTCTATTGTACCAAAAATATTATCTCATTATTCGAAGAAAAAATGGTTAGCGGGCCTAGTGGTAGCTCGACAGAAGCCAAATAGCACGCGCAGCTGGTCTCATTCATCCAATTTAAAGTTTTAAATTAATAATAATAATAATGATAATAATAATAATTCTTTCATTCTGTATTACATAATACATAATGTTATAGAATGTCAGTTTCAAAAAAGAAATGAACAATACCACATTTCAATCTGTGCTATTGAAATTAATTGTCATCAGACTCACACAACACGACATGCCAAATTAAGAGAAAAAAATCAAAAGCGGTCTTGACCTCCTATTCTCGTCAACTTTTTGTTTTTGTCGGTAGAGATAGGCCTATAGACTATGGAATTGTAATGTATTGTGAGTCAGAAGTCTTTATTTGTTATGAGTAAAAAGTATGTGACTACATTTAACAAAATTACAACTAAATATTATAAGCTAATTATTATAGTTATAATATTATATTATTATTATAAATATTACCATTATAATATTATATATTATTATGTTATAATATTAAAATATTATAAATATTATTATCATTGCTTAGAGCAGATTCTAAGTGAAATCGAAATCGAAATTAAATGATATATTGTTGTGGAAGCGGAATCAAAGTCGAAATTGTTATTCCACATTATTAAAAACTGAAATCGAAATTAAAATTCTGTCATTGTCTGGAGTAGAATCGAAATCAAAATCGATAGGCCTACTATTTTATCAAGTAAACAGAAAATGTAATCGTAATGGTACTAATGGATTTTCCAATAAGTTATTTTCTGTTCTTATTTGTCAGAAACGCGTGAAGTAAAACTTGAAACATATTGCGGTCAATAAGGGCAAAAAGTCACCGTAATATTAAATTTCCGGTTACCAGCACGAAATTCGGTACACTGTTACAAAATACTATTACAATTCCAAATCAACCGGGGGTCAAGCCTAATTCACCCGGGTTCCCCCAAAAACTACTCCTGAAGCGAGGCTATCAAGTTTTAAATCTCAACCCCTACAGTGAATAATGATATTAGAATTCAAAATCGCCCAGTAAAGTTTCTTATTGGTTTACTACCCTATAAAGCAAATTGCATCCGCACGAATTCATAAAGGTTTCATAGGCCTATATAACAAATTAGTTCCATACAAAAAGTAAAGCTGTTAAAATAGGCCTGATTCGTAAAAGCAAACTTGAGATCGGTTTGTCAGTAGTTTGTAAAAACATGGAAGTTATTTAACTATCAATTTATCACCTTCCTCTCCCTTGGCTACCTGTGTTATCTTATTGACTCACCAGTTAACGGATTCTTCAACGGACTATTGAAATAGCGGACTTAAAAGGTGTTAAAATATGGAAGTTAAAAAGTTAGCGCCTAATGGAGGGTATGATTACGACGTACATTAAGCGGATAATTTGCCTGAGTGGTCTACTCAATTAAAATAACAAGATCAGCATTACTCAACGCTAACACGACTGTTGCATAGATGCATGTAAATGTGACAAAACGAGTGGTTGAACCGTATTGGCTGAGGTAGGAGCCGTGGAACTGTCTGCTAATTATAATGAAGGGGCGGTAAAGGGTTGAGGAAGGGTTGAGTAGGAGTAGGAAGTGGGAGGAAGAAGGGGATGATGAAGTAATTTATCATACGTTGTGGCCTGAAGCGAATTACGCGGCTGAATATGAGAACGAGTGACGAGCACGTCAAAATCATACCCCAACTGACGCTACAGACTGAGACTGGTTCGTGCAAAGAAACTGTTGAATATTCTAACGAGCAAGAACTAAATAAACATTGCCGTGAAGGTATACGCTAAACTATGAGCTATTTTATAACAGGTGTGCTCTAAATTTTTTCACTTATCCATCTTTATAGCATTGGAATAGCAATGTATTTATTAAACGTACTTGCGTCAAATTAGGAAGTAATTAGTTTCTTAAAATAGATGAATTTTAAACACAAAACACAAATGTAGCACATATTCTGTTTCATAATTAATTATTATTATACCATGCATATATATATATATATATATATATATATATATATATATATATATATATATATATATATATATATATATATATATATATTATATATATATATATATATATATATATATATATATATATATATATATATATATATATATATATATATATATATATATATATATATATATGTAAGAATTGAGTTTGTTTGTTAGAAGTATTTAATTAAATACGGCTGTAAGGATAATTGAAGATGAGTTTTGTTCATTTCATCTAAATTGATTAAATAAGCTACACAAACCTGAAAATATTTTAGGCCTAACCCATGATGCTCCATGAGTTCACGCTACTTAGCTAATTTGTGCATTTTGTTACTGCATTTCATTTATACTGGAATTAACACATGAAGTTTTTTTTTCTTCCTTTATTATAATTATGTTTCCTGTTTCACCATCGCAGTACCTTATCACACATTATATGCAATGAAATTAATCTTGACCTGAACATATTATAATTAACCTTTAGAAGCTTATGGGTTCGAAAATATAAAACCACTCTTCACTTGGCTATAAATAATTATTAATAACTTTGCTCCATTGATTGCTCTAGTGTCCTATGTCAGATTATCTCGTATATTATGATTTGCCTACCGTAAGGCTATTGTTGCCGGCAGCTTATTAAGCGGCAGCACCAAAGCAGAGCAGTGAATCTAGATTAGGCATGTTACTAGAGATATATAGAACTAACGTATAGGCACCACTATGTGATAATAACTTCCCTAGCGCCATACACACCACAATGAATATATTAAGTATGAGCCTTGGGTTTAATATCGCAATTTTGCCATGTATCTTCCCATCCCACAAGATGGGGTTGTTTTAAGTAATCGGATCAGACTAATAGGGGATTAGTTCGGTGTGTAGGCATTACTTAACATTAAAGGAGAGGCAAGTTGTATACGTCTCAGATTTCAAGCTGAATGGTTTTCCCTAAAAGTCATTTAGACATTTTGAATAATTATAATTCTTCGCGGTAATTATTTCATCTGTTTGAGGATAATTGAATCATTTATGAAATTGATATTGAACCTCATTACTATCAACTGTCTTAGAGAGACAGTCATAGTGATATACGTATCACCAAACTCACAATACAGATATAGAATAAAGATTATTTGATTCAATTGAATGAATTAATCACTTATCTGGAATTTAATTGAAGTGAATTAGAAAGTCAGAAATATAAAAGGGTGAATAACAGTTTTTAATTACTCAATTCGTTAAAGTTAGGCATATAACAAATTAAAAATTCGCAATATATCAATACGACAGACAAAATATAATAATGTACTGAACTGTGCATTTTAATCTCATTATTAAAATATAGAACTTGAAAATTGAATCGTTATATATAAAAAATATATATGTCAATATGTGGAATAACTTATAATAAATCTCCAAACTAAAATAATATTCTTGAAAAATCGTACTTCAGTGGAAGTATATAATTTGATAGGCGGCTATATAGAGTAAATTATAGAACAACGTGACCGTGTACTCCACCATTTTTCGACTGAAGTTGTGAGTAAACTATTTGCTTTGATGTAAATAAAATGAATAAAATGAAAACTTATCATCTAAAAGTCATTATTAAAACATGATACTTATATGCACACTAACTGCGTGCTCGCTCTTGACTGAATTACCTTACAGAAGGCAGCCCTTCTCTCTGGAGAATAAAAAATTCGAGCAATATTTTCTAGATTCGTAAACTATATTCAGGAAATAAATATAGTAATATCCAGATATAATACTTCTTCACTGTCAGTTCCACTGCACTGCTGAGTAATTTCACAAATAATATGAGGAAGGGATTTATTTTAGGAGTACGAATTTATGATTTTTGGAGCAGTCATGATAATGTAAAGCCCTCCATGTGTGTCTGTGGCCGAGAATGTGATACGAGGAGTGATATCAGTAGAGAGGATAAAAACAAACATTTGAAAACCGGAAAAGGATTTGTGTACACCGAGATAAACAGAGCGCCCGAGTAAATGATGAAAATATACATAATTAAAGAAGATGTGAGAAGATGGGATGGTAAAGATGAGGCAATCCAATAAAGTGTGTGAGAGAGATAGAACGTGGTAGAAAGGGATTCGCGTAGAGAGAAGTAAAAAGGGACATCGCGTATTATTGGATGAGATAAGCTTTAAGCAAACAGTTTTGATGGGTGAGGTAAAAGTAGGTGAGGCTTACATCGGACAGGAAATAATATCATCCCTTAACGTGACCGACAACTGTAATAAAAACCAACTAATAAAAACGAAAGGGGATTACACGGGTAACATAATTGCAGAGAAAAAACACATCGTGATGAAAGTTTCCAACATCAATACTGCCATTTATTGACACATGAAGATGGGAGTTTATAGCACCACCCTCTGATATATTATAATAATATATACAAGAACAGTTGACTGAGACTTATATTATTATGTGGAACTCTAGAACTAGAAGGTACAATACAATGTAGGTACACATATATATAGTGAAGAAACAGCATTGATCTAGCTTGGACCTCTTGGGACCATCGTATTCATCAAGTAGCATTAGTTCCGCACCACAGTCAGTCGCTATAGAACAATATTATTCCAGTACAACACTGAGACCATACGACATAGAACTTGTATATATGTATATATATATACCTTTGCTCTATACAGTACACAATAAACACACACAAATCGATATCTTTTAGACGTTGTGATCTTTGGGAAAGCACTGTCTCCAAATGTAAATACTATGATGATGATTAAATCTTCTACCATTGTAAAAATGATCTATATAGTAAAAACATTCATTTTTGAGCATCCATAAGAAACTCTGCAGTGTTGAAATATTCTATATTGAGAACTAAAATAATGAGAATGTACATTTGTAAGATATTTTTACTAAACAACGTACTCATATGTTACCGGAAATATGTATCAAGTTCATTTATACTCATTATCATCTGTGTTTGATAACGACAATTACACTCACGTTATCAAGCCAGCATTTATGTTTTTTACTTTTTGAAGACAACTGAAGGTATGTTCTTGGATTGTCTAAAACACAGTCGTCTTCTTATTGTGGTTTGCGTGACGCGTCATAGCAACACGTCACACATACGAAATGCATTCTACCGCAAGCGGTCAATCATTTGAGTTGAATGTTTGCGAGCCGCAACAACGAGCCCCTACCAATTGAAGTAGCCCTTTGAGCATGCACGCGCGCTACCGCACCATTTCACATCCACCAACGGGGGACAGACACGACCACCACGTCGGGCATGTTTTAGCACCTCGCGACGTCGTTGCATCTCGCCGATTCCACATGATTTGCTGCACTCGCCCCATGCTGACCACTCGTCCACACGGCAATCGCGTGGGGGCCCTGAAAAGGTGAGTTTCATGTTCATTAGCGGGTCGACACCGACGTACGCTAATGTGACATCAGAGGCATGGGTCAAGTACAAAGGTGAAATTGAGCCAATATGTTGACGAAGATTATTACGCTTCGATTAAACTGACGCAATGTATAAGTCATACATTATATCCACGAATGAAGAAGATCGTCTACCAACATAAATAGCACACAATATCATGGTCACGTTCGTATTCCTGATTATATATAATATATTGAGATTAAATATAAGAAATACTTGTATCCGAGGAAGAAGAAAGTCGTTTCCCAACACAACAGAGACAAATATCATGGTTATATTTGTATACCGGTAGTTGTGTTGAAGGTTTATTATATGATTATAATATTATACTGACGATTATGAGTTGTTCTTTTATCCACGAAAGAAGAGGGTTGTCTACCGATATAACAAAAACAAATATCATCTTTACGTTTGTATAACTGGAATGTGCAAACAAAATTTTTATTACTCAGGACGAGAATTACAATAAGAAACCCAAAATGAATCTTTCAAAAGCGTTGAATCTCCAAAGTTGCAGTGGGATTATCTATTCAAAGAAGTTTTTATAATCATATACTTGGTCTACGAACTCGACCAAGTATACCTATACTAACCTGGTAAGTATACCAGCTCGACACCAACGTGAGCTAATTTGACATCAAAGACATGGGTCAGGTACAAAGGTGAAATTGAACCAATAGGTTAATGAAGGGTATAGCCTACGCTTCGATTAAACTGACTCAATGTGTAAGTTAAGTGCGAGTTTAACGTGAGCATCCACTCTTTATAGACAATATACGGCTATGGAAACTGAGAGTCAATTGATGACCACAAGGTATACATTGCTATGAACAGTTACATCAAAGTTTGTACTTCGATTACTACTTCACGATTCAACTATGCAACAGAAGAGTAACCTGGCTTCAATACGCGTGTCCTCATTACGTTGCTTTAAGCGTATTTCTGGAGGCCAGGAACTTTCAAAAGAAATCGGTTGTGATTATTTTCACGATTTTGGGTGTCCAAAAGTTAATATTCCATGCCTTATAGCATCGCGGTTCACTCTCGGAGCTCTCCTGCACCGTTATCATTTTTTTTCATGAAAGAGATGTGTTTAGTTTACAGTTTTCGATGCTATAATAACAATAATGAAAACCTTTTGAAACCTGGCACCTCCACTTGAAAATAGAAAGCCTCACTTATAGTTCAGAGAATAAATGTAACACTGTGAATGTAACAATGTATACTACGAATAATTTTGATTGTCGAGTTATATAGGTGTGTTAAGAATAAAATTTGATATTTTACTCGCCTCTTTGAGAGGATGCACAAGTTCTGTTGGTCGGTTTACTTATCTTGCAAAAATATAGGAAATAATCGGTCCATCATGTAAATAAAAAATCATGGTTTCGCGTAAGGGTCACTCATAGAAAACGTTTCAATATTAGAGAATCACGAGAATTATTATTATTTTTTTTTGATTTGAGATTATTTTTTTTTGAGTTTTTTTTTATGTACGCATATATATGCATATATTATGTAGTTTTTTTCGATAATCATCTTGTATAGTCATTTGTAAAGACATTATGAAATAATTCATGAAAATGTAGAGAAATAATTTATTCGAACAGAAAAACTCTTCAACTTTGAATAATAATTCCGTGCTCTATAACTATTATATCATAATTGTTCAAAGTTCATACAAAACTGACAAAAAAATAATTAGATTATAACTCGCTTTGAAATTACATTTCGTAATAAAATTATATACCGTTAGAAGGCATAGCCCTTTGTGTACAGAAAGAGAATAGGTTCTTATAAGAGATTTTCAACTAAAATATAATATTATACTCGTATTAATAAAAACTGTAAAAAGAGAAAACACATCCATGTCGTTCTGAACTACGCGTTTTTCACTCTCGGCGAGTAGTTTTCAAAAGTGAACGGAAACGTGAAAAGCAAGGGTGGTCGGTCGTGACGTTCTCTTCCACCTTATCGCGTTCGTAGTGCTCGACTGACATCTCTCTCTCTCTCCCTCTCTCTCTCTCTCTCTCTCTCTCTCTCTCTCTTTCTCTCTCTCTCTTCTCTTTACACATAGCAGCTATATATATATCTACAGGCCTAAAAGCTCACATTGTTTTAGATATTTTTCTCTCTTTTCGTTCGTTGTCTACTTTGCTTTCCTGGTATATACATATTTTATGCATTATCGTGTCTCTCCGTGAGTCAAAGGCCGTATTTTCTTGAAAAATTTTGAAACTTTTTCAGAAAAAGCTATTCGAAGTATAGTCAAGTCTGTTTCTGTCCATTTAGAAGATTCACTATATATGTATGGTATGTATAAAAAATGGCACAAATATATAGTACACGAATAGTGATTAAATATCCGCCCATCTGACTCAGTTAGTGAAGGCTTTGCTTTGGAAATAGAAGTCAGGTCGGGGGCGGGTTTTCGATTCCCGCCATGGTCGACCATCCTAACAGAGGTTGTTCCTGAATTCCATCTGTCGTTATTAAAGTGACTGGAATGATTCTTTAATAACAGGCCACGGCCGATTTTCTTCTACTTTTCAAAACTTTCATATTATCTTCACACCATACTTATTCCATCACCCATCGTCGCCAATATATCTTGGTTATGATTACAGTGCATAAAAAAGATGTCTACATGAGAATGAATCGTGGAAAATGTATTTAAAGGGGAACAATGTCATCACGAATGCATCGGGAATTACATTTTATACACAATCATTGGAGAAATAATTTGAGAAAATATGCAGATCCGACAAGAGGAAATATTGATTTCCAACAAAATGTTTCAGCTTCGTTCAATATATTCTAGGATAATAAAAGAAATTTCTTCTATATGAAAAGATCAAATTTTCTTTTCCATCAGCGTGTACGTTCAACATTCACAACTTGAATTACTTTTATAAATCATATTATGTTACACAATAGAACTGTGCTCGAATACGGTATTAAAATACTGATAATAATTTGAAGAGATGACTTTCAATTTACACACATTAATTACACCTCTATGTAAATAAATGGTAAAATAAGGAGATGAGAAGGTTCTGCAATTTATGCGTGTTAAGGATAATAATTACTTTTATCACAATATTCATTCTGACTCTGTTCGGATCTCAACTGATTGAAATTCACTTGATATACATATCATTAACTCTTCAATGTGTACTTACTCATCTTCCTAACGTTTTTCCTTGGCTTTCCTCGATACTTCTTACGATGATGTTCTTTACCAGCTCCACCCCTGTACGTCTCGACAATGCTATTAAGAATCGCATCTTTGTCACCTCGAGGTATGATAGCGGCGGCAGCGATCACCGCCTCCTGCGTCGCCCCCGGCGTCGGTTCGGTCGGCTCGGACGTCGTCGCCGGCGTCGTCGTTGTGGTCGTCGTCGAGGTGAACAAGTTACGGAGCGGCGTCATTGCCAGAGGTGAGAGAGACACGAGATGATGACGTTCTTGTTCCTGTCGTTCTTCCTCGATCTCGGCCTCGATGTCGTTATTGTTGAACACTTCGATTGTGTTGTGTGTGATGTGCTCCATTTTCAGCACGTCATACCTTCGGTCGTCTTCGGAATGGTGAAACACTTCCGTCAATTCATATTCCTTTATCTGGAAATGATGAAAAAGAAATATTATTGACGTTCAATACGAAAGTCACTCGTCAGAAGTAACATCTGGTGTAAAATATTGTCGAACTCTGAAATATCACCCATTTCTATTTGAAAATTTTCTCTGCCACAGACGTGGTTTCGAATTCCGAATACCGTTATACATATATATATATATATATATATATATATATATATATATATATATATATATATATATATATATATATATATATATATATATATATATATATATATATATATATATAACATGAATAAAATACAATTTCAAGTAAATAAAAATTGGAAATTGAAATCACGAGAAGAATATATATTATACTATAAAGTTGTCGGTATATATGATCAGGTGTAGAAGGAAATCGAGTTGTACAAGTCGTAACGTTGAACGGTCTCGTGTTTTCTGGAGTTTAATGCCACGACGACGGTCTTCTGTTTATTGTTGGGTATAAGGGTTGTTTGCAGAATCTGTGTCCGCGGTAAACAAAGGGATGAGATGCGAGAGGAAGGAGGGGGGGAGAGATACTCAGGTGGAGATGCTGTAGGGGGTGGTAAACGCATGCATACATGAATGTCCGCGAGTGCGCGTGTTCGACTGTGGATGTGTGTGCGGTCACACCCCCGTGGGTGTCGTATATGTTCCTGCCAAGTCCGCAATAACAACCGGTTGGTAATTGGACCACCCGTATATAACACGAGACCCGTATAAAAAATACACCGGATCAGCAGTGAAACTAGTAGCCACGATCCGCATAGTGACCAATAAATCCACCTATTCACTGCGCCCATAACATGGGCCCCTCCTCACCTATGTGATGGAGGCGAAAATTCCACTAGTCACCATTTTAACTGTTGAACTTTACCCTGGAGAATTGTTCTCTGTGTTTGGGTGTATCAATGTATCCTCAGGAACGTGATCGTATGTGCATAGTATCTAAAACTAAGAATGATTTCAAGACGACTATATTTTTTTTAGGGTTGTTCCTTTATTCTCTTTAGTAAAATATTACTGATTCATCTTTGACATTTTTTTTTAAATTTAAATGTCTGGTTTCACGAAAACGCATATTTGCAACGAAAATTTGTACATATAAGGCGGAAATTTTTGTTACCGTTAATGCAGACAAGTTTTGAATAGAAATGTAATGTGATATAATTATGAAAATAGAATAGAATTACTTGGGCCTATAATTGTAAAAATGTTCACAAAAATTTAAGAGTTTCAAGCTCAAAGTTTGAACTATCGTTTTTCACTTTTTCTAATTTTGTATGGAACGCGTAAATATTTCAGATCAAAACTACTTCCTGTAAAATACTGATGTATTTCAACATCAGACTTGAAGTGTAGAATCAAATTATCTCTGAAATTGCCTTCATCATAAATCAACACATCAAAATTATTTGAAAAATCATCGATATTCAATTCTCCTTGAGACAGATTAATTGAAAAATATCATATTCGATTAAAACAGTTCATTCCATGGATAAAAATTAGAACATCGTGTGATGTAGAGAAATAAGAAAAACTATTGATTTATTGCGTCTTATCAGTTATTTTTGACAAACATTCTATTCATCAACACCCGATTTCCGATTACACTTTCTTTGAATGTGACGTCTATCTTTCAATAAGAGATTTGCTTTACACATTGATCATTCCTTTCTTAAAACGAAATGTTGACTTGAATAGATTGATCAATCTCGTATTTATGTATACGTATATATGAACCCAAACCAATAGTCATTTACACAAATAAAACGCTATCCAATCAAAATTAATGTCTTTAGAATTGTGAGATATTGCGACTTAGCCATACTCCAGTTCACCAACGCTGATTCTGATTACATTCGTTACAATTGTCATTGATTTCATTGTCAGTATAAACTATCACGGTAAATTGCTGGTCCGATGTTCCGTGTAAACGACATTGAAACGGCGGCGAACATATTCAAAATAATGAATAAATTTATCGTAATTCAGCCTTCAACTGTGTAGTAGACGGAACTGCAAGAAAGATATCCATGTAAGCCTATACATATTTTTTCTCTTGTATGTATATAGGTCTATATATATATATATATATATATATATATATATATATATATATATATATATATATATAAATATATATATATATATATATATATATATATATATATATATATATATATATATATATATAAATATATATATATATATATATATATATATATATATATATATTTACATATATATATATGTGTGTGTGTGTGTGTGTATGTGTATGAAACAATAACACTTGAACCTTTTCAAATTGCATCGACCACGAGAACGACCACGAGAAACCATAGAACTCGAATGTGAATGAATAAAAAAGATGGCACAAAAATTGTACTCCCCCACCCCCTCCCCGCCCCCTCCACAAGCCGTCAGACATATCGTACGTATTTGCCACATACGCTAGCTAGATAGAAGTCGATGTTATAGCAATTCACGTATTATACGTTGCATGCGAGTACAAAGCATTGTATTATTTACGGCATTGCTTCTTTTCACTTAGTAATTCCTCAGACACAATAAAACAACATTCTGCGATCTCTCATAGGTACAAGCGTACTAGTCATGATTAAGTCCCACTAGAGATGGATTTATTATTGATCACATACACAATCTTGTAGTCGAGAACTTAACCTATCCTACCTGGGAAGTATATTCTAAAAGCTGTGTCTCTAGAGACCAACAGACCGAACATATATTTTACAAAATATAATACTACACGTTAAAAGAGAAAAGTTTTATGATTTCCAAACTTTTCCCGTGCCTTTTTTTGTGGTTCATTTTGAAATATTAAAAACGGATGTGAAGTGATTCAGCAGTATGAATGTTTTACATTTCGATGATCTTAACGGCTTTTCTGAAATGTGTTGGGGAGTTCCAGGAATGGAAAAGTACCATTATTTTGATCCACTCAGGGGCTTAGAGGTACGTGGCGTTGCAAAACATCTGGGGGTTTATTTGGTGTTTTTTTCCCGAGGTTTAACGACGTCGATATTGTAAACATAGTCACGGCAGTCCTCACTCCATTCCGGTGACGTTGGCCGTGACAACATTATCGAACTATTGGTAAAACTTCCCGATGTAACATTGTGGGCAAATCTCTAGCGCACGCACAAAATGCTGTTAGAGTGATGTTGTCGGTGAGTCTACGCAATACGGAGAAAAAGATTACGTCTTGACATTCTTGATTCGATTTACTCATTACTTCAATCTTATTCCCGTATACGTTTATATAGAATGTATTTAAGTAAACCAAGTTTCACATGCGGACGATTTGTAACTTCATTTAAATGAAACCTACATCGGATAAAGTAAATCAATTTGTTTGTAAATCAAATCCTATTCAAGGGTAGAGAGGGACATATAATAGTAATAGTGAGGCAGAAGACCGTACCATAATTCAGATCAATTTAATGTTTCTGACGTTTCAGAATAAATACTAAACCATGTTTAACAGCATTGAAGCGCAGGAAGCTGTATAGTGTATTTGACGCAAGTTGGATGAATTTTTAAAATGTAATTTCTGTGGACGAGTTTTGTTACTGTGTTTTGTAACTCTCCTGCTGAGTTTATTAGCGACAGTAAAAGGATATGATATGAATCATAAACTCGTGACTACGGTGCATGATGGAACACTTGGTTGTAAAACTGATGTCGCGGCATATGATTTGATGCAAGTATATGACATAGTTTCCAATAGGTGGTGGTGCCAGGTTTTCTGATCACTTATATTCATAGTAAAAAACGCAGTAGATGCGTTGTAAAAGGAGCGATATTTGATATGATATGTAATGGGAAGTTATATAGGTCGATAAACCTTGATTTTGATTATAATTGACTCACTGCCTTCCTGATTTACCCATTGATTATTTCAGTCGTGTTGTGATCTCATTGGTTTACTTTTTGGTTTTCTTGAGTTTCCTTAACAGGGCACAGGCGTCGATTTGACGAAATATCAGTTTTTTGTTGACAAATTTTGAACGGTATGTGGTATTGAGATTCTAATACAGAGGAGACACATATATTTTTATTACCGGTACCTTTGAGTTGTTATAAGTTTTAACTCATATCGCATAATTGTCGAGCGTACACAGCTGAAAAATGTGTTTTCAAATGTATACGTTGAGAATTATGCAATAAAGAACTTATATCTGAATGACAAAAGCTCTGTTTTTGCCGACAAACTTTGGTTACCGACCTCAAAATTGTTGTGGCGTGATATTTTCTACTGAAGTAACATTATAGACCACTAGATCGCACAAAAGTGCAATATCCAAAGAAATACAGTGCTGGTCCAATTTGGGAGCCAGTTCAAATTAGGCAACCTCACCCTATAAGTATAACTTATATTCATAACTTATGACTTATACTTGAACTATATATAACTTATATTATATATATATATATATATATATATATATATATATATATATATATATATATATTTATATATATATATATATATATATATATATATATATATATATATATATATAAAAATATATATACACACATATATATATATATATATATATATATATATATATATATATATATATATATATATATAGTATAACATATACTATATCTATAACTTATGACTTATACTAACTTGAAGGTATTAAATATATCTGTGAGACTGTGTTTCATCTCCTGTATCATAATTTTGATACCTGATATCACTCAAAAGATATCACCAAAAACATGGTGATTCGCTTAATTGACTCAATGCAATGTTAAAGATTTTATTTTTCGTTATTTAAAAAAATACACATTGCTTTTGATCATTTTTACAGTTCATCCCATCTATGTAAAAGTTTGGAATCATTTGTTTAATTTGTTTACTCTAATTCCGTAGAAATTTGAATTCATTCGGAGATTTTGTTTTTACATAATTTCTCTCCTGGTGTTTCTCTAATGAGTTTCTCAAAATTTCAATTTTTTTCTCATAAATGGTTTAATCAATTGCAACTCAAAACCTCACAGTCTCGAGTTGGATTATATGACATATGATGCATGCCAAATTTCATCATAATTTTCTCTTATTTGACCTGTGGACCGTGAACAAAGAGACAAAATTACATCCTCTTTTTTCGAGTAGAGTAAAATTCAGTTTTCGCTTCACTCATTCAATCATATTTATAGCCTACTTTGATTGCAGTCTCGTTCTTATTCATTTTCTGTACACTTTCTCATTTTCAGAACCGGGTTTAACCAAATGAATTGAGAAATAATCAGCTAATTAACTTGTTACAACCCATGGTTACTAAATCTATTTCCATTTATTGACTAATAAATAATTGGTACAACCGTCTCTAATTCACTTAGTAAAAACGGCTCTTAGTTCATTTCAGCAATATAATATGAGTTGTATAACAAATTTGAAACACGGAAATATTAAATGTTAACAATATCAATAATTCATACTTTTGGAATCGTATGTATTTAATTATACAATTACTAAATATGGTTTAAGGTCTAACCTCCATTGCCTCATGGTCATGAAAAAATTATGAGTTTTAGTCAAACGATTCGTTTTGATGTGCTCGATAATAATATCGAAACAGAATATGATAGGCTAACCGGGATAAATTTTGAGTTATATCACTTCAAAGACTGGATGTTTCCATATCATTCAATACGCAACCTTCAAATTTCATGCGTTTTTATTATTTCTTCTAAATATACTAAAAGTAATGACATTCGATCAAAAAACTTGTTTTATTGGTGATAAAGATGTTATGAATGGAATTATGCAAAAATAAATATAGGTACTCGTTCTCATTTATGAGTCACACTCATTTTAAGAGTAAAAATAGTTGAATTTTCACCAAAATGAAGTCAAAATAGCAACTTAATATTTCATTCAAGCGCTGTAACTTGAAGCGAAACTTTCAAGCGCTGTAAAAAATATGACAGTGTTTCTGATGTAATTTCAATTCAAGAATACACATGTTGAATAAAGCTTTACTCAAATTTCCCCAATATAGAATTCATTTCAAAATTACTTTTTGACTCTGCTAACCAAACGGCTGTTAGACTTTAATATAGTTAAAAGCGGTTGTGCCAACTGATAATAAGTAAATTAAACAAGAGTTTGCGAATTAACTTGTTGTCACTCTTAATTACGGATGCTATTTTCGTACCTTGACTATTAATTAACCTTCGTCATAATATTATTCGTTTGTTTTGAACTAATTTATTTGATCTATTACAGGGCTTCGAAGATAAGGATACAAGGTTATATAAAAATCACATTTTGTGTAGTTTGGTCATAGTATCATTTGTTTATATTCACCTGATTCATTGTACCTATCACATAGGACTTCAATGGATGCAAGGTCACTTATAAAAAAAAAACTATTCCGTGTACCATCTCCTTGAAGAATTTCCGTACGGTACAAGTACTGTCAGAACAATAACGATAATGCCGTTGCCTAACGAATTCCGCTCAAATGTTCAAAATTAGACACATCTCAGGGGCTGGTTTTCAAGAATGAATATGTCACCTTGACCAGACGAGAGGAGCAGTAACGAAAATTTTGACAGTACCCGCTGGTACTAACGGAGCAACAATGCTGGCCGTTGCAATTTTCAAGATCGGAAATATATGTGAGGGGTGAGGGTAGCCTCCCACATTACATGGACAACGCGTTATAACGGCGAAACCAGAGGGGTAGTAACGAAAACAATTATGATACTGACGGGCACTAGCGAAGCAATAACGAATGGTGAAATAATATTATCATATTCTGTTATAGGATGGGGTCATTTTCACGGACGTAACGTGCCTTGATGTGTTTCCTGAGCGAAATCAGCAACATCGTATACTGACATGCTGACATCTTAGCATAATACCCGGCATAATATATAACATT
>OZ023326.1:31623751-31636251 GCA_964007535.1 Brachyptera risi
CAATTGTACATCCGTTTGTAGGACGTTTGTGGGAGAAGCGTTAATCAATCAACCATGCATTGAGTAGGCCAAATGAGACTCAGATTGCCTTAGCAACTAATGAGAATGCAGGATTGCCGTGAAAGAATCACGGAAATGGCGTCTCTTTGGCAATAGTAGGCTTATAAGCGTCGCAGAATATGTGTTACATGAAAAAAAACACAATTGATATCCTGATATCTGATATCCACATGGCAATTATGTGCAATACACATAGTATCAACGAAAAATCCTTCTTATGTGAGAAAAAACGTGAGATATGTCTGTCATTTGAACAACAAAACTGAGTTGGAGCAAAGCAAAGCACTGAGCTATGATTAAATAATTTGTGTTGGGTTCACAGACGCGATGTAATGATAATATACATCTATTGGCTTCGAATGTATTAAAAATAAGATAATGAGATGAAGGTCTCTTAGGCAATGGGAAGGATAGTGAGAAGCAAGCGGTCGTGTCCTAGACTACAAAGGGAAACTACGGGAAAGCCCACTTAAAGATGGACGGTGGCGGGGATCGTACCAGGTCCGACATGTTATTTTCCTACCGGATCACATGAGAGAGTGCGTTAGCAACCGAGCTGTATGTGCCGGTAACATCCCCCCCCCCTCCCCCCCCCCACACACACACTCACACACTGTGTCAAAGCAAAGCATCCACTGCTCCAGTGCTTCTCCTTTAAATGTCGATTTAGATTATTAGGGATGTAAAAGCTTAATTGCTCGAACTTGGGCTTGATGCTCGACCACTTCCAAGTGCGAGCTTGAGATTTCAAATTTGAAAACAATTCTAGATCAAATTATGAGATACCAAATGAGTTTATGAATACATTGAATTATTGATATTGGATAATCAAAGTTATACCTTTTCTGTTGTTACACAGATGTGTCTCCCCTGTGAAAATCGAGGAATAAAACACGTAAAAAAGGTTTTTTCCACATATTGACTATACATGCAATTTTTTAAATTACCATTGATTTCGGCAAACTCTTCGCCAGTCGTTTCATATAATTACAAGATAACTTTACCGTTCAATTGAGATATTTACCACTCACCGCTTGCTCCCCACAGCCTATTTCACAAAATTATATTCATCCGAATATAATTCAAAATTCATTCAATTTGTAGTAAAATTATCCTAATCATGTATTTTTATTATATAACGAATTTATTGTTCACGATGTTGAAAAAAAATGGACAATTCATCGATAATGGCCGACTATTTAAATCAAATTGATTAATTCCCAAAAATGTATTTTAAAACAAAATGGCCGCCTCAATTTGAGCAAACTTTACTTATAGCAGTTACGTATAATTATTTAAATGAGATTTCGTTGAGTTTACATTTTTAACTCCTGAACCCTGTTCACTGGATCTGATTAATGAAATTTGGCATTAATTTAAATTCAATCACAAAATCATAGCAATTTTCGCCCAATTATTCTAATTTATTCTCGTGTCATGTGAAACATTTTTGTCGTGATTTTAAAATGAAATGTAGGAATGTGGTTCACTGATAACGGCCAATAAAAAATAAATAAGATTTTCATAAAAATTCGATTAAAAACAAAATGGCAACTTCGATTTGAGCAAACTTTTTTGAATTCACTTGTAAATTTTGAGGCAGTCAAAATTCAACGATAAAATTTTCTGTTACAATTTGTATGAGGTTACGGCCCTTTTTGGCTTAGATTTACTGGAGTATTTTAGAAACTTTGAGATGATTTTTCTCAAAATCGGTAGGACCGATTCATTCCAAAACTATACAGTTCTAAGTTGGATGAGTTTGCGTGTACAATAAAGTTTCTTGTTGATCATTTAACCCTTGCAACCTGTGGAGTGATTACAAAAAACAAAAAAAAAAAAAAAACACACAGACAAAGCCCTATAAGAGTGGGATGGAGACTTCGCTACGCTCATCAATAAAAGTCGTTAAAGTAGTTCTACTCTTGCCACTTCATTGACTCTGGTATTCTACACACCTTGATCTATATAAAAAATACTTCATTGTTGGTCAACTCTTGAATCTAGAAAGCAGTGAATCTCGACAACTTAATTATTCTGTCACAATTTTTATGATACATTTGATGAATATTATCAGTTATTTTATTTTTTTCTTCAAAACGGCTGGTTGGAATTGCATACAAAATCGTGAAAATGTGTAAAATCTATGTATACACATTTAGAGAAAATTTCATCCCATTTGGAGAGATTTTATTTTTCAACATTTTCCGCCCAGCCAAATCTTATGGGGTTTTTTAGAAATTTTGAGATAATTTTTCTCAAAATCGGTTCAACCGATTCATTCCAAAAACTATATAGTTCTAAGTTGGATGAGTTTGCGTGTACAAAAAAAGTTTCATGTTGATCAGTCAACCCTTGCGACCTGTGGAGTGCTTACAAAAAAAAAAAAAAAAAAACTCAGACAGAGCCCCATAAGAGTACGTGAGATGGAGACTTCGCTACGCTCATCAATTATTCTTGTGTTCATAAAAGAAGAAGGTTGTAGGCTATATATGGTACCAATTACCAACTAATCAATTGTCAAAACTTCTGTAATTGCATATTTTTGCTATAGCTTGAATAATTTCTGGAAAGATGTAGTTGCGTTCTCACCGTACGCATATTTCTGAAGAATCATAATATCTTGAAAATACTATGGCTATACAAATATAGGTCTGATGGTGATTTTCATTTTTATTTTGTTGTTAGGTGACTTTTTTTCGGGGATACAAAGAACATCAAGAAGAACATTAGAAATAGACGGATTACTAGATCAAGATGGATGAAAAAGAATGTTCTTGTAAAACGAGATTTTTCAAATTTGAATTTATTAATAATTTCCATAAATATTTTGGAATAATTTTCTCCAAAAAAATTAAAATTTAAAAATGAAAATATTTAAACAAGAAATTTGACAACAGTATCAGACAACTTTTATCATTACCTTTTCAACAAAATGTTTTCCTTCAAACACGATTGAAATGAAAGTGAAAAAAGATGAACATTATTCTTGTCTGACCCGTTGTTGTTGACCTGTGACCTGAGTATTGAGTATCTGGTCAATGTTCAGCTAGTATTGTTCGCTGTACTAAAATATTAACAAATGTACATTTTTTTTGGTTATACTTTGGTGTTGCATGTGCCCATTCCAGGATGTTCGTTTCTGATTTCTTTTACGATTTTCTTCATCGAAACGCACTGAACACACGAAACACACGACATTGTACTTTTTGTTTGTGTAATCATCACGATTACACTCGTGGAACCTGGATCAAGCGGGGATCCAGACATGTGATCACTCATACCAGAGCACAGGAACACAGGAGGCAAATTGTCTTCTTTTTCTACTATACTATAGCTACATCAAGTGAAATAAACTCTTGTGAACATACGTACCCATTAATAGAATTTTAACTAGGGCAGTGGTTGTTCTAGTTTCAATTACGAGTTTGTAATATAAACAAGCTGTTTCTTGTTTATATTGTTGAATGTTTACTATTTGAACCTGCTAATAACTGCGTATAGGCTTTAGGGCAATGAAAAGGAAACCACTTGCGCGTTTGAGTAAAGTGTGAAACGATTTTTTTCTCAAATTAAGGTAGGTACTTGATTTTACAAAATGGGTGTAGGGCCTACGTAGTTATTTAATTTCCATATGTATATTCACATATTTTTTTAAACGGGTTCACTTCTTTCAAGTCCAGACAACCGTTTTTTCTTTTCACTATCTAAGCGTCAGTCAACAAATCTGCACCAATGAAATAATTAGACCATAGAGAAGTGAGAAGTGACCGCTTCGCCCAACGTCCAATTTTGTTGCGCACAGACGCGTGTTTGTTTCTGACAGAGCGTTGCTGCTTGTCACAAACATTGCGTGATCTAGAAGAGCAGCACAGACACGAAATTGCTTACGGAAAACTATATTCCATTTAAAGTTATCTATTAATCGTTCACCTTCACCTTATTTCAACAAAACTTGATCGACCGGTAGTATACGTATCCATTCATTATTTTAAAATTTAAACACACCCCTAGCATGAGTCTTAAAATGATATTTTATATTGCAGCTTGCGAGCTTTTATTTATTCATCATCACGATATAACGTGATTATTTATTGCGCAATAAAGTGGGACGATTGAATAATTTTCTTAGGAAGCATTGTAACGTTTTACTTTTGGTCTAATATTACGTTTTTTTTATTCGATCGTGGTTTTCAGAAAAGAAACCAACTGTGCCCAACAATTTAACAGATCTAAAAGATTAAATTATGGATGATGTGGTCTAGAGTTTACAAGTTTCATCTGGGAGAACGAATTTAATACAGGTTTGAAAAAACAAAGAACAATAGTAAACCTTTGCCTTTAGAAAACTAAGCTTATTATTAAATGAATCAATGAACTTGAAACTCACTTTAAAGTAAATTCTACGTATAAAGATCACTTTATTTGAATTTCATAGAAAAATACCGACATGCCGGTATTATTTACTATTATCATTGCATGATTCACATATTTGATAGGTCAACTCATTTTTGATTCTTGTTTGTAGAACTTGATTAATACTATCCATCAAAATAGGGTCTGCAGTAAGAATAATACTTGTGATCATCCAGGCTATCTTATTTTTTTGTATATACCCACAGCATCTGTTTTGTTTTGTGTAAAGCATGGTATAAGTTTATCTCTTCAAGTCTAGAATCAAGAGCATGCAGTTTGTTTAGTGGGATTGATAACAAATACAAGTATTATTTGTATCCACAAACGAAGGCGCGAACCACCCGCGCGTTAGTAATGTGGGATAGTAGGACGGTCGCTCAGGACCCTTATCTCTCGTGGATATATATATATATATATATATATATATATATATATATATATATATATATACATATATATATATATATATATATATATATATATATATATATATATATATATATATACACATATATATATATATATATATATATATATATATATATATATATATATATATATATATATATATATATAAATATATATATATATATATATATATATATATATATATATGTATATATATATATATATATATATATATATATATATATATATATATATATATATATATATATATATATATACACACACAGGGCATACACAGGCCTAAGGTCTATCCGGGGATTGCCATTAAACAATTACTATTGTATTTTTGTCTTCTCCAAACAACCCCTAAGCTACATTGTATCAAGACATTGTATCATTTCTGTGGCTTCTATATATTCTATCTCTATATAGGTCCAGTTTCTTATTTTTTTATACTGATCCAAAGATAATATTCTTCTCGTTGGCTTTTTTACAATAAATCTCTCTTATGTGGGCTTTATACTGGAAGAATTTTGCCTTTGACTCCAAGCTTATTCGTTAGTAATTTTCTTTGTTCCATTATCACCAGCGCTAAGCTTTCATAAGCTGTTCCCTTATTTTCTCCTTTTGAAAAGCAATTTTGATGAGACTTTTGGTAGAATAGGAACTATAGCGTAAGGTGATAACAATTCAGTGAGTTCAGCTATCCGTACTGGGAAATAGATTTTCCAATTTTCCGATTTTCCAAAGAAACGTTCGCAAGATAATTATTATTCAATGCCGTATATGTTTGATCCTGGCAATTCAAAAAGTCAGCCAGAGCTTGACCGGACTTTGGATTCTGAATTCTACATTTAAATTATAAATCTTCCCCGCCCATAGGAAAAGATGGGAAGAATTGCAGGCCAAATCGGAGCTGATATGCAGAACACCAGTAATTTAATTATCAGCCGGAGGTTGAATTCCAATGAGATAATTTTTTATGATAATGTCTTTCATATAGGCCTGATGATATATAATTCATTTTCCATGTGACATTGTCAGAGGGTTGTCTCAGGCAGCCTTCGTGGTTAATAGAATAACGGGATAAACTAATTCTTCTGGTTTCGAAAATACTGTCATCAACCATCAAATAATTATACAATTTTACAACATCAGTCATTTTTCATATATTTTTTGAACGGTCATATAAATACTTACTAATTTTCAGATCTGAAATTAAAATGAACCTGATTTCGCGTTTTCTTCACACAGCACGATTTTTATTATTAATGAATTTGCAATGATTGGTGTGGAAGATAATACTATTTTGACAATTAAAATGAGATATTAGTGAAGGTTACTGGCATTCGACCAACACTGGCCGTGCATATTCTTGTGCACATGTGGTGAATCAGTAAGAATTTTAAAACTATTCTAATTATTGTCTAAGTAAAATAATTACGCTTTTCAGCACTATCTTTGAAGTATATTCTATAATAAATAAACGCTTCGTTTTTCCTCGTTTGAAGAAAATGTTAACCATCTGTGATACCTACGTTAATGTAAGGCAGGATGGAGCCTATCATGTAAACATGGCAAAAGCCTCGGAAGAGGCTATAGTTGTTTTCAAGTGTCAGTTTAATTGATTGTAAACGTTTCGTCTTATTTGTAAAATTATATATAATCAACGCCATGTTTTGTTTGGGAAACGTTTTATTTCAAATTAGTGGTTCTTGTATAATCTTTTAGAAATTAATTTGACGTGCATTTTGTAGTTCTTCCAGTTATAGTACACAAACTTGAAGAAAATTGAGTTTTAGATTCAGATTTTTATTGTAAAACACGTGAGAGCTGGTTCCCATTGTAGACCATAAAGTACTAATATGTAATGTTTAAGGCACATATTTCTGTTCCCAATAATATCGTGTTCAATGTGTGTTTGAATTGTTTGATAAGTATAACATTATTAAAATGAATTAAACGACTTGTTACGGGTTTAAAAAAGTTATTTCTTTCACTTATATAAAATAAATGCAACTTTTATGGAGGGAGTTAGCACTGCACTGGCCATTACGCTTTTATCTTATCACTAAAACGCAGCTTCGGTCACTTGAATTAAACTTTGAATTCCTATATGAACGTATGTGTCACACTCTATAATCAGTTATAACGGATCAAGTATTTGACTTGACTGGCCAATGTCGGCGTCTTCGAGTTATCACGTCACGTTCTTCATTTCCTTTTTACGACATCGTGACAACCTTCCGGTTGAAAATCACAATGCAGCTAATCAAGAGAAATGCCAATTCAATATTTTCAACTCATGTGCTGTGCACATTTTAATGTAAATGTCATCCCTTTTCCCTCTTGATTTTGTGTACTTTGCTTTTGTAGTGTGAGGGTAGCAATTATATTCCATACACGTTATAGTCCTCTTCCGTGACCTCGGCTGCACAACAGATCCTAACTCACTCGGTCCTGTCCGAATGCTTTATTAAGCGTCAACTAGAACAGTAATTGTATGCTAATTCTCTTTATCTAGATTTGGGATTTGAGATCATTCCAACTCTACCAAATATGCTGCCATTCGTTATACTTTGAAATCATTCGACAGGTTGAACGGGAAAGAGGAATAGCATACATTTGTACCCCCTTATCTCATGCGCAATTTATGGATAGCATTTGAGATGATGTGCAGTATTTTCAAGTATTTTTATGTGAACCGTTGAAGTATCAAATTTGTTGTTGCAATGCCTTCTAGCGGCACAATTGTGGTAAAATACTACTATTTAATAACACAGTTGATAAAAAGTCATTGCACGTGCACTATAAAAATGAACGCTTTAAATATAAATAAGAGAATATTTCCATTCGGGTGACTTTCTTTCTATAGCCTTTCAACTGCTGGTTAGCTTGACATTTTAGATATAATCATTAATTGATTAAAATCATGAATTCACTTTGTTTCTCGTTTCGTACAATAAAACCCTTTTTGTTGAACGTTTGGTTGATTCAAGTAATTCTATTTTCTTTGAAGTAATTAATCTTCGTCCAGTTTTGTGTCATTATTAGATTAACGATTTGCTCGAGGGTAAAAAAACCTTCGAAAAACAGACAAGATAAATGTTATGGCATAGGATACTAAAATGAATAAAAATCCGATTCCCGATTTTATATTGACCGATTCCAGAGATTCCCTTCTGATATTGAGGGCAGGCAGAGGCCTCAGCAATGTCTAACCAAAGCTGTAGGAGGCAGTAGTATGGTCTCTAGGGATACGCGAGTGACGTTGATCGTTAATCGTTATCCAATTGCAAGGCCCGACCACGGGGCTCCAGTGGTTGTGGGGGCAACGTCGACCGGGTATGTGTCCCATGAGAGACGACGCCACAGCCACCTAGCTTATACACGTCTACAAAGTCCATGTCTCAACAAACATAGCCACTGGAAACACTTACATTGCTTCTACCCTCCCTACTATTCAGCCAATCAGGCACGTTAATTCACCCCGAGTTCCGACCAACAAGTCGATGAAAAATAAATCCCAACTCTCGCCTCCCGGGAAAAATTTCAATTACTACAATTTATTACTTTTGCCTGTATGTTCACCTAATACAACGTTTTATAATATGAGTAATGTGCGATTTACAAGAAGGGAATTTTTAAGTAAATTGTAAGATAAATGGTTGACATTTAAAGTGGGTTTGGCATTAGAAAAGACTACATGGATTAATCGCCCCCTATATAAAAGTTCTCAAGCAATAAATTAAGTTCAACGTATATAGATAGTCGGTGGAGCGGAATCGATTTTGGAATATTCTATCGGCAAGTGGTGATCGCTGTTTTTTTTACGGAAATGACCCATAACACTCAGTTACTTCAGAACAACGTCAAGAATCTACGGAGTATAGGCCCCTACTATTTTCAGTTTGTGTTTCATATCGCGCACTATTATTTCAAGTTATAACATACACCAAAACTTTACAACAAAAATTATTATTACTAATGCATCGTGGATTTTGATTTCAAACTGTGGTTCAAGACTAATTCTAATTTGAGATTTTGACATCTGAGTACAGAATCAATACTCATTTAAAATATTGTTTCTAAATGGCAAAATTGATAATTATTGTTGTGATTACTGCTCATGCATGCGTGATGTAATTAGTTGTATGTTCCTTAGCTTATCATTTTCTCTCTATATACACCTATATAGACATTTACACTCCATAAATACCCCTATACCTTTATATCTTATCTTTAGTAATGATAAATTTTTAACTTGTGAATTATGAGTGCGATTTACGCATAACGTGAGGGACGAGGGTTGATTGTTATTCTGGTTGTATACATCAAGGAAGTAGTGTTTTCAATGAAAAAAAAATAGAATCGTTAAATTGATGATCATCATTCTGAATCACGATGAATTACATCAATTTGTTAGCAAAACAATGTTCTATGAATTCTCAAGGCCAAACCGGACCCCATTACATCAAAACACCATTATATATATATATATATATATATATATATATATATATATATATATATATATATATATATATATATATGTATATATATATATATATATATATATATATATATATATATATATATATTTATAAATATATATATAAATATATATATATATATATATATATATATATATATTCATATATATATATATATATTTATATATATTTATATATATTGAATATATATATATATATATATATATATATATATATATATATATATATATATATATATATATATATATATATTAATCACGTTTGTGATAAAGTTATATTCCTCACACCAATAAACAAAAAAGAATTTTACGATGTTATGGTGAAAGTTTGTATTAAAAAGTCAGCAGGATTGGAAAATATTCCCTGCAATATATTGAAGTATGTAGAGACTTATGTGGCAGACCCACTGATTCACATTATAAATGAATCTTCCAATACAGGTATTGTACCGGATGATTTGAAAATAACTAAACTTGTGCCTTTATGGAAAAGTGGGGATAAGTCAAACATGACTAATTATAGACCTCTTGCCTTATTATCAATTCTTTCCAAAATCATCGAATCTGCTTTCAGCAATAGACTCAATTGTTTCCTCAAGAATAACAATGTACTAAATGTCTTTCAGCATGGCTTTATTAAAGGCAGATCTACGATACTGCAATTGCTAGTCTAGTAAATAATGTGTTGGAGGCACTTGAGAATAGAGAAGAAGCGGTCAGTGTTTTTTATGACTTCAGCAAGGCTTTCGATTCTGTGAACCATCAAGTATTATTAGATACACTAAAAATGTATGGCATCAAAGGTGTAGCGAACGACTGCATCCGATCATTTTTATTGAATAGAAGGCAGAGAGTTGAAATCAAGAATGCAGGATTGAATTACTCATCAGAAGAAGTCATAATTGATTTGGGGGTTCCTCGGGGTTCAATCATTTCACCAATGTTATTCATCCTATATTCTAACGACTTGCCAGGTAATGTTAATAAGGGCCCACTCACTTTATATGCTGATGATACCACTCAATTTTTGTTTAATGGAGATTTTTCAACAAGTCAGTCGGATATGTCAGCTGTTGATCAAGTTCTTGCTTGGTGCGATAATAATAATTTATGTTTAAATAATAAGAAAACTTCGGTGATGCAATTCTTCTCTAGTCAAAAACAGGCTGACTCTAGCCCTTTAATCTATCCTGAAGGAAATAGTTTAGTAACCTGCAATGAAACGAAGTTTTTGGGAGTAATCATAGATGATGAATTGAACTAGATGATGAATTGAACTGGTCAAGCCATATAATTGACTGTGAATTAATGATTGCGTCTGGCTGTTTCTTGATCAAGAAATTGATGGAATTGAGTAGTTTTGAAACAGCCAAAATGGTATATTTTGCTTAAGTTCAGTCTAGATTGCAATATGGAATCATTCTTTGGGGCCAATCTCATCACACTAACCTTTTATTCACTTAAAAAAAAGCGTTGAGATACTTGGCCAGTGCTAGTTTTCACCCTACAGCTGACATATTCTATAAAGATTTTTGTAGGCCTCTTTCTGAGAAATTCAATATTTTGACTCTTCCATGTTTGTATATTTTGAATGTAATCACGAATGTAGTAGAAAATAATTTTTATCTAAACGACATCTATGAATTTAAATATGATCACCCACACGAAACTAGAAATAGAAGTATGTTCAGAATTAAAACACATAGACTCGAAAAGTATAAAAGGGTCCTATCTTTGCAGGCATACAGATGTTCAATAACTTTCCTGCTCTCATCAAAGAGGCTGCCAATAGTAATATCAAATTTTTCAAGCACGTTCTCAAGTCTTATTTATCTGACAAATGTTTTTATACAATTAATGCATATTTAATGGAAGAAACAATTGGTTAATGTGTAACTCTTTCTTTATCATTCGTCTCTTGTATTCAACTTATTTTATATTGTGTGTAGGCCTACATGTTTCTAGTATTTCTTGCATTTTTTCGTGACTCTACAGCGATTTTTTTATGCATTCCACAATATTACTTATTTTTGTACTCTTTCATGACGATAGCAATATCATGTAGGCCTATATGATCAATCTGCATTAATATTATTATTATTATTATTATTATTGAGTATATATATATATATATATATATATATATATATATATATATATATATATATATATATATATATATATATATATATATATATATATATATATATGGTAAACTAATTTCTACGGTGAAACCACGTACTTGAAAATTTGCGTCTCGACGTTTCGACGGAATTTCACCCGTCATCCTCAGGAGTGTAGTTCGGTGGAAGCTCAGCCAACTAATGACACGAAGTGCCACTGAAGCCTCGTTATGTGGATAAATCAGCAGTTTCGGGCTATCCAATGAACAGCATACGTCGGGTTGCTAATATATATATATAATATATATATATACCGGCACAGTAGCTGAGTGGTTAGCGCATTTGCTTCGTGTGACCCGGGAGGTGAAGGGACATATCGGACCCGGTTCGATCCCCGCCACCGTCAATCGAACGGATGGCGATATACCCGGGGTGGATAGACGGGTGGATGCCCAAAAAGAAATCCCCCCCAAAGAGAAATAGTCACTTACACCATCCCCCCAAAGAGAAAACGTTGCTTACACCATCCCTCAAAAGAGAAAAGGTGGCATACACCATCCCCCCTAAAATAATGTTTTTTTACCATTCTTTTTTTTATATTTTTCTTACATGTTTCAAAACCGATACCATTCCAGTTATTAGTTTTCCTTCTATATAGTATCTTGATTATTAATTCATAATTTATCAACACAGTTATTCTAGAATCTAGCGTTTTACTTGCGTAATTTGCGTGTATTTACGTGTTATACTTCATAGTCCAGTTTACCAGTGTCGCGGTAGGCCTACTTTTGAGCGAAAACATGCACATTTCGCGGTAATTCACCGGTGAGGCGGTGACTCATCGTTATGTTGTATACAAAATATTGGTTCCTCATCGCTTCATTATACGTAAAACCTATCCTAACAATTGATTTAATTTATGGAATACTTTTAATAGAGTAAAATAGTCAGGGCCGTCGTTAGGGAGTCTCAGGGTGGGG
>OZ023326.1:31638751-31648751 GCA_964007535.1 Brachyptera risi
ATTGGGGAGAACACATCTTGAGTAGTCATTATCTTAATCTTCTTTTTAAACTTATTCTTGAATTCTCTTTTTTCTTCTTTGTTCTTTGTTCTCTGCTCTTGTATTTATTACATTTTGGTAATTTTTGTGGTCCGAGGTTTTTTATTTTTTTATTGATGATCCAGTTTTATTTTTGATTCGTCATTTATTCATTCAATAATTCATCTATACATTTTTATTCGACATTTTTATTATATAATGCCACGACTCAATTCTTTAAATTGTATTTGTTATAATTTATTCTAATTTATCTATGTACAATTTATTCATTGGAAAAAAATATTTTTTCAATATCAATTCGTCATGTACAATCAAATTTGTGAGTTATACATCCCACTTTTCACTTTAGCAACTGAAGGAAATCACTAAAAAACATCATTCAGGGTGAAAAATGTTGATCTTATCGATGTTGCGATATTAAAGACGGACACATTTCCCAGGTACAACTCTCCAGGCAAGACTCCCTGGGGCCTGGGGGGGATGGAAAACTTGTCAGGACTCTTCAATTTGTGGGATAATTCGACAGTAGTCTCTAGTCTATAGGCACCAAAGAAAGAGACCAACAATCACCAGGCAGGCCTTGAAGTGTTGGACTACTCGTCCTGCAGACCTCGATGTGCCGAACAACTGATCTGTTCCCCAGAGAGTTATTTGAGAAAACTCTCAGCTCCATAGTGTGGTTAAAACTGGTTCCCCGTATGATTGTTATCTTCAAGATTGTAATCAAAACTCTATGTCTGATATGTCTTTCCTCGTTTGCCAGTACAAAACTGTCATTAGGCAATCTCCGTACAATCGGCGAATACCGTGAATTTTCCAAAATATATTAATTTATTGAGTTCGGTGATAAAACCCTTCTGTTTGGGTTCAAGAAGACCATGGTCAGCATCTCAAATCTGTATTTGGCACGTTTTACGTAGGGCTAGCATTTTTTTTTATAGCTGAACAATTTTCGTGCCCATGCCATCTTTTGGTTTAGAGGAAACAAATAAAAAAAGAGATATGTTAATAGCGTCACGAGTATAAGCTGTATAAGCCTCCATATTGGAAAGTACCAATGAACTTTATCTGAATTGCTTCCGTTTTTTTTTATGGAAATGGCAAAGTCCATAAAGCTCTAACGGCAAGTAAGTTTGGAGGAGTCGGTTTTTAACTAGGAATTATAAGGGTACTTGGTTTTCAGAAAATGATTCTTTGGTCACATAAACTACATAAAGCACCTTCTGCGTCTAAGTTCCTATTCGTGAAGTTACCTATTCGTGAATATGTTTTAATATGCAATAGATATGAAGATGATATATATTTTTAAGCGATTTGTGTAAATGTACATAGTACGGATTGCGCAAGAGTTTTTTTTTATGAACATCGAAACTTGATTCAAAATCATTGTTTCCCAATTAAGGCTATGGATGAAAGATAGGATCGTTTGGACGGGGCACCACAAATAAACGGGGCGATCTTAAAAATAAACAAATACAAACAAATAGCATACATCACTATTTGTTGCAGGATTAGTACATTTCAATATTTGTTTACGCGAGTGAATGAATCAGATAACATAAAATAATTCATTATTGAATCAGCCGTATTTTACACTGAATTCACAATTAACATATACAGAACATAATATTTCTATTTTTCATACCCAGATGGTTTTCAAACAAATGAAATGAAAAATGAAGACATAAAAGTTGGACCATTTAAACCCGGCACCTCCACATATATTATATAGTAGCACTTCCATTATACGTAATTAAAGTAGGTTACAAATCAGTTGGATTATTTGTCTTTTATATCTCATGTACGTTTTTAATATATATATATATATATATATATATATATATATATATATATATATATATATATATATATATATATAATTCATATATATATATATATATATATATATATATATATATATATATATATATATATATATATATATATGTATATATATATATATATATATATATATATATATATATATATATATATATATATATATATATATATATATATATATATATATATGTATATTTTATATAACTTGATGTTTCCCCTATTTTAATACGATTCTACGTGTTTTGCAAGCTCCACTAAATTTATGGCATATATGGTTTCTAAATTAGTGTGGTAAGGAAGCTAGTTTTGCCAAATGGCTGTTGCAAATAAATAAAACGCCAAATTAATCTATCATTCAATAACGATGATATTCAAATGAGAACATTTACTCCGTCCAATAATGTAAATGAAATGAAATATAATTTATAGAATATCCTTATTAATTAGTTGAGCAAAAGCAAAGACTTCCATTACGGAACTTTGTCTGTTTTTTTTTGTAGGCACTGCACAGGTTGCTCGGTTCGCACGGATCGACATGAAACTTTTCCGAACACGCAGAATTATGCAATTGAGAACTGTAAAGGTTTCTGTCAAGTAACAAATGACAAACAATAGTTACCATGGCAATACAGTGAACTGGTGAGCTACCAAATATTCTGATTGGTCAATTCTAACTGGTGGACATGGTTGTTTGTCTCTTTCAACATTGGGTGACGTCACTTGATAGAAGCCTATGGTTTTTGGATCAAATTTTTTAGAAACACATTAGTTGTGTTCGTCTGTCTGCACTAACTTGCACGAACCTGCACCAACTTACACCGATCGGTCGGTGGCCGTTCGTCTGACTCGGGGCAAAAACGTACAACCTGCACTCGGCTGTTCGTTTGTCGACGCACGGTAAACTAGAGTAAGTTGGTGTAAAAGAGTGCAAGAAAAATTACCCCTGCTCGCATAGGTGGTGTAAAGTAGTGCAAGCAGATTTTTTTAGCAGATTTTTTTACCGCAAAATGGCGGTATCTGTGAATGTTATTACATCTTACGTACGGACTGATGAAAACCAGATACTGTTTAGTTCAAAAGGTTAGTTCTATCAGTTTATTAATTATTTATGAATTATTAGTTCATCATTATATTGGTTCATTATTATTTTATTATTTTAGTTAATTAGTTTTATTAGGTTACTTTCATTTAATTTATCAACAGTGCTCTCAAAACAATATTATTCTTATAACTGGTATCAATTCATTATGCTGGTTAGATGCTCGGGCGTCAAGTAGCGTGCTGGCGGGCAGGGTTCGATTCTCTCGTCTTGCTTCTTATTCTAGTAGGCCTACCTTTTAAATATCATATAAATGCTTTTGACTAAGGGATATTGGTCAGGAATTTTTTTCATCAACCGATATTGTCATTATACTTTATTACGAAATTCATCATGAGCGTAGAAATTAAATAAAGAATATTTTGAGTTACAGTGGAATTCGCGGCAAATATAGTTCATAATAAAATAATAGTTTGTGGCAGACCTACAAGGTTTCTGTACCCGCTACTGGTAAGAAAAAATATCATTTGAAAATAATCTCAATATGAATAGTGTTTGTCATATTTAAATATTAGATTTTTTTTTGGGAATTGAAAAAGTCCTCATGATTTATTTCAAATCTTAAAATAGCTCAGTCGGCCAATCACCCTCCGCTTAGACGCTACAATGCTAAGAGTTATGACTGTAACTTGCATTTGTTTGTAAAACTGTCGCCATGTTTGACATATCCTGGTTCTATTAATCTTTCGACACTTTCCGTCTCATTTTGGGAAGTGTTCAATCTTATTTGCTTTAACGATTTAATATCTTTTCTTAGAGATATTAATTACCTGCTATTTTTTTCTATTGGTTGAATAATTATAAAACAGAAGTTGGCCCTATTAATTAACAACGTGATTTGTGAAAATTGAGTAGTGAAGTGGTTTTTAGAGAAAAATATTTTTGTGAAAAACAATTCTCGTTCTCAGTCAACTGAAAATTATATGAGAACTGTAATTAAGAATGTTCATCAATTTCAAGTTTATTCTTCGAGTATATTTTGTTCTGTATTGGCTCGTCGCTCACAATCGCACAGCTTACCTTAAATCAATTGTTAAAACACAAATAACCAATTAAATTGGGCCAGGGGGTGCCATCCATCAAATCTATATGGCAGTCCTCTTTGAACTCTGTGCCTGCCAGTTCCAATTCTTTTGTTTTTCTATTCTCTTCATCATCATGATAACATAATTACATTTCTCTTTTCCTCGTAAGCGACCATAATACACTATTAAAATATAAAACTGAATTATTTTATTCAATTATTTCAAGTCTCAATTTGAAAATGTTCACGTATCAAATTGAACGATTTGTTCCAAAAGTAGAATTACAAACGTCTATCCCACTCTCATCCATCCAACACCATTATGTTATCCGTTTCAGTTCTCGCGTCACTCGTTTCAGTCGTTACATGAATCAATTACAGTAACGTAATACTCAATATACGTTCCCTTGATAAAATGGTAACTGGAACGAAATTCACTTTGGGTTTCAGTTGAAATCCCTACACATAACGTCATTAGTGATTGCTGTAGCGTACTAAATCGATAATGATAATAGCATTGAATTGAATGACTCGTCTTCCCACAAAATATTCCACACACAAGTTCGTGCTCACAGAGGGCCTATATGGCTTGTTGCAACATGCTGTTCCGCTATTCGCACGACAACCGTAGTCCCATCCCTCAGTGCGTATAACTAAGTCATATTTTTAAGTCTTATTTGAACATGTCTCATGCATTATTGCGGAAAGTTATTGCTTTACACTAGATGCGTGTTCACATTAAATAATATTATGATCCTACGAAATATATTCTATCTTTTAGCATATTTTCATGTCAATTTGATGTGTGGGTTAAAAAGCAATTTATATTTTATAGAGAATATTTATTGAACATTGCGTGGAGAATGTTGTGTCGATAAAAGTTAACACTATTAGAAGAGAGAGGAAAAGTAGTTTAAATGAAAAATAATACAATATAGAGTATAAAACTAGATAGAAGCATCACTGCCAAAAATGACGACACGATAGTAACTTGACAAAGTTATTGTTTCCACTTAACCCTAAGGGTGATAAGATATAGATATAGGGTCTTTTGAATTTGGCACCATAGATCGTAACAGCTCAAATAAATAATTAGATAATAATATAATGTGACTCATTTAATAAACTGTAAACATCATGGCGTCACATTGAGAGATTAATGGATTCTAAGTTGCATTGGGGGTAAAAATCAAACTCTTTTTCATAATGGCTATAATGATGAGCTTAGGGTCGATTATACCAACTGATATTTAGTGAACCAATCAAGCAATAATGAAGAAATTAACTTATCACTCTAATTTTGTCACTCTTGATTACCCACCGTATTTTCGTACCTTTTTGATTACGGTACCGGGCATATTATAACTATACAAAACTAAAAGAGTACGACTTTGTACAACCTGCTCTTATTTTTTAAACTTGAAAACCAAGAGGAAAGAAAAAGAAAAGTCTTTCTTAGATAAAAAAAAAAGATTCCAATGGAATTCATGATTTTCTAATATTAGTGGTGCAAAATTCATTTAAAAGTAAATTTCGTCTCAAATTAAACAAACGAAGTCAATCTCGTCCGCTATCGTCGTGTCGACACATTTGTCACATTTTTTTCACTACTCAACTACTTCATATTTACCTCATTTTATAGAACATGCGCTCACAAATGAAGATATAAATACTTACACTATATAGTTACTTTCTTTGTTGCAAGCTATAGAGACTTTGAAACAGTACAAGTCCAGGTAGACATAAGGACTGTAGGTGCAGCTCGCCGGACTCATTAAAATATCAATTCATCCATCCACTTGTTGCCAGTGTGCTGTGTGGAAGATACTGGTAGGATTTCATATCAGAACCGTGTATAATTGCTTTCATAGAGCCTGAAGAAGCATCGAATATATGAATAGTTAATAAGTATTCCTTTATAGAAGTGACTCACTCGGATGCATGCAGAGTTGCAGACTAATTCGATACTGAAATATTATTCAAGTACATTTCTCAATGAAATGATCCAGTATTTCATCATTTTCATGAAATGTTTTTATATGTTCAATTCGTACAATAATCAAATTCCTTTTCACGTATATAAACATCTCCAGGAGTCTTTTCAAAAGTTGTCAAAAGTCTAATTTGAATTGTATCCGCAGAAGATTGATTGAAATGAATCTTGATCACTTCATTATTAGACCTATAATTGTAATTTGTTGTGAAATCTTAGACATCTAGGAGTGAAGTCGAAATTGTGAGTCCTGCAGAGCTGTGGACCGCATCAGACTAGTTTCTGCGTGGCAGCTGGCAATATGACATGAATGATGTTCTTCAAGAGAGTTTATTGATTTGTTTCAGAGCGAGTTTTCAATCTCAAATATACCAATCCACGTTTGATTCGCATATTTGAAATCTCCTCTACAAAGACATAATAACCACGAGCAGGAACGATGCACTTTACAATCGACTACATATTTCTTGCAGTGCTTTTTGATGTAATTCCATTTGAATAACTTGATTCTAGGACGGAGGTTACCAGTTTTTTTTTGTTTTATTTATTCCTAAACGATCAACAAGAACTGTAGAAGTTCCTAACCTTGCCCTCAAATCCAGTTCGCTTGAAATAAAACAATTTTAATCTTGACTTTCCCACAAATGAGATCACCACCGCCAAAACCTCTAGGCTGAATTCTTGCATAACCACGCTGATAGTATAACTAGCGCAAGTACGGCATATTGCATCTGTTGCGTAGTTAAAATTGCGACCAAGTAAATACAATTCAGAACATAAATGTTATAAATATTCATCCAGCCTAAGCAAAGTGAATATGAGCAAACACATTGATGTCGTCAATTAAATGTATATAAAATGTGTATCATTCTCAACTATTCAACACATTTTCAGGCTGTGTGTTTACCATACGTTAAAATTGGTTTTGAGGTAAATCTAGTTTTGAGCATTGTTTTAAGAAAGTTATCGAATGGTTGCATGTGAGTTGGGATTCCGAAGCGCGTTAACGACGAGGTCATTTTGAGAGTAAGTGGTAGCAAATACCACGGTAATAACTGATAACAACACTCCACTGCCAGTTGTTCCAAAGATGATAGTTCCGGTCCGTGACAACTGAGCTTACTAACCAGAGCTCAAAATCCATTAGATTTTTAAAACTTTTTTGGATTTAGTTTTTTTTCGCATTATTTTCATTTCATTTGATTGTTTAGATGAACATGAAACGTCTCAACGACAACGACGTATGTTATAATTGAAGTAAAAACGGTTGAATTGTGCATCATGAATTTGGTCGATATACAAAGTTGGTTGAAACAGCTCTTGATCAGTGCCATTGTTGTGTAACTTCAGAACGTAGTAAATACTGAACATTTAATTATTTGCATTAAAATTATCAATCGAGGATTAAACAAAGGTATTATACCGGTATTGTCAAGTGAAAAGTAACCTCATCATGGTTCAAGGATCAAAAAGCACATGTTACAGGATAGTAGCAACCAGAAGCAAAAATATAAATGAATGATAGAAGTGAGTAACATGAACGAGAACAATACGATGATCATGTAAATCATAAAAAAATACGTGAAAAAGCGACGAAGTCCTGTTATACATTCAATTAAGCACATGATAGATATACTCAGACTACTGTATCAATTGTATATGATTTAAGCTAAAACACAGAATGAAGAGTTAATAGTGTCAGTCAGTTTTTTAGCCATTTGTATTTTTCATTTCATTCGTATCAATGCGTAATATTGATGGACAAATTTTCTTTGTAATTCACAATGCGTATTTTTAGCGATATTAAATATTACTGTAGGTAAATTCAATTACCTATTAGAATTACCGTAATAGAATGATATTATGTTCTTGACTTTTAAGCGACTCTAATGAAGAATTCTAAACTATATTCCTTGACTGAATGTCGATGTTATGTTTATCGTGATGAAGTATCGTGTATAACGTGTTAGGTTCTCAATACCTTCCGCATGTCGAAGAAAGGTGTTGCATGGGTTACAGGTGAAGGTGAACAAGAGAAGTCATATAGTCAAGTTATTATTACCCTTATATGAAACAAGATTGGTTCCGTATATGATTTAGTCGACGCGGAATAAAATTAGCAATAATTGATTTTCAAGTATACCTAGACGTCCTTTCGGCTCAGTCAGCTACGGCATACACTGCTTTGAGATTTGAAACCGGACGAGAGCTGCTGTAAGTATAAGTTTTTGCATGATTTTTGTGAACGTATTTTCATCTATCACCATTTTATCATTTCATTATAACCCATTCATTCGTACCCCCGTATAATCTTAGTGTTGATGGGGTCGTTTAGCAACATACAAAAGAATATTGAATATAGCAATCATGCGAAAATATCTCTCAATTTTACTTTGAAAGTTATCAGATGAGCAATAGCGAAGATTTCCAACCCACTCTTATGGATCTTTGTGTGTGCGTTTTTTTCCGTTTGTTTGTTCACGTTTGTGTGTTTGTTTGTTTGTCGACATGAAAATTTTTCAGTACGCGCAGACTTATCCAACTTATAACGGCTTAGTTTTGGGGTAAAATCGGTTGGACCATTTTCGAGAAACACTATCTCATAAGTTTCTAAAACCCTCGTAAACTTGGGCTGAGCGGGAAAATTTGGAAACTAAAATCTCTCCAAAAGAGATTCACATCTTCACTGAATGTGAACTCATGGATGATACACATTATTACAAATTTGTATGCAATTCGGACTAGCCGTTTTGAAGAAAATGATTTAATACTTGTTTTTTATTCAACAAATTGATTAAAAAAAATAGCAGAACTATGTTGCCGAAATTAACGGCTTGCCAAATTCGATAGGTGACCAAATGAAGTATATTCTGTATGTGTAGAGGAATGTAGTGTTTTCGATTATAATATATCTGGACATCTTGCTTATCTTACAACGCATACACAACGTTTGCCTATTGTACTAAGAATGAATTGTTTTTTCAAGGTGAAGTAAAATTTGCGTCATCAATAAAAGTACAAAATTACAAATAAGGAGTTTTTATTGAAATATTACTCTCATTCTCTATGATTCAGTCAATGTATTCAAATAGAAAAAATAATCATGATTCAAATTATACGTTTTTTTCACTGTAGGCCTACACTGAAAACGAAATAGAAGTTTCCATAACTATGCATTTCAATAATAAAAAAAACATACTGAGTATGCACTATCTTGGTCATTTACCGTATTTATAAATGATTCAAAGACCACTAGAGCATTGTCCAGTTTGTTGAATAATATAGTCATTTGTCTGCATAGATAGAAGACTTACAACGAACGTATGGATGGAAGAACTCTCGAGACAGTTACTGCAAGATAAGAGGAGCTGATCGTAAGGAAAGAGAAATAAATGAGAAGGAAGGAAGTGAAATCTCAGAAAACCTGCGTCTACTAGCTGTATGCTAGTGACAGGCAATCCTTCCGTAGACTGGAATTGAATAGAGAAACCCAAACATCCGAGACGATTTATAGTAGAATCGGGGCAGAAAAATGAAAAATAAAACTTACCGAATATAATTTTTAATCAGTTTTCACGTCGAGATTGAAAATATTATTTTATGTGTATGCATATTTTGATGTATATTTTCCCACTGAAGTTTCATTCCATGTTTAAATAAATGATGCGTTTCAAATTAACTACGACATCTAACTTGAATGGAGCTCCGTTGCTCAGTCAGATAAGACTCGCCATAGAATCTGAAGTCACCGTTGGACGTGGGTTACAGTCCCACATACGGCATTGGGTCTTGTAAACGTTTTTTCACTTATCATCACTTCATTGTTTCATTATCATCTATTTATTCGTATCCCCTTATAAATTAGCTGTTGGTGGGGTCGTTGATCAAACAATAATAATAATTATCGTCATCATCTAGCTTGAACTTGAAAGTAACGTTGATATTTAATTTGTTATATTAAAATAGGCTTATCGCTTATTTGTAATACATGAAGATGGTCATT
>OZ023326.1:31653751-31696251 GCA_964007535.1 Brachyptera risi
CCCAAATTGTACATAAATAGTACGTTGTATATGGAACAGCATTTTCTCGAACCACAAACGAATGTAGGACTGCTGACAGCATTCTGTAATAACTCTTGTGCTGGTATAATAATAGTTTGTATCTAGGATATTGTGATACATCCCCGTTGTTCTTGGGTTCTGTAAGGACGCGTATCTATATGCTGGTGACGCCGACGGTCGCGTGCAGATGTTTCAAACCTCAATGTCTAGTATATATAGTTGAGTTGCTTCTTGTGGCGGATGCGTAAAGATTTATGTGCTGGATGTAACGCATTTATTGTTCACGAAAACACGCACAATTTAGCTTAGAAAATAGAATCGATATCTACAAAGTTATTGTGAATGTAACGCTTTATTTTCTTTATGTGTTCCGAGTTGTATATATACGTTTTTTGGAAACTTCATACATCAATTAATATATTTTTGAATACAATAGTATATTTTATATCTATTATTTTGAATACATATTAATAATTATACAATTGATTGTATAATAAATCCTTATTTAGGTTCTTTCCGTATTTTGTAACATTTAGTAAATTACCTTGATATACGGTATGTTAACATATAAATTAAAAATCATTTTTCTATCAATTTACGACAGACAAATTTTAATGAGAAGAAAAATATTTTCTTATCGATGATTATAAATGTAAGACAACAAAACAATTGTTCGTTCCTACCGTTTATAAGATAACAGAGATGTTATGCGAGATAATATTTAGTTTGGTGGATTTTCAAATATTCTTTGAACCGATCATTTTCATGTGTAGGTGATTGTTTTCTAGCCCGAAGACAAATCCACGCCTGATTTTGATACCGCAGTCATTTCATGTTGAAAACTATTGATAAACACGCTCAACTAAACTCTCTTGTGAACTTTGTGAATATCTCCAAGGATTAGTATTGCCCTATTTAAGTTATCCTCCAAGTTGTATGCATCTCTACGTTTGCAGCACTTGAAACTGTACATATGCATAAACTGTATGGAGAAAATTACAAATTCCACCGTGTAGTATTTGCTCATGTTATGAATATCCTGTTTATCTAGACAGTTTCTTGAGAAGGAACATGTTGAAGATATAATCGGGAGATAACGTTAATTGACTTTTGATATCAATCATACACTATAGCCAAGTTGCATTAGGGTATATACTTTCTAGACTATACTTATAAATTGTATAATCGTTCCTTGCAATTACACCCTCAATGGGATTTTACATATGAAATTTATTTCTTATAGGCCTATATGCTAGTCCAGAATATTTAAAATATTATAAACAATGCAAACGACAGTATAGGAAAAATATATCGAATGCTAAAACCCGATCTAATATCGAAATTATAAATAAAGCTGTGAACGCACCAAAGATGATGTGGAAGCTAATAAAAAATGAAACGGTGAACACCAATAATGGAAAGTCCAATATGGAAATCATAATAAATGGTGTATTAGAAACAGATCCCAAAATAATATCAAATTATTTCAACAATTACTACTTAAATGTACCTAAGGAAATCAATAATCATATTCAAGTAACGGAAAGAGAAGAATTTGAAATTCTTGACAAAATAAAGACAAATAATAAAACATTGTTCCTCATGCCAGTTAGCATCTCGGAAATAGTGGATATTGTTTCTAACCTGAGAAACACTCAGGCAACTGGAGTCGACGGTATTAAAGTTGAGATAATTAAAAAGAGTATACATTCCATTGCTAATATATTATGTCAGCTGGCCAATCAAATGCTGACAGAAGGGATATATCCTGAGTATTTAAAAACGGCCCTCATCATACCAACTTTCAAAAATAAAGGGAAGAAGACGAGAGCTGAAAATCACAGACCATTATCATTATTAACTATTATATCAAAAATATTCGAAAACGTTATTAAAAGAAGGTTGATGAACTTCATTGAAAAATGCAATATACTAAACATAAATCAATTTGGTTTTCGAAATAAACGTTCGACAACGCATGCAATAGCAGATAGCGTGTCATACATATTGCAGTCATTAGACAAAAAGATGGATACCATAGGGTTATATTGTGATTTATCTAAAGCTTTTGATTGTCTGGACCATGAGCTCCTTATAAGGAAATTACATAAATTGGGTGTAAGAGGGCTGGCAAATAAACTTTTATCATCGTACATCAAAAATAGAAAACAAGTGATCGAATTAAGTTACTATGATTCCAATAGATCATCTACTCTGATACGCTCTGAAATAGGAGACATTACGTGTGGAGTTCCTCAAGGGTCCATTTTGGGCCCATTACTATTTATAATATATATCAATGATTTGGTGGAAAATATAACAGATGCTAAAATAACAATGTTTGCAGATGATACTACTCTAGTAGTGAGAGGAAATAATGTAGAGGATGCAGTTCAAAGAATGAATGTAACAATTGAGCAGGCCAATCAATGGTTTAAAGTTAACAAGCTGGTACTTAACAATGACAAAACCAATATTGTTCATTTCAAAAATACTCATAATAAGAATAGAAACATATCAAACAAGTTGACTATTGTAAATAATTCAAATGAAATAAGGGAAGTTTGTAATACTCTCTTCTTGGGTGTCTACATTGACTCAAATCTGAACTGGAAAAAACAGATAGAATCACTACAAAATAAGCTTTCAAATGCTTGCTATGCATTGAGAGCATTGAGGAACCAGTTCACTAGGAAACAAATGAAATCTATTTATCTTGGTTATTTTGAATCTATTCTTCGTTATGGTATTATATTTTGGGGGGGACTATATCACAGTATAAATGTTTTTAAAATTCAAAAAATGGCAATCAGAATAATATACAAGAAGCGGAGATTATTCTCGTGCAGGAAATTGTTCGAAGATTTTCAAATAATGACATTGCCTAGTATATACATATATGAAATTTTAAAACATGCGAAAATAAATTTGAAATTTTATGACAAGAATTGCATTGATCATGAGCATGGAACAAGGAATAAAGGCTTACTGCAAAACGTGAATCACAAAACTGTATTATTTGAGCAAGACATCAATTTCACTGCAATATTCATGTACAATCATTTACCGCGATGTATCAAGTCAATCGAAAATATAAATACATTCACTTCAACAATAAAGATGTTTTTAATAAAGGAGACGTTATATAGTGTGGATGAATTTTTTAAAAGATGTGAACACAAATGCGGGGACTAAAATTTATGAGTTTTACAGCAGTTGACAGTGTATTAGAATACAGTATTTGTAATCTGTCTAGTGATAAGGTGAGCGCTCATGACATGAACATTATTATATCAATTAATCTAGCCATATTTATACTAGGCTGTATGATAATTTTTATATGAAACTGACTATGTGGAAGTGTACGTATGACTGTGTGTATATGAAACTGGATGAATGATTGTATATGTGAAATTGTATAATTGTATTTGTTTTTAGCTGCTAACTGTATTTTATCATCTGATTGACTTTCCATATATGTAACATTATGTCATTAATGTATATGTCCTTTGGAAGAAAATAAAATAATAATAATAATAATAATAATAATAATAATATATAGGCCTACTTATTATGGGAATAAATCTATGAATGATTTCCAAATTACATTTTTACCTCACTTTTCAGTCAAAGTTATTCTGAGATATGAACCAAAATTAGTAATAGAGCTCCATGAAAATGGGGTCACTATCTATGCAAAATTGCTATACAAATATATTTCTAAAAATTTAGGTCATAGTATATACAATCACTTCAATTAAAATACATCTTGGTGATATATTTCCCTTGTTTCATACACTTTAGAATTGAGACTGAAGTTTGTCATAAAAATCTGATATATATATATATATATATATATATATATATATATATATATATATATATATATATATATATATATATATATATAGTGGCAATTTATCAACTAGATAATCAGCCTAATTGAATAATCCGGTTTACCGTGTATTTAGTGCATGTATCACAACCTAATAAAGTTAGTTGAGGTAATTACAAGTGCACCTAAGCCGAGGTATATTATTGGATACCATATAATTGCAGCGTAAAGCAATAGCGTGGGCCTTGGGCTCGATTTATTCGGTGAACCCTGATGGTACGCGTGATCTAGTATAGCATCACTTTAATCACGGCTAAAATCTCTTGGACGGGAAATTGAAAACTGTTATGACATGAAATGTATTAAACCTTCTTCTTCTTCAAGTAACACGCGGATTTCTCTTCCTCCTTACCGTGTCAATGTGCTAAGAATGTTACACATATAGCCGCGGGCGAGATTTAAAAAAAAACTTCCGCGGCGGTGGAAATAGTAAAATGGCAAGTATAAGCACTTGAAAAAGTTCACGTCTTCACTTGAGGCCTACAAGCTACAGCTATATTCAAAGTATAATCAAATAAACAGGAAATTGGCAGAGGTTACTTGATGGTTTTTACTCGTATTTTTAAGTTAATCTTCTTTCCAAAATGATATTTTGGATGATGGATTTATTTGAATGATATGATTTCTGAAAATTGAATTGAGAAAATGTAGGATACGCTCTTGCCTTTGAATAAACTATAAGTCTCATGCCAATTTCGTGTTATTTAAACCGATATTTTATCGAGACTGTGTGTGGTTGTAAATAAATCCACCCTCACCCTAAAATATCCTCTGCCACGGGTACAAGCACTTTTATCTCCGAGTTGTGATATCTTAGTTTCTACAAAAGTATTACAACCTCTGCCCTTAGGCTATATATATATATATATATATATATATATATATATATATATATATATATATATATATATATATATATATATATATATATAAATATATATATATATATATATATATATATATATATATATATATATATATATATATATATATATATATATATATATATATATATGTATAGGTATTCGCTACAAGACGTCAAAAAGGAAGATATTCCACTAACGTATTGCTTGCAGCGTATGGATTCGTATTATCTAGTTAGTTTCTACAAGGTAATGGACCATGTCGTTTGCTTACCGAGTGGAAATAAACATGTAATCCCTATGGTTTCAACTAGATATAAACTAGACGGGATTATATTGCTATCTATAGCTTATCTTTACTACAAGAACGCTGTTCTATTTCCTATTTTGTTTTAAAGGGTAGGTTATTGTTGAGTAAGGTCCGGGACGGTCCCAATAGTCCACGCCTCGAACACGATAAGTTCCTATCGCGTAGTCAGCGTCAGTTGCATCTGTAAAGGATAAGAAAGGATAAGAGGTAAATGAGTTTTAATCTATGGATGGTGAAAAAGTCGTGCTGTAGAGTGAATCTCAATTTTGCATCGCTAAAGAATTTATAACGCTTTCACGAATTTAGTGAATTCTTGTTAACCCCATTGAAATGTTGTTACAAATTTGTTCCACTACAAACTTGGCACCTCCACCAAAATAAAATATGCCTTCTTTTTATCTGATGGTTAACGCATTGGAAGGATTCCTAATCATGAAATATGTAAAGTATCGAACCAATGCTGAATTTTTTCTTTCCATTGTTACTTTTGAAATCGATTTACATCAAATACATTCGAACCTAAACATACAACTGTTATTCGTTCTCGTTTAAAACATTGAATTTATAGCCTTTATACTTCACTCTTGTACTCACCTGTCAATGACACGTGATTTTTCATTGGAGCAACATATTGGTAAGACAGAAATATAACGTCATCCGCGTTTACGCGACGAAATCTCCAGCTTATCTCGTTGGCGCTATCTCGTGGTAAAAACTCCACCTCGTACGTTTTTATACACGGAGTTATGACATGGTCGTCTCTCCACACCAACAGTACCTCGTTAGTCGTTACATTGTAAGCTTTCAAATGAGTAATCTGTATGCACAAAGACAAAACTGGTGTAGTTTTTGTATCTAGAAAGAAAGTTCAAGCTTGAGAACTAAATCCATATTCAACCGGAATTTACATTTCCAAGTCACTCAAGTCTCTGTTATATAAAAGTTTTGATTAGTTTTCAGACTGTTTTAAAAGATATTAGCTGTCAATCTAAAGGAAAATATCCTGTTAAATTGCCCATTAAGTTCACGGTTTGAATTAACCTAGATTCCAAATTTTTTTTTTTAATAAATGGAATAAATTTGAATAAATCTATTGTTGATGCATTTGATAAGAAAGAAGATTTAACAGATGAAATATTAAGAATAAGGCTATTTGAGGATGATCGTGATCATACACTTCCTCAATACAGGCTTTGTCGCGCGTAAAGATACACACACACACACACACACACACATATATATATATATATATATATATATATATATATATATATATATATATATATATATATATATATATATATATATATATATATATATATATATATATATATATAGTGTGATACATTACTGGAGCTATATATTCGCGTATCATATTTATCGTGTTCCTCATCATTTTGAAAGTTCTTCATTTATATAGCTCAGTTTGGTATTACTTTTTATATTGTATTATATTATTATATTATTGGATGAGCGAAGCGAAGACTCAATTACACTATACCGAAAAAAAAGTGCCTGTTTTTTTTTTTGTTTTTTTGTTTTTTTTTCGCGCTCCACAGGTCAGACAAAAATTCAAAATCAGTTGAAACTTGGCACACACATGAACCCCTATCTGACTTGATGCTGTATAGTTTTGAGGCGCGATCGGTTCAACAACTTCTGAGAAAACTCATTCCAAAGTTTTCAAAAATCCCATTAGAATAAGCCAGAGGAAAACATTCGTGAAAAATATTTCATCTGAGAGGATTCAAATTCTCAGAGAATTTCAATCCGATAATGATACACATTATTCCGAACTTTTACTCAAATCGGATCAGCCGTTTCGATGTAAAAAAATATATGATGTTATTTGTGTCAATTATTCAAAGCTATTAAGATACCTATTAAATCAAAGCAACAAGTGTCACCACTTGATTGTAAACGATTAAAACAAAGCCTTCTCTATTATTATATAAATTAATAATGTAAAATAAGATGGCAGTGATTTAATGGTTTGGATCTCAAGGTGTATATATATATAATAACCAATCCAAAGATAAGTTGATATGTTCCAGCTCATCCATCAACGCGGAAACACATAACGCGTTTGCCTAGTTATATATATATATATTGTAACACTCCTACTTATTTTTCTTCACAAATTTGGGATATAGTAGAGGAAATTATGAAATGAAATGATTAAAGATTAAATCGAAACTTATATTGAAAAAAAGTTGAATAACGTGTTGTTCTTATTTTATATTTGAGATTTTCCTGTAATATGAACTCATTCATTTTTGTCACATTGCCCACAGTTTTAGAATTGAATGAAAAGAAAAACAATACAATCTTTTAAAAACAACAACAATCTCACAATGAAGTATCAATAATTGTTTAGTGGCCATTTGTTATATTCTGATATTATCTGATATTATTTCTGATATTATAACCAAGCTGTTGCAAGTCCTTAAAAATACACTGATTTTTTGTTTGCCAACGGGATTCCAATACTGGATCAACTGAGCGCTAAGATCAGTCAAGACATGACCCAGAGTGGTTTCTCAAATTTGTTTTGCCATATAAATGCGTCTCTTATTCAGCCCAAATCTGGTTGCCCCCTTAGCCCAGTCACTAGAGCATTAGGATTAGACGAAGATGTTCTGTGTTCAAGTCCCGGAGTGAACACATTTGAATGATTCGACAAAAACTTTCATACATATATCGTCAATGGATCGCATATATAAGAAATATGGTTCGATATTCATGAATACTATACATCTATACATATATATATATATATATATATATATATATATATATATATATATATATATATATGTATATATATATATATATATATGAATATATACATACATATGTTGTAGCGTACACTTTGAGGGGCGGAAGAAGATGTAAAATGTCACTTTTCGGAAATTTGCCCTTCCTTGAAACAACTGGTGGAAAAAAGCCAGGCTTTTTTTTAGAGCCATCAGTTGTTTCAAAGAGGGGGAAATTTCCGAAAAGTGACAATATTACAATATATAGTGACAATATATATATATATATGTATATATATTGGCCTATATATATATATATGTATATATTTTATATATATATATATATATATATATATATATATATACATATATACATATACATATATATATATATATATATATATATATATATATATATATATATATATGTATATATATATATATATATATATATATATATATATATATATATATATATATATATATACTCCCATTTTTGGCGGTAACTTGTAATATTTTATTGATAAAACTCAATTAAAAGAGTTCTATGCTCGCCAACGTTTGAAACGTTGACGAGCATAGAACTGTTTTAATTACGTTTTATCAGTAAAATATCACAAGTTATACCGCCAACAAGGGATCATAATATTAATAGGCCCACTTGTAAAAACCTTCATTTCTCAATATATATATATATATATATATATATATATATATATATATATATATATATATATATATATATATATATATATATATATATATATATATATATATATATATATATATATATATATATATATATATATATATATATATTATATATATATATATATATATATATATATATATATATAATATATATATATATATATATATATATATATATATATATATATATATATATATATATATATATATATATATATATATATAATATATATATATATATATATATATATATATATATATATATATATATATATATATATATATATATATATATATATATATATATAATCGATATGATGGATAACATCACGTGCTGTACGTTTCAACAGAAAGTCATGTACTCATATATATTTATTTATATATACTGTGTTGATTCCACAGATATAAAAAATAAATTGTGTGCATAGTTCATAAAATTCGAATATTTCCAGTCAACTATAAACTGGATATTACTTGTGATTATTCATATTAATTTTCACTAATTGAGTTGCTACTTTTCAACGACTCCTTCTAAAAAAGATGTAGCTGAAATGGCATTACGGTAAAATCTATCAGTTTACAACATCCTCCAAAGTTTAAAATTATACTTAATATTAAATTGATGATGTGCCATGAGTTTGTGTCAATTGGGGAGTTAATTTGTAATTAGATTAGGAGTGACCTACTGGCCCCGGAGGGTATTGCGGTTTCGTACAGACGTGTACCAAAACCACGGTGGGCAGCGTCAGCTTCACCACCACATCCAGCCTCCCTCCAATGCTATCCTGAATATTCATCACACGTTCAGGACCCTATAGGGATAAACCAACATTTACACGTTAAGACTGTTTAAATCTTATTACATTAGCACAGCGACTTTGTAAGACATCTTATAGTAGAGTTTCATAAGCTTTTGACGTGGTTGTGGGACGCTGGGGAAAGTGGGGAAAGGGGTTTATATTTAGGAAATCAGCAATCAAGATAACAAGTTACTCTTGTGCGTGGACCATCAAAGTGGAGGATGAATATAGTAAAGTATAGTAAAGTTAGTTCATAGTTCGGAAAGAAGATTAACGTGTAAATCGACATTAGACGGTTTTGTCGTGCAACATTGTATTATGTAAATGCGTTGTCCAGGATTATATGTAGTTTATAGTTGTAAATCAGAGAATACAAGTGTATATAGGAGTTTAATTTATTGACATAGAATTAAGTTTGTTCAGCTATCCATTACATAGTTACTATATATAAAAAGAACACAATCGGTTGATTTATTTCTGGTCGGTCTAATGCTTCAAAATGTTGGATATATTGAATAAGCGTGTGTGTATGGGGTACCGTCAAATATGCATATAATATTTTCTATATGCATCTCTCTCATTCACTCGCTTTGTTGAACATTTTTATACCAATATATCCTATTTGAAATTATTTTTATATATTATCGATACTGAATTTTATTTTCATAACTTTTCTCCAATATATAGAATGTCACGAAAGAAATTCATATATAAACTTCACTAACAACAAAAGCATACGTCAATATACGCTCTTATTCTCAATTTGAAAATATTTAATATAAAATGCATACATTTTTATATACAGTCATTCTCAACATGGAATTTCATAAAGATATGGCATCTGAATACACTTGTATTGGATACATGTTTCACCGTATCATGAGCAGAAGCAGACATTTGACTTGAATAATAATTAATCAAACACATTCCTTCAATCTAGGCTATGTCAAATTTATTTTTCGTTTTAGTTAGATCTTAAAAAGTTCAAGGTAGAGAGTTCTCATGGAAATATTGCTCACCAATGATAAAAATAATTTTGGTCAAGGAAATGTTTTTATCAAGTTTATTTTACCAACTGCGTAACATTTCCAGCTCAACATAACATACACAAATAATCGCAGCAGTAACTTTTCGTCTGAGCGTATTTTTGTGAAATTGCGTGAGATGATAATAGCATATTTTCTCATACATAGCCGATCCATAATGAACATTCGCATAAGGTTACATCTTATATGTACCATACGATCCGAGGGAGGGAAGGGGAAAGGGGTAAACATAGCCGAAAATATTTTAGGCCTACTTATATATAATATATTTTGACCCTAGACAAATTCGATCCTAGAATTGGGTCGCTTACTATTGTGTACACTTATTATTTGTACCTTCAGAAGATTCATCAATAACTTGTCATGCACTGCTAACGTTTTATAGGCCCTGACCATTTATATGTGTAAAACCCCACTGACGGAAACTTTTCCCCTCATACGAATATATCAGCCTTAATTTCATCGTAACATATTACATGTATTATGAGTTTGTTGCTCGACTGTCTACAGCACTTGATACATGTTCACGTCTAATCTGTCATCAACGCTATATCCTCGTGGATCGGCATTAATTAGCGCCAAGCTATGACGTCACGCTAATGGTTACTTACCTCAGCAGCTCGTATACGACGTCGAGCGTCGCGGTCGGGAAATGCCGACTCTCCCGTCCGACGCCAAACACTGCTTGGATTAGTGACGGCGTTGCTCAACCGGTACACGACATACTTGCAGCAAGAGTCTGTGGCATCAACATGTTACACCATTTTCAGCGGATATGAGATATACATTGCTAATGAGATAGAATCATAATAGCCTCTTTAGAGCGCTTGGAAGTTGATCCAGAGAAATATCACTTTTTTGGAGGTATTTTAGGAACGTTTTGAGTTATCAAAATGATTTGCATCCGCATGATCAACTTTGGATTCTAAAATTTGCACTGGTATAAAGTTGAATACTCCTTTTCAAATGTATAGACCTAGGTGTAGAAATTAAATCGATGTGAATAGTTCTTAACTATACTATCTTCAATTCGATATTAGAAAAAGGGCTCCTAAAGTGCTAGAATTTTGATATTTCTTACAGTTCAAAAGTCAACAAATTGATATTTCGTTGAATCAACTTCCTTGTTCTGTAAATATTCATATGGTACAAGTCGCGACACCTATTAAAAGTAGGCAATAAAGCTTTCTGATTTACCGTTATTAGGAAACGTGAATTCTTGATTAATGAATCTGGACAAAAGCTGTATGCATCTTCGTTAACTATAACTATACGACGAACATGAAGTGAGGTCAGAAGTTAATTCAAGTTCTATATCAAGTATAAAGTACAGGCTTTTGTGAAGTCTAGTATTCACTTATATCGTCTCTCACTCGTGTGTACCTCTAAATAATCCATCAGGAACATCATCAATCATGCAGCTATCGCATTTGAGACACCTGAATATTCCAGATAGGACGATAGCATGTTCATCTTCAGTAAAATAAACAAAACTTGTAAATATCATGTGGCGCAGTCGTCGTAATATATCTTCAATTAAGCGTTTCATCGTGTATGTGTAATTAGTAATTATATCATTGTCAATGATAAAATGAACAACCACAATGTTATTTAGATAGACACTGTGAAAACATGAAATACTCCTAAATGTGTTCATCTAAATGTGATCAACAGGCCTGCTACATCAAAAGTATAGTTAATTGCATTCAAGCCTGTTTGCGATCAAACAAGAGGAGATCGGATCGCTACATTGAAGTTTGGTAATGCGATGAAATGTAATAAAAGGTGATCGAGTGTTGTAACTATAGTTTTATGATTGACTGTGAACCTTGGTTTACATCTAGTCCGATAAGCGCTGTGATGAATATGAGAGATATGATGGATGATGCTGTGATGGATTACCAACTGTGCCAGAACTTGCAGTATTATTAACTCAATAATCATGTATCCTCGGTGGGAAAAAAGTCTGTGATGATGAAATTTAATACGAGAATCTTGCCCGTGTTTCTCAAAATCTCCTTTCTTTGCTACTTTAGATTAGTATAATCATGTATTGAGTCAGTGAGTATTCACACCAATTTCTATAGGGAATTCTCTGAATTCAGAATTCCAGAATTTCTCTGACAGTTTCTGCCTTCACAAAGACTTTCTTCTTTTGAACCCGTTTTTTGAACTTATTTAAGAAAAAAATATCATTCAATGTGCCGTAATTTATGTTTGGTTTATTATCATATTTATGAATAATTTGCAATAATTTCATACTGACAATAATAATACGAGTTGCTATATAATATATATATATATATATATATATATATATATATATATATATATATGTATATATATATATATATATATATATATATATATATATATATATATATATATATATATATATATATATATATATATCAATATATATATATAATAATATATATACCTTTTTTCAAGTTGGATCAGTTTTTTATTAACTAGAACAAACTAAAGCACAGGTCGACTCCGATATTGTACCAGATCCGAGCTAATCTGGTTAATTATATAAGAACCATTAAAAATAATCAGTTATTTCGTAATTCTATTATTTTTATTTTATAGGAAACAATACTGTCTTGGCTATATTGTTGTATATTAATATATATACTTGCGGTAACAGAATGTGTATATTGAACTGAGTTTATCATCTTAAAGTTATGGTATTTTATGCCGCAAGTATATGAAGAATATCATAGTTCTGGTCTGCGGTAAAGACGATGAACCCAGCACTTGACTTTGTATCAAGTTATCTCATACTTTCAATAAGGGTTATTTTTATTCCCTTAGAGAAATCATACTATATTGCACCATAAGATGACAGACAAGAACGATATTTGGACTCCTTTTCCATTTCCGCAATTCCACTTATTCATTGAAACTATAGTTTGTCCCAGATTGTCTACTCGATATTGAAACCGCATTCTAAGTAGACGAATAGTGGGAATGTTCATATTCTTTCTCAAAAATTATTTCCATGTTCAGATTCATAATATTATCATTACTTTCCGATGTTATTCATTATATACTTTTTATATACATGAAAGAAGATCGTCTACCAACTGAATAATTGTAAAAGCTTTGGTAATTTCAGAGGAGCTCATGCACTGCAGCTCTGAACATTCAAAGTATTTGCAATATATGATTGTATTATTTTTATATTTATATTTTTTATATTAGTTCATTTGTGGTGGGCCTATTTTGAGGGTCGCCCTAAAAATACCACAGATCTTCTAATATAACGGGATCATTTCAATTTTATTTGTTTTTTTAAATTATATTTTGTTATTTCAATTTATTTTTCATTTGCTATTATTGATTATTGTACTGTTATAATTTATACTCTTATACAGGCAGTGAGCGCATGTTGTTACGGTGCCATCGACCTATTATCACTACTTGAATTCAGTGTATTTCCCAATGGATAAAAACCATAATGAATGATAAATAAATGAATAAATATTATTTATTATTTTTTATTTTGTTAGACGACTTTCTTCTTCCGTGGACACTAGTATATACACGTCATTATCAACATTTAACCAACCCTTTGAACGTTTCCTTCATTTTCATCATTCATTTAAAATATGCACCGTCAGAGCATCGCAGACAGATCTTTGTTCTTTTTATTCGACACTTGAAAAACTCTATTTTCTGCTCAAAATGACTGTTTCTACTCACCAGTTGGTGGCAGATTGTCAATGGTGACCGTGATGTCAGAGGTCACATGACTGTCTGATAGAGTCTCGTTGGAGTAGGTCAGTACAACAGCTGCGTCCCAATCTCCTCCAGTCGTTTGACCGTTGGAAGCGGCGAGAACTGATAACCTTAACATGCATATCTGTATTTCACTTCACTGAGTATCACACCATGCGAAAAAGCTGGGAAAAACTCAAGTTGTACGTATAGAATATGGATTGGGTTTAGTTTTCGAACTAAAATCAAATTGCTTGCAGTTAGACTGGACTTACAGCCAAGTTATGTTGAGTTAAAACACAGACGAAGTATTCCGATGGGAATAATTTAAAAATGATTAGGAACCTTGATTATTACGTTATACCATCTGTGAAAATTTCGAATTATTTTGAAAACAAAATGGAAAACGTGTGAAATGTAGGGTCATATTTGGGATATCACGAAGACATTCAATTTATTTCACACCTGTTAAATGAACATTGAGAAATCAGAGAAATCCTAGTTGCTAAATCAATGTGCAATGCTTATACATATTTACATTTGAAATACTACACGTTAAATGTAGAAAATCCTTCGTATATCCTTCGTATCCTACGACTTTATTTCATAGTATAAAAAATGTTGCAATAGTGAGAGTATAACACTAAATATATAGCTATATGGCTATATATTACAGTTTATGTCACTAAAATTATACTTACAATACTTTAGCCACTTTAGCCACACAATAAAATGATCCAACAAACTAAGATGTCGTGTAAAAGATTATGAAGAATATACCTCTCATCCGAATTGTTCGAAGAAATATTCATTTCATTGGTTCCTAGATACGCCAGCAGCGCCATTGTTGTGTACACCGGCTTGCGAAAGAACTGAAGATGAGGCGGACTCGTGTTGTTCATCTGAAATCTGGGGTGTGAGAGAGAAGAAAAGAGCAAACGGTGGTAATATTTCAATCCAATCCCATTCAGAACAATTTGCAAAACTCATCTGTCATAGAAAAAAGACAGTTTGATAATGCCTCCTCATTGTTATAAAAAGTTTTCAATTCCTTCTTCCCAGAAGATTATATGTAATCTTATTCTTGTGAACAAAATATTCTTTCTTTGTTTTCATTTTTGTTCATTGTTTTATTTTAATTGAAATGTCTTCGCTTGTATATCATCATTAATTATTTTTGGTTATCTGCGAAGATTTTATTAAAATATTGAACTTCATGGTTTCCTAGTCACCATAGTTTGATTTCTGTTCGACCATCTATTTTGCATGAGGGTGTTTTACAGTGATATATGGCCCTCTTATTAATTCAAAACATAGACTGGGATAGTCCCAAATTACATACCACGGCCATTTTATGATAACCATTGTGAGGTTTATTGGTAGAATGCGCATAAACTGCTTTCCCTTTAACTTCTCTGATGGCACATTGCCATTGGTCTATAATTCACAATTACAACCCCATTACACCACAACATTATAATATTACAATTTATTTCACAATTTCACCTTAATTGGAATGGTGTTGTGGCTACACAGCATCAGCTAACTTTTCAACACTGCTGCTGTGGCTTTGCACCACAACATTTTTGCAATTGCGGTTTCAAACTGCAACTGTAAATGCCATACTGGTAATTTAACGGGATTATTACACATTTGTCAAGATAATTTTTTTAAAAGTCGAAGAAAACGAAGGAAGAGAGCAGAGTCAAGATACGTGTCTCTTGGTATACTATTTTATATGAGTTTCAGATTCATACTCATATTCATATTTTCAATTCATAAAGGGTTCGTCAATTAAATTTCAAAATCACATGATAATAACGTAGCTTAACGCATAAGAAATGTATTTTGCTTCGATTTATTTTTTGAACTTTTCTTTTTTAAAAGAATCATCTTCATTCATTCTCACCTTATCGTTTGCAATTTTCAATGTGTTCTTTCATTATGTATGCCTAATATATTTTGTCTCGATTAATAAGCTGGATGCCTGACAAAAATTTGCATTTGTCTCTCAATTATCATAGTATATAATACCTCATTTATTTGCTCTTTCGAATTATTGAAGTAGGCATATAATCTCAAAATTAACTTGCTATTTCTCTACAACTCTATAAAAAGAGGATCAACAGATCCAAATAATTTTTTTGAAGACTTTCTGATTTTTGATGTTGTTGTCTTAACTAAAATTAACCCCTTGATAATATGGGGTTGAAAAATATTCGGGCATCAACCAATTTCTAGATGCAGAGTATAAGTAACTATGTGGGTGGGCAATGCTGAAATAAAGTGAGTGAATTATAACACCTATTCATTTCGTGTAAACAACAGTTTTTCTGCATATCATAATTCTCTCCTCTGAGTCAGGGTATGAAATGTCTGCTAATTCGAGAAAGCATATTGATCATTCATTTTCTAAACCGAAATGAATGGGCTACAAATTTTATCGTACGGGTGTGATAAAATGCAACGTTTGTCGTGGCACAGGTTTGTAACGGCTGGCTATTTTGACACCATGTCACAAATAAAACCTACGAAACGAAAACGTACCTCTAGAATGAGTAGCCGTTTAAATATAGATGGCAATTTAAACATACTCAGTAGGGTTACTGCAGTTTACATCTAGCAGACTTGATAAGGCTGAGATAAAATATTTCAAATTATCGATCTGACACTAATATCGACATTGATCAATTGTTTTTATTGTCACATACAGATGTTGATGATAATATGATTAGGTTTACCATAATCTGATACTGAATGAAAGGTGGTAAAATAAATTGTAATTCAATTGAAAATGTTTTTCACGCATTTAAAAATGAAAGATTTTCACGTTTTATACATAGAAGTTTCAGGGCCAAACCATATATTGGATATTTCATATAAAATATATCAACTTAGTAAAGATTATTTAGAATATTAAATCCAAAACGTTGCACCCACTTTTGAGAGAATTTTTGTATGTTTACCTGTCTATATTAGTGATTTAGGTCCTTCTTTTAGAATACTGGAAAGGCATTTGAGCTATATATTCTGTGTACACTACATCAATTTATGTTATATTCTTATTGTGAGAATGTTTTTTAGAGTGAAGATTGTACAGGTTCAATACAAACTCAAACAACTCGCAGATATTGTATTTTTCATGTATTTCTGTTTATTTGAATTCTCATCGTGACTTGAATATTGACTATCAATCACACATCAATACATGTATATAGATTACCCCAAGACATCTCTCAGCAGCACTCAAAAATGCTGAGATGAATAAAGTCAGAAAAATTGACGCATAATAAATTCGACGCTCATCGCCAATTTTATGAAGCATTGCAATTTTCCCTCTTGGGTGCCTCTCGACACTTGGCTGTCAAGATGCGTCGTCAAGCCATGTCTCCGCGCACGTTTAACGCTGATACAAAAGCCATGTAACTCGAAACAATCGCAACAAAAGGAAAACAATGTCTGCAAAGTCTCGTCAGAGCTAATGTCTGCTTCGTTGAACAACTTTTTGTGGAGCTATACTTCGATTGGTAACTTCAATTCGAGTTATTTTGCGCTACTTTAAACACGTCATTGGAAACGAAGCTTAAAGCCCGTCGCAACCGGGCATTGAATAAATCTTTCAATCTGACCGAGTTTTGCTTTATCTCACTGAGGTTAGCTACTATTCACTGCAGATATATTGTTATCACCATGGTTTAGATTCAGATGTATGTTCCACACAAGAAACGAAAACAAAATAACTTATTTGTTGTACTGAATTCATGGGAAACGATCTCAATTTTTCACATAAAGCGCAATAGCTATAATAATAGTATCAGATTGTTGGATTTGAAGTTATCTTTTCAAATTTATTCGAAACGACTTTGTCTTAGAATCACTTTGTCTTCGTCCTTCAAGTGTAACAGTGGCAATTCAAATACTTACAATGATAATCTTTACTTCATAATCATTGCCCTGGAAAAGCGGATACCTAAATACCCGCATGTCCAAGGCAGTCAAGGACTCTATCGTCAAAACTGAAGCCAAATGGGACGTGGGTTCGAGTTACTCTCAATGGCATGAGTTTTACAGGATTCATATTTAATACACTCATTCGTATCTTCAAATAACCTAGCTGTTTACGGGGTCGTTAAAGAGAACAATAATACCGCCATCAACCGTTAAATATAACATCTCGATGCGTCACTATACAGAGTCAAGTTTCTCAACGTTGACATACCATACATTCTGTATTGATAATATAAGAGATATTTGTAACTTCATAAATTCCTTTCAGTATTTCAAGTTAAATACTTGTATGTATAACTTACATACAGGAATGCAGGGCATAAGAAAGGATGTATCCCTTGTAGTATTAAATAAAATGAAAACGAATGTAATAAAATAGTTATAGAATAAAATACTGAACAATGCAGCCTTTGGAACTTGCATGTATCAAAATGGTATATTCAGTCATAATAAACATTATCATTATCAGCTAACCCTTACCGTGACTGTCACTTGGAATAACGTCCAAAAATGATGCTCCGACTTGAATTGGTCGATATTTAATAGAAGTGCTAAACTCTATTGTAGGTATATACTAATGTCTTTGCTCTATGGTATAACATGTCCAGGCTTTGTTTGCTTGGCACAAAATTTTAGCATTGCTCATAAGGTTGGCTACGAACACGGTCTATAATGTAATTACGAAATATCTCAAATGTTTGCAGTCTAAGAGACCAAGACTTTGTTATCATCTTGTATCGACGTAGTATTTAGCACTTCTAGTAAACATGACCTAATCGAAGATCTATGTCCGCTGGAGTTGGCGAGATGGAGGACGTTATTTTAAGTGACAATCGCGGTCAGGGTCTTGCTGTACTTTTTATGAATATATAATGACTTTGAATATTATAAAATCATCCAATACTATTGGATCTATGAATGTGTTCGTGATTAAAACATTTCGACTTTAATCCACGTCGAGTTAACGCGCCATAAAACTCCTAATATTCAATGATTAATGAACCTGATTGTACTAAACACGACTTTTATAAGTTCTGAAGTTCTAAAGTTCTGAAACAACGTTTCTGAGAGCTTTCAGTCTCAGACTCACCTCGCCAGCAGTGTCCGTTGGGTGAAATAATACGGGTGATAGTTGAGGAAGCTATTATCATTACTTAATACTTCAAGCGGCAGTCCGCGTCGTGTGACGAACTCCCTCTGGTGATCAATGATAACTCGTCCCACAAGAGCACCATATGTAACGTCGGCACGCCAGGTCACACTTTTTGACCAGCCCGTCAGTGGGTCAGCTTCGCTGTATACGCACAAAACATCGCATCAAACAAAAAACATAAGGACTCATACAAATATTACTGCAACACTTTCAATATCATCAATAACTGAGTATTCTATCCGAGACTTGTTATACTTACGACTACCGTATTTAAATCATAATAATAGTGGTGTAAATATAATAATATGGTGGTATTTTTTCTTTTATTTATACATTAAAATTTTAACCAACATACTTTGCATATTCAATTCCCACAAAGCCAACAATAAAATTGATAATAAGAGAAACAACAACGACAATAAAAATAATAATAATAATAATATATATATATTTTTTTTCATTTTCATCTAATAAATTTATATTATCACAAGACATTTTTCACTCTTTAGTGTCCACAAAACCCATTGAGGGTTTAACTGTGGAATAAACTAATAATACTCTCTAGGATATGATACAATACAAATGATAATAATAATAATTTTTTTTTTCATTAGATTAAAAATAATAATAATAATAATGGTTGAATAATTGAATCAATAATATTGTCTAATGGTGCGGGTATTTCATTTGGACTGCGTTTTACAAAATAAAATGTATCAATTAATCTTATATTATTAATTAAGGTACAAATTGTCATTAGTAACCAAGGGTAATAAAATGTGGATCCGCTAATTAATACCACTTAATCAAAAAATGTATTATTCGTAAAACCGGACGTTAGCGTCGGATCATAATTTTACTATAATTCTATTAACTTTGTCATGGTTGTGACCAAGAACATTTTAATATTTTACTAAAAAATTTTGATGGTTTGAAGTACAGTATCAGTTTTGGTTGCCTCTTTCCTTTTATGTCACCGATACACTGCATACTGGAACATACATCGGTTTCAAATTCCATTCTGATATGTTTGCGTTGAAGTATTAAGCGTCATCAACTATTCATTTTATTGAATTTTCATTTAAAAATTTTCATTCAGTTATAAGTTTTATCCTTACTTTTATGAAATCTCAATAGAAAGTCTTTTCCAAATTGCCCGTGCTTTCAAACGGAAACCAATGTCATATTAAGATGTAAGATAAAAAATAAATAAATATCGCTGGAGTTTTCTTGATGTTTTTCCTTTGTTAGTCAATGATAAAAATATAGCAACAACGGGAGGTGAGTCAAGTTTCAGTAATTCGGAAAGAGCCTCCTTCTGATGGTATAACGATCCAATTCCATTAAAGATATCATATTTTTGATGTTACGTTTGCAGACAAGTTCGGAGCTTCAAATGAATTTTAGAATATACAATGGACTCAAGAAACTTCAGTTAAGGTTTGAAATCATAATTGGATTATGAACCGTATAAAGTAATAAGGAATGACGGGATTATATTATTTTAGACTTTTCTTCAGGAAAGGATTTCATTATCAGAATTATATTCTGTCCAAAATTCCACTCGATATTTAAGAACTTTTTGGAAGTATGAAATATAACCGAAGTCAAAATAAATCACGTTTTCCCCCAAGTTTGGGAAAGAAAAATAGTAAAACATGGCACTTCTATCAAAATCTGGCACTTCCACCAAAACGTTTGTTTTCCAACTATGTCTTTTATGACTCTTTTAAGAAAGATTCATTGAACACAGTTGCACACTGAGTCATTAAAACGATCATAAGATTCGTCTCAGAAAAATACGGTGATAGTATAAATTTGCTTATATAAATACTCCACACTACAGTGAAATATATCTATCTAATGATGCCTATAAAATATCCATGTAAAAGAAAGAAAAAGTATATAAACTCAACTCATTTGCCAGCGGTATACTTCCAAGGGAAGGAAATCGATTCATGATATCTTGTACAAGTTGAAGTCCTTCTTGAATAATAGCTGTCCCAGTACCTCCTCCTTTCTTGTGGTATGATATGAAATCCAGAGGGCACAGCGGGAGTCGTGTCGCGTTAGCACAATACTCCAGCAAACCCCAACATAAAGGATGTTTGGTGGGGGACTTGAAAAGACCCGCAGGGCCTCCCAGACGTAAGCGTCGCGACGCCTCATGTAAGCCCGCTGCACATGCGTGGAAATAACGCAGGAAGCCTGTTATGAAGGGTAGGGGATAGGGGTGTATGAGTGACGTGAGTTTAATTACTTTACAAGTATAATCAGAAAGTTATATTATTTAGGCCTACTTGGTAATGTGAAGTTGAAGATGTTGTAGCCTTTCAGGTCGGGTTCATTCCATGTCTCAAACCGCCAACGTGCTACGTATTCATCACCATAGCGAACTAGTGGGTAGAGTGAACACAGTTTCATTAAAAATACATTTCAATTATTTCAGTTGGGTGAATGTTTAAGCTGAACGAAACCTAATTAATCTATCATTATTCCTCCTAGTGTGCTATCATTGAGGATAATGACTCACTTTGAAATTATTGGTGACATGTTTTAAATAGAATATATTTCCAATATATTTCTCCTCTCCGATATATCTGCATCTTCAATCTTTTTATGTAGATGAACTTTTAATCAAGTACTAATTGAATCAGAAGGTGTATTTTTGTGGTAAAGAAAGAAAATATATTAATGATCAAGATAATATGAATAACCTATAAGATCCTACTATATCGAGCCTTACTATTCCATAAAATGTAATACATATTATAGCTTTCGTTGCTGTTGGGATCTTATATGGATTTCAGTAATTTAATAAACAATATTGAAACTATTTAATGAACGTTCATTTCCAGTATACTAATAAATAACATGGAAAAAGCTGTGATAGATGAGAATAGCCACTTCTAACTCATAAAACATGCAGTGAGACATAATGAAGACAAATTTGAAGGTATAATATAGTTTTTAATGATAATATTAAAAAAAAAATGTAATAAGACTCACCTAAATAATTGATGACATTTTTTTCTCTTCTCATTCATACATACACTACAGTTAGGTTAGTTTTGCAATTAGTAATTTATTATCATGACATTCCATCAATTTCGTTTCTGCTTCAATATATCTACTTCTGCAAATTTTCAAACTAGATTTGATCGCTGGTTGAGCCAAATTTATATCCAATCTGTTGGATATTGTCAGAACTTGAGTCCAGAAATAGCAATTGAATGAGAGGTCAAGCTCATTGTGAATATTTTTTTTCCAAAAACAAATGTGGTATTTCTCTGGAAGTATATGATTAAAAAAAAATCCACGATTTACAAAGTTCACTGGTAATTTTAGCTTATCAATGATGCCAATTAATATTACCAATATATCGTTCCGCAGTTTCACGAATCAACTCTTTCCAATGGAACAGTTGCGTTTCATTGTCGAAATCTGTAAACATCTGAGATGGGTTTCCCATGAGCTCAAACCCCGGTACCAAGCCATGGTCATGAAGCGTATCAAGAAGCTTATCAAGATGAGTGAAGTTGTAGTTGGGCGTACCATCTTGATCTATTGACCTAGATAATAACATCTAAGAGTTTATTTAGAATCGAATAGAAAAGTGGTTCACATCCAGTATAGAAGTCTTCCAATGATTCCAGTAAACCTACAGAATATGTTCATATTAAATTGAATTCCAGTCATCTAGATCATATCGTCTTCCTTACATAAAAACTACGGATAAAATACATTTTTAATATGCTTGTAAAAATGTCATTGCAGTGAATTATGTATATTTCCGTTAGCAATTGAGCAAATATATGTCATGCAGATTATATAATGCGGAAAATACGAATGTAACTTTGACATGAATGTTATTCAACGTGACTTATGTATATTATATGCATAAGATCGAGTATAATATTACTCTTTCATGTCATTCATACCTCACTTTATGGCGAGTAAATCAAGATCATCAACTCTTACTGAGCCGTGTATTATCTACTCATACTCGTTGGTCTCACTTCTTTGATGAGTGCCGAAATATATTTCACCTGTCGTATATGGATGAACCGTTTATATACATTCATATTAAAGTTGCAAATTAATTATAATAAAATTAGGTTCATCGTTTCTAGAACATTAGAATTTCATTATTGTTTTAGGTTTTCACCTATAATTGTCTTAGTATTACCTGACTGTTATCATATCCAACAGCCAATGTATTCTAACATGTATTATGGCATCGTGTGGTAAAGCAGCAATAATAGCGAGATTTCGCAGCTCGTCGTCAGAAAGTAGGAATTTATACGCCTCCGAACGCGGCTCCGGTGGACTGGAATAATATATTGATCAAGTTATTTATTAGTGAAATATAATCGTGTTTCAGTTTTAAATCGAAATGGTCAACAACATAAATTGGATACTAATGGAACCAATTACTCGTGATCAGTTTAATCGATATAGATTAGAGTATCAGTTCGGGCTTATATTGGCAAACACGCACTTTACGAAAATAAACAGTGAAAGCGAATTCAGTTTACTTCCAATATTTCTCATTTGAATGTCACCAACATTTATACTGAACCTGTGAATCCAATTACAAACAGAGAATTATTTTCTCATAAATCAGTCGAGACTTCGAAAAAATAGAAGATAATTACTATTTGAAGACAGCCTAATTGTCCATTAAATCAGCACAGAGTCTTGCTTAATGTGACAATTATAATGTCGTTTACCGTTTAAGGAAAGTAATTAAAGTTAATGAAATAGGTAATTATCTTACCATAGGCCGGTGCTATCCCAAAAGTGCTTCAAAGGCCCCACGAGGGGCAAAGATACATCTACAGCAACAACGGTAGATTCAGAACTTAGCACATAATTAAAGGTGAATGTTAGCACAAACGCTGCTGAGAAAATCATCTTTTTGATAAAGCTTCACTATAGCTTCAACTTGAAATAACATTTACTCTGACCCGCACACCATGTATGTACAGAACTAGAAGTAAATTCCATATGTGAATGATGAACTAATTCTAATTAATTGAAACGAAAATTGACATTTCGTTTTACAAACATAAAACCTGTATCAATTTCATGTAATAGCTATATATTATGATAAAAACTGATTAATCTAATTAGTTTTTATCATGTCACATTTTTCTCTTCAAGCAGGTTTATATATAGACCCCTACAACGCAAAAGTTCAGAGTTGAAATGTTATTTCAATAAAACTAATAAGTTATAACTTGTTTTCTCCAGTGAACACACTCAACTCAACATTTCTCTTCCACACTCGAATAATTTTCAGTATCAGGCTAATGCATTTGATTATCTTGAAAGAGTGGCTGGCCTGAACCTAGAAGCGCGAACGACAGAACCAACTGATAACGAATATATATATATATATATATGTGGTCAAAGTACACGGGCAATCGATATCAGCAGGAGGGGGAGTGTTAATTCAAGAGCATATGGCTCTATGTGGGCAGTCCTTGCCTGAGTCAGACTAGAGAGAACAATTGCTAGGGTCATTGCAAAAGTTCAACCCGTCTGGATCTGAGAGTATTCATGCATGAAACCTTCCTCAAAGAGAAATAAATATATGACAAAACTAAAATACTCGTTTCGAATAAAAAACAAACAATGAGAGTGTTGAATAGGGAGGTTCATTTTGATAATAAGCTTGCATGAAAGTTGAGATTTTCCAGTCGATGCTGTATAACAATGTGTACTCTTTGTTCTGTGTATACGACGTGCAGTGACGCGTCGACACCGTTGATGCTGAGGTATACGACGCTGTGACGTCACGAGGAAACTTGCGGAGACGTGCAATAAGTCCGTGGGGACTACTCTACAGACGTACAGGCAGACATAGACATAGACGTAGAGAGAGAGAGAGAGAGAGAGAGAGAGAGCAATGCTGAAATCGATCGTTTATTTCATGTAATTTTATCTGCCTCGACATAAATGATTGGAAATGGAATAAAACTGAAAAATCTTTGATGCTTTGCTCCACGCTTTATTGAAAACAGTTACAATTTGCATTTTTATGAATTTCAATCACTTTTGTTTGGCATGAGCGCCACATTTTAAACATTGAACAAAAACGATATTTCCCGAAAAGCTTCAACGTTCACGTACACTTGCGGTCACACAAAATGGTATAGTACGAAAGTAAAATTATAATTTAAATAGAATCTAAGCACGTTTAACCGCTGATTTTTCGACAGCCCATGACTGGAGTTGGTATAGGCCTACACATTGCCTTCTAGCTATATTCTGCACTTTAATGCGGCTTGATCGACCACTTTGATGTAGCCTTTGCATTAGTGATCCATCTAGTTACTTCGAGTCATTGAGAGAAATAATAATAATATTGATAAAAGAAATAAAAATGTAACACCAAATAAGAAATACTTGACGCGACCAAAGCTAAAAACTCAAACAAGGAAGAAATCATTCGACAGAAACAAACGATAGTATGCTCGTAGGAAAAAAGTTTCTACGAAAATACTAAAGAGCTAAAAAAGAACAAGAAACACATGGAATAACATTACAATAGAACCACCTATTGTTGAGACTACAATTTTTTGACTTGACGAAAGAAAATCTCGTGTTTTGTGTTAGATGAGTTGGGGAGAAATAGAGGGTAGGTGGTAGGGGGGTGGGGATAGTTGAGGGTTTGAGTTGAGGGTTGTAGGTCGATATCATCATCATCATACTTAGAGCCATATACCTGTCAAGACATGATACAAGCCACGCAACAGAAATTATATACCGTGTAGTTTACACAGTTTATGAAGTTAAACATAATTACTTAGCAAATTGGATACATGCTGGTATACTACATACGATCAAAATATCATATTTCAATTATGGAGATCAACTGGTAACTTGTTAGCGGATGTACCGCGCAAGGGAAGCTGTATTACAGTATCAGTACTCCCCTGCTACAGTGTGCCATAGAGAGTTTATGTGTGTACTACCTGTGAAATAATCATCATTAACAGTAATATGATATTGGGTTTGTGGTTGCTCTGTTTTTTTATGTATGTATTAAATATACCACATATGATACACATTTAAATTAGAAGTTAAGCACTTTTAATGTAACTCGTTTCATTGGTTCAGTGGTTTCGTAGCTGTTATACAAGTTATATTAATGATAGAGATTAAACTCCTACTACCAAATACTTCAAAATATTGTTACTTTGGAAACACTGTTGGAAATAAAGGAGCAGAATAATTGTATCGGACGACTTGACATAATAATATGGAGTAGAATTTCCAATTAAAAATAACATCAACAGAAAATGTTATCGGAAGAGAAATTGAATTATTTCGGTGTGTACATTTTGTTTGTGTTTCGAGGGCGCATGTGCGTGTGGGGCGAGAGACTCTTAGACGTAACTTCGAATTAGCCCCAAAAGTGAATCAAAATGTTTCCTCTCACACAACACACGCTCGAAACGGAAAATGCCGGAGACTGCCGAGGTGTACGAATGGGATGCTGCAAACAGAGATGATACGAACGGCGGACCGATATTATAAAGGTAGTCGTAGCGTACGTGAACTATTCATTCGCGAGTTGTCCGCGTTCGAGACCAGTTCAGCCCTACGCGAGGGCTACTCACCTTGGTCAACATGGCACGTTGCGACGAGTTCTTCTTTCATGCAGTATTATTACTGGGGTGTTATTCTGTGCTGACGCTAAGCTCGGTTGTGAAACCGACATTAACTAACAACGTAACACCAAGTGAAGGGGGTGGACTACCCTGCCAACCCGATAAGTTAACCGTCTACAAGGTGGTATTACACACGTTTTGGTCCCGAGATCGACTCCCGAAACATTATCCGGATTGGAGACCCACTGCTCAGTGGTCGAAACTTGTTGGTGAGTAGTATTACTAATTTCTTATTTGCATGAAAATAAAAATGATAATTATTATTCACACATGATTGTTACTATTCACACTTGACTTGATTATTATTATTCACACTTGAACTTATATTAAGTCTGTCTGACTGCTGAGTACCCGACTGTCTAGTTGGAGCAATTAGTGAGACTGAAAGTGAAGTCGCCAATCTCCACTCTTTGGATATCATCCAATTATATTGTATAATCGAATGAGTAACATCAGATTGATGTTAATTCAAAATCATTGAACAAAATATCCTCAATAAGGATGAGTTGAACGTAATACTTAATTTGGAATCGAATAAATGTTTCCAGACATTTGTTTCGTATCTTGGGTAGATTTATGCAGTGATAAATAGAGTGGATGGCAATTCATTAGAGTTGGTGACCAAACATTGTCACTGGATGTCGTTTGAAAGACAAAGGCCGAGCGATACGTTCCTCGTAATGAATGCTATTGTTCGGGTAGCAAATTGTACCCGAAGCAAATTGCTTGTAAATTAGTATGATCAGATTTGAAATGTTTCATCTGTTCGAATCAAACGGAAATAGGTCTTGACTTTGAGCGTCGTCAAAATACACGTGACTTTTTGACTATCATCAACTTTTATTGTCTTAAGGTGGATTTCCATGTCCTGTCATATAACGCACTTCACACTTCATTTGTCTTGAATGTGCGTTATCTTCTCCTCTGAGATTACACCCCCACCCCCATGTCCCCAAACCACCCTCGCACCAAGATAACACCCTAAGATGAACTCTCTTGTCGAGGTATTTTCGTCTCAAGCCCCACGGAAACTTCTGCTGCGCTATCATTCTACCAAGCACCAAGACGTAACCTGAAATCTTGATCCGCCTTATGTTTTTCTATTATATATGAACATTCATTTCTTCAGCCAAGTGTGTAATGTAATCTTCCACTTTTTATTGCCTTATCCAGCAAAATATATCTCTTTATTAAACTACGTCATTTTAATTGGTCACTGATCGCCTTTTTTCAGAGGAAGCTGGTAATAAATAATCTTATAGAACAATTTGTATAACTTTCCATTCTATCACCAACGGAGGTAAGAATTCACCATACTTTAAAACTGACTGGAATTCTCTTACGTTTTATTTTAATTGTCCGGGAAGAAGATTCACAGAAATCTCTACAGCATAAGTAATTGTCATTGGGCAGACAAGAAGAATGGGCATGGAATGTAATTTATATACGAGAAAACTCATCTGTCACAAATATATTTATTCATACATTCAATAATTTGCTATATAGCTTGTAAATTCATTAAAGGCTTATACAAACACAGAATATTGATCAACATGACAGACGATGCTTTGACATAACAATAGAATTATTCAAATTCTTCACAAAAACGTATTACAAAATTGATTGGCATATACACATTACATGAAAATCCATATTTCCATTCAATCATTTGAAAAATGTCTAGTATCTCTCTGAGTCTAGATCAACTTCGCTTGCATCAACCGCGTGTGCATCTACATGAGCTCTGCCAAAATCCTCTGGCATGACTAGTTTTGATATGTCATGTCCTGAGACTTGTGTCATGGTGCTATGTATAGACGGGGATACTCCCCTATTGTAGACAGCGGTGGATTTTTATATTCATTAATCATCTCAACACAGCCGAGATAAATCCATCACATAAATTATATGAAAAAAGGTAACATTTTATATTGTTGAGTGACCATTTTTTATATACTTTATCACTAGATAAATATACACATATATTATATTCCCCGACCATTGATCTCTAGCCAATTCATATCTATTGTGAGTTGTGCATCATTAGATTGTCGGCGTGTATTACTCAGATAGTCCTATAGTTTGGTTAGGACAGGACTAGGTGTTGAATGCTGATTTACCGCATCGACTCTGCCAAATTAAAAATAGATCTTGACTTTACGTGAACAGCGTTTAACTATACTGAAGAAACAGAACAGAACATGACACTGAATTATGTAAAATCATGTCACTAGATATCATTAGCGTTTTTAAAACGTCTTGAATTTTATGGTGAAATCGTGAAAGGATTCGATAAGTGTGACGTACCGCGCTCAAGTTTATTTCCCCGGAGTTTTAAGATTCCAATTTGACATTGTTTTTAATTCAATCGGGACAATGGTTTTAAAATCTATCTCGCCGTTCTAATCTATAATAAGACTGGTTCTACTGTATTCTATTTTATTTATATATATTCAGGCAACTTTGTATCGAAAAATCCAATAAGTCTTAGAGTAAAGAATTCACCACCGAGATACTTTTATGAATGAAACCCAACGTTCAACCTATAAAACATTGTATTGTATTGGGATAAACCAAGAATAAACGCTTCATTCGCATAGCAATAAGCTTCAACAAATATTATTCAAGTCTGAGCTAACAATCTCTATTTAATCTAGGTCTACTGCCAAATCTGAAACCATTTCATGTCATTATAAAACATTATAAAATTAAGTTAGTTTTATAATATTTCAGGATTTTTCTGTATTCAATTTTTCATCACTTTTGTAAATAACCATTGTACTATGTATTGACTATATTACGCTGTACCATCTTGGTATCCCGCTATGCGGACAGCCGTCATTGTCATTCTCTCTTAAGACGTTTAAAAATATTTTTCATCAGAAATTGAATCTTAAAAAGTTATAATGATGAGTAAATGATCATTTTTCATTAGAACGAAGAAACAAGAGTTCTAATAATCTTTCATCTTGAACACTATCAATTGAAATGCAATTCACTATCAGTCGATCTGCGTAGTTTTTCGTTACATATAAAATGCTAAGCGATCATAGTATTTCAGAATAAACGAATGCAATTTCAGTTTCTACTTGTGGGTTTGCTTTCGGTTTCAAGTCTTTTTAACAACACTTGCATGCAAGCAAGTACGGAACGAGCACGTTCATTTATCAAAGAACTGCGGGCAGACTGCATGTCTAGCGCAGTACTCTATTTCTCTATGACTCGACATGAGTGATGATGCTTGCCTGACTGAGTGTGATAGTTGTGCATTATAGTAAACACCTGTTGACCCATACATGCACTTTACATAACCTGCATGTCACTAGCCATATACACAATTATGTTTCTGACTTTGGTAAATTGAATATAGAATAAAGAATTGGTATGATTGTTTGTTTTACTTCAATTTCACTAGTGTTATTGACTTAGCTAATGGGATATCTAGCGAATTAGCATTAAACGCGTAACTGTATTTCATTTGCATATATTAATCAATCAACCAGGGAAGTGGTTTAAAGAATGATAGAAAAAATCTTCAACATGTAGAGCGTTTTGAAAGACGTTTGATATTACAATTTATTTCAGTGGTTGAAAACTATTATGCGCTTAAACTATTAAATTTGAATACATAAAATAGAACATTATGTAAAACATTTTGTCACGCCCATTGTGACCTATAGGCCTCCTCTTTGCGTTATCTCTCAACTCCAGACTTGGATAACAGATGATCGCTTTTTATCAGACTGGCCGAAGAAAACATTTGCATTCACTTAGCTTTAGTTATTACTTATTAACAATGGTTGGGAGTGATTTACCGAAATACCATTTTTTTGTAATTAATTTGAAACATGATAAGATATCAAATTCGTTCATTACAGAATCACAGATCTATAAAAATACCTTCATCATGATTCACGTAATAATTTTTAATTTAAATCGTTTATAATTTGTACGAGCATAGCGTCTACAGCTAAAGAGAAATATTTCTGTGTAGCTATGAATGTGGAAATGTTAAAATCCAAGTTTTATAATTTCGAGTTCAAGTTTTACAATTAATTCAATTCAAGGATATTATATGTGTTCTTTCGCATTGGAACTTTGATGTCTTGAATCTAAAAATTCATCTTTATCCAAATCGATGACCGTTGTGCTCCAAAGGGGAGGTCATACATTCAAAATTAATTGATAATGACATGGACCAGTGCATAGTGTATGCGTTTTTTCAAAATTAATTTCAAGTTTGAATGATGCTTCAAATTCAGTGAGTTCACACTGTGAGGTGTGACAGACAAAGTGCATAAGTTGCAGGAGCATCTGAAGTAGTATTGAAAATTGAAATTCAGTGTCGTCGTACCCAACACCAAATTTAAAAGATTTGAAAGATATTTCAAAGATTTCAATGATCATTCGTTATTTCTCTTCATAACTTCGTTTCCTCGTTTGTAGAAATAAGGTGAAGTCTAATAAACCATTCGATTATTATTAAAATTTCTCATATATAACATCAAATAATATATACCTATAATCCCATTTTTCATTTTTTTTTAATATGTCAAACTCTTCTTTGATATTACTGCACGACAACATTCCCCATAGTATTCCGGTCTAGAGTTTACACAAGTCTTAAGTTTAGTACACTTAACGCAACCTCGTCGTTGGTAGGTCCAGGTCGTTAAACAACAGTTCTGACTTGATGCACGTCACGTCAACGTATAGCCCATGCATTTTGCACGAACCATCCCAAACCGTATAAATAATAATGTCGAGATTATGACCATAATAAAATGCCTGTGATTCGGGAAATGTATTCTTTGGGTTTATTTTTACTTTAATCAACCATTCACTTTCACATCTGGGAATTATAAACTTAATTATTTTATTGATATTCGTGCTCTTCAAAGTAAGTTTAAGGAGTGTGTAAAGGAAAATGTATTCATTGAAGAAATTGCCTTTTGATCTGTTGATCAACTTTATTGTCACTTCTACTTTGTTCCCTTAAATGGAAAGTATCTTCAAGAGCTTATTTATAAAGAGAAATATCAAAGGAAAGAAGGTATTAAAGATGTAAGTGCTTCACCCAACTATAAGCCGAGGATCTACCGACTGTAGGCTATAGTATTAATAAAATATTAACTCCCGTACCACGACCGCAGGACGCATACTTTACGTACACGAGCAGCCACACAAGAATTTACCCATTGTTTTTGGTTTTGTAAAGTTTTTTTATGTGAAATGTTACAACTGGGAGGAGGGGCATACCAAACTTCATGGTGCTATGTAAAAGTTTTCAAATTTTAATTATCTTTAGTCAAATCATAATTGTAAATAACTCCAGCGTTAAATTTGCTATGTGAAAAGTCAAATAACCCTGCATACCGTGTGTAGAATGATACGTTTTTATTGATTCGAATTTTTGGTGGTTTCTACTTACACTCGGTTGAATAGTATTCTGTATAAACGAGCACGAGACAAACGATTCGTCTGTATATCATTCTAGTTGTGATACAGTTCATGTATATACCCTCGATTTCGCATTCAACTTGTGAAAAAACGCAATTAAAATTGTAAAACAAATTTCATTGAACTTTTAACGTCATTCAATGATATTACTTTCAAAAAGAATAAAAATGTTGGAAATAAAACTGAAACACATTGGAAGAACTTATTGCTTTGGTCAGGTGAAAGAAGAAAATAGGATCAAGAATTAGATGAAGTATGACGTTGTAGGCCTACGTTATTTTTTTGCAGTTTACCTATTCCTACCTACTTCCAGTTTACCATGGTCAACAAGCTTCATCATTTTGATTACAAATATGATTGCCAGCAGATGGTGAATATTTCTCCAAATAAATGATGTATTATTAATAAATTAGCATTCGTTTTTAAGTAATGTCCCATCAAATTGCAGGAAACGACAGAAAGAGCAGCTCGATCTCGAATGACATTTCCGCTTTTAGTATTTGTGTGATGTGACACCATTCACTCACCGGCTAATGGGAAGGTGGTATATATTTGGAACTAACAAAACTAAAACAAAAACACAAGAAGAAGTAAGAATGAGAAAAGAAACACAATTTAAAATGCAGAACCTTCATTAAGACATCTCTCGCACGTCACACACCTTGCATACATCGTCCACCAGCTTCAAGTTCTATCAAACTAAACCAGTTATATCAAGAACGCTTACCGCTTTATAACATCACTTTGTCATGACGTTGGTGGACTAATTGAAGAATAATTAATAACGTTTTGAGGTATCACATTCTGCTACTGCATGCTTTGCTCCATCAGTATCTTGCGTGAGGGACGTTATTATTTGGCAGCGCCCACTGCCCCCCTCTATTCTCCCTCCCGGCGTTCTATTAGTGGCGGTGGCATAGACGCCTCATGACGACGCCATCCTAGGAGGTAGCGTCGCTTTAGTGCATTGTTTATCAATGCAATATGTTATAACACACACAGATTGAGGGCATGCATGGGGTAGATTGAGGTTAGCTGATTATCACTCATACGCTAGTCGCGGGTTGATGGAGTTATGTTGTCGGTTGTAAATTATGATAGTGTTTGATGAATATATACTAATAATCATGGTTATTTGTAGATTGTTTTTGTAGATCGGTTCGTTGTCCAGTGGGTTGTTTTGGAAGAGTGGTGTTAACACTTCCTTTTTCCCGGAACCTTAATTTGATATTGAATTTGTTTCCAGATTGGAATGAGAGTTATCGGTTTCGAGGGTCGTAGTTTATTTGCATGCCAATTATGAAAGTTTTCCTATAAAAATATATAGCCCACTTTATCAATGTAGCGATTTCTAGAAAATATATAGCTATACTGGTGAAATGTAGACCCTCTTTAGTTATTCGGGTATCGTGCAGCTAAAACAGAACGATAATGCAACACTTGAATCATTAAAATATTGCATTACTTTGGTTCTTTTTGCTGTGCGTCTGTTGTTTTAATTAAATCGCGATTCTCTTGCCAATTGTATAATACCAGAAACAATTTATCATCTCGTATGATTACGTTTTATACTCGATTCGCGTCTCATTGAAATCAGACAATAGCTTCACGTCGCAAGGAAGAATGAAATATTTAATTATTCATTATTCTGTTAGATAGGATCTACTCTAATATAATATTTCCATCTCTTTCTCTCTCATTATAATCCACCCACTGGCACCTTTCGCTTCTATCCACGCCCGTGCAATGAACACAACTGATAACTTGGCTATAGCGCCATCCAGACTTTATCAGCAAATCTTGTAAGGCGTTGCTCTTTCTGTATGTTTCACTGTTGATATCTGCATCATGTTTTATTATACAAATTACGAAAACAATTACAACCTCAAGTAATAATTCACGTTTTCAAATAAATAGGAAAAGGGTTGATATTGTTCTATAGAACAATAATTATGTTGAAAGTGGAACAATTCGTTCAAATGTGCTGCTCCCTTGCATTTTGTGCATCGGGCGAGGAACGTAATTATTGTTTATTATTGCCATGTTTCGTTTTAATATATTCTTGACTCGAAATGCAGCAGTTCAATTTCCTGGCACCAGAGATGTGACACCGTGGAAATAACTAGACACAACAGAAATATAACAAACAAAGAAAATTTGATGAATATTCGCAACAATAAAACACATTTGTTATAATATATTATTATTATTATTCTGAATTCCTTCGAGGTTTTCCGGACTAGAACGAATGGGATTGGTTGCTAGATACACAACAATGTAAACTCATAACATTGCACGTCTCTTGGTTCACATCATTTTATACAAATGTAATCGTTGACGAACATTATTAATATTCCTTCAGAATATAAATGATGGTCTCGTGTGACGAGATATATCTACGTGAGTTTCAAGCCCGTATATATTATATACTCTTGTCCACGAGAGAAGAAAGTCGTCTACCAACATAACGATATCAAATATCACCGTTATATTAGTATAGCTGTGATATTTTTTGAGTATGGAGATTTTTTGTGGACGAGATTTACGATAAGAAATGCAACTGGATCTTTCAAGAGCAATAAACCGCAGCAAAACATTGTAATTACCGAAGTGTTTGGGATTATTCAGTTGGTGAATGATGTATCTAAATGATAGTATATCTACAAGAGTGTCAAGTCAGGACACTAGCTGTTTGCATGGACAATTCCGAGACAGCAATGCGGTATTTAGAAGGCTCATCTTTTTAGTTCTGCTTGGGTGAGTGTGTGTGTTTGTCTGTAGTTGTGTGTGAGTGTGTGAATGTGGATCTAGCCCAAGCCCGTGTGCCAACCCCTTTTCTTGCGTCAATATGCTAAGGCAGCAACCACTCTTTTTCTTCGCTCTTGTTTTTAACCAATGTATCATGTTACATCAGAGTTCCCCTTGATGCTTTTTACTTAGCTAATATTGATCGAGGGAGGTAAACAAAGTTTTTTTATAAGCTTTGAGGCATACCATAAACTGTACAAACACAAGTATTTCATGGACTCATAATTTATATTTATATATATTCATATAATATATACATACATATACGAGCATATATATATATATATATATATATATATATATATATATATATATATATATATATATATATAAATATATATATATAAATATATATATATATATATATATATATATATTTATATGGATGTATATATATATATATATATGTATATATATATATATATATATATATATATATATATATATATATATAATCATTTATATATATATATATATATATATATATATATATATATATATATATATATATACCCCAAATGCTTTCAAATCGTGGCAAAATAACGACAGAGATATATTCACCATATATAGGACACACATATATATATATATATATATATATATATATATATATATATATATATATATATATATATATAAATATATATATATATATTCATATATATATATATATATATATATATATATATATATATACATATATATATATATATATATATATATATATATATATATATATATATATATATATATATTCATATATATAAATATATATATATATATATATATATATATATATATATATATATATTCATTTATATATATATATATATATATATATATATATATATATATATATATATTTATATATATGAATATATATATATATATATATAAATATATATATATATGTATATATATATATATATATATATATATATATATATATATATATATATATATATATGAATATATATATATATATATATTTATATATATATATATATATATATATATATATATATATATATATATATATGTGTCCTATATATGGTGAATATATCTTTGCGTTAATTTTGCCACGATTTGAAAGCATTTGGGGTTCCAAAGAGAATCTTTCTTTACAACGTCTCGCCAGATTTTCACCCGGCATCTTCAGGCGACGGTGATAAGCAGTTGAATGACTGAACGCGCTTTTCGGTGCCTCGTTTCATGCTGAATAATCGTGGCAAAGTTACCGCGATGATATTTTCACCATCAAATCGGCCACGAAAATCTCCGTGCCCACATACCGTGAATATATTTATATATATATATATATATATATATATATATATATATATATATATATATATATATATATATATCAACATTTCTCTCAATTTAGAAACATTGTTAAAATTGGAACGCTGAGTATTTGAATGAATTCAAAATTGCCTTATGAATTTTCGAGATTATCGCCAGACTTGAACTGAAAATTGAATGATGAATTGATTGATACTTTCGTAGAACTAAATATGGTTCTCTACTTAAACAAAAAATCAAAATTCCACCCAAAATCATTGTTTCCCAACAAGGGCAAAGGATGGAAGTTTGGGATCGTTTCAACGCGGCACCACAAGGGCGATCTTGAAATAATTTGATTCTGAAGATATAATAATAAGAATATAATACAGCTCCTTTAACAAATTGTGAAAAAATAAGTTGATAAGTTAAGGGATGAAGAACACTGAGGCCACAGTTTATCCATACAATACAACAAATTGAAATTTGTAGTCGAGATTCTCAACGCGTCTTAGCGACAGGTGGGAGAAAGTCAACCGTGGATTTTTTTTCATTCACGTGAAAATATATGACGAAGTACTGGGTATCATTCAGTTCACTGCTATCCGAGTTATCCACTTCATTTCACAGTTCGTAATCTTTAGTCAAATATTAGAGCTACATACACATACTTCATTCATCGTTTGTTTTAAATAAGTAGGCATTAAATCTATAATTGTTTCAAATTCAGCATGTTCAAATACAATACTCTCTATATGTTAGTCTCCATTATTGAAAAGTCAACAGAATATAAAGGAATTATTAGGGATTAAGATTATTGAGTGTATAAAGAACAATGAAACATTTACTGAACCCGTGCATGTTGTTATAGATCACTAACTGGTCGAAAGTAGAAACTCCCAAATGCTAGTGGTATAGTGGACGTGAGGAACGGTCAATTAGAATGGCGAAAATTAGTTCAAAGTCTGAAAATATTTTGTCGAATAGATAACTCCATCCAATTAATTAGTAGTTGAACAAATTAAATTATCAATTTATATAACATATCAAGTAATTGTCAATTTCTAATCACATCATTCGAGAATTATTTTTCTTGATAATTTAATTGGTTTATGGTGGTAATACTATAGTAAAACCATGATTCATAATATTGTTAAATTGACTCGTTAAAACCGTCCGTTTCATTGAATAGTAATGTTTGTCATCGTACTTTTATCGTTGCACGTTATCCACATCTTGTGTAGTGTTATTTCATTCACATTACTCGTATTGGCAAACCTCAGCTATTGTAAAGTTTCCGAAGTGCACTGCAATTGCAATTGTACTCGTAAATGACGAGTTCTAGAATAGTAATTGTATTATCAAGGCGTTAGCCAATGAAACTTGTATGTGCTATTTATGCACGAACGTTATTCTTCGCGGGTACGGTCTGGGCCAAAACGTTATTTGAATACTCCGTTACACGTTATCTACTCTTCCAACAGAGAATAAAGCGTTGAAATGTAGGTAGGACGAAGTAATTTGCGAAGTAGAATTCTACTTTTCTTGTTGGTGTAGTCGAGTCCTCATGTAGCATGCGATTTTAAGCCGTCTAAATTATCAGAATATCGTAAGAAATACATAACAAGACATTTCGAACTCTTTGTTATAATTTGTGTAAGATCGGTGGGAAGATCGCCCTTGTGGTGCCACGTCCAAACGATCCTATCTTTCATCCATAGCCTTAATTGGGGAACAATGATTTTGTATCAAGTTTCGATGTTATTAAAAAAAAAAAAAATGTTCATATGTAGAATCTAGGCACAGTTTCACATGTAAAAGTGAATATTTGAAATGTTTTTGAATGTTGTTTCAAGGCTTAGTAATTATTGTACGAAACGGATAGTATAGGTTTCTACTAATGAACAACAGCATGTTCAATTGTGGAGTAAAGGCCTAAATTTTGTAAGTTTTTCCATGAGGCGAAATAATGCTTATTTTATATAAAATATATATTATTATTTTGCGAGCATTTTTGCATTTTTTGAGAGCATTTTTGTGATCGACATCTACTGTGAATTTCCCAAGGTACTCTGTCAAAAACTAATTTGATTTTGTAGAACCTATAATAAAATAAATTAATAATATATGTAAAGACATTCAAGTCTTCTGAGCGAGTTTCTACTTGAGTACATTTTATCCAGTGAAGTAAAATTGGAAAATTTTAAATTTGATTTGAGAATAAGAGAAAGTTCTCACATATAATTATGCGTGGGTATGGTTTCGGTAAGAGGATTTTGTTAGATGTCCAATTCAGAGAGATATAATGAAACAAACAAACGTGCGACTGAATCTGAATGAAAAAGTGCGGTAGAGCGTATATATATACTCCAATGAGACTACCATATAAAATGAGAACCATAACGAACAATACATCCATGATATGTTTAAAGCTTGGAGTATATCCTATTGAAAATCGTTTTAAATGCAAAATCATAACATCAGCCAAAAACAGGGTCTACCGCATAGTTTCTAGTGGTTGTTGAGAAGGGTACGATGGGAATGGTTGAGGGGAGGGGGGGAATACAAGTGGTATTTTATCAGGGGAATATAAATCAAATTAAAACTTGATGAACTCTTAAATATTTAGTAGAAATGTGATGTTGAGTTGTATTGTGCTTTGGACAGCAGTGCTTCATAGTTGACCGCATGGGCTTCAGAATTAATTCGTGTATTCACGTGATTTATTTATATATACATGCAATATGTGGAAAGTTTGTGGTTACTCTCCTATAGGCGCATGTATTTCTCAAAGAGGATCTGCACTATAACCTCCTTTGTGGAGAGAATCATATTACAAAGCTGATGAGCGATGAAATCTTATACATACACATCCAACCATGTACATTTCAAATTAATGCTCTTTGATACACGTTCACTTCAATATTATGATGTTGTCAATAATTTTCTTTCTCGAAATTATATATGACACTGACAGTATACTAATCGAAGTGAGAGTTTAATCGTAGTTTTGAAATTTGTATGACACCTCACTTTCGACGTTGACAGTTCAAAATGTAATGTCTGAACTGATTTTTAAAATTTCGATGTGTGAAGAAAAATGTACTGTTGAATATATCTTGAAAAAATTTCAATGAAAATGGAATGATTAATATAAATGGAATTTTGTAAGAAATATTAAAATAGTTTGTGAAATAATAGGAAAAAATCTGTGAAAGGTTATGGAAATAATAAAAAAAAGTTGGGTTTGCTAGTAGAGATAGAAAATTAATACGATTGAAATAACCATTCATTCATGTTTAATATGTTTTTTATTTCAGATGATATTGAGGAACAGACCAAGAACTAGAAATATATTGAAATTAAAATCAACTACCTAAAAATTTGAAACATGAAACGTCAGTCTTCTCTTAGGCCTATTCTCTATTATTTTATTAGCTCTGTATTTTCATCACCGAGAATCATGGGAAAAATAGTAATGATCTGTGTCTTATTTATCGATTGCCTTGATCCGTCGCTTGCTTTATATGGAACACTGTTGTAATAAGAACTTGACTAACAATGCCTTTCAATTAGGCGAATAATCTTCAACTTTTGACCATCTCGTTTGTTTTAATCACAGTTTGAATGTATAGTTTTTGTGTCGTTAGTTAACTGACCCTTTCACTCATCATAACTTGTGTGTACGCGTAGTTTGGATAACAAGAAACTTGCACATGTTGTATTATCAATTTAAAGGTTCAATTTGTTGGCAAAGACCTCTTTAATTGAGACTGTGACGTCGTGCTAATGATATGAGGTCACGTGACCAATTAATACCAGCTGATTGTTGATCTTGACCTTGTTTTAAGGCGTATATTCTGTACAAGAAACCCTTTGGTATTTAGTAAACCAACTTCTTACACTGCCAAACTCGCAAGTAGCTTGTCACGTTTCGAAAGAATGATCAGCCGCTGTTACGGCAGTTTTTGAGCAGCTATTAACTAAGAAGTAATTTTAACCATACTATATTGTATGTTCTAATCTATAATCTATATTGTTGAAATAATCTATAATCTATATTACAAAGTAATGATAAACACAATACATGATAATAAAATAACATACTAATCATATTAATAATGATTTGATGTTTTATGTTCCCTTATTTATTAGCAATTTGGGAAATGTATACATACAGTTCAAATAAATCTACAAAAGCCTATATTACAGGTTTATCTGTGGAATTAAATAATTATTTTTCTTGCATTCAAATTGAACATAACATAATTTCTGAAAGTATACAATTGGTGTAAAAATCAATAGAATCAAGAATTATACATAATTATTAATGTTATACGAAAGAAATTTGATGAAGCCAAGTAAGTTATTTCAATGATGTGAAGGTAAGAATAAAATTGAATTCCCTGACGTGAAACCAAGAACGATGGCCAAGGGTCGATACACGAAGGATAGTGATATGGATAATAATAATTACATATATCTAATATATCAAATATATTTACTAATAAATTAAATATAATAATAACATATCGTTATAATAATCACACATTTTCCCGTAACGATGTTGCTGCAGTTGTTATTAACGAATTATCTAAATTCATGAAAATATATCAGCTCCAATATTATTACTTTATCCTATGACTATCAATAACGTAACGGGATAAGCAACATGACGGTTTCCTTTCGCACCATGCGTATATCAAATGGATGCCGTCTCACAAATTTTATGATAATTTGCTGTTATTATTGTATGTTGATCTATCCAAGTAATAGATGTAATGCAATCTATGAATCCAGCTCTTCCCAACTGCATTAAGCAATATTGGAATAAATTTCATTCGAATTGGCCAATCTAAATTTAAAATACGTCTGTAAAAGCATCTAGACCCCTAGTCAAGAGCCCTACTGCTATATTTACCATTTGATAACTGGATAATTACTCACCATCTACGAGAAAGGTCAGAAACAATGCACGTATACAACTATGTACTATATACATTAAAATACGAGCCTAATACGTACGATTTGATTTGAAATTGCGAATCTCAGAAATGTACTCGAAAGTGCTGATTCCGTCATGGTGAAAACGGCCTAACGTTAAAAGGACAGGACTTACGCCATGTTGCTTATCCCGTTACGTTATTGATAGTCATATCTTTATCGTAAACAGAGTGAAGTTAATGTATATAATTTGATCATTTTTCGAATTGTTTATTTAATAGTATTTGATCGTTAACTAATGAACGCTTGAAAAATGTTCAGAAATATTTTAAATGATTGAGAAAAAGTATGAACCAATTCTATATATTATACATGTTATATTAAATTAAAATAATATACACAAATACATAGTTTTTTAATAGGCCTATATATTGGGTTTTAACGGCGCATTATAATGATTACTAAGATCTATGGGCTGATTGATGAGATGATGGGACGATGACGTTGGTGTTTTGCCATAAGGGCCCAACTATAACGATTTTTGAGAAATACATATTTTTATATCATTTTGGTTGAACAAATGTCACGTATCTTCTCTTTCCTGAAGGGTGTATCTCTACATTGACGAATTAGAAAGATATAAGCGGTTTGAGTTTGTGAAATTGTCCGTTCTCTTATACGTCAACTGCCAAAAGGGCCCAACTGCTATAGAGTAATGGTAAAAAGTTTGAAGGCCCTATCTGTATTGTAGGCTTCAAGATTATCTGCCAGAAAGACCCATGAGAATGGAGCTAATCGAGAATTTCTGTTCTTGTTTCTTCGAATGCTCTTTGATGCATCCATTCAACGACGTAGTAATAGACGCTAGCAGAAGCCAACAAAGTATCAATAGATTACTATAAAATTATTTTTTGCTGATTTTTGGTACCAAAAGATAGGCGGAGCTTAAAAAAAAATTGCCTCCCCTAAACAATTTCAAAAATGGCACTTAGGCCCTTATGGTAAAACACCGACGATGAGATGAAGGTTTCTT
>OZ023326.1:31701251-31749093 GCA_964007535.1 Brachyptera risi
GAAATAGTCTATAGAGTTGTTGCAAGTGACGTTTTTGCAATACTATGACGTGAATTAGTTTGCCGTTGAGCTAGATCTGACAATAAATCACAGATTTGTGTGCTACATCGTAGTTTGAATTTTTTTCAATAAAGATAATTAATTTGGAATCAAAAGATGACAGGTCTTCTTTAGATTTTTCACAAAATAAAATGAAATAAAATGGTGTAGTTTCTCTATGCGACAACAACAGCGTCGACGACCAGATGAAATATTATGGTGTACTTGTTTTTTTGACGTTATATTACAAGCTTGATAAAGTACCAGCAGGAATTGAAAATAAAACTCAAACTATAGACTACACAACAATGAGCATTTTCTTATAACGTATTTTTTTGTATTCCATGTCTTCTACATTCAAATAAACGTCACATTCTGAAATACATCGGTTATGCTATATGCTACTTCTAATTTTTCGTACTGGAGAAAATTTGAAGAGAACGAAAAGTAGGATTCGATTTCTGAATGGAAATGTTGAATGGGTTTATAAGCCTAGACCGTAACCTTCAGCTCGGTGGATTTCATGTCATCCACTGTAAAAGGTGGGCCTATTCCTTATCCTTCACCGTCCTTGCAATTTACAAAATATATAAAAAGTGTATTGAAGATCCATATATATATATATATATATATATATATATATATATATATATATATATATATATATATATATATATATATATATATATATATATATATATATATAGAGAGAGAGAGAGAGAGAGAGAGAGAGAGAGAGAGAGAGAGAGAGAGAGAGAGAGAGAGAGTATGTTTTCTATTTTCTATGATATCACAAACACCATACGACGACGTATGTGTGGGTGTGGGGGTGGGTTTTTGGGGGGTGAGAGTTTCGGGGGTTGAATGAGAAAGAGCGAGGACAATTCAACACTCAATACTTCATCTCGATGAAAGGTGTGGCAGGCACAGCCTTCAGTAGCTCAATAACTTGCCTAGCTGCCTTTTATCTGTTTTTCTTTTTTCCCCTTCTGTCCTCTTATTTTCTCGCGTCGCATCTCTCATGGTCATTGATCACGACAGGCAGGCGCGTGCCTAGCGAAGTCATCCGCAGTCGTATTGTGTTTTGGTGCGACAACCGCTGATGAGTTTGCCATTCTTCGAATAACATCTTGCGTTGCATCGGTCGTAGATAATATACTCTTGATAGAATAATCGAGTATGAGGGGAGGACTTTTATCGAGTCGACACTCGTCGGCTGTAAAATAAACGTCTGTAGGTGATTGAAAATGTGTCTTTTTTCAATTCCCTGCATGGTCGATAAGCCTTTTATGTGTTTGCGATATCCATAATATGTTATAGGCTATCGTGTTTTGAAGTACAGTTGAAGTCGGGTGTATGTTACAACCATGGAAAATTGTTTTGTTCATCTTCATTATTTAAAAAAGAAGATGAATGTTTATAACGACATTTTACTTCCTTCACAAGAACTAGACTGATTCATTCTATAAAACTTGGTTTTGATAACATTCCATGACATTTTATTCGTTCAAACTACATACCTTGTTGAATCAATTGTCTAAAGCTTAAATACAAAGATCGACATGTGACATTTCTGATTCATTGGCCACCATTTGAATGTTTGTGGGTGGCTGGTTTCGGTTGCGTGCAGCATGTCAATCTTATTATGTATGTATATTAATACAGCTGAAAGAAGCTTTTAAATAATATATTTTTAAACGTTGAATTCTAAGGGTGAGTGATTAAACGTTTGGGAAACGTTCCGATTTCCGAGTGAGCTAAAATGGCGGAATGCCAAATATTGTATGTCACTGATAGATCTGGACGTAACCTTTCTTTAATAGTGTAAAGTCTGTGTATGCCGGACACACACTTTCAGCACATTTCTATGAGCTAAAAGCTGAGTCACAGCGTATAGATAAGGCATGAAAGATGCATTCTGAGCTATTGTTAACATGGGTTTTATTATATCTATCTGCTGTATATTTAACTGCTGCGGTGTACTAAAGGACGAGTAGTGATAGTGGGAAAGGGAAAGGGAGAGAATCTTATCTTTTATTCAATGTGAGAAAACGTAAGAAAATGTACAAATGGAGAACACGAGTGGGGTATTATTCGTATTGACTAAGCGTCAAACACAATGAGTGTGATATGTTTAGGTCTATATAGAGGGTTATGTACTAAAATCATGAAATATAAGCGTACCTTGGATGTGCTCATTCATTCTGAAGACTGAACCAATGTAATATATTCATAATGTAATTTTTGAAAAAGAAGATTCGCTTATTATTTGATAAAAAGTTGAAAAGCGAGACTTTCAATTTAATTTCCCTTCTGCTAATTGAGCTCGCCAAGCAAGCGTCGTCAGTTTCTGGCGTCGTGACGCTAAATAAAAGAGAAAGAAACAGGTGAGGGAACAATGAGATTCCGAGACGGTAATCAGATTTCAACAATAGACTTGGAAGACGAGAAGAGTTGATGAAAAATTGCGAAATCCTTTTAAATCATCTCATCCCTTCGCTGTGTGTACAATAGCATCAATTCTTCTGTTCGCGATCAGTTGGGACTGAGATTATAATCTGAATAATGGATGGTAATTAATTCTATTCCCTTTTAAAGTAGGGAATCGAAATTCATAAATAACGTTTTTGAAGATGGCCAACGTTCGTATAGCAAATATCTAATTAATATGTGTGACGCATAATAGGTGCCAAACAATGAATGTCGTTAGTGAAACTATAATAATGGAGACATCAATTTCAATGTTTGTATAAATTGTTTTACTAAAATTACAATTAGAATAGCCGTTGGGGAAAATGGTGACAGAATTTCCATGAATACCGTTTTGATCATAACATATTTTCTTCTTGATACATATATTTCTAGCAAAACGTACACTAAATCATTACGCTATTCGGAAGCAAATATAGCACATTTATTACGACTCTATAGGCTATAATTCTCAAAGAGCAAAATGAAGAAACGATGAAATAACCTTGTAACATTTTCAGAATGGCGCTATAATGTCAGCTTATTTGGGTATATTTTATATTCACGAGCCAACGTTATACTCACGAACTATTCTTGTAACAATCAATGACAATCTTGCTATGAACGATTGATTATTTTTCAATTTCGAAGTGTTTAAAGTTTCGAATAAAACCCTACTGACGAGTTTCTGTAAACGATCAGATAGTAATGTTTCAAGTTCAAACTCACTGAAAATACTATTCTTTCTTTTTTGTCTCTTTTTAAGTCGTATGTATTATTAGATTTGTAGGCTATACGTGACGGCCATATTGAGTTGAACTCATGTTTTACCAACCCTAGAATGACACGAGGGAGAAAAAAACCTTAGATTATTCAGACTCGCAGAGAGAAAGTATAGGTCTATAGCGTCGCGAAGAAATTATATTAACATACGCTTTCCCGTTTCCACATCTGTATACACATGCATGCACGTTAATAATGTTATTGTCATGAAACCTTAAAAATACAATAAATTGCTCAGATGCACGTACTACATTCCATTTATTAGTTCATTTGAACATTTCTTTTATACATTTTACATTATTGTTATTTTCTTAATTGTTATTCAATTCAATTCGACATTGTTTTTTATTCTTATGATAATAATATTCGATTCGACAATGATACTGACAACATTCATGTTAACAATGATGAAAAGACAATAAATATGCGTAAAAGGTAATCTAAGAAAATATAAAGAAAAACTGACATGAAAAAGAATGAGATACGGTTATCTGATATTGTTGAAACATGAAATAATAAGAAGCCCTATTATTCTGAAGATTCTTCTTCAGAAGAAAAAGGTCTACTTATTCATTTTCTTATAACGACATTCAACAAATTTTAATATATGTTATTTAATTGACATATTGCAGTTTATCGTACCTAACTTGTATGTTTTTATTTTCAAAGTCCTCTAGTTTACTCCAAGAAGATGACTCATGTGAATTGCGCTGGTCTCACATGAAGAAATTGAATCAAAACATTGTTAATATCAGCAAATTTGACTGATGGTAAAATAGAAATGATAATGTTATTCAATAAGGCACACTCGCGCAACAAAATAATAACTCCACAGTTCTCTCGTGTCACCATACACAATAAATCTACGTTGTCAGAGCAACGCGACCACGTGACTTCAATATTTATAGGTCAAACTATCAACCTGGATTTGACACAATATATGTTGTTTAATTCGACTTTTGCATTTTGCGGTTTCTGCTAGATTGAAGAGTCAAGTGGTAAATATAGTCGATAACAATCCCACCACATGTACAATATCAATGGGCATCTACACCCCCATACTCAACTTCATGACATTTTTCAAATTAAATATTCCATGTAGTAACTATAGGCGTTCAATTAGTTTGCGTTACGTCGAGCCCACTCGTTGGATGTAATATGCGCTGGTGAGGGGAGGGGGAGGGGGGGTCAACTGGCCGCAGAAATTATTCATCAATAATTCAATCAACGTCCAGCTTTTATCGCTTAAAATAGAAAATGGCACTAACCATGCTTATTAATTAGGTTATACGGAATTTCCATAGAAAATTATCTTTATTACGTGAAATAAATTTTCATTGACAAAATATCAAGGATTGGTTCATTGTTGTTTCTTCTGCAATAAAATTGTTTTATTTTTTTTGTGAAAGGTTCAGTCGCTATAACATATTGTTAATTGCAAGGGTGGCAAAGTGAGAAATCTTCCAATCGGAACTGCCATCAGAACAATGAAGTATGAATGGAAATTAGTTCTTGGATGCAAAATTGTTTTCAAGCCCTTGGGGCGGAGGATTTCAGTTCATTTGTGATATTTTGTACTCACGAAAAACCCGCCGTTGTTGGAAGTAATTCACGGCCTCTTTCATGACTAGATGGCATTATTATGCAATATAATAGACAATTAGTTGCTCGCAAACACAAAAGCAATATTTGTTTTCATACTCGTGAAATTTATGTATGTTTTAGAAATGCTCTCATGAAAACTTATATTTTCGTAAATGAATAAAAAAATATATAGAGTTGTGTGGAAAAAATCGGGCTTCGAAAATGTTTCAAACTGGAGAATGAAAGCGATATTCAAACTTTGATTATTAAAGTACAATCTATCAGGTAGTGTGAATGAATTAAATGTTGATAGAATTGTTTGAATAATATTAATATGTTATGAAGAGTCGGGATAATAATTCCCACTGTTTATTATGAACTTCACTCAAATACGTCAAAGCGTTGGAAGTCAAATACAATTGTTTTTGTTCTACATCAAATAAACTGATACATAATAATTTCTCTTTCTAATTCTGTTTCTATTTCTGTATGAGTATTGTCTTTAGCAGAGATGTGACTAGTAGGCTATATAACAAGGCTGCAACGTTAATTAAAACCCTAGCTTGAGTGAGCATGCGTTTACGCCCCAGAATCCGGCCTAAAGGTTATAATCCCTTCACTAAAGAACGTTTATATGTCTCGTTTAGACAACGTATTTCGACATATTTTGTTTCTGTTGGCTAAGCATAAGTCTATTCTCATTATTCTTGACGTTTCATCGTATCTTAGACTTTGTTTGACGAAATAATCTTGAGATCTCAACATTGCTCGTATAACATGTTAAATGTTATAATAGTATAACGTACACGATCAAGGATGTAACAGCGCGTGTAAAAGTCTAAAACATGGTATTTAACACTGAAGATTGTGAGTTCTTCTATACGACTTTAGTCAATTCAATGAATCTGCTAAAAGGAAGACGACATTAAACTAGTTCTTACCTTTGAAGATGCTCTAAAAGTGAAATAGTTTATCCATATCACTAACTTTCCGATTTTGTTAATATTAGCTCTGTAATATATCTTCAACATACATATTATATATCATATACGTAGGCCCTGTATATTATGCATATTATGAATATTATAGCATGAATAAAATCATTATATAACAAATTTATAGTGTTCAGAGCAATCAATTGAATTATATTTCAAACCAATATTATATTCACACCATAAATTTGTGAATAATAGAATTTTTGTGTGGAAGATTAATGAATGAATGCATATCGGGATTTAGAGGCGCGTCAACGACGAGGTTATTTTGCGCCTGGTGTAACTTGTATTCAAAACTCATCAAAACTTATAACTATTGATTTTAGATACATGTGTGGAGTAACGAGTAACAGTTTGAAAGTAACAGTGGACAAAATTGGAACAGTGGACAAAAAGTAACAGTGGACAGATTAGAACAGATTGAAAACACCAGTTTCTTTTAGGTTCTTTTAGTAAGATTAATGATTTATACTTTCAGTTATTATGAGATTTTCATTTATAGGCCTACTGTTTTCCATTTCATACAAAAAGTAAATGACCGGCATTTTCTTGATGCACAGTTCATGTTGTCCTGAACATGACAATGGGACACGTATACAAGTTTACGCCATCATAGATTTCCAGACTAGCATTTCGACTGCCAAACCCACATTTTACAAATTGATGGAGTATCGGTCTGAATTTTGAGTTGTGTGCGTGTGCGTTAAAACTAATGCTGAATCATCGCATTGAATCAACGCACTAATTTGCCGTCAATTGCATTGAACTGTGATGAGACATGTGATCTGTCAGTAATTGGTGTCTCCCATAAAGCAATATTAGATCAAACGTCACGAAATACTGTAATGATCCGTAACCGAGAAAATCACAAATGTACCAGGTATACCGTCACAGTCACACCAAACCAACTAAACCATCATTTAAAACATTCGTATATATAACTTTTATACGGGTTAAACTGTTTAATGCTCCCTTCATATTTTCAATATTGGTTATTTATTATTATTTTCCAAATAGATGGAAAAAAAGAGATTTTCATCTCTTGTCCATATTTTTGTTGTCAAAGTGTGAAACAAAGTAATCATTTCACGAGAACTCATAAAATGTCAAAAATTTGTCAGCTTGAATCAGTAGATTATAAACGCTGATCAATGTTAAATTCACAGGCACTACAGATTTTTAACTATATAAAAATTGCAAGTAGAAATCTAGAAGAAGTTTTTAAAAATGAGTGGGTCGAAAGTTTTATACAACGATTATTGTTGTACACAAATTCATGATCAACCTATTCTTATATGGAAAGTGATTGACATAAATCCACTATAAAGACGAATAACACTTGAATAGATCGTAAAAGAGAAATTGAAAAGTAATCTAGTGAGATATAATTTAAATTTCAGTCAATCCATCATAAGTTATATGTACCCTAAAAGTGAATGAATAAATTGTTTTCTTGCAAAGACTTCGCATGGGTAACACAGTCATACTGGGGAAATCTAACTTCGTTTGATATTTTACGTATTTGATTTGTTTGTTTGAGCCCTCAAAGTAAATCCTCGTCATCCTAGTATAACTAGATAATGTTTTTGTTACATTTGTGTTTGTTATAGGTTTGATATTGTATTACACGTTCATATTTGACCAAGTGTACCAAATTACACGCAACATGTCAATCAATATTATCCGTGTAGAAGTTTACAACCTTTAGTTCTAATGAATAAGAAAGAACGCAACCTAGTTCGACATTATTCAAGCAATTACGTTTCAATTATGTTTAAAAAAATCATTATTCTGAAGTGAATAAAATAAGTAGGCTATATGACACGTCCACAAAAATGTATAGATGAATCTCGTCGAACTAATTCAAAATGGCATAGTTTCTTAAATAGTTAATACCAAATGAAAATAATTGAGCCAATACGAAGAAATGTGTATATAATTGGAAGAAAAAAAATCATCCTTTTATAATTGAGCTATAAATTGTAGAGGTAAAACTAGATTCCATGTGTAACATAAGCTTTTCTGTTCAAACTCATAATGTCTACAACTTTAATAATTAGACTGCTGCTGGGGGGCAAGCTTCACAAGCAACAATATAAAAGAAAGCCATTAGACCCTAGAAACAGTCTTATTTCCTGAGGGGGAGGAAGGGGGAGGATAGAAGATATCCCGGTATATTTCCACGTCCCTCTAAAAGTACAATGCTCTTGTTTTTTAATAGCTTTTGCTCTCAAGACTTACTGCTTCATAATATCAAGTCCACTGCATATTTACTAAACTCTTCCCGCGACATGTCAAGTTTCTGAACATCAGCCCGCTGCTCTGCACAACTTTTCATCTTGAGGAATCTCCATTGTTAACAACTCACATTCCACTACGCTGGGTAACAATACTTGATTACATGAGTGTATTGATCGATGAAAGATGTTAAAAATACGGCGAAAAAACGAAAAATTATGGTTACAGACAGCGCAGTCCTGGTGTTGAAGTCCATTAGTTTTAGATAATCAAAATGGGGTGGTAAGATCGCCCTTGTGATGCCCCGTCCAAACGATCCTATCTTTCATCCTTGGCCTTAATTGGGGAACAATGATTTTGTATCAAGTTTCGATGTTATTTTAAAAAAGAAAGATGTGGCGGACTGAAAAAATTGAACCGTATTGAAAGATTTAACAGTGATTTTAGATTTTTTAGTAGTTATGTCATTCTATTTCGATGTTATCGTTGTTTGAATTTCCAGAGCCATGCATAATATAGTTTCTCTACAAGAGATGATTATTTCTTAGAATTATTGGAATATTTGAAGTGAAGATTTTCTCAAACATATCTTTTTGATTCCTCTGAAACGTTTTGTTTACGCATACGAACCCCTAACTTATGCCTGTATGTGTCATAGAACAGAACGACTTGATTCTCTAGCTCTATACAAATATGAAATTATATAGTATTTTTTGGGTGATTTTTATTTATATTATTTATTAGAGATTGAAAGAAGCGCATTTATCTTCTCCACCAGAATTATGTGTTCATGTTTGATACCATTCAAAAGTCATCACCAAGTCATTGGAATTTCGTTAAATGATGTTAAATGGCAGTTGAAAAAGTAATTTGATCTAATTTGACAGGGTTGTTTCTACTCATCTGATGAAAGTTCGTTTAATTTTTTTTTCGAGCTCTGGAAGCAATTTGAACAAACATTTCATGGGGTTATATGAATGAACCATTAGGTTTGTGTAAGTTTTAAATATTACTAGTACTGTCCGTCGTAGAAGTTATGAGTTATATGTGTAATTTTACCTAGTTATTACGAAGTTGTTGGATAACAGAAATGTTGACGACACTGTTTAGAATCATGCAGAACATCGTATCGTACGTAAGTTGTAGCATTGTCAGAGTCGTATTTCACACTGTGTTGGATATTCCAATTACATTTCCAGGTCAGTTTTTGTTTGTGTTCAGTATATTGCAGTGCACTCTGCGTGAGCTCTAATGGGCTATTTGATACGAGTATAGGTGATATAGTATTTTATCTACCCCGTAACTTTATGGATCCAATTGATAATTCGAGTCCTAGTTTTCATTTCAATCCAGTTTCTGTGTGTGTTGAGAATAATTTGCTTTTTTTGTGTGTGTGTGATTGTGTAGTGAAATTACTTTGCTTCAATTGCTTAAACCATATAATGAATTATGTAGACTAATTTCAGTAACTATTAGTGGTTTTTACTATCATTCAGTAACACTTACTTGGCTTTTTAGGTGAAAAATCTTATTTATAATCCATCTCGAAAACGTACGTACTTGAATATTGATTAGCTTTTAACGTTATAACATTTCATTTACTTTCACATCAAGGATGTTTGAAAACCGGAAATATTAACATGAAATCGGTATATTTTCGTAGATTTTCCTAAGATACTTTCCAATTTTACCCCGTGTTAAAGAATGAATATTCAATTCATAAAAGATACCGACGGAGAACTAAAATATACGGAAAATTTGTCCTCGTGCAATTTAAGAAGTGATTAACCTATACTTACATATTTTGAAGTAATTACCGTTTCTCATTACTTTGAGGCATCCATTTTCTAATCAAAAAGGATAATTATTTTTGTATTAGCAGTGTGGTAAACCAACCAGTTGGGGAGGGGGGGGGGGAGCGTAAAGCACAAGGGTGTATGTGAAAGTATTTTTCAACACTTCCCAAACACTCAAAAAGTGGTCTTAATTTCCTTCTTGAGACTTTTCTAATTAAGATCTTCAACAAAACTCTTCATCATCCAGAATGACGTTATATCCTGTCTACCAAACATCCCCGAGAATAATTACAGGGCCGACGACACTTCGCGCAGAATTAAACTCTTAAAAGTGGTTTTGCGGGTTTTAACGGAAAACGTAAATAAAATTACTACATCCCTGATTGCGTTTGAAACCTTTTACTTCATAATTACGACGAAATGTACAATGCATTTATGATTTTGAACAGATTTTGATGATTATGAATACTGAGCTGATACTTGAATGATTATTTTCAACGAATTTTTCAGTGTAGTCTTATGAAGTTGTAGAAGAGGATAATATATCAATATATATATATATATATATATATATATATATATATATATATATATATATATATATATATATACATTCAAGACCTGAGGGAATCTTTTGTTCCCTTTTTAGTGAAGATTGCCGTATCTTCTGTTAATGACTTCCCTAATTCAGTAGACCATGGGACCTTAAAAGCATTCATTTGACTTCCAGTATTAGATATCCATATCACTCATTGATTTCAAAGTATCACATATTGACTTCGATTACTTAAACTTGATTTCAGTCACTACCAGTACAAACTCCAGTTATCCCCAAAATACTTTGTGTTATGACTGGTAACGATGATATCAGCAACAGGCAGTATACGTGAATTCTAGACTGAGTTTTGATCTACATAACAGATTCAGTAACATATTTGAATTTCTGAATCAATGTGAATTTCTAATTAGATGATACATCTCAAGTTGGCAATGAAAATCACAGGAATTTTTGTTCCGTTGGAAAAGAATATATTCGATAGCTTCCTTTTGACATCTGAAAAAATGTTATTTCTTCTCATATATACAATCTTTTTGGTCAAATTTTAGGCGCAACGGGTTCCAAATAAGACGTGCAAAGCAGATCGTCTTGTCGAAAACTGAATTTTGTCGTAAAATACTATTAACCGAAACAATCTTGTTTTTAAGAGAGGCAATTAACAATTGTGAATTGCAGAGAGACGATACAATTGCACAGAAACAAACACAAAATGTTGGAGAATTGCACTATTTCGAGAAAAAATTAGTTTCCTTCATCATCAAAAAGCGTGTTACAAAAACCACGTTTTACGTACTGTACATAGTATTTCATGAAAGTTTTTGATATGCTTGAGCTATTTCATAAGGTATAAAAAAAGATTGGGAAATCCACAATGGCTTGAATATAACTGAATATACGTCACTCACTTACTTTTGGAAATCATTTTTTTGTCAATGTTCAGAGCAGTTTGCAGGAAATTCACATGTCATGTATCCAAACATCAGTTATCTATTTGGTTAGCCACATTCAATACCTACCCACAGTACACAAATGATAATTCCAACATGTCATTAAAAAATAATATCGTGCTTTGAATCGCTGCACGATGTTTTCAATTTATTCTCTCGGATGTTTCAATCAAGCTGTTGTTTTCCACCAGCACTTTCCTTTGATTGCAAAACGAAGTTCACATTCAGACAGTACGTGAAATTATCTTTCAGATGGTATCATGCGCGATTAGATAGCTCAACAATCATGGACATTTAATGCTTAAATGGAGCACTAGCCGTATACAAGTACGAGTGGACCAGTTGCCGGGTGGACTACTCTCCAGGCTATGTAAATTCAATTATTAGATGAGCAAAAGCGAAGACTCCATCCCACTATTATAAAAAATCGCCTGTGTATATGTGTTTTTTTTTTCGTTTGTTCGCGGGCACTGTACAGGTCTCAGGGTTTGACTGATCAACATGAAACCTTTTTTTAAACGCGAACTTATCCAACTGAGAACCATATAGTTTTGGGAATAAATCGGTCGGACCGATTTGGAGAAATATCATCTCAAAGTTCCTAAAAGCTTCATAAGATTAGGCAGTGCAAGAAAATTTGAAAAATAAAATATCTCCAAATGGAATAAAATTTTCTGTGAATGTGTACACATAAATGATACACATTATCACGATTTTGTATGCAATTCGAACCAGCCGTTCTGAAGAAAAAAATTCAATAAACTGTTTTTATTTATCAAATATATAGAAATAATAGCAGAATCATTTTGCCGAAATCCACTGCTTTCTAGATTCGATATTTTCCCAACAATGCAGTATTTTTGATACGTGTGAAAGTGTGTAGAATACCAGAGTCGATAAAGTAGCAAAGGTAGAACTATTTCAACGACTTTTATTATACCTTATTCAGATATTTCGCTCATCTTACAACGCATATACTTCTTTGCCTAGTTAATAATGTTATTAAAATGCAAGGAGGAAAACTTTCCAGATGGACTACTTGCTTATATAAAATATAAAATCATTAATAAAATAATGTAGAGATGGACTAGTTGGCGAAGTGGACCAGTTTCTGGATGGATTACTTGACGCATTACATATATATATATATATATATATATATATATATATATATATATATATATATATATATATATATATATATATATATATATACGTGTGTGTGTAATGGCCACTAAACATTATCGAAAATCGATATTTATCCAACAATAACGAATGGCAGTGAAGTAATTAGAATCGCATCGGAAACAACGCTATATAAACGAGTCTGTACTCGTCTCAGGATTGCCAATCTACCGATCCCAGTTTGCAAAATTCTGCACTCTGCTATCTCTGGATGTGAAACTGATTCTTTCCAGTTTTTCCTCGCTTCACTAATGAGCGTTGTTTCTCCCATTCGTACTCACTCTTTTCATTCTACTCTCTTCTCGGTTTATTTGCCATGATTTTTGATTCCCTTCGGTGAAATTCGACACTGATCTCTAATGAGGATTCAGTGCTACACATTGGTTAGGGCTAATGCTCTGATAAATTGGGGATGAACATATATATTTCAGTGCTAGCAACTTGTAAAGTGACATTCAGACACGGTGATCCATCTTATTCACCCCAATAGGGAGGTTAAATCTTCAGGGATTGACAAAGAAAAACTAATACATGGATTGTGGGCTAGCTGATATCGGATATTTTCCAAGATCGAATGACATCGTCTATACGCTATAGTTTTGTTCTCATGGGTATCGTAATCTTTTCGTATCGATGAAATGAAACATTCTATAAGACGTTGCTTTCTTTCCGAAGGAATGATATTGATAGTGTTGCTATTTTCTTATTTCATGTGTCAAATTTATTGAATTATCGGCGTCTCTGAAAGACGTCGTGTACGAATTCTTTCTTTCCTCTAAACCATACCAACAATGGCAAACGAGTCATATTATTACATGTGCCTTTTATGTACCACTTCATTTGAAGCCACAATGTGATACACACTGATGGAACTACAGCATGGGGTACTTTTTATTTTTTTATATTTTTTTTTACTGCAGTATTGTATTAATGTAGGCAACATATGCTAGCAGCTACAATTTCTATATATATATATATGAATTGTCTTGAGTAACAGGATTCGAAAAGAGTACAGTCAATTTGTTTTATACCGATATCTATTATAATTATTTTTCCTCTTATTATATTTTTGGTGACATTTTGTGTTCTGTGGATGTCTTTCCATAGAAGCCAAATTGCCAATTTGCGAAATAACGGGTACGTAGTACAGCCACAATACAAGCGTACAAAAGATAACATCATACATATATATATATATATATATATATATATATATATATATATATATATATATATATATATATACACACACTTAACACGAGTTTGCGAATATACTTTACATAGTTTCATGCGACCATTTCAAAATTATTAAAAAGGCAATGCCATTTCCCAAGATTTTTTATAGCGATCATTTAAAATGTTACGACTAATACCTCACATGTTTGCATAACAAAGAAGTCATCAGCCTACAGAATATGGTTTACGATCGAACCTGGGATCAAAACATGCATATGGAAGGAGAACGAGCGAATATTTCACTCTCCCACACACTGAAAACCAAGCAATGGAGGTTCGTGACAAAAGATGCCACGCAGAAAAGCTAAATGGATTGAACGCGACCTGCACCGTGTGTTGGTTATGTCCGTACATTTCTCTTCAGAGGCTTTTCCGAAAAAAACAGTTAATAAGGTAGAGCTTTTTGGGGGCTATAAACGCGGCATCGCGTCGAATCTATATATCGGAGCTGCATGTAAACAGTTCAATTAAATAATACTCTGATGATCGTTACTGATATTTTTCTGCACGTGGTAAAAAAAAACATTTTCTTTTTCCTTTTCAATTTATCGGTCCTGCCAAATTGAAGTGGCTTCGCTATTCTATATTACGATCAATGGATGAATGCGCTTTTTACGAGAAGTGGTCTGCGCGCTTTGAATTGCTATTGGACGCTTGATCGCTTTCAGCATTATACAACAAATCCTTCCGTGGATAAAACAAATAAAACATATTGATTTATTATTTCGATGTGGAGCAGTCATCCATGGTTATGAGGATTAATATCTACGAGCTTTTAGTACTTATTTTATACTTATTTATATTATGTTACTTGGCTTTGTTCATAATATAGTATGTCCATGAAATTATTTATAGCTTGTAAGAAGATTCTGATTTGAATAAATAACGTGTTCATTAAAAGTGTAAACCTCTTATAGACATTTTTTGATGCTACTTTGATGTTGAAAAGTGCCAACATCTCCACTATCTCATTCAAATTGAATATAATTAGAAAGCGCTATAGTCATGAATATCATTATCTGTAAGTTTATGTATTTGCCATGAAAAGTATAACATCAGAATGCGCTTATAAATGAAATATGACCGACGAATGGTTATAGAAGACCAGCCATTGATGTAATATTTCAATCAATGCCATTGTTAAAAATATGCGCACGCTTTATTTTTCGCTTATTTAACTTTTCACTAGTTTCACATTTTAGCACAAACTGCGTACCTGCATTTTTTTCTGTCGAATTACATGAAGCATATCACTTACATCGTTGTTTATATTATTTAAACTATAAGTTGTGCGTGACTTTATGAATGTAGTGAAAATTATTACATGATTTCAATTTCTTTTCGTGAATGCACTCTAAAACGTTGAGCGTGTATTACGTTGAGGTTCATTAGTTTTCGAGACTGTTTGTTAGTTTTCATTCTAGTAATTCAACAACTATTTCTATACACCAACCTGTCATCACATTGTTATACTCGTCTTGTTAGTTCGCTACATTGCCATTACATCACAAAGCAACGTTTTTCAGCAACTACAAACAACAACAATATCATCAGCTAACGAGTTGTGTACACTACATTGATCTGATTAGTTTTTAACTTTAAAGGATCAACCTCCAATTAAGAATGGCTTACAAGTTTCACTGTGTTGTTTGCCGTTTAGAAGGTAGGAAATCGTTTTCAAAGCCACCGCACACAACCTATATATATCTAGAGACACAACAAACTCGACTTCGTGAAATCACCCTTATACTGTTATTTCGTGATCCAAGGTGAATTTGGATCACATTCAGTGGCGTAAGTGTTCAAAAATGTTTATATGGAACAAAAGCTGAAAAAATAGAGGAAAATAATGCAAAATAGATTGAAAATATTTGGTTATTCACACAATTTGATCAGAATATCTATAGGCTTACTCACGAAATTGTTACTTAGGAAAACCATGATTCAACTCTCAACATGGTTGTTCAATCTGGAAATTATTCCACAATTGCTTTGATGATACGATTATAAATAATTACATTGTTCGACTTTAGTTATAACATTGTTATAAACTATCACATCAAATTATATCAAACCAGAAATTAGAATAGAAACATGCAATAATAATGAAAATATATCATGCAACTTGTAGTAAAAAAAGTTAGAGAGAGAGAGATATAGAGATAGGGGGGGGGGGGATCAGGATTCGAGTAACGCCACTATCTCCGAACGTATTGCAAAGAGTTGAACTCTAAGACTATTATGAAGGCTATATACGACGGCAAGAAACTGGATGGGCTACAGTAACGATGGGATATAATCAAGTTATACCTCGAGGCGGCGTCCTAACTTCATGTTTGAAAACCCCAAAGCGTCTCAATACGTTAACAGTGCTTCTCTAACCCGCGCGTACAAACGTAACGCCTTACATGGGCTCACACCAACTAGAAGGAGGTAACTTGCCTTTGTGTTGATATTTCGATGGTGGGCTATATAAAATAATTTCAACCGTGTTTAGGTAAGTTAGTGTAAAAGTTGTCATAATTTGTCATCAAAATTTGGAGGTATAATTAATTCACGATGACAGAATTGATCATGAGATTTTGTAATATCGGTATTGTGAATAGATCACCATACTTTTATGCATGCAATGTTTAATTGAAAGAATTAGCTGATTTCACTATGAACATTTAATTTGTATTTTTCATTGAGCCCCTGAATTGCTTCTCTGCTTACATTTATGGGATCTCATTCAATTTATTGCACCATTTTTGTGAGGCCGAATCTGCGTAATAATAGAACTAGCTCTCTTTAATTATACCCGGCACCTCCACTAAATTGTGAATTGCAATCTAATTTTTAATATTTTTTTTGTAATTTAATTTTTACTCGACTTGTAAATTTACACACTTAGGAGCTCGCAAATACTAAAAGATAGTGAAGACATTATCATGCTTTCACTTAGCTTCTCTTACAAGAATGTTGACTTCGTAATGCTATTTCCTCAGCATTTTGTACTACTCTAGGTTCAACTGCATGGCTATTAGGAAACTCTGTTTTGTTGCGTATTTAAACGATGTATTCAATACTCCTACATCATGACTTAATTATTACTGATTCGATCGTGTGGCAGTTTATTTACCTATCTGTTTTTTCGTACGGAAGTTCTTCTTGCTTCTTGATTATATATTCATATTTCATAAGCGATTTGATGGGAAAGCTGCTGCGTCGATCAGCCCCTATACAAGATCCACTTTTAGAGTGTGCGTCTATATATTTTATATCTTGAAATATTTTTTATGTCTAAGGTTTTTAAGCTAGTCTATACACGTTTGGCTCTCAGGTCTTGCCTCTCCTTGGAGGCGTTACACTTCCCCCCTCTTTCCCCTTCTTTTGATCCTGAGGGAAATCAGCGCGTGTTTGGGGGAAAACATCAAATTCCTCGGGGATTAGTTACCGCGTTCAAAACGTGGAACAGGTAAACGATTTGTGAGCCATTATAAACTATTGCCTAGATTTTATGACTCGTTTCTTCGGACAATCGATTCGATTGGTGAATACAAATTCAAATGGATATGCAATGCGATTTTATTACTTGTTATTTCAATCACGTGAGTCACGTGGCTGATGCCGATATTTTGTGTTCGGGCACGTTTAAACATAAAATACGCAAACTTTATTGACTACTAAAAATATAATTGTAAATTTTTCCTGTCAGATTGAGGTCATATACTTGGACGTTGACGATATTTGATCGATCTATTATAAATGTTTTTATTTTCATTTGTTTGAATTGGGGTTCTGAGAGGAGTTCTTGAGTTAATAATGCTCATCTGAAACAAAATAATATCTATTATTGATGTATCAATCTCGATTTTATTTCACAATACTTGAATTTTTCAAGATTCATCTTCGCTTTCGATATCAATTCCGATGCGCTAATTGTATTTTCTTTCAAGTACGATGTATTTTTTATAATACTGAAGATATACAAAATGAAAATACAAGAGAATACAAAATGGAAGTCAGTTTCAATACGTATACTTGTATTCACAACAGAAAGAGGTCGTCCACTCACAGAATAATCTCTAGTAAGTTTTATTTGTTTAGCTGTGGTATTTTGAGGCTCAGTCATTTTCAAAGACTGGAACTACGACTAGACACAGAACTGCATCTTTAACGTGCGTCAAACTAGGAAAAATTTCCGAAGATATCTTGATTATTTACATTTCAAACTACCTTCTCCTTTCATGGGTGCACGTATACATTTCAAAATAGAATTCATAGAATACGTGTCATGTCGAAGATTGTTAGATGTTCAAAGATAATAAAGATTAAAGACCTACATGCTCTGAACCATTTTGGTTATTTTATTATCTATAATTCACAACCAAACAGATCCCCACGGGGAACGGCACTACTTGAGTTGAATATAAACAAAAAATATTGATGTTGCTCTCATTTCGATCCACTATAGACAATAAACCTGGAATTACATTAGGGAAACATTAACGCTTCCAATGCAATTGATTGCTTTGCTTTGTATTTATTCATTCTTGATTATATAATTTAGGACGAATTGCATATCTAATTCATAGTTATGGCATTCCTTTTGCATATTTATAGCATCTCCGTTGACAAGCTTTAAGCTGAACTAGGAGAGTTTCTGTCAATTTGCCAATTACCTTGTCAGTTTGATACACGCTTCTACAACTCATATGATATCTTAAGACGATTGCACAATTACTCGCGTAACAAGTTTGCTTTTACCTCAAATGAATATTTTAAACAGAGTTGTCAAGAGTAAAACAATCTGTCGCTCACTTGACTTTAAATAATTAGAGAGAATCTAATTCCACCCCACTTGTGAATTTCTTGAGGTTTCAATATTTCCTAAATGTACTTCGTTGTTCATTATTCACCATTCATATATTCATTAACATATTCATTATTGACAACCCCTCAATTCGTTATGTTGAAATTTCAGTTCTATAGCGTTTTTCTATTTTTTTTCGCTGCAATTCGGAAATAATAATCTACTTTTTGAATAACTTTCAACGGGTATTTTTTAACGACGCATGGTGCAATATAAATTGGATTTATCACATCCGTTTCACACAAACTTAATATAAAAACAGTTTGTTGGGTAGAATCCACAGAATCTCAACATTTTATGTGCTTAATTTTTCAGCATCATTATAGGCCTACCAGAATCAAAAAGAATGCGCTAGTTCGAGTTGAAAATTTACTGAATTATCACCTGTTTCCTACAATATTTTCCTGAATTTGGCTTCAATCTTTTATGGCCCATATATTATGAGGAATGATGAAATTATCGTGATGCCTTCAAAAACAGGTGGAAGTGCCGGGTATCAATGCATTATTTCTTGCATCCAACTTCATTTAATCATTGTAATGATCAGAAGTAATTGATCATGGCGACATGTGTCCCATTCATCCAAATTGGTGGAGGTGCCGTATTAAATTCAATACAATTCAATACCTTCTTTATTTCTTCAGTCAAATATTTATTGAAACCGTGAATATATATATCAGTACAATACGTATAGGGCCTATACATATTCACTCGATTAAGGTTCAGTGCACACTCAGCATATCGGATATCGACGGCTCGAGCATCGTTTTACTCCCCGTGTGGTCAAATCAATGATCCGTATATTCAACCCTAGCACATTTCGAGGGTGCACACACCAAACTACTATACTCTCCATTCAGGCCGTAAAGACATATCCATGCTTCTCTTTCAAGACGATTAGACTCTGTAAAGTTTCCTGAATCCTCGTCCATCCAGCCGTTCAATTATTGACTATACTAAGCTCAACAGCTGCAAAGGGGTATATATAAACTTAAGTGGTCAAATTATACTCTAATAGCTCGTAGCTAAATAGTCGGCATATGGCTTTGTCTTCACTCATTATACTCACTATTGTTCAGGCTTCATTAGTGAAATAGTGGAAAAAGAAGTATCTATTCGCGTGAAACTGTAGGCATTATGCTTATATTGCAGTTAGAAAATTACTTCGAGGTAATTGCTTTCAGTAATTATAAAATTTGCACAGTTCTATGTTGAATGAAACAATTTTATTTGCATTTTGTCTTGATACTCCTCAAGAGCTTGCGTTGCCGTTCATATATATAAAAAACCTAATCCCATACCTGTGATTGGACGTTAGAAGGAAATGTCAAATTGGAATTGCAAGAGCAATTTGTAGCTTACGTGGATCTAATTCACTTGATTCAACAACTGGGGCAGTTGTTCATTCCAAGAGAGTATCTATTTTATAGCTGTACACGCCATGTTAATTAATATAATGCACTTCAATTCAGCGTTATATACATAATTCTTGAATGGACCTTCATACTAAGGTTGAGATGTCTAAACTATAGTCATGAACTTGAGTATAAGCAACTTTACACCGTGTTAACAAATATATAGCAATCATTGTAATTTATTGATCTGTCTGTTCACGAAAATAACATATGAATATGATAATTGGATGATAATTCAAGACATTCAATGGATATATTATAATGATGTTGATGATTGGTGTACAGCCTGTGGGATCGAAATATTCCTCGTCAAGACTATATCATCTAGTTGTACACATGTCTTCATAGTGATTTTCCATGCTACGGTAGATAATTATAAGACAAATATTTGTGTAATATATTTGCTTTTAACACTTAATGGTAGAATGTTAATGATGGTTAACTCGTAGAAGAATCTTTTGCGGTGGAAATGTCGTTGCCACTTAAAACCCTACTTCAATATTTATATAATGCCGAGTAATGTTGATATTCCGCGTATGTGTAAGTTTGTTGGCTTATGGAGGACGTTGGCGACGTCGCGATGCCTGCAGGTACCTTAGACATCTCCCCCTCATCCTCATACTCCTTCCCTCCGCCCCCCCCCCCCCCCCCACCCATCAATACGTGTGTCGGCCTACTTGAGATCATGCCAATGCCGAGTATGTTTCCAACCAACTTGGAGTATTATAACTTTTAACGTGTTCAAAATCTTGAACGGATAAAAACACACTCCGTAAAATTCGTGTGCCGGATATTCGGCGTCATCAAATTGACAAAGAAAGATTCGATTTATCATCATCATGATACGTTATACAGAAATGAAGCGTTTAACTTCCTCGATAAAGAAAAAGAGAAATTATTATAGCATTGGCACATTATAGAAATTGATACTCGTCATTTAAAATAATTGATTTCACCGGAGACATTTTGTGTCCACGAGTATAGTGAATTTATCGTTTCTCCATATTATATGCTATGAGGAACTTGGACCATCTTTACCAAGATAGTGGTCTTAATACATTGTGGTTAATAGGATTTCCTATTTTGTTCCATTTTTCTTATAAGTTTGAGATTCTTTACGGTGATTTGCTGATATTGCTAACAAATCATTGCTGATGAAGTGATTCAGCAATCACCTTCAGTAAGTGGAAGTACGTGAAGAATTTTTCATCCGATAATAAAATGTTCGATTGATTATTAGGATTGCTTTTCATCATTATATATCCATGCTACGTCAACTTCAGTATAAAGTGTAAATGAAGACCAAGGCTTTATCTTCTTCCTTCAAATTGAACATCATCGGTTCCGTCTTGAGGCTTTGAGTTACTGTACCAAAATACAATATGCATTTAAAGTTTCCCAACTTGGTAAGGGATTTGTAAAGGATAAGTATATACTAAAGTTGTGTCGTAACTTATTCTCAACTCGAGTCTTATTCTCAAATGAACTGAGTTCTTTGTAGTAGCTGTACTTCCGTCTTTTCCGTCTGTTTCATCAGTGAATGAGGGATTGTGCTTTAAACAACTACCCATTATGCAATGATGGAAGCCTCATTCACCTTCATCCTTCAGTTTCTTCTTCTTCTTCTTCCTCATTTTCTTCTTCTTCATCAGCCCCCTCGACTCACATTGCAGGGTGAATGTTAACTCGATCGTAGGCGTCTCTTACTCTCTCGCTTTTTTTTATTACTTCGAAATCGATCTGGCAAACTTCCAATCATCTGTATGAACTTCCCTTTTAAACATTCAATATCGGGGCCCTACAAATATTTAAATAGCTTAAGAAAAGTTTTCATTGGCCTCGGGAGAACTAGCCGACCCGGAAAATCATCGTTGACTTTATATAAAGAATGTCCTTTTGATAGGCTGGCGTTGTAATATTATTGGTGAACATAGGAGGAAATTGTTTTCCAGAACATTCTAACTAAACGTGAAGACTCAAATGAAAATTGTTCCTTCGGGGTTTCATGAATGGCTTTGAATGTATAAAACTTTCAAAATTCAATCTTTACATCGTTTACAAATTGGTCGTTCTTGTACAAAAATTGACAGAATAATGACGAGGTTTGTGAATAATAATATGTAGAATTGTGGGACAAGTTGCTATCACCAACTAAAATGTATATCGAGTTGTTGATGATTCTTTGTAATTAATCAAATATGTGTGGATAGCACTCTAACGATAAATAAGTCTTGGTTATGGTTTGAAAATTAAATAATTATAGGCCTATAACTTTATATACATCAAAACGTTTCTTGGGACAAGGTGAGTGAATACTGAATGTACCTAAAAGGAAATATTACTTCTGAACACTATATTTTGTTATACATTCTAATCAGTATTTTTGTGTATATTTTACAAAACTCCATTATGAAATTACGCAAGGGGCTTCGAGTGGTGATGATGGTATTTTATTATCTCAAAAGTGAGCTTTTAACACTCGTAACGACTTGATGTTGGGGTTATTTGCATAGAAATTATAACGCAGAAAACTGTTACCTTGTATTACATTAAGACTATACGGTAATGTGCTCTTGTAATAATTTGTGTGTTTCACTCATGGGATTAATAATAGTCATTATGTGAAGACAGTGAAGTATAATAATACGTAGACGATAATTACTAGAATTGCTCACCAATTTTATTTTCCACCAACGTCCAACACTTCCATCTAAGGCGGTCGAAGATCGTGACTAGCATATTGTGAATAGAACTATAGCTGATATTTATGTTATGGTGCTGTACGTACAGAGTTCATATCGACTACTTTACGTGAAAACTTTGGTGGTAAATCACTGCAGAGTGGGGACCGTAATTCATATAATGCCAGGAACAATTGTGTCGCGGGACGTGTTTAATAAAATAGTTCGGAAATTAGATTATGTCGTGTGCAGCTAAAAAATAGTTTGGTTCAACTTTTCGCAATTTCATTACAGAATAAAATTAAGTATCCTCATTATTATTCGATGATGATAATTATTGTTTGTGTGATTTGATTATTTGAAATTTTTTCAATTCACATGAATGTTTCCAAATTAATTGGCGAGAGATATATCTGAAAACAAATCGTATACAATTCGAATATTATCTATATGAGACATGTGTGTGTTTAGCCGTTCTCCATTCTCATTTAAAATCCTTATTCCAAGAAATGATCAAATTCATTGTAATTATACATAACAACAGTCACAATCATGTATATATTTTTGAATTATTTTTTGAATTCCACATTTAATCTAACATAAGTAGGCCCTATAACCTTCCAATTATCACTGTTCGAAATGATTTGCATCTTCAGTTTTCACAAAGCGCTAACGACAAATGTAACTTATTTATACATGTTCTTTGACTAATTTGTGTTTGTAACATCAAGGCGTATCAGACAAGTCGAGGATAGTCTTCACCCCTTCACCTTTCCATTTGTCCTCCCTTAACCCCTTCCCCCCCACAGTCACACTAATTTCAGAAAGTTTCACACAGTGTTGTTGCTCATTTACAATGTTTGCGCGCGAGTTGCTCATATTAACCACCCAAAACTATTTCGGTCGATTGTTCTACATAATTTCACAAACTCTATAGTCTATGCTGAAACCACTAGCAAACAGGTTTAGTATACAGATATCTGTTTCCTAGAAATAATAATATCATCAATACAAGGGATTTAAACAGTACCACATTATATCCAAAGGTGAAATTAATATTCCATTAGCTTAAATCACATCTCAACACGAGTGTATAGTTCGAGCTGAATCTCTTGATGGTCGCTGATTAATTAGGTGTATTATTATTCTCATTAACAACAGGCTGGCCATGAAAACACCTGGATGATAGAATGGTCCATTGAGGAATGAAATTGTCGAAAGGCATAAAAGACTGATTTACTGATTACGTTTTTATTGAGATGACGTAATGTTTAGAATGCGTTCAGTGAAGGTGTGCCAAATCTCACAGGTCTGCCAAATTACAAACAATTCAAATCTGTTCTAAATACACGTACCCAATATAATAATAATAATAATAATAATAATAATAATAATAATAATAATAATTCATTTATTCCTTCAATCTTGATTCTTGATCATTTACATGATATCGGAAAAGACGTACAAATTGAATACAAAAATATAAATATGGATGAAATATAATATGGTGAAACCGAATTAAAAACAAATTTTAAAAAATCACTCAAACCGGCACAGTAGCCGAGTGGTTAGCTCACTTGCTTCATGTGACCCGGAAGGTGATGGGATATATCGGACCCGGCTCGATCCCCGCCACCGTCCATCTTTACAGGGGTTTTTCGTGGTTTCCCTCTGTAGTCTAGGCTAATGCCGGGATGGTTCCCACAATATAGGCCACGACCGCTTCCTTCCCACTATCCTTCCCACTACCCATGGGAAAAAAAAAAAAAAAAAAAACTTCATCTCATCATCCCATCATCTCATTAATCATTCATCCGACGCCAATAGATCTTAGTAATCAGTACAGTGCGTCGTTAAAACCCAATATAAAAAAAAAAAAATCACTCAAGCTGTTCATTAAAAAAATCATCAACACTATAAAAACACTTTTGCAATAAAAGATTTTTGAGGACTCTCTTGAACTTGCTAATGTCTTCATTCGCTACCTTCCTGATATTGAGGGGCAGACTTTGAAATAGTTCAAAACCAGAGAATATAAGACCCTTATTACACATTTCCAGTCGATATTTCTAGTAAATATGGATTGATATAATGATGAATATAGATTTATTATAGATTTGATGATCTATCGTGGTCTATTAGATAAGACTATCACAACATTATAATCTTTATTCTTATCAGAATTTATAATCATAAATTCAATCATAGTTGAATTTCTAGTCAATCATAGTCATCATAGTCATCATAGTTCAATCATAGCCATCATCGATAATAGTTGGTCGTTGCTAATATTCAGAGTTATGCCAAATAGAGTCAATAAAAAAAATTGAATTAGGATTAGATCATTAGAGTGGAAAAAACTTCATCATAACACGAAACAACGTATGGAAATATGCCATTATTTCCAGCCTGAGCTGAATCGAGCGATTTTTTTTATCATCATTACAAGTCTGTTTCCAATTTATGCCTTCAGTTCTTCTCAACCAATGATGCTTTACTGCGTATATGCTCCGTTTTGTATTGTCAGAGTTGAATATTTATTATCTCGTGTTCTGTACTTCACTTTTATATAGCCATTGTTATATAGATTCTATATTTTTTTCGATTCTTATTGGGCGAGAAGAAGTGAAGACTGCAGGCGAAGGGCATTATGTTTTGCAAGGGAGACCGACTCGTGTACACACTCATTAGAGAAGCAGGTTTGTTACAGTAGTTTTTATTTTGATTAAATCCAGCAGGTGCGTAGATGTAATGGCATCTCATAAAACTTGATCATCGTACAAAGAAGGGAGTGAGATAGAGAGGACGTCAGAGATGGGATAGAGGGAGAGATGGTGAAGCTAATAGGAACCATTAAAATGTAGAGAGACGATTAAGACATGAGGTGGTTGAGAGGATGACTTAAACTTATTCACAAACTAAACTCATATTATATGCTTGGGTATAATTAAACGAGTGAATTCATGATAACAGTTTTCAATTGGTTCGATAGTGAAGTTCGAAACTTGTAAAAGTGAACAGTGTCATTAGAATTCTTTTTACCTTTTAGATCAAACGTAATATAGGAATAAGATTCGATAGAATTTCATCAAAGTTCGTACCTTACAACCGTAGAACACAGAAACACACACACACACACGCATATATATATATATATATATATATATATATATATATATATATATATATATATATATATTTATATATATATATATATTTATATATATATATATATATATATATATATATATATATATATATATATATATATATATATAAATTCCTTCATTATATATTTACACACAAACTTTGATCATTTTTTTAACTTAAAACAATCTGAACACTCATTTTGTGGAGTTGAAATCAAGATTGTACTAAATAATAATGTAAGCACTGAGTTTACACTGAATGAAATATTCATGGAAAATTAAATTGAATCTGGATTTTCTTCCATTTGAAGAGAATTTTCCGCTTGTGATGAAAATTCCATATTATACTCCAATTTATAAACAAAAACTCTTTGAACCATTATGTCGAGTTATGTGTTCATAAATAAGGTTCTGGCCTTCGTCTTGAGCGTTTTCAATTTTTAGTATAATTTCAAGCAAGAACTATCCTCATATAAAAGATACAGTGGAAATATTACCAAATTTGAACACGAATTTCATACTTTTGATAGCAAAAGATAAAATAACGTATATTCCCCTCCTTATATCCGCTGTTTCTTTGTAGTTAGGATTATTTGAAAATATGATCATAAACCATCTTTCTTTCAATGAATTTTTAATGCATATCTTCTTTGTGCATCTTCTACATCTACAAACTACCACGTATCTTCGAGTGAATATTGTTTAGTACAATTTTCTTTGCGACCAAATAGTCTTTTCGACTTAATACAAAAAACACATAAAAACAGGTGCTTTTAAAAGAGTTTGTTAGGTTAGGTTACTTTTTTTTACTATAATTGTATTGTGTTGTATATTATTTTTTTATAGTGTTTGAATTATTTAGTATATGATTGTCATTTTTTATTTTGTAATATTTCCTACGAATATCGATAATTTTTTTAAGATAATATTATTTTAATTATGACGATGTTTAAATTTGTAATATATTTGTAATGTTCAAGTGGCAACCGTATTGTCGGCAGTGTATTTATCAATAAAAACTCATATATATATATATATATATATGTATATATATATATATATATATATATATATATATATATATATATATTTATATGTATATATATATAAATATATATATATATATATATATATATATATATATATATATATATATATTTATATATATATATATGTGTGTGTATATATATATATATATATATATATATATATATATATATATATATATATTTATATATATATATATATATATATATATATATATATATATATATATATATATATATATATATATATATATATATATATATATATGAAGCTTACATTTTTTTTGTTACAGTCTTTATTTTATATAACATATGTGTTTTATCATAGTATAAGTTGGGATGTATGGACAGGAATTTCTTTATATCGAAATAAATGTAAATTTCAGTAAACAGAAGAGACTTTTTTGGTTGCTATAGACATATTTAGAAAGATGTGGCATTATCTTTCTTCCAATTAAAACTTCAAATATGGAATATCACCGTTTGACAATAACCACAGGCTCACTTTTCAAATAATTTGATTTTTTAAAAGCATTCCTGATGATAATGTGTTCAATCGCAACTCTTTATTTGTAAGAGAGACAGAGGATTGTTGGTTTCTATGGTATTAGTTGATACAATTTATATTAAAATAACAAAGTTATTTCATACTGAAATGTATGTAGCCCAAATGAAAAGTATGTTTGTGAGATCCCTATAGCACTGACATTAGCATCAATTTTCTAGTTGAATTAAACAATCGCGAGTGAAGAATGTTCAATAAACATTAAACAGACTTCAGATAGAAGCTATGAAGTCTGAAGTACACACAGAGCGGATGATGCTTTAAACAAGTTATTATTCTTTGCAAGATGAATCTTGATCAAAGTCACAAAGGAATACTAATATTATGGTGCATACAAGAGTAACGGTCGGGTGCTATTCTAGATTTATACAATAAATATTTCAAACATGAGATTATCAAATTAAACAATTATCAAGGATGAATTTTCATTTCTCGCTTGAAGTTGAATATATCCACAAAATCCCAACGATGGTGAGTAATAACCAACTTTAGCTGCTACCGAAATTCATCTTTAATTTAATTAGAAACTTCACAGCACTTCTTAGTTTTTACATCCAGTCAACTAAGACTATGAGAAACCATTTAGTTTTCTCCTTTTTTCAAGTTTATTCAAAAATGTAAAAACTTTATCTTCAAAGATAAAATTTCATTTTAATAATATGCAATGCATAGCAGTATACCATGAAAAGATGAAACAAATAGTTCAAATAAAAAATAAATAACTCGTGTTAAGAGGAGAATATTAACTGCATTTGAGAATTCATGTAAACTAATCAATATGTGCGCTCTCTGAATTTTAGATACATATTTTTGATAGAAACTCAAGAAGAAATTGAACTCTATTTTGAATGTAACGAACTGAAAAAAGCGATACCATTATTTCTTGGACATAATCAGCTCCTTTAGTAACCTAATCAGAATAACAATTCGTATTTTTGCTATCCAGATGGAAATCATCATTACATAAAATATTCGCAACAAATTCTCATTCTCAACGTGATTCACAGAGATTCGTATAAATAATTGTTTGTGCAAATGGCTAGTCAGGATCATCGTTTGCATCCCTCATCTCTCCCAGGGGATGAAACTCACCGACGCTTTGCCGTTTTCAGGCGTCGTGGCGTCAACAATTGATTAGCCTAGAAACACAATATAACAATAGAAACGCAATACAGAAGTGGACGTAATTAATATACGGTAATCCTCGTTGTAACTTGATAGTGATTTGATACTGCATATCCAAAAGCCAAAACGACCCTTTTCTAAGTCAGACTTTGCAACCTACTTATCTCATTGATACATTTATACGCTGATAACTTCTAATGGACAAGAGAAATTTCACTCGATTAGATGTAGTAGAGAGTATATGCAAGCTCAAATAAGGCAAGAGAGCCGAGATACAATAGAATATTACTGTGATTATTATCATCATTTCAGCATACCTCTTGGAATATTAATTGTCTTTACTTGGTCTTTGATCTCGTATCAAATATTAATTAACTAGTTATTTATCTACAGAGCAAGTTTGCTATACTTGTATCTAAGAGGCAACAAGACATTGCTTTAATACATACATAGGTCTACTGAATGATACTGTATTTAATACGTCTACATAATATGTGAGGGTAAATGAGCTCTCGATTAGAATCCTTTCAAGTTTTAATTAAACTGTTTATTGCGAAATATGTATCCGTTCAAAGACTGTCTCTCAGATCCAACTTACTGAAGTGATTTGTTCTATATACTGATACGAAATCCCACTTTGAAAAACTGTGCGTTATTAAATGCAAGAAAGGTATCTATTTACTAGCTCAGGGTTTTATTTGATTTCTAATGATAATACCTTGAAAGCTTCTGTGAGATATCGCATTAAGTTTAGTCAAGAGAATCAAACATAGGGAAGGAGGGATGTGAAGTGAGAGACAAAGATAGATGATTGTAGATACGAAGTGAAGCGAGTCTGTTAATGTGAACACGAGGGAAGAAATGCATATTTCATAGGAAATGTGTTTGTAACACCATTTTAGAATCTGGTATTGTGGTAAAATTGGGGCAGTCAGTCAGTTGTGCAATGAATCGACGGTATGCGTTATTTTCACAAATGAATGAATGAAGAAATGAACCTAGAGGAATATAAAATAGCACGATACGCAAATGTATAATGTCAGTAAGATTTGCCAAGTGGTTATATTTCAAGTGATATATGCCAGCTGAGGATGTGAAAAACAAAGCGAAAAGTGGGCCCAAGTTTTTTGATTAAAAAATCCATGAACGATAATGTGAAGGAAGAGTGTGCATAAGCCAGGGAATTTCAAACACAGTTGCAAGTAAATAAAAATGAGTTATAAGAGGAGACAACGACGTTGCTTTCATACGGAATAACAACAATAAGAAAACTGAAGTAGAAATAATATTAAACACTAATTACCGTTAATATTTCAATGGGTAATTCTTTTTGAGAGTTGCTGAAATTACAAATTTAAAACTGTAGGTGCTGAGCAGAAGACAAGAAGTGATATATGATATTTTTTGTTCAAAAATAAATGAAATAAAATGTAATTACTTCATTCTTTAAAATTCAAATTTATAATGTCTCGTTGATGAACTTTTCTGTCGGTTTAAAGTTCATGTGAAACAGCGGGACGGCGAAGCTTCAAAACACCGGGGAACAGGAGGATAATAAAGCCAGGGAAGATAGAAACATTAATGGGTGATGACGTTCATATTAGAAACTGTATGAGTTAGATGGCCATAAAAATAAAAGATGTAGCGACGGAAACGAAAATACAAAAAAGAATTAAGAAAAATAAACAGTCTCAGATTAAGAAGGGTGAGAAATTATTTATCGGCGTTCGGAACCTGGAATGGGGGTAAATGTTACCGGATACCCTGTAACATATATTTATATATACATTGTATTTTTCAATTTATATACGACAAAGGAAGCAAAACATTTAATGGATCTAGAAATATGAATGCGTGTATACAGTGGTCTATTCAACTTGCATTTCGCAAACGATGGCAAACGAAAATATATAAAAACATGAATCAATCAGAAGTTATTATAAACTTCATTATTTTCCACTTCGAAAACTTTGAACGTTTCTTATTTGTTATCTTTAAAATATTTGCTGTTAAAACTTACTCCAGTCGATGAGCCTACTGTAAATCATAATTCATATCTAAGAAATCTTCACAATTAATCTTCAAAAATACTATATTTCCAAAATAAGATATGATCTTTATGAATGATCGTTTGTTAATAAACCTATATCAAAGTGTCATCTCGAAATAACCATGTAACAGAACCACATTAATTGGATGAGCAGGCATCCATTTATTAACTCGTACAGTATAATTCTTTTGTATTCGTGGAGTATGGACCTCGTACAAACATGACCTTTCTGCACTTCATCAATATTTGAAACCAGCTCGTATATATGCCTCAACCATCATGAATAGGTGATGACATTTAGATAATAAAAAAGTGGCACCCCTAGATAATGGTTTCAATTTCCCATTTATACCCTACATCATTCTCTCTCGTCGAAAAAAATAACGCATTTTCACGACAAGCTCGTATATTATATTGTTTTGATAGAAGTTTATTTGTACTTTGTTTCGTTTTGTTATCTGCCACCATCCCCCCTATTGTTTATGACACGCGTCTCGTCCTCCTTGTATATATGCACAGATGTTCCATTGTTTTGGACACAGCATTAGCTACCTTGTCTTCCTTTGTTTCCTTCAACACTGTGGCGGCTACTAATATATTTTATTACTACTAGCTTTTAACATATAGCCGAACTCTTGTGCTCCAAGTTGGACTATTGTAATACCCACAGGCAGTCGACGACAAAAAACGAGACAATGCAATATAATGACAGAGATGTCATCATATATAACAGGACTCGAGGATGTTGAAAAGAAATTATTCAATTAGCAGTGAGGATAGTATAGAGAAACTCTGTGATTGTCTTCAGTTCTGCTATTTTACATGAACTGTTTAGATTTCCATACCTATCCATTATATTCGCATACAGAAATGAGAAGCATACCATACATAACGCAATACATTTCAAACTGTATTAACTTTTCGTGGATAAATTTCAAAGTCATAGAAAAGATGCAGTGAAATTGTATGTAGGCATATTCATCAATTGATATTTGAATAAACGAAATAATCCTTCGTTTGTCACATATACAGATAGCGTTAAAATATTGCAAATAAACAAGAAAGAAGAATGATTTTCATCACAATTTCGCCATAATTCTGTAATGAAGCACGGTCTCGCGATCTTCTTTAGAAATGTGCAGTATTGAAAAGACGGAAATCATTGTCAGCTGTCAAACCAAGAGACAACCATTCCTTCGGTTTCCATATTTTCTTTTCATTTCTATTCAATTTAAGTCGAATCCTTCTAACACGAACAACCAAGCTTGGTTTTCGTCCGATGGACTTATATTGACATACTCGTAAATAAATGGCATGTACTTGAAATGAAATAATGTGTGATTCAATGAAAAAATTATGTTAATTATTACGTATATAACGAAAAACTAATTAACTCACCTTAAAATCAGCGTCGATGGGGCCTCATCCAGTTATAAAAGAAATGGAGCGTTTCGGAAGGGCTTATTGACATGTACCTTCAATACGTCGATGTGGTGCGATTCTTGCTTGGGGGATGGCATTTCTTGATTGTGTATACTTCTTTTTTCAATATTCGAGAAAGTTTTGATGCATCGAAATTGCTATTGTTGAACATATGATTATCTTATTATACTACATAAAAATTACTATATGATTGCAATCATTGTTCACATATATTAGTTATATTCATTTATTTATTCATGAAGCTTAAACACAATGGGATAATATAACTCTCTACAGTATTGCTTATTAGGTCCAGATTAGCATATTAGGTAACAAACATTAAAAGGTTGACGAGAAAAACAAAATGAGTGAAAAGTAATTAAGAGCCTTGTGTGCAAACCAATAACGATTCCCTGATAACATGCATCTAATAGGTAAGGATATGGGTTTACAGTAGCAGGAATGTGAGTAGAGGACACAGCAAGATGCATTGAGGGTTGCGTTGGTTTGCAGGTTCGGCAAATCAACGCAACCCTCAATGCATTTTGGGACACAGGTTGATGAATAAGGTCGGGCATTACGCAAGGGCAAGAGATGACAGTACTTCCATTTCTGTAAGGTGGACGGCTTAGGCACGATGTAGTGATACCAACATACTTTATCATAGTATAAAGAAGGTGTACCGACTCGCGTTTTCAAAGTGAAATATTTCCGGGGTCATCAGAATCTGAGTCCAGGGTTCCGATTGCCTGTAGCGCAACTATCGCTTTTATGTGGTACAACAATGCCATCGGTACCCTAGCCACTCTAATCTACATCTACTTCACAAGGAAATCCACTAAATCGCGACAGGCAAAAGAAACCACAAATACCGTCCATGTTATTAGTATGGGAGTCGGTATATACATCCTTTATTTTAGGATAAAGTATGTTGGTATCACTACATCGTGGTGTAGGTATTATGAGGTGGATTGATTCCAATCAATTAACAAAGCGCTGGATTGAAAGTCGTTAGTCCCCTTTTCGCCTTGTAGCCAATAGCCATTTACTGTAGAAATCGGGAAAATCAAGGAAACTTATTTTTTGTATGTGTTTGAAGCTCACGCCGTGACACTTCTTGCAGACTCCTGATTTTTTGAGCACGAGTATTACGTCACACTCCTTATATGAGCCAATTTCTTCAACACATCTGAAAAAAGATGCTGGTGGGCTGAAGCTGAATACAATTCACAGTATGATAACCAGATGCAGCATTCGCCCTAATTAGCACTTAATATATTGACTTCTTATTCTGATTAACGTCTTGATAATAGATGTAGAACGCGCCTATAAGCAGATGTAACACCTCATAATCCCTTATCGTTTTATTATTCTGAAGAACAACGAAATACACTTAATCATAATAATCCATGACTTAATAACTCGAAATCACACGAAAGAAATGTGCAAAAATGCCCCAAAAATATGTTCTTAGCAACGAATTGCTGTAATAAACAAATCGTTATTTATGACAGAGAAAAAAATATTCGTATCAATAGAACAGATTTTATGGAGCCAATTTAGTGAGTGAAATTGTCTTTATATCTAATAACGTATACAAAAAATCGCCTTTCAATAAATACCCATCTTGTTCACAAAATTCACAATATGAATATCAATTTCAAATACAATTCTTAATGCTATATTTTCAAATAATAAATATATATATATATATATATATATATATATATATATATATATATATATATATATAATATATATTCAATCATTTAGATGACCCATTCACTTGAGTTGTAGTACCAAGCTGGCTAATCACCATCGTGCATTTCTATTTAGGCTACAATTTGTGTGTTTGGAGAGGCGTAAGTAGGGAGAAAATGACAGTTCTGGGCCACTTTTTCCTGGAGCAAGATGGCGGTCGTGACGTCACACTCCAACCTATGCTATTAGGCACTAACCTCACCCGGTCAAGGTCATTAACCTCTTATCCAAGATGTCGACCAAGTTCATTAACCTATGATGTCATCCAAGATGGCTGACATGACATCATATTATTTCGGTGCCATTTTCAATTTTTAATTCCCGCGCCATTTTTTAAATTTCGAATTTCCGCGTTATCTTCAATTTCAAATTTCCACTCTGTATGCAGGCGTGATCTGGTGGCAAATTTTGAAACCAAATCAATTAATTAATTGATTGATTATTTTTAATACAAAATGACCGAGTGATAGGATTCGAACCTGAGAGATCAGTGTTTGAAGTCATGAGTCTTAACCACTGGACCAATCAACCATTAGGAATTTCATGCGTTAATATTCGATACAAGCTCAACTATCTGACGTATGAGAGATAATTTCATAGCCTAACCTAACCTATGCTATTAAACACTAACCTCATTACATTTACCTTATTCTCAGAGGTTCTTAATTCGAGGGCTCCTAATTTTCGGGGGTTTCCAATTTCTGGGGGGGGGGGGGGGGCTTAAGATTCTTGAGGGTTGAAAACAATCAAATATTTTATTTTCAAGTGACGTCACATTCTAACCTAGACACTAGTCTCACCACATACACCTTATTCCAAGAGGTTCCTAATTCTGGGGTTATCGGGGGTTCCTATTTCTTGGGGCCAAAGATTTTTGAGGATCTTTTTCTTTCATAATTTGCACATCCTCACTATTTTGAGTGTTGATCATTCTCTCACGGTAATTCTCAGACAATTTGATTCTCTTTTAAGGATGTAAGATGCTCATGGCAGTATGTCATCTTTTTCATAAGATTTTTTTTCATAGGTTTTTTTAATTTTTCATAAGTTTTTTTTTTTTTTTTTTTTTTTTTTTTTTTTTTTTTTTTTTTTTTTTTTTTTTTTTTTTTTTTTCCTCATACTGTGAATTTCAAGTTCAAAATCTGTATCCAACTATTCTTTCGATCCGAATACAACTCTCATTATACTTATACAAATTAACCATTCACATATTATTTCCTGAAAGAAGTTGTCATTCTTCTTCTTAGTAATTTGATCAATCCAAATACAATCATATTTTGCCAGTGATTGCTAACTATCTATATAGTATTTTCGAATCGTAGATCTATCAATATGTTTTGATTTCTATAATTTGTCTGAAAATGATAATCATATATTATGAGCTCCGTATTTCTCACAGAGCAGAGTTTTATTTATAGAGTTGATACACATAAGTTTCTGAAGTTGTTATTCATGATGTAATCAAACAGAAGACTCATTGAGAAAGGATAGCGAAAACAATTGTCTTTCATGCTCAAAGTTCTCTGAACAATATTAATTTATTGATTCTTGTTTAACATTCAGTTCTTATCATAACCTCTATATCCCGATACATATATTTCCATATTAATATACTAGTGAACCAAGATTTCAATTTACAATTAGTATATTTATTAATTTATTGATTCTTGTAATACATCGAGTTCTTATTATAGCTTCTATATTCCTATACATTATATTTTCATATCAATATACTAGCGAACCAAGATTTCAGTTTACAATTAGTACATTTAGATTTATTGATTCTTGTAATACATTGAGTTATTATTATAGCTTCTATATTCCAATACATATATTCTCATATCAATATACAAGCGAATCAAGATTTGCCTTTACAATCAGCACATTTCTATCCATCCAGATGAATAAATTGTATACTTCGAACCAAGATTTCACTTCACATTATTAGTATATTTCTATTCATCCAAATAAATAAATTGTATGCGTTTAAACTCAAATTCATTTACTCCATCTTTTTAGAAATTTTGAAATGTCCATGAGCTAATGTATCTACTCCGTTCATCAAAATATAACGTTTGTCATCAAAACAAGATAGTGTTGTTTTTCTTTGTTTAATAGTGAACAGCTGGTGGTCAAAACTCCTTATCGAGTACATATCAGCTGATTGGATCTGTTTTTTTAAAAGACAATTTCTATAGTCATCATGTTTCACATATTTCTTGAGGGTAGATTTAACAATACCTTTGCCTACTTTTTTGCTGACTCCACTATTCTCCAAAAGAGAATACATTTTGGCGCGTAATCCAACAAATTCCTTAATAGGGTTACCATTCATCTCATCTTTCATTTTACCCAACACTTTTTTATTTTTTTCACTGTAAAGTTGATGCTGCTTAGGGAAATTAGATGTATCAAACAAATCCTCATCAGATTTCATATCCAAGTACAAATCATCAGTTTGAATTTCGTAGCATAAACTATCAGTATCCGTAAATAATAATTTCAATTTATCACCAAATTTCTTTTTTGCGTATTCATAATGAAATTTGTACATGACAGTTTTACTCAGATCCAATATAGTGAACCCTGCATAGATGGGTCGATTGAGTGATAATTCTGGCTTTTTTGAGTGAATAGCCACCAAGTTATTTGAAAATATTTTAAAACTTTCGAATGCTGGCGATGCAACCAATTTCAGTGCACGCTTTTTCTCAATAACGAGTTCAACATTAATTCTGTTGCGTATATTCTCCATAGTCTTACCAAAAACCGCGTTATTCATTAATTTAAAGAAATCTTTTTCAAAATTGTTGACAGCTAACGCTCGCTGTCTCGTATTGAAGTTAATGTAAGGTTCTAACCACGCACTTTGCTTAAATTCTAGCACACAGTGAATTTTACTAACCTTCATGCCTAGAGATGTGTATTGTTTCAAATTTCTATAGTGTAAAACGTATTTCTTCTTATTATTTAAATTTGGAACCAATTTTTGTACATTTACAGGTAATTTTCGATCAAATTGCCTCAGCAGATCAGCACTATATTTAGATACTATGTTTTCAGAAATTACCATTTTTTCGGGAGCAAGAGGATAGTCATTATGTAAATCATGTAGTTCTTTGGGATATTCCATATCAACTTCTAGAATATACCCCATTTCAGCATTATCTTCTACTTTTCGAAAATTAATTTGATTGATTTCATCCGAATTGAGCCATTTAAAATCACTAAGTGGTAACTGTTCAGACATGGCGACCCCATAAAGATTATTACAGTCCCAATATGCAATGTATTTTGAAGGCTTACTGGGGTCATACCCATCCAAATATTTATTATTCGCCTCCGAGAAACGTTTAGAAATCATGGCTACACCTCCCCGGATGGCGCTTTCAATAAACAAATACATATTAGGATCTGTAAACAATTCTAATTTAACTCCCGACATTTTTAAGCAACTCTCCCACGCAAGTCCGGGAGCGGTATAGGTATGGGCAGGATCGAGTTGATAATTTTTCAAACAAAGCGACCGAAAATTCTCGAAGACATCAGCTAGAAGAAGAACGTCTGTTTTGACATATAAATCTTGATACTGACCTAAATTACGAATTTCAAAAACACGCCAAACTTCACTCGCGTGATTGTAATCTATATCACTGATGTCTTCCCTTGTGAGTATATTATAAAATTTATCACGAGTTGGTAAACTAGTCTCCATCAACTTAGATTCTGAATCAATGTAATCATAAGGAAAAACACCTTTCCGAAGTAGGAGATGTAATTTTTCCTTTTCAAAGCATTCTCCTAAAATATTAAATTTATCACAACCATACCCCAACAGATTTGTCACTAATGTATCTAAAGAAGCATTTAAAAATTGGTAAGAATCGATGAATCGTAACCTACCGACTGAAAAAGAAACGTACTTCTGAATATTATTAGGAATGCAGGTGATTTTTGCCTTGTATAGCTTACCGATATGTTCCATAATTAAGTGGCTGTCATAATTTCTGAGGTTGTGGAAAATAACTGGAATGTGTTCCACCTTTTTATAATTTAAGTTACATGAATTATGAGCGGCCCCCCTAAATTTTCCGCTGAGATGACAATGATCTCTTACCCTATCTAAACCTAATACCCCATCGCATATTATACACTTGGTCGCTTGCTCAAACTCGGTATTATCTTCTTCGGTCATAACAAGCGGTTTATCAGACGTCATAATTTCTGTAAGCTCTTTTTCGTCCATCATCAAAACTCCCAGAAACTTATCTACTGCATGGGGTCCTCTATAAACACGTGATGGTTTGAATACTTTTCCATCAGAATTAATAATAACATACGAAAAACTAGAAGGTTCATGACGAGTTAACTGCGTAGTATGCGATACATTTTCATCTTGATCACAACCAGAAATCTTTGTTGCAAAACACTCAAAGTCTGCATAAATCACAAACGGCACTCTCTGAGAGAAACTGTAATTTTTGAAAGATAGGATTTTTTCAGATTCTTGAGGCATTTTTATCTTCTGTGGATCATGTTGACTACAAAGAGTATGATGTTTTTCGAGTAGAGTGTTCGAACTGAAGCGATGCAAGCAGTAGGGGCAGTAAAACTTCCTACCGTCATGTTTCGTTAACGAACTTAAAAGACGATTCAAATTCTTAATATAGAAATAGTGGGAGTTTTTTTCATCACTGATTAATAATAAATTCACATGATGACACTCGCGAAGTTCAGTTATTCTTAGTGGATATATGTCAGCTTTTTCATCATATCCAAATACGTTCACTGAAATGTCATTGTTTCTTTCGAAAACTTTCAACTGTGATATTGGCACAGGTAACGAGATATTTCTCATGTCTAGTTCATTCTCGAATTGCTTATAATACTTCACTCGTTGAGCATGCATCTTCCGAGGGTGTAAACTTGCTAATACACTCCAAATAAAACATTTCTGGTCATTATTGTTGATGTTGATGATCGATTTATTATGTCTCAACTGACCCGGAAGTTCCATATAGCTACTAGCAGCCAAGGGTAGGTACTCGGCTATTTTTAGTTCCAGATAGTAAATATGTTCAATACCCCAGTTGCTACCTTCACGAGAGAATTTCTCACTCGACTTCTGAATTTCTTCAAAAGCATAGCTGAACTGTTCATCGAAATCATTTTTACCCAATAGCTTGAATGTTTTCGACCGGAAACACGGACTCGTAGATATTTCTTCTTCGCCAATACCACGGCTATAGCGTACAAAAAGAGATATGTACCACTTAACACCTTTGAATCTATCTAAATTACGGAACAATGTAGACTCAATTTTATCGACATGATTGTGTAGGAAGCTTAGAATATCTCTGTTATCATCGGCTTGACGGAATTTATAGCTCTTGAAAACACCGTTTAACGATGAGACAACTTCAGAAGCATCTTCCTCGTCAACACACGGATCATTGTTCACAATAACATCTTCTTGACTTTGTGTCGCTGCTGAAGATTGCTGTTCTGTTTTATGAGTTTGACGATGACGTTTCAAATTTATTTCCCGACTAAACTGTTTCAAACAAATTTCACATTTGAAAATATTTGAATGATCAATTTTGATATGATTCCTCAAATTATACGCTCGTGTGAATTTCGCTTCACACAAATTACAATGATGAGCTTGATTGTTTGTATGATTTAGTTTATGTCGGTTTAAATTTGATTTTCTATCGAACACAACTCCACACTCACTACACGGAAACACTTTCTTCAATGACGAACTCATTTTCATGAAGAATCTAGACAAATAAAATCAAATAAAAATTAATTCACCGAAAAATTTCTGAACATCAGGTTCAAAAATACTCGATCATTCAATATAGTTCACATGATACGTATAAAAAGATGGAAATAATTCATCAATTGAAATTTCATCATCAGAAATGCAGTTATTGACACATAGTTTTCATTTATTTATTCATTTGTATTCATTTATTCGTTATTCCTATTTTATTCCATTCCACTCATTCATTTTGCAATCATTTTTTCATTTATTCATTCATTTATTTATTTATTAATTTTTCATTCATATTTTACATTTTTTATGAATATCAACTCTCAACTTTTCAGCATCTGATTTGGAATTGGGTGTTGAATCGATGAGAACGATATAAATATTCAAAAACAATAATACTATTATGACACATCATCAATACTTACAGAAGGTAACTGGTAGATATAACAAAGATTCAATTTGATTACAATGAAACGCTCATACTAATAATTCGAGATGTTAATCGATGTAAGTGCAACGACCGACTGAATCATAATGTTTAAAATATCATCTTCATATTTGAAACTTGAGACTCACACACCAGCTGGAATGATCGTCGATCAGCTAGAAAAAAACACTGTAATGTCAGCAATATATAGGTGAAACGAAGAGAGACACATCCAAACAAGTTGGAACTTGTCATCCTGTATCAGAAGTATCGCAGTTATGTACTCACTGTAACACCATGAAACATTTTACCACATTTCAATCAAGTCTCAACATCGATATATCGTTACCAATAATCGATACATACTAATATCCAATCAATCGATATTACTTGGGAAATCATATACCCACCAAAGCTGAACGAACACTACCAAGAAAATCGTTTGGTTGAGACAAATAATCTTATTCTGCTGATGAAGAATAATGAAAACACAAGAGAGAGAGAGGAGAGAGAGAGAGAGAGAGAGAGAGAGAGAGAGAGAGAAAGATTCAAGTGCTGTATCAGCTATATTAATACACTCAGTCAATGATTGGGAGAAAATGATGATTCTGGTGTACGAGTAAGATGTACGCTTCAAAAGATGGTGCCATTTTTCATTCCGAAAGGTGTCATTTTGAATTTTCAATTTCCGTCATCTGTTATAAAAGAGCATAAAATGTAAAACAATTAGTAAATTGTCTCAACATTATCAAGGCCTGGTATTACCAAGTCCAGTTAGCAGTCATCTGAGAGTTGGCGAAAACAAATATTCCAGGTAACCATGGTGATAACAACTTTTAAGAGCTACTCTCACGTTGGTAATACAGAGCCTAAAACAAATATGTGTGATAGTGAAAAAAAAATGTATGAATAAATAAATGAATATTTGAATGAATAAATGAATGGAAAGATGAATTGATGGAAAAAATGGATTGATCAATCAAACCTGGGATCTGAAAAATTCAGAAACTTGTTAAAAATGAACCACTTGAAAAATGAGATGGACTGTATTAGGATTGAAAGTGATGATGACATGCAATATTCAGAACACTTGACTTGTACTAACACTTTTGATTTGAGCCAAGTAAACCTGAGCTTGCATATTATTATAATGACGAAAATTGAAGAGCTCACACCACGAGAATTCTCTATTAGAGCGCGTCACTATCAAGTTCGAGAATTCGCCACTAGAGCGCACCACCATCGAAATCGAGAATTCGCCACTAGAGCGCACCACCATCGAAATCGAGAATTCGCCACTAGAGCTTGCTCAGGTCGATTAAAAAATCAAAATGGCGCCCGTATAAGAAGCGGAAACTTTGAAATTGAAAATGGCCGCCATCTTGGACATAGCCGTCATATTGGATGATGGCCGCCATCTTGGATGACGTCATCTAGGATGACGTCATGGGGTCAATGGCAGCCATCATCCAATATGGCGGCTATGTCCAAGATGGCGGCCATTTTCAATTTCAAAGTTTCCGCTTCTTATACGGGCGCCATTTTGAATTTTTAATTGACCTGAGCAAGCTCTAGTGGCGAATTCTCGATTTCGATGGTGGTGCGCTCTAGTGGCGAATTCTCGATTTCGATGGTGGTGCGCTCTAGTGGCGAATTCTCGAACTTGATAGTGACGCGCTCTAATAGAGAATTCTCGTGGTGTGAGCTCTTCAATTTTCGTCATTATAATAATATGCAAGCTCAGGTTTACTTGGCTCAAATCAAAAGTGTTAGTACAAGTCAAGTGTTCTGAATATTGCATGTCATCATCACTTTCAATCCTAATACAGTCCATCTCATTTTTCAAGTGGTTCATTTTTAACAAGTTTCTGAATTTTTCAGATCCCAGGTTTGATTGATCAATCCATTTTTTCCATCAATTCATCTTTCCATTCATTTATTCATTCAAATATTCATTTATTTATTCATACATTTTTTTTTTCACTATCACACATATTTGTTTTAGGCTCTGTATTACCAACGTGAGAGTAGCTCTTAAAAGTTGTTATCACCATGGTTACCTGGGATATTTGTTTTCGCCAACTCTCAGATGACTGCTAACTGGACTTGGTAATACCAGGCCTTGATAATGTTGAGACAATTTACTAATTGTTTTACATTTTATGCTCTTTTATAACAGATGACGGAAATTGAAAATTCAAAATGACACCTTTCGGAATGAAAAATGGCACCATCTTTTGAAGCGTACATCTTACTCGTACACCAGAATCATCATTTTCTCCCAATTATTGACTGAGTGTATTAATATAGCTGATACAGCACTTGAATCTTTCTCTCTCTCTCTCTCTCTCTCTCTCTCTCTCTCTCTCTCCTCTCTCTCTCTTGTGTTTTCATTATTCTTCATCAGCAGAATAAGATTATTTGTCTCAACCAAACGATTTTCTTGGTAGTGTTCGTTCAGCTTTGGTGGGTATATGATTTCCCAAGTAATATCGATTGATTGGATATTAGTATGTATCGATTATTGGTAACGATATATCGATGTTGAGACTTGATTGAAATGTGGTAAAATGTTTCATGGTGTTACAGTGAGTACATAACTGCGATACTTCTGATACAGGATGACAAGTTCCAACTTGTTTGGATGTGTCTCTCTTCGTTTCACCTATATATTGCTGACATTACAGTGTTTTTTTCTAGCTGATCGACGATCATTCCAGCTGGTGTGTGAGTCTCAAGTTTCAAATATGAAGATGATATTTTAAACATTATGATTCAGTCGGTCGTTGCACTTACATCGATTAACATCTCGAATTATTAGTATGAGCGTTTCATTGTAATCAAATTGAATCTTTGTTATATCTACCAGTTACCTTCTGTAAGTATTGATGATGTGTCATAATAGTATTATTGTTTTTGAATATTTATATCGTTCTCATCGATTCAACACCCAATTCCAAATCAGATGCTGAAAAGTTGAGAGTTGATATTCATAAAAAATGTAAAATATGAATGAAAAATTAATAAATAAATAAATGAATGAATAAATGAAAAAATGATTGCAAAATGAATGAGTGGAATGGAATAAAATAGGAATAACGAATAAATGAATACAAATGAATAAATAAATGAAAACTATGTGTCAATAACTGCATTTCTGATGATGAAATTTCAATTGATGAATTATTTCCATCTTTTTATACGTATCATGTGAACTATATTGAATGATCGAGTATTTTTGAACCTGATGTTCAGAAATTTTTCGGTGAATTAATTTTTATTTGATTTTATTTGTCTAGATTCTTCATGAAAATGAGTTCGTCATTGAAGAAAGTGTTTCCGTGTAGTGAGTGTGGAGTTGTGTTCGATAGAAAATCAAATTTAAACCGACATAAACTAAATCATACAAACAATCAAGCTCATCATTGTAATTTGTGTGAAGCGAAATTCACACGAGCGTATAATTTGAGGAATCATATCAAAATTGATCATTCAAATATTTTCAAATGTGAAATTTGTTTGAAACAGTTTAGTCGGGAAATAAATTTGAAACGTCATCGTCAAACTCATAAAACAGAACAGCAATCTTCAGCAGCGACACAAAGTCAAGAAGATGTTATTGTGAACAATGATCCGTGTGTTGACGAGGAAGATGCTTCTGAAGTTGTCTCATCGTTAAACGGTGTTTTCAAGAGCTATAAATTCCGTCAAGCCGATGATAACAGAGATATTCTAAGCTTCCTACACAATCATGTCGATAAAATTGAGTCTACATTGTTCCGTAATTTAGATAGATTCAAAGGTGTTAAGTGGTACATATCTCTTTTTGTACGCTATAGCCGTGGTATTGGCGAAGAAGAAATATCTACGAGTCCGTGTTTCCGGTCGAAAACATTCAAGCTATTGGGTAAAAATGATTTCGATGAACAGTTCAGCTATGCTTTTGAAGAAATTCAGAAGTCGAGTGAGAAATTCTCTCGTGAAGGTAGCAACTGGGGTATTGAACATATTTACTATCTGGAACTAAAAATAGCCGAGTACCTACCCTTGGCTGCTAGTAGCTATATGGAACTTCCGGGTCAGTTGAGACATAATAAATCGATCATCAACATCAACAATAATGACCAGAAATGTTTTATTTGGAGTGTATTAGCAAGTTTACACCCTCGGAAGATGCATGCTCAACGAGTGAAGTATTATAAGCAATTCGAGAATGAACTAGACATGAGAAATATCTCGTTACCTGTGCCAATATCACAGTTGAAAGTTTTCGAAAGAAACAATGACATTTCAGTGAACGTATTTGGATATGATGAAAAAGCTGACATATATCCACTAAGAATAACTGAACTTCGCGAGTGTCATCATGTGAATTTATTATTAATCAGTGATGAAAAAAACTCCCACTATTTCTATATTAAGAATTTGAATCGTCTTTTAAGTTCGTTAACGAAACATGACGGTAGGAAGTTTTACTGCCCCTACTGCTTGCATCGCTTCAGTTCGAACACTCTACTCGAAAAACATCATACTCTTTGTAGTCAACATGATCCACAGAAGATAAAAATGCCTCAAGAATCTGAAAAAATCCTATCTTTCAAAAATTACAGTTTCTCTCAGAGAGTGCCGTTTGTGATTTATGCAGACTTTGAGTGTTTTGCAACAAAGATTTCTGGTTGTGATCAAGATGAAAATGTATCGCATACTACGCAGTTAACTCGTCATGAACCTTCTAGTTTTTCGTATGTTATTATTAATTCTGATGGAAAAGTATTCAAACCATCACGTGTTTATAGAGGACCCCATGCAGTAGATAAGTTTCTGGGAGTTTTGATGATGGACGAAAAAGAGCTTACAGAAATTATGACGTCTGATAAACCGCTTGTTATGACCGAAGAAGATAATACCGAGTTTGAGCAAGCGACCAAGTGTATAATATGCGATGGGGTATTAGGTTTAGATAGGGTAAGAGATCATTGTCATCTCAGCGGAAAATTTAGGGGGGCCGCTCATAATTCATGTAACTTAAATTATAAAAAGGTGGAACACATTCCAGTTATTTTCCACAACCTCAGAAATTATGACAGCCACTTAATTATGGAACATATCGGTAAGCTATACAAGGCAAAAATCACCTGCATTCCTAATAATATTCAGAAGTACGTTTCTTTTTCAGTCGGTAGGTTACGATTCATCGATTCTTACCAATTTTTAAATGCTTCTTTAGATACATTAGTGACAAATCTGTTGGGGTATGGTTGTGATAAATTTAATATTTTAGGAGAATGCTTTGAAAAGGAAAAATTACATCTCCTACTTCGGAAAGGTGTTTTTCCTTATGATTACATTGATTCAGAATCTAAGTTGATGGAGACTAGTTTACCAACTCGTGATAAATTTTATAATATACTCACAAGGGAAGACATCAGTGATATAGATTACAATCACGCGAGTGAAGTTTGGCGTGTTTTTGAAATTCGTAATTTAGGTCAGTATCAAGATTTATATGTCAAAACAGACGTTCTTCTTCTAGCTGATGTCTTCGAGAATTTTCGGTCGCTTTGTTTGAAAAATTATCAACTCGATCCTGCCCATACCTATACCGCTCCCGGACTTGCGTGGGAGAGTTGCTTAAAAATGTCGGGAGTTAAATTAGAATTGTTTACAGATCCTAATATGTATTTGTTTATTGAAAGCGCCATCCGGGGAGGTGTAGCCATGATTTCTAAACGTTTCTCGGAGGCGAATAATAAATATTTGGATGGGTATGACCCCAGTAAGCCTTCAAAATACATTGCATATTGGGACTGTAATAATCTTTATGGGGTCGCCATGTCTGAACAGTTACCACTTAGTGATTTTAAATGGCTCAATTCGGATGAAATCAATCAAATTAATTTTCGAAAAGTAGAAGATAATGCTGAAATGGGGTATATTCTAGAAGTTGATATGGAATATCCCAAAGAACTACATGATTTACATAATGACTATCCTCTTGCTCCCGAAAAAATGGTAATTTCTGAAAACATAGTATCTAAATATAGTGCTGATCTGCTGAGGCAATTTGATCGAAAATTACCTGTAAATGTACAAAAATTGGTTCCAAATTTAAATAATAAGAAGAAATACGTTTTACACTATAGAAATTTGAAACAATACACATCTCTAGGCATGAAGGTTAGTAAAATTCACTGTGTGCTAGAATTTAAGCAAAGTGCGTGGTTAGAACCTTACATTAACTTCAATACGAGACAGCGAGCGTTAGCTGTCAACAATTTTGAAAAAGATTTCTTTAAATTAATGAATAACGCGGTTTTTGGTAAGACTATGGAGAATATACGCAACAGAATTAATGTTGAACTCGTTATTGAGAAAAAGCGTGCACTGAAATTGGTTGCATCGCCAGCATTCGAAAGTTTTAAAATATTTTCAAATAACTTGGTGGCTATTCACTCAAAAAAGCCAGAATTATCACTCAATCGACCCATCTATGCAGGGTTCACTATATTGGATCTGAGTAAAACTGTCATGTACAAATTTCATTATGAATACGCAAAAAAGAAATTTGGTGATAAATTGAAATTATTATTTACGGATACTGATAGTTTATGCTACGAAATTCAAACTGATGATTTGTACTTGGATATGAAATCTGATGAGGATTTGTTTGATACATCTAATTTCCCTAAGCAGCATCAACTTTACAGTGAAAAAAATAAAAAAGTGTTGGGTAAAATGAAAGATGAGATGAATGGTAACCCTATTAAGGAATTTGTTGGATTACGCGCCAAAATGTATTCTCTTTTGGAGAATAGTGGAGTCAGCAAAAAAGTAGGCAAAGGTATTGTTAAATCTACCCTCAAGAAATATGTGAAACATGATGACTATAGAAATTGTCTTTTAAAAAAACAGATCCAATCAGCTGATATGTACTCGATAAGGAGTTTTGACCACCAGCTGTTCACTATTAAACAAAGAAAAACAACACTATCTTGTTTTGATGACAAACGTTATATTTTGATGAACGGAGTAGATACTTTAGCTCATGGACATTTCAAAATTTCTAAAAAGATGGAGTAAATGAATTTGAGTTTAAACGCATACAATTTATTTATTTGGATGAATAGAAATATACTAATAATGTGAAGTGAAATCTTGGTTCGAAGTATACAATTTATTCATCTGGATGGATAGAAATGTGCTGATTGTAAAGGCAAATCTTGATTCGCTTGTATATTGATATGAGAATATATGTATTGGAATATAGAAGCTATAATAATAACTCAATGTATTACAAGAATCAATAAATCTAAATGTACTAATTGTAAACTGAAATCTTGGTTCGCTAGTATATTGATATGAAAATATAATGTATAGGAATATAGAAGCTATAATAAGAACTCGATGTATTACAAGAATCAATAAATTAATAAATATACTAATTGTAAATTGAAATCTTGGTTCACTAGTATATTAATATGGAAATATATGTATCGGGATATAGAGGTTATGATAAGAACTCGATGTTAAACAAGAATCAATGAATTAATATTGTTCAGAGAACTTTGAGCATGACAATTGTTTTCGCTATCCTTTCTCAATGAATCTTCTGTTTGATTACATCATGAATAACAATTTCAGAAACTTATGTGTATCAACTCTATAAATAAAACTCTGCTCTGTGAGAAATACCGAGCTCATAATATATGATCATCATTTGCAGACAAATAATAGAA
>OZ023326.1:31749293-31831793 GCA_964007535.1 Brachyptera risi
ATATATATATATATATATATATATATATATATATATATATATATATATATATATATATATATATATATATATATATATATATATATATATATATATATATATATATATATATATATAATATATATATATATATATATATATATATATATATATATATATATATATATATATATATATATATATATATATATATATATATATATATATATATATATATATATATATATATATATATATATATATATATATATATATATATATATATATATATATATATATATATATATATATATATATATATATATATATATATATATATATATATATATATATATATATATATATATATATATATATATATATATATATATATATATATATATATATATATATATATATATATATATATATATATATATATATATATATATATATATATACATATATATATATATATATATATATATATATATATATATATATATATATATATATATATATATATATATATATATATATATATATATATATATATATATATATATATATATATATATATATATATATATATATATATATATATATATATATATATATATATATATATATATATATATATATATATATATATATATATATATATGTCTTGATTTTTATCAGTAGCTGTTTCTGTATAGAATGTATAAAATACTTGTTGTCAAATTTATTGAAGCAATCAACTCACTTTGTGCTTGAAACTCAAAAATTGCAACATGCTCCAACTGAGCTCGCAGAAACTCTGACGGATGCTCCAGAGCCATAAACAGATGGCTGGCTTTATCGTAATGAAGGCGTGTTAACTGCAGAATGTTCTTTCGTTTTGTGTCTTTCACGGTCAGGAATCTGAACGATTTGTGGTAAAACGAAGCTAAGCGATGATGAAGCGAAGCTGCTCGGAACTGATACACAGGCTGGCGTGTGCCAGTTGTCTCCATATCACAATATTTCAAAGCCTTCTGTAGGAACTCAACAACCTCTCGTTCCATCTCCTCAGTACTCTGAAACATTTTAAAATACCATCAATAGAAATGGTGGAATGTGATGAATGAACTTGTACTTGGCTTAAGACATTATAGACAACAGTATAGTAACATAATGAATTATTCAATAAGGTAATTTGTTGGTTCCATCAAGAATTACCGGCACATGTAGCCGAGTGGTTAATGCACTTGCTCCATGTGATCCGGAAGGTGAAGGGACACGTCGGGCCCGGTTCGATCCTCACCACCGCCCATCTTTACAGGGGTTTTTCGTGGTTTCCCTCTGTAGTCTAGGTTGAAGTCGGGATGGTTCCCACAATATAGGCCACACCGCTTCCTCCCCACTATCCTATCCCACCCCTTCACGATAAGAGTCATTAAGACACTTGTGAAACCCATGAGGTAAAAAAAAATATTAAAAATGAGAATTTTCAAGTCTAAACCCAACTGCCGCAATGATGTAATTTACATCAATAGGCCTATCACATATTAATTTGACCTAGGGAAACATAATAAATTAGAACCTCTTCAGTACGTCCCTTACTACAGCGATCATCATGATATATCGTTGTTTTTAGATAGCCCCGGCCAATTCCCATTAGATGACGTTGTTTTTTCTTGTTAATGCGTCCCTCAATATAATGACTATCGCGAGAATACGACGCTTTTTTGGTTCCCTTCCAAGAAAACCCATCAATACTACGACAAAACGACCATCAAATTGTTATTGTTTGTATCGTATTGTCCCGAATATAAGCCGAGGGTTTTTCTAGAAATTTCAAACCCAAAAGTCACCCTCGGCTTATATACGAATCTCGGCCTATAATCGGTCAAAAATACGTTTTTTGCTCATTTGAATTAGGCGTACACTCACACTCATAGCAACTGTATCAACTTGAAACTGCGAGATATTCCACTAAAAATATGTTTAATAAATGTTTTATCATGAAGAAGCATGATATTCCCAATTACCACCATTTTTATTTGATGCACAGTAATAAACATAAGCACGTTGAGCTGTTAGCTGCATGGTGTGTCAATGTGTCATTCTATTGCGTGTGGTCTGACTTTGACGAGCACGAGACTGTTCAGCGTGAAAAAATACTCGTTCGTTCGAATCGGGACAGCCGAGCGTAAATACGTGCGCATGTCAATCACACGTCGTCGACAATGATCGATCGAGTATACTCGATATTTCTCACTTGTAATCCCGGCCGGTCGCCCTATTGCGCGCTATTACGAAATTGACTAAATTCAAACAAATTCACACAAAGTTGTGTTGTATTTGTGTAAAATATGGTTGTACGACGATCGTAATTTAACGACGATTAGCTTATCTCCCCTCAACGTTGTACTAAAGAGGCTTTGCTGTAAATACCTAAATACAAAATAAATACAAATAGACCCACCTTAAGTCCGATAGTTGGGTAGTCTTGAAGCAATGTTGCCATATTGAACAGGGTTGTCGATAGTTCCCATGTGACCGTGTCCCAAACAGGTGGATTACTGCTTCGACCACCCAACACTTGAATAGCCTTCTGATAACTAGTAAACGCCTTATTATAAAAGTGTCTCTCCTGCCCCACCAGCTCTGCTCGTGCATTCGGTGAGTGAAAATGAGCACACAACCTCATCAGACGACCAGTATTTGAATGAAGCAAAGCAAGATTAACGTCATCCTTTTCAGCCTCAAATGAACGTATGCCAGCTTCTAAATGGTGTAGCGATTTTGTGAATAGCACTTGAAAGAGTGACGCTGATTTTCCAACATTCATTTCATCCTGGAAACGTTGCGTTGCTTGATTCATATATAAAACGCCAAGTTCGTTGTGTATATTTCCAAGGCGTCGGCGGAGATTGCTTTTCTGCTTTTCATGTGGTTCTAAGGCGAGCGCTTTCACATAGCATTCACAGCTGGCGACCAACATCTGTTCCAGTGTTTCTATCGATCTGGGAATCAAATCTAATTGAGGGTCGTTCTCTTCTGATGACATTTCTTTTTTTACCTCTTCGATGATGCTCACGTCCACATCAGTGAAGCAATTATAATCTTGAGTGATGGCATCAATGCGTGACCAATTTTGTACAATCATGAAGCAACAGTCACCTGCTCGTCCAAGAAGATAGCTATGTAAACCAACATTTGGTGCACAACTGACTAGATTCTCAAAAACACGATGACATCTCAAAACCAAGGCAATATATCGCAACGAGCTACCGTAGCATTCCGCCAGATATGCTGTCTCGGCTAAAGTGGCATAAACCAGACAAGCTTTTTCGTACAGCAAGACTTTCAAATGCAGGTTCCAAGTTGGCATTGTTTCCACTTTTGACTTACAAAGCAATGCTCGGGGAGAGTTGGAGGTCTGTGAATCGCCACTTACATCAGAACTTTTAGGTTCTCTTTCTCGACGTACGTCTTTTTTCTTTTTCTTGGTGGCTTTTTTATCTTGATCACAAAATTGTGATTTAGATGTGCCAGAAATAGCTTTCTCACTTTGAGACTCAGCAGAAGCATTTAGTGAAGTATAAGGCATTGGGATTGCTTCAAACGGTCTGGCTACATTTGGATTTTCTGCTTCCTTGGATTTCTTCTGATCTTCTTGCATTTTCCGCTGCAAAAATAAGGAACAAGTTCATCAGTACAGACCTACGGATTCAAACAATTCAAATGTGTAATGAAATTAGGGTTGCCGTTTGATCAAAAAATCGTGATCAAAATCGAAGTGTACAATATCGAAAATCGATCGAATCGAAATCGATTGCATTTTCACCGAAAATCGATCAAATTGATGAATCGAAATCGAATCGAAAAAAAACGTGTTGGGTAGTAAAATACCATGTTTATATATCCCGCACGCGCTGTACATAAGTGTAATGTCACCATACACACAACTACGTTCTCTCCTCAGAGTCATTGAATCGTCCAACTAATAATGACGCAAATCATCATGTCCGGGGTAGAATTCAGTCACTGAATGAATGAATATTAGTGTTTTAAAGCGCATCGACGGCGAGGTCATTTAGTAGAATTCAGTCAATTTCCCAAGTCAATTTCGTATTGCGATTCTATTGGCGCTCAGCCGTCCCGAGTGTTTTCTTACGCTAAAGTCTTGTCTTGTCTCATTGCTCGTCAAGGTCAGACAATGACGGATCACACACAGTAGAATAACGCGTCAAATAAAAATGATCGAAATTGGGAAAATTATGCTTCTTCATGATGAAACATTTATCAAACGTGCTTTCAATAGAATATCTCGCAGTTTCAAGTTGAGTTAGTTGTCATGAGTGTGCGGGTCCAGTACGCCCAATCAAAATGAGTAAAACACGTATTTTTACCGATTATAGGCCAAGATTCGCATATAAGCCTAGGGTGAATTTTAGGCTTGAAATTTCGAGAAAACCCCTCGGCTCATATTCCGGACAATTTTCAATATTTTAGTTTGCTTTTTTCTCTTAAATTTCTCTTAGACTGGAAACACTATTTTCATCTTAGATTAAGTTCGTATCATCTACGTGATGCGCATAGTTTTTCGACTTTTTCCAAATCAAACTCCTCCGCCCTGCATGTATAATTTCATTTCATATGTCATAATAGATATTTTAAAAAGCAATAATACACTTCGGGAGTCAATCAATATCTCACACTAGTCGAAAGTCAAAACCACACTTCACATCAAAACGACTAGATAAGCACTAGACGCACATGCAGCGGGACAAGTCTTTACCCGAGGCAACCAACCGTTAGAAAATCTCGGAACGATGGGCGTCAATGGAAACGAGCGCGTTACTCGTGATGCCTTGCGCTACTCTTCTGTTGTACGCTTTCGATCTTCGAAAACTTTTCGATATCGATCGAATCGAAAATCGAAAAGTTCATATTGAAATCTAATCGAAAATCGATCGAGTCGATCGAAATCGAACGGCAACCCTAAATGAAATAGATAATTAAAAATGTCAAAATATGGCTGAGCCATAGGCCTACCTCTATCAATAGTCAACAAAACAACATAAGAAGAGTAGATGTTTGTGATTATTGGTATCTTTACTTTGAAACAACCAAATTATTGACACCAAGTTTTGATGCAATAATTTGCCAAGACAGCTCAACAGATTTGTATTTACCTCTTCATCTGCTTTCTGCTGCCTGTCATCTTCGACATCAAAGAACTGAAGACAGTGAAGACCTGTAGCTACATGCTGGAGAGACATTGAGCATCGTTCTTCCAATGTCAAGTTCAACGGCAACGGAGTGCTAAACTTCCTCTCTTCTTCTCCTGGCTGCACTCCCTCTGACTCGGACATTGATAAACAAAGAGACTTGACTGCTACGCTACTACTGGTGCACTCATCACCATTATCATCGTCGTCACAAAACGAAGCGTTCAGGTTAGATTCTTCTTCGTCAAAATCACTGCACAATCCTGGAGATGCAGGGTCAGTGTTAGCTGGAATATAGACGTCTGACAGCATAAAATGTGCTGACGTTACAATTTGAGGGTATTTTTCCTTCACTAACAAAGCCACACAGTTCTTCAAGAGCATTCGAATGGTTCCTTGTTGACGTCGACTCTCTGTTGAATGCTTCATGTTTCGAGCCACTCTGAAACACAGTACAATTTTTGTACTAATATTGAGAATACCAACAGCAAATTCTGAGATAGAAGAGAACAATGAAGTTAAGAGACAAATCGGACAAATAAGAGAAAGGTGGAAGGTATTGTAGAGTACCAAGGGGAAAGTGGGGGTGAATTGGTAAAAGAGAAATAGTGGAGTATAGAGAACAGTGCAGAAGAAAAAGAGGATGGTAATAGTAGTAGTGGCAGCAGCAGCAAGACTCGGAGCAGGCAGAAACCGAGATAGTCTGCCCTAGAAGAAATGGCAAGAACATAGTCTGGCCCAAATAAAATGTTTAGTACCTGGGTCTGAGATATACTGTATACTTATTGAGTTTAATGACACACTGGTGACAGAATTCTATTGGCGTGATGGAATGATGAATGAGGTGATGGAGGATGTGATTAGGCCAAAGGTCACTTTGGCAGTTGTTAACCTCTCAGTATTCACATGGAAGTCAAGAAAAACCTAGCTGTCAGAATGGTCGACCCGGCCTGGAATTGATCCCCAGTCTCCTGAATGATGGGTCAGCACGGTGACCCGCACGGTGACACCCAATCAGTGGGTGAAGCCACTGATTCACCCGTCTCAATATAGAGAAAACAATTTACAACTTTATTTAGCAGTCATGGCCTATATTGTAGGTAGGAACTATTCTAGACTAGACTAAGGCCCGGTATTACCAAGTCCAGATAGCCTTTATCTGAAAGTTCAAACTTGTTATCAGATATCACCATGGTTACCTGTGGTATTTGTTTTCACCAACTCTCAGATAAACACTAACTGGACTTGGTACTACCAGGCCTAAGAAGGAAAACCAAAAAAAAAAAAATGCAAAGATGGACGGTGGTGGGGGTCGAACCAAGGTTTGATATATCCCTCACCTGACAACCCTACACAATGTGAGCGCATTATTTATCATTTTTTTTCAAATTGAGTTTTAACGACACACTGTAATGATAACGAATATCTATTAGTGTCGGGTTATTAATGAAACGATGAGATGGTGAGGTGAAGGTACCTTAGGTTAAGGGAAGGATAGTGGGAAGAAATCAGTTGTGGCCTATATAGTAGGAACCATCCCTAGACTAACGACAAAAAACACCAAACATCCCTGCATAGTTGGATGGTGGTGGGGATCAAACCAGGCCCGATATTCCCCTCATTTAACGGTTCTTGTGAAGCGAGCGCGGTCACCACTACCCAGCATGTGTCAATCATGCATTATCAACTAAGCTACATGTGCCAGTTACAGATTATGATACAGAGTAAGGTCATTATCTAGTAAATCATTCATCTCATTTATTCACTTTTCGTATCATTTACCACAAATTGTTACTCTTTGTACGTATCAAGCTACTTTCCAAAAATGAAAATATACCATAAAATAATAAAATAAGAAATATGAATATGAAATAGGTTCTACTTACCTATATAACAACATTGCAACAGGAACTGTGAATGGGTTTTGACCCTTCTCATCCATTACATCTGCTGTGCAAAGAGATGTTAGATCATACAGTTTGACAGCATCATCATCTTTTCCTTTAAAAAGCCAATATGTGTGCCCTGCTTTGGTAGCATTGGACTTGAGAAAAGAGAGAATATTTTGAGCCACATCTCTGATAACTTTGGGAGAAAATTTTGAATCCTCTAAATGTGGAAGATCCTCAGTTTTGATCAACTCATACTTCTGAACAATACCATTTAAATGATAACACATCACAAGTTCCGGCACATTGCACATCAAATTATCTAGCCAATAGTCGATTCCCGTTAAAACATTGATAGGCTTTGACATATCACGAAGTTTGAGACTGATACATGGGTGTGTTGTTCCACCAAATATAGGCAAATCAGTCCCTATCAGCATTTGGATGTTTTCAAATGTCCAAACAACGTTACGTGCAAACTTGTGATTTGATGTTGGATCTGGGACCTTCTCTTCCAAGCTTGGTTCTGGTAAATGTGGGCCTTCCTGAAAAACAATTAACATAAGCACATATAATAATGTCAAGACTTGAGTCACTGAATATGAAGTTGTAAAGCTAATGTGTGATGTTGACAATCAAACGACTACGATATTATTAATAATAATAATAATAATAATACTTCATCATCCGAGATTACATAGTTGCAGCATGTTAAACGTCAAAATAGTTGGTTACGAAGTTCAACAATTCAATTAAAAGTTACTTATATACGTAGATACTCTTCAGTAGAGTAAAATGCATTCTTCAAGAGGAATGTTTCGACCGTTGACTTGAATAAATCAACATTATTCGCTCGAGAGGAGCGAGAGTCAGGCAGCAGAGGTAGATGAGGAAAAGAGAAAGATCTATAATTCAACCATCCCTTATTATACCGAGCAGTATAATGCTACGAATATCAGCGTTGTTGAGTTGTTGATTGGAGCAAGGGGCACGATCACGTCATTTTTTGTAAACTTTTGTAAAGAATTTTTAATTGGAAATGATATAATAGAACATATAAGTGGCTTTGAGAGGATCAATTGCCATTTTAAGAAATCATTTATACGGTCAACATCTTATTTAATTTTCTATTCTTACCTTGGTGTTATTTATATTCGCGTTTGTTCTTTTGTTTCACCAACTCACCTTTATTACCATTCCATTTTCCTTTCCTCAAATATATTTTTTTATATTACTCTTGATACTCAATTTTTGTATTACAGAAAAGTTTTTTAAAATAACGTCTCTATTATATTTTTTTCATATTTAATTCTCTTATTTTTAAAAAATAATGCATTGTTTTTATAAATTTTGTTATACTGCGTCCGTGTGGCAACCGTTTTGGCGGCAGTGTTTTTTGTAATAAACTTATCTCTCTAATTATAACTATTATTCCGGGATAACTCTTACAGTTGCGCATAAATGCACGGTGGCAAGTTCCCTCTCCTTGATCATGACTGTTTGACCGCCTCCCTAACCTTCTTCAGACGGAATTGTTTTACCCTAATTTTATCCCCCTCAAATACACTTCTACTGAGCCCATTCCAGTCCCTACCTGTCCTATTAGAGGAAGAAAATTTGCCCACATCTATCTAGCACCCTCTATAACTACTGCTTTAAATATCATGACTTTGCCTACACCCATACCCCGACACATTCCTTTCAATCAACCTATTTCAATCAAACCTTTCAATCAATAGACCCCCCCCAGCCCTCTTCTGCTTCTATTGCCCTGGAAAAATTACACATCCAATTGATCCAATTTTCTCCGTTTTTTCCATTCCTGCCAGCCCAAGTCAAGCATCATCTCAGATGGACTCTCCAGAACACCAAATCAAATTCACAATCATGACACTAGAAAAAATGGAGATTTATATTAGCAAAGATGCTAATTGAAACTTACTCAGGTTAACTCTGATTATTTAAAATTCAAACTATATAACAAATTGCCAGAAACTTTAAAGAATATGGAATCATTACCAAAATTTAAAATTAAATAAAAAAAACTTCTTATTGACAAAGCGTATTATTCTTTGGATGAGTATATATACTATAATGTATAATATTATAATATTGTATTTGTATGTATAATATTTATATTCAGTCGTTGGGTTTTGAAGGTTATAAATGTTGATAATAATATTTACAGCTTGACAATTTTTAATTATACTGACATATCTTCATCAAGATGCATTGTACTAGGCCTATATATATTGTTCAATTATTTATGTCTCAACATTCTTCAATATTATAATGTGAACTTGTTTCCTGTTGGTATTGTACGTGGATTCTTTTAGAGACAATAAAATAAATAAATAAATAAATAAATATTCTTACCCTTTCTCCCCTTTCATTCTCTACCCACCTCCACCTCCTAACCCTGCCTGTAACCCTTCCGACTGCTATCCTCTCCACTCTTTCTACATCCCTTATCTAACCTACCCTATATAGATCTCATACGGAACTTGCACATTCTAGCAGAGGATGCACCAAGAAAAAGTATGCTTTTTCCTTAATCTCCGTACCTGTTCGACTCTCGACTTCGTTTGACGTTCGAGATCGACCCTGTCCTTTGGTAAGTTATTATATATAAAATGGATAGAAGAATGTCACCATTCTTATTGTTTGTTATTGTTGTTGTTGATTATTGAATTAAAGTTTGCTTAGCAACCCCACCAACAGCTAGGTTATACAGGGGTAGGAATGAGCTGGTGATAATGAAACCAAGTGATGATAAATGAAAGGACGTTTACAAAAACCCATGCCTTGTGCGGGTCTGGAACCCACGCCCAACGGTGACTTCAGTTTCTAAAGCGGTGCCTTTGCGTTGAGCAATGGAGGAAGGCTCAAACGATTAAATCGGAAAATAAATTACCGTATGGTAACAAGTCGAAACGTCGTTTTATTTGTTTTAGGCCTACTATCACTTTTATGTTTGCATATATTGCAGTACTTGCACACTAGGTGAGCTGCTGCTCTCTCTATACTTCTCTCCCCATTTATAATTCAGCATTGTTAGGAATTGTAGTACCGTACTAAAGTATTAGGCAAGTCAAATATTAGGAGAGAAATATTTTGCATACCAACGGCATTGGTTTTGGTAGATCCACATGTTCGGAGCTGCTATCACCTGAATCTTGCTTCAATTTTTGAGGTTCACCAACCGCGAGACTGTGGTAGAGGAACTTTGAGACTAAACTCTTTTGTTGAAGTGCACAGCGACTATTGTTTTTGGGGAACATACCTTTTTCCTTATCACTTAGCGATTTCAAGATATTATCAAAGAAAAATGTTTTTAACCATTCCCATTCTGTCTCCGCAGTTCTCATTAGATGCTTGTGAATGTCGAACTCATCTATAAGAAGAGTGTTTTCTACTCGATGCACCATCATGCTCACAGGTGTTTTACTGTAAGGAATCTTGAGCAGCTTCTTGATGTTCTCTGCATCAGATACAACATCAACTTCACCAACACAATCAGGAAACATGTGTGCCATTCGGAAACTGGAAAATCCTGATGAATGTGATGGTACAGCCTGCAACCCATATGACTCTGCAGAGCTACTAAGCCAGTTAGATGGGGGTAGGTTAAGATCCGTGTTGCATTGTAGGCAAGCAAAGTTTGCAAGAGACTGCACAGTAGAGTACTTGACCACTGCTGTAGATTTGACAGGTTTTCTTGGAGAATCAGGTGAAGGGCACATTCTCCAGCTCTCAGAAGATTCTAGTAACTCGTCATTTTCTGTCAATTTCAATGAACATGCAGATATGCTAGCCATCTTTATTCAAAATTCACTCAAGATCAAAGTGGATGATAATTGAAATGAAAAATCCAAATCACTGACGGTAGGTCAACTCTGTTTAGTGACAAATCTTCAGCACGTATCTGATAGTAAAAGAAGGGAATGGTACTTGATCTATCCACGGTGATGGAGAACAATCTGCAGAAAGATATGAGAATTAGGTTATGTATGACTATACAAACGAAAACCCCCAATCAAACTATGTGACAATTATGAATTTAGACGATGAAATCATACCCAATACTATCAAGTTATTTTATTTATTTGTAATTACTAATGTATGTATTCAAGATTAGAATTGAGTGAAAAAATAACAATACAATTTACCTTCCATCTCTAAGCTTCTTCACCTTGAAATAGAGGCCTTACAAAATCAATGATAGAGGCCACCGCCATGCTAGTGGCTAGTGCTCTAGCTATGGTAGGTAGGCCTAGGTGCCTGAGAGTATACCCACTACGAAATATAATATATGAAGATCTTTGATACCCACCAATGGAATAAACTACTTATATAGTCATTGCTCATAGTCATGCTATAGTCAGATAGTCATGATATAGCATAGTCGGATAGTCATGGCTCGTAGTGAGTTAAATCAAATACTTTACAAGGTTATATATTAAAGTATTTGGTTACATCTTTGCTCGTAGTTTTACGCGGGTAGTGGGGTAGGCTTAGGTAATGGCCTTGGATCCTGTCTTAATTAATATTTTTGGATATTTTTTATTTCAACTGTGCTCAAGCTTTGGGCCCAAGGTTACGCCAATATGCTGAAAATTAAATATCATTTCGATATTTGGATGAGCGAAGCGAAGACTCAATTTCGCCATACCCGTAAAAAAGTGACTGTTTTTTTTTGTTGTTGTTCGCGCTCCACAGGTCAAACGAAAATTCAAAATCAGTTGAAACTTGGCATACACAAGTGTCATTATCTAATTCGATACTATATAGTTTCAAGGCGCAATCGGTTTAACCACTCCTGAGAAAACTCATTTTAAAGTTTTCAAAAATCCCATTAGAATAACCCAGAGGAAAATATTCGTGAAATAATTTTCATCCGAGACATTTCAAATTCTCAGATAATTTCAATATAATAATTAGACACATTATTCCGAACTTTCACTCAAATCGGATCAGCCGTTTTGATGTAAAAAAATATATAATGTGATTTTTTCAAATCACTCAAAGCTATTGAGATACCAATTAAATCCAAGCTTGATTGTAAACGATTAAAACAAAGCCTTCTTTATTATCATAGAAATTAATAATGGAAAATAAGATGGCAGTGATGTAATGGTTTGGATCTCAAGGTGTATATATATATATAATAACCAATCCAAAGATAAGTCGATATGTTCCAGCTCATCCATCAACGCGGCTACACACAACGCGTTTGCCTAGTTGTAAATAACTAGGAAAAAGCTATATACGCGTTGTTAGACGAGCGGAAAGTGATAGTATGTCGACTTCATTGCCAAACTTTTGCCTAAATTCGCCAATTGGGTAACATTTTAGTTATAAATGGGTAAAAACGGCTTCGAGTGGTACCAATTTAGCACATTTCATGTTTTTTCTTCAAAATGGCTGACCCGATCAATCTGAGAATTTCCAGAAATGTGTATAAAGATGTTATTCAACTTCACACAAAATTTCAATTTTTTTGAAAATGAAAATTTTTTAATTTTTTTTCCGTCGTGTTATTCTAACATGTATTTTTGAAATTTCTAAAATTCATAAAAATAAAAGTTACCACCCGATAATGCCACAAAAGTATACAGATCTAAGCTAGATGAGGAACCATGACGAAAAAAAGTTTGAAGTTGATAGCTGTAGCCGTTTGACCTGTGGAGAACCGACAAAAAACATAAAAAACAAGAACAAAAAAAACATAAAAACGAACACCAATTTTTTTCAGTATGTCAAATTGAATCCTCGCTAAAGCTCGTCTAATGATTCTCTCCAATTTATGTACATATCATTTACGTCTCGATATACTTCGTCCACCACCGCAATATATAAACCTGCCCCCCCCCCCCCCCCCCCTCACTCGAGCACTAATTATGACATTTGGTCGGAATTTATTGCTCAATAAGTGATATTTTTTTGCCGTGATTTTACAATAGGCCTATATGCTCTTTTTTCGCTCATTTTTTCGGGAGGCGCTTGCCAAGCGCCACGCGCGAAGTTCGAATTTCGAATTTTTTCGAATTCGAAATTCGAAACTATTGAGAGAACGCCATACATGTATTTTTTCATTATTGAGAATGTACAGTACATAAAAATGCAGATGAATTGGATAGGAAATTATTTGTAGCTGTAACTAATTATTCGTTTCATTGAAGAAACTGATTGGCAAACTTGATTGAAAGAAAAAAATAAGGACAAAAATCGATGATTTCATATTTGCAAAACATTTCAGATCGTTACACATTTTTTATAAACCTTTTCAAGCCAAAGGGCCACATAACCCACATATTATTTGATTCAACATCGTGGAGTTTTGTTTTATCGAATACTTTTTGTAAGCGTACACACTCGGCTCAAAAATAAATCTGTACCATGTACCAATTCAAGTTTCTAACTTCATCGTTGCGATTGAATTACGACCCAATCGTTTTTTTCTTTCATCATTTTTACCATAACTATATTTATGTAACTGCAAAATGTATATATTAGTAATGAATAAATAAAAAAATGACATTATTTCCATACAGTTGATACCATTTCTATCGTTGAATATAATAATATTGATTCTGCATTACTATATATCATCGTTATTATTTCGATTATATTTTTTATCAGTGTTGTATCATTTTTGTATCATTTTTTCATATTCTTTTCATATTTCTGTTTATACTAATACTTTTTCATATCAGGCTACTGTTTATTCTACTGTTTATTTATTTTACTGTCTACTGTTCATCACTCTCTCATTATTTTCTACAATCATTTTTTCATCAATCATTCATGTGTGCATGATTTATTATTATTGTGTTTTTCACACTTCGTGAATTTATTATTTGATTATTATTATGTGTCGGAACGGCAATCATGTATACCATGATGGTCTTCAATGAAGATTTATATATATATATATATATATATATATATATATATATATATATATATATATATATATATATATATATATATATATATATATATATATATACATATGAAGAGGCAAGAATAAAATGATTTGAAAATTGATTTGAAAAATGAATTGAACTCATTGAGAGGAAATAACTCCATGAAAATAATTAGTATCTGTGAACGTAGCCTCTATCAGTATTCAGTGTCTACAAGAAAATACTCCACAAGGAGATCAAAAATTATATCATAATGAGAGTTGTTCCTATTTTCTGAACTGTAATGTAACCATCGGTAAAACGGATCAGCAATTTCATATCAATAATCGTATGAATAAAACATGTCCTGGTTCGAATTGTCAAGAAGTTTGATAATAACAGAAATGAGAATATAAACAACCGGTACTGATTGTGTGTTGATTGAAAACTTATCTATCTGAATTGTTGTTATCCTGTTCGAACTTCGAACCTCACTAGATGCAGATACAAGTCTTTGCGAAATACTCTGAATGATTTACGAGCCTTCATCACATAATATATATTATATAAGCCGCCCCCGTGGGTCAGTCAAATATCGCAAGTGCGGTAGAAGTCGTGCGTGGGTTCGAGTCTCACGGTTTTGTAAACGTCCTCTCACTTATCATCACTTCATCGTTTCATCATCCCCGCTTATTCGTATCCCCGTATATAACCTGGCATATGGATGGGGTCGTGAAGCAGCATTAAAAATATATATATATATATATATAAATATGGTATATATAGTATCGTGTTTCAAGCCTATACAGCGAATATTTATATTGAATAATTTTGTAATTGAAATATTTTGAGTTCATTCTACAGGAGCCATCCATCCTGACTTGGTTTTTCGTGGTTTCCCACAGTTCTCGAAACAAATCCTTGGATGAAGTACTAATTGGCCACGACCATTAATTAGTAGAGCGATAGGCCTAATTATAACATTATAGGCCTATCACTAATTTAATTTGTGCATTTTGTATAATGATCAATTTTACATCTGCTGTCAAGGGAAAGAAGTGATCATTGCCCAAGAGACTTAGTTTCAAAGTGGAAGATATCAACATTCGTGTGTTTATACTGAAAGACTTTTATCTACGGCGAAAAATTATGGTCACAGACAGCGCAGTCCTGGTGTTGAAGATCATTAGTTTTAAATTATCAAAATGGGGTGGTAAGATCGCCCTTGTGGTGCCCCGTCCAAACGATCCTATCTTTCATCCATAGCCTTAATTGGGGAACAATGATTTTGTATCAAGTTTCGATGTTATTAAAAAAAAAAGGAGCAACAAATAATCTAGAGTAAAATAGAACTGATTGTATTAGTATAATTGAACAGTAAAATAATGGAAGTAATTGCTCTTAAAAATATAATCGCAATTGGCTTAATGAAAGTATTTATTTCTCTTCACATGCCCTAATGTCTCATATCATCATATGGCTATATAAGATAATTATATCCTATATGTGATATTTTTATATAGTTCGTTGACGCGCCGTAAAACCCTAATATTCAGTCATTAATTTGTAGAGTTGACTTTTTAATTGAGCAATTCTTGTGCATCAGAATTTAGTGTCTATCTTGAATTCAATACGGCGTTGGATATGATATTCCAAGTCCTACTATATTGCGTTAAACTTGCATCAATTGGGATGAGTACATATATATTGCGTTCGGAAAGTGCTTTCCTGGTATTACTTAATAATAAATTATCGTTAATTGATAAATCAATATATTTTATAATGTTATTTAATATATTTCAATAACGAATTCAGATTTGAATTTTTGATGTTGATTGAATTGATGGTGTTTCTTGCATGTATGCCATAACAACTATCAAGGTTTCAAGAAAAGAAAGAAATAATTTTTGAGCATTGGACTTGTCTACTTTACGATTAATAATAATTTCAAGAAAATCAAATATCACAAGAGAAGAAGAAGAGAAGAGAAGAAGTTGAGAGAAAAAGAAGACCAACAAACATTTGTGTATCCATCGTGACTTGGTTTTTCGTGGTTTCCCACAGTCCTCGAAGCAAATGCTTGGATGAAGTACTAATTCGCCACGACCTTTAATTAGTAGAGTGATAGGCCGAATTATAACATTATAGGCCTATCACTCATTTTTTTCCATTTTGTATAATGACAAACTTTACATCTGCTGTTAATGGAAAGAATAAGTGATCATTGCCCAAGAGACTTAGTTCAAAGTGGAAGATATCAACATTCGTGTGTTTTGTTCACTCTTAATACCAATGCTGATAATGTCCGGATATATATCACAGAAACGGTTTTAACTTACAATGTGTTCCGGACTTTCGGAAACTGCAAGACTTTTATCTGCGGCGGAAAGTTATGGTCACCAACAGCGCAGTCCTGGTGTTGAAGTTCATTGGTTTTAAATAATTAAAATGGGGTGGTAAGATCGCCCTTGTGGTGCCCCGTCCAAACGATCCTACTTTTCATCCTTATAGCCTTAATTGGGGAACAATGATTTTGTATCAAGTTTCGATGTTATTAAAAAAAAAAAAAGATTCGAATAATAATGAATTAATGAGGCAATGATTCAATTTAATATCAATTGATTATTTCTTCAATTATCGCTCTTCATTGATACCGTAGGCCCGTATCTAATATAGTTGAGTATGAGTTGTAAATCATAATTAATAAACATTACTGTAACAAGTGGCTCTTTCGTCGCGAGCACTCATTGCAAGCTTATTTATAAACTACTCTAAAGGGGGTGGTCAAACACTAAACTAACAGTAAAAGATAGAGGAGAGGTTGTAATTTGCTAGTAGAAAACCCGCGAAATCACAGATATTTGTTAGCAAGGAAGGGCTTGGCTAGCCTGAAGGCATCAGTGACCACTCACAAAGAGGTATATGATTTTAGAGAAGGCAAAAAGCTAACGGGACGTGAAATATAAGAAATAGTTATTTATAAAAACAAAATGAGTTGAAGAACACATACTATGCTCATTATAATACTATACTAATATGATGAAAATATTAAAGAGTTGTTGACTGTTACAAGTTACATTATGCTAACAGGTGAACAACTTTGATGGAAATCGTTCGAAGTGTTTTGATTTATAACGAAAAGAGTATATAGTATATATTTTATGTCTTTCATGGTTCGGAAATATATAAAAACTAGTCAAACGCGAAATATGCGTTGTAAGATGAGCGAGATATCTGAATAAGGTATGAAAGTCCTTGAAATAGTTTTACCCTTGCTACTTTATCGACTTTGGTATTCTACACACCTTGATATCTGAATAAGCTATAAAAGTCGTTAAAGAAAATCTACTCTTGCCACTTCATTGACTCTGGTATTCTACACACCTTGACGCATATAAAAAATACTTCATTGTTGGTCAACTCTTGAATCTAGAAAGCAGTGAATCTCGACAACTTAATTCTGTCATAATTTTTATGATATATTTTATGAATATTATCAGTTATTTTATTTTTTTCTCCAAAACGACTGATCAGAATTGCTTAAAAAATCGTAATAATGTGTAAAATCCATGTATACACATTTAGAGAAAATTTCATCCCATTTGGAGAGATTTTATTTTTCAACATTTTCCGCCCAGCCAAATCTTATGGGGTTTTTAGAAACTTTGAGATGATGATTCTCAAAATCGGTTCGACCGATTCATCCCAAAAACTATACAGTTCTAAGTTGGATGAGTTTTCGTGTACAAAAAAAGTTTCATGTTGATCAGTCAACCATTGCGACCTGTGGAGTGCTTACGAAAAAAAAAAAAAAAACCCACAGACAAAGCCCTATAAGAGTGGGATGGAGACTTCGCTACGCTCATCAATTAAATTCTCATTTCTTTGAAAACGTACAATTAATGAGGTTACGTTTTTATATAAAAAAATCTTGATTAAATCGGTGAGATGTTTTGCTGGTACGAGTGACGGGGAATATTGCCTATATATTATTGGAAGGGGAACAAGAAACGCATTATCAACACTTGGTACTCTCGAATAGCATCACAGATGATCGATAGCATACGCCAGATACAATAATGAATTAATTGAACGCAATACATTTTGATTACCGGCCGAATTTCAATATAATAATACGAGATGATACAAACTGTACTAAAAATAAACTGTACTAAAAATAAACTGACCTAAAAATAGGCTGTACTAAAAATAGGCTCTACTAAAAGAAGGTAAAGTGAGAGATGTGGCTCCTCCCCTTCATGAATTGTTACCTCCCAGTCTCGAGGAATCAGTTTAGGTCAGTTGATTTTTAGTACAGTTGATTTTTAGTACAGTTGTTTTTCAGTACAGCCTATTTTTAGTACAGTTGATTTTTAGTACAGTTGGTTTGGAAGGTTTCAGTGCACCAGAAACCAACTGACCTAAACTTCTATACTTCTCGACACAAAGTTGAGCTGGAGGATTTGGCTCCACCCCTTCATAAATTATGTTCAGATCAGTCGATTTTCTGTACAGCCTAATTTTAGTACAGTGGATTTTTAGTACAGTTTTTTCAAGCTCACTAGGTCAGTTTTTAGGTCAGTTGGTTTTTAGTACAGTTTGTCGGTTTTTATTCAAGGTCGGTTAGTTTTTAGATATGGAGCCTATTTTTAGTACAGTGGAATTTTAGTACAGTTTTTCAAGCACACTTGGTCGTGCTTCAGAAAACTGTACTAAACATCCACTGTACTAAAAATAGGCTCGATCTAAAAACTAACCGACCTTAAATAAACTGTACTGAAAACGAACAGACCCGAAAACTGAAGCCTATTTTTAGTACAGTTTGTCAGTGTTTGGTTTTTAGTACAGATTGTCGTTTTTTTTGTTGTTTTTTTATTCTACCGGCTAGCAGCGTATGGTCAGTCTTGCGGTAGTTTGACCAAGTCCCGAGTAAAGAGAGATCCCCTCTACCATTGTGCGTAGGCTTAAGGGGGGGTTGGGGGGAGGGGGGAGCTGTCAGTCAATTTCGGAAATAGTCCCTACCTACTACAACTCAGGGTCACGTGGTGACGGGTTCTAACAACCTACTCTGTTATGAAACGAAGATTCTTTCACCCATTTATGCATCCCTAATAAAATAAAACGTAATTGCAGAGGTAAAAATAATGAAGAATCACATAACATCATTATATGAAAATTGAACCATCACCATTTCAACCAAATCATTCCCTTTCCTTTTTTCATCTTCAATTTCAGTCCCAAAATTGAACAAATTATTAAAATGAAATCCTAATGAAATGCATAAAGTCTCTAAATGTTGTCGATGAGTAAACGGGATTTTTTTCAGTCGACGGCAAAAAATATGCTCACCAATTTGAAAATGAAGGTAATCTAATATTAGGGTAGACTGTAGAGAAAACTGCCTGTTCACTGATGTGCAAATATTGACTGGGAAAAATTCCGCACGTATGACCAATTATTCTATTCGTAACTCTAGTATCCACATTAGTATCAATTATCAAAACATAATTGTTTCTATGATACGTTAATATTTTACTGAGGTTATAGGTCCAGGGCCATTTTATTCTCAAAGACATTGAGAAAAACTCAATTCAGAACAACAAAAAAAGTCAGTGAAGATTTGAGAGGTATAAGAATTGATCATCGCTATGAATAATTATATACTTAATATCAGTAATTAATTATTCATTTCATAATATCAAACTAATGAATTAGTGTTTCCAATTAAGTTGATCAATTCTACATTTTGAAAATATTTTCAATCCCTTTCTGTTACCAATACATCACATTGAGATTAGGGCCCTACTCAAGGGGCCCTACTGTCATGTTTTGATGGTGGTAGAGAAACAGGAACCATAGGCCATTTGGATTTCAAGTCAGACTCAATTTTTCTATGAATGGTTGACTGTAGAAAAAACTATATCAAATACACTATTATGTTCATCAGTCTTATTTTTTACCGTTTGTTTTTGTTATGAATGATTTGTTATTCAATATGATTAGTGATAGTAGTCAGATGAGCGTGGCGGAGACTTCTATTCTACATACAAATTCAAAATTCAAATTGGAAAGTGATTTTTATTCTCAGTTCTATTTTAATTTATCATGATAATATAATGAAAATGCATACATGGAATACCGAGGAAATATATCGTGAACTGCCATAGAAAAAGAAATGAGAAGCCCGCATAGAAAGAATTATTGTATGAGGAAAACCGGAAAAAACCAAACCGCCTTGAACAAAATTGTTTAGTTGAATGAAAAGAAAAACAAATTGAAAGAAAAGTTCAGTTGGATGTCAATTTAAAGTTCTAATATTTCTTTGTGATTGATTTATTTCTACCATTTCTCTCATATTTCCATATCGATTAATATCGCTCATTATCGATCTAGTGTGGCTTCGTGATTCGATTGGAGGGTTGCTAAGTCAGGAATCAACACTTTTTTCGAAACACATGTTGTCACATTAAGCCATCGAAATAGCAGCAGCGAAAGTGGTTACTTCAGCAACATTTGTGAATGGGAGACTGAAAAATGAATAGATAGAGACACTCATGAAAATTCACGTACACGAATGATTTCCATAATTATATAATCCTAGACATAACCTAATGAAAATATAGAAATTCAGTGAAAAAAATTGTTGCAAACAAAAATAAATTTTTCACAACTTATGCAAATAGTTCAGTTGGGAAGAATATATTTCGAACTTAGATTGTCCTACGACAATCATCTAAATCATTTAAAAACGACAGAAGTCGGAATATGGAATTAGGAATATGAATTATTTAGAAAACGTGAAAAATTATTTCAAAATTATTGAAAATATTCATTTTTCACCTTCGTATTAACTTCGACGTTGTGAAAGATATCAATGATGCGTCCAAGTTGAGTATTCACATGTATCAGAATTTTATGTAGACCCAAGGAATCACATATTAGAATTCAAGTTTCATTATATCATGCATGAATAATTTAATACTGGATCTTGCCAAACTCCAATGTACTAAATTATTGTTCTAGTCATTAATTGTGGATGATTATTCACTCGATATAATTTCTTTCAGAATCAAATTCTGAAACAAACTGTATGTGAACTGGTCCCGTTTTCAAATGAATAGTTATGAATAGTTACTTATTCAAGTTTCCGTGCTCAAACCAAACTGATAATCCATACTTCTGTTTATTACAAACGTCTAGATTTTTCAAAATGATCAATACCGGTACGTGCTATCATTTGAAAAACACAAAAAAAGTTTTGTTCGTATACTGGTTGTTGTGTATCTGTTTTGCTATACATCACCCATCCATATATTTCGATCATAAGACCCTGATTCATAACGTTCATCGAGTAAACTTGTTATATTCATTTAACAATCCTATCAAATGCAATGAATTCATCACAATGGATGGTATCATAGCAGCATAATCTCCCTTTGCTCATCTAGTCAGCTAAATAGGAAATAGGAAACTTATTCAAGTGAATAAATAGATATAATTAGAATATTGAAAAAAATGCACGAATAATCACAAATAATTACTTTTTCACCTAATTTCGAATCATTCCTGAACATTCCCGTACAAATGGAGTTTTAGACAAATATATACAACCTCCTGACAATGACAGAACATGATTATGGAAATCGAACGAAAAGATTTCTTTTTCCCACAATATTCATTGAAATGACGCATGAATTAAAATTACTAAAAAGAATATCAGACGTCCTAAATAATTTGTTCTGAAGTAGGCCTACATGGTCTGTAAGTGAATAGTAAATCAAATATTATATCAGTGAGTGTTGTTTCTAGTTTATCTATATGCCTACTATGTTTATCTATCCATTATGGGCATAGGCCCGATATAACAAATTGTACTCGAAAGAGATGAGTTCTCCACAGTCATATACATCATCCATCCCATTCCATTATTTATCATTTATCACTACAGATCCACTATTATTGCAAAGAAATAATCTATCCTCAACTCTTGTCCATTATTTTCTATGATGATAATAATGACAATATCATTACTGATACAATAATTAATAACATTGACCATAATATAATGAAAACAGAATTGATAATAATACAGGCCCTAATAATTATATATGATCATGATAATATATTACCAATTTTGTAATAAACACAAGTACCAGGTACGGAGAAAAAGAGAGAAGGAGGAAGATTTCAAGAAGAAGATCAAGATGATAAGAACATTCAAGATTTTCTCCCAACTGTGAATGTTTGAATTGTTTTCGAGCCCTGGCGATATTATCTCAGGATTTATTCTTTGTTCAATGAGTCAACTTATTTTTAATTATTCTTCGGGGTGGTGAGATCGCCCTTGTGGTGCCCCGTTCAACCGATCCTATTTTTCATTCATTGCCTTAATTATTGGGGAACAATGATTTTGTGTCAAGCTTCGATGTTATCAGAAAAAAAAATCATACAAATACGTTATGAAGAATTGAACTATAACAAAATGGACTTGAAATTAATAATGATCTATTCAAAATGTGTTGATGATTGGGATCATTTTAGAGAATAATATGTATATTATCAATTGCAATAAATATGAACTCTTCCAATCGTTCATATGTTGTCAGAAGCTCAAATAACTTGTATAAAACATACTGTATGAATTCCAACAACGGTGGCAAGCCTGTTCGCGGGTATTACACACGAACCTAAACAGACTCACGCTATTGGCTGGCAACTGAACGGTCATCAGGAGATCCAACCAGAGCTGTCGAAAAGGTTCGCAGAATACGAATTTGAAATAAGCCAGAAATAATAACCGCTCGTGTAAAGTAGTTGTGTGAATATATATTTTGAATATAGATATTATATTGAAGTCGAAGTGTTAACTGAATGGAATGACCTGAACATGATCCATAGACCTTCTGATATTTTCATATCTCATTGGCTCATTAAAGCTCATCCACTGCGATGAGCACACACACACATCACACACTTCCTTATACTAGGAAAACGCACAAAATGTGCGAAATTGTAAAATGAGCGAGACATTCCTATGGAATGTACTCGACAGTCGTATTTCCTTTTTTTTTCAATAACATCGAAACTTGAAACAAAATCATTGTTGCTCAATTAAGGCTATGGATGAAAGATAGGATCGTTTGGATAATTGCACACTTTTATTTTGAAATTTATCAAGCCTCTCTTATATAAATCAATCATTCATATAATTTCAATCTAATACCTCATAAGTTATAGTTTTCGTTATCCCATGAAACCTGACAATTGGCATTACAAGTCGGACACAAATTCCGAATAATTTTAGACTTTTTCTGAACCTTGGTATCACAACAGAATAGGTTGGGATTGTGTTTGAGCAGACTCGGTTGAACAGGTTCATCGTGAATATTTCTGAAAATTAATTCCAAAAGTACAGTGCGGTAATTGGTGAAATGTTTGATGTTTTCAATTTCAACCCATTGAAATGAAATTCTCACAGATTTTTTGATATCATTCTGGTTCATGTTTTGACCAGATTTGAAATGATTTGAATCAGTAGTTTTTGAGAAAATGAATTATTAAGGTGAAAAATGTCAGATATTCAATTGAAAATTGTGAATGGAAATCAAGAGGTTTAATTAATAACGAAGATTTTAAGTTTGAAGAATGAAATGATATGAATGAATATGGAAGGCTCGATGAATGCTAATATCAAGTTGCGTATATACTACTTAAATTGAGTGCATTCCATATACATATCTTGCTCATTTTAGAACGCATGTGCATGTGTTGCATTTTCATTTATAGTAATAATTATCTACACAAAAACAGGGAGAAAGAAATGTGGTTATAAGTTGAAAAATATTTCTCTATTCGATGTCCAATGACAAAAATGAGTATAATACTTTCGATTTCACTATTATTTTACAGTAAAACAATTCATAAACTCACTACATTGACAACAAATAGTGTATTCAGAAAAAAATCAAGAGAAACTAGGCAAGTGTTGCACTGACAGAATATATATTTTCATCTTCTTCGCCAATTAAATGTATGCACGAAATAGTTATACCCTCTCATTTCCGATGGATGAAAGTGAACATATTTTCTCATCAGTTCTAACAGGAAAAATTGGAACAATTTTTTTTAAATAAATAATTTCATTTATCCAATCCCAGGTATTTGATAGCCATGATGTTGAAAGTGATACTGAAAGTTATTGTTTGTCAACCTTAGACAAGCTGGCTAGAAACTACCTGAAGGGTCGAGACCAAAGTCTTTGTAATCTTCCTTCGCTCTAGCTCTACTCGGGACTTGGTCAAACTACCGCAAGACTGACCATACGCTGCTAGCCGGTAGAATAAAAAAACAACAAAAAAAACGACAATCTGTACTAAAAACCAAACACTGACAAACTGTACTAAAAATAGGCTTCAGTTTTCGGGTCTGTTCGTTTTCAGTACAGTTTATTTAAGGTCGGTTAGTTTTTAGATCGAGCCTATTTTTAGTACAGTGGATGTTTAGTACAGTTTTCTGAAGCACGACCAAGTGTGCTTGAAAAACTGTACTAAAATTCCACTGTACTAAAAATAGGCTCCATATCTAAAAACTAACCGACCTTGAATAAAAACCGACAAACTGTACTAAAAACCAACTGACCTAAAAACTGACCTAGTGAGCTTGAAAAAACTGTACTAAAAATCCACTGTACTAAAATTAGGCTGTACAGAAAATCGACTGATCTGAACATAATTTATGAAGGGGTGGAGCCAAATCCTCCAGCTCAACTTTGTGTCGAGAAGTATAGAAGTTTAGGTCAGTTGGTTTCTGGTGCACTGAAACCTTCCAAACCAACTGTACTAAAAATCAACTGTACTAAAAATAGGCTGTACTGAAAAACAACTGTACTAAAAATCAACTGTACTAAAAATCAACTGACCTAAACTGATTCCTCGAGACTGGGAGGTAACAATTCATGAAGGGGAGGAGCCACATCTCTCACTTTACCTTCTTTTAGTAGAGCCTATTTTTAGTACAGCCTATTTTTAGGTCAGTTTATTTTTAGTACAGTTTATTTTTAGTACAGTTTACCAATCCCCCATATAAAAAAATATATGGAGATGATACAAACTGTACTAAAAATAAACTGTACTAAAAATCAACTGACCTAAAAATAGGCTGTACTAAAAATAGGCTCTACTAAAAGAAGGTAAAGTGAGAGATGTGGCTCCTCCCCTTCATGAATTGTTACCTCCCAGTCTCGAGGAATCAGTTTAGGTCAGTTGATTTTTAGTACAGTTGATTTTTAGTACAGTTGTTTTTCAGTACAGCCTATTTTTAGTACAGTTGATTTTTAGTACAGTTGGTTTGGAAGGTTTCAGTGCACCAGAAACCAACTGACCTAAACTTCTATACTTCTCGACACAAAGTTGAGCTGGAGGATTTGGCTCCACCCCTTCATAAATTATGTTCAGGTCAGTCGATTTTCTGTACAGCCTAATTTTAGTACAGTGGATTTTTAGTACAGTTTTTTCAAGCTCACTAGGTCAGTTTTTAGGTCAGTTGGTTTTTAGTACAGTTTGTCGGTTTTTATTCAAGGTTGGTTAGTTTTTAGATATGGAGCCTATTTTTAGTACAGTGGAATTTTAGTACAGTTTTTCAAGCACACTTGGTCGTGCTTCAGAAAACTGTACTAAACATCCACTGTACTAAAAATAGGCTCGATCTAAAAACTAACCGACCTTAAATAAACTGTACTGAAAACGAACAGACCCGAAAACTGAAGCCTATTTTTAGTACAGTTTGTCAGTGTTTGGTTTTTAGTACAGATTGTCGTTTTTTTGTTGTTTTTTTATTCTACCGGCTAGCAGCGTATGGTCAGTCTTGCGGTAGTTTGACCAAGTCCCGAGTAAAGAGAGATCCCCTCTACCATTGTGCGTAGGCTTAAGGGGGGGTTGGGGGGAGGGGGGAGCTGTCAGTCAATTTCGGAAATAGTCCCTACCTACTACAACTCAGGGTCACGTGGTGACGGGTTCTAACAACCTACTCTGTTATGAAACGAAAATTCTTTCACCCATTTATGCATCCCTAATAAAATAAAACGTAATTGCAGAGGTAAAAATAATGAAGAATCACATAACATATTTATATGAAAATTGAACCATCACCATTTTAACCAAATCATTCCCTTTCCTTTTTTCATCTTCAATTTCAGTCCCAAAATTGAACAAATTATTAAAATGAAATCCTAATGAAATGCATAAAGTCTCTAAATGTTGTCGATGAGTAAACGGGATTTTTTTCAGTCGACGGCAAAAAATATGCTCACCAATTTGAAAATGAAGGTAATCTAATATGAGGGTAGACTGTAGAGAAAACTTTGCCTGTTCACTGATGTGCAAATATTGACTGGGAAAAATTCCGCACGTATGTCCAATTATTCTATTCGTAACTCTAGTATCCACATTAGTATCAATTATCAAAACATAATTGTTTCTATGATACGTTAATATTTTAATGAGGTTATAGGTCCAGGGCCATTTTATTCTCAAAGTCATTGAGAAAAACTCAATTCAGAACAACAAAAAAAGTCAGTGAAGATTTGAGAGGTATAAGAATTGATCATCGCTATGAATAATTATATACTTAATATCAGTAATTAATTATTCATTTCATAATATCAAACTAATGAATTAGTGTTTCCAATTAAGTTGATCAATTCTACATTTTGAAAATATTTTCAATCCCTTTCTGTTACCAATACATCACATTGAGATTAGGGCCCTACTCAAGGGGCCCTACTGTCATGTTTTGATGGTGGTAGAGAAAAAGGAACCATAGGCCATTTGGATTTCAAGTCAGACTCAATTTTTCTATGAATGGTTGACTGTAGAAAAAACTATATCAAATACACTATTATGTTCATCAGTCTTATTTTTTACCGTTTGTTTTTGTTATGAATGATTTGTTATTCAATATGATTAGTGATAGTAGTCAGATGAGCGTGGCGGAGACTTCTATTCTACATACAAATTCAAAATTGAAATTGGAAAGTGATTTTTATTCTCAGTTCTATTTTAATTTATCATGATAATATAATGAAAATGCATACATGGAATACCGAGGAAATATATCGTGAACTGCCATAGAAAAAGAAATGAGAAGCCCGCATAGAAAGAATTATTGTATGAGGAAAACCGGAAAAACCAAACCGCCTTGAACAAAATTGTTTAGTTGAATGAAAAGAAAAACAAATTGAAAGAAAAGAAAAGTTGGATGTCAATTTAAAGTTCTAATATTTCTTTGTGATTGATTTATTTCTACCATTTCTCTCATATTTCCATATCGATTAATATCGCTCATTATCGATCTAGTGTGGCTTCGTAATTCGATTGGAGGGTTGCTAAGTCAGGAATCAACACTTTTTTCGAAACACATGTTGTCACATTAAGCCATCGAAATAGCAGCAGCGAAAGTGGTTACTTCAGCAACATTTGTGAATGGGAGACTGAAAAATGAATAGATAGAGACACTCATGAAAATTCACGTACACGAATGATTTCCATAATTATATAATCCTAGACATAACAGTGGCGTGCCAGAATCAAGCGCTAGGCTAGCGCTAGGCTAGCCCAGCATACGTCACGGCTAGATCAGCTAGCTTGCAATTCTGGAACGACCACGAGCAACTTTTAAAATTTCAAGTCATGGCGGAAGACCAAATCATATTGGGAGCCGCAGCAGTTGTATTAAATGCAGGCATTTCTTCTGATTCCTCCTCCAGTGGATCAGAAGAGGATGACGAAGTTTTTACTATGATTGCCAATAGAATTGAATATTTAGAGAGGGTAAAAAATCATCGTCCAAAGGTTGTGGATTATTATGAACGGGTGGTACCCCAGTATTCAATGGACGATTTTCGTAGCCATTTTCGCCTTACCCGAGAATCGGTGGAGGTAGGCCTAGACTTTAATTTAGTTTTCACATCTTAAAATGTTTGTACACGTGATAAAATTATTTTAAAAAGTTATCATCGCCTCGTTGAAGCGACAATCTAACCATGATCTTACCATTATAATCTTGCCAAGACAGTCCTTTTTTGCAGCCATAACTGCTCTCCATACAGCTCGTGCTGATTTTGGCCATTCATGTCTTTTGGCTTAATTGCAAACAATTAGTGTAGAAATTTGATTTTTTTCATTTGACGATTGGGTTGAGTTGTAACTTCATGGGGTTAGGACTTCACACAATTGACTTGTTCATATTGTTTCTATACCTACGAGTCATGATTAATCGGGTCGCTATAGCAATCAATGTTCGTTCATTCATTGCAGAATCTTATGATCAGGCTACAAGCGAGTATGCTGGTCATGGGAGGACAAGTACGCCGCCGACCAACAGTGCAACCTGAAAAGGGACTCCTTATTTTCCTGTGGGTTTTATCAAACCAGGAAAGTTTCAGATGTGTGGCAGATCGCTTTGGTGTTGGCAAGGGGCACGCACATCGAATTTTTATTTCTTTTTGTAAAAACATATCTGCTCTAACCAAAGAAATGATTACATGGCCCACTGGTTAGTACCATTATAACTACTGTGGGCTCTTCACTATCGGCCTATATCTACCTTTAGAAAGGGTTTTTGCAAGTACCGGTAGTAATAATGATAATAATAATAATGATGAATAATAACTCTTTATTTAGCAAGGTACGGTAGCAATTTTATTTCATAGTACAAAATAATCACTAGTAGCACAGTCAGGATCATCAATGATCATTTTAGTTTTGTGTAGGCCTAGTTGGTGATCATTCCTCGTTTGTCCCTTCAAAGAGCTGGGATGCTTGTGGGGAATTGTTATGAAACGCAAAACAAAATGTTGGCTTATTATTTTAAAATTGTCTATTTTGACCCAGGAAACGAAATGAATGCTACTCTTCAAGGGTTTGCTGACCTAAGACCAGAACGGGGGTTTCCCGGCGTGATTGGTTGTGTGGACGGCACACACATCGAAGTCCCCGGACCAAAAGGGGACAATAGTTTCTACAACAGAAACAAGTACCACTCCGTCATCCTGCAAGGTGTTTGTGATGCCAAGGGCGCATTCATCGATGTTTATGCTGGTTGGCCAGGGTCAGTCCATGATGCTCGTGTGTGGAAACATTGTCCTTTATACCACAAACTAGAGCAAGATGAAGACTTCCTTCCTGAAAACATTCACATATTGGGGGACTCGGCATACCCTTTATCTAAATACATGATGACCGTGTATAAAGATAATGGCTTTTTAACACCAAAACAGAAGCACTTCAACCGAATGCTTAGCAGCAAGAGGGTGGTCATTGAAAACGCTTTCGGGAGACTGAAACAGCTTTTCAGAAGATTGAAGTATTTGGATATGATACGGTTCGATAACTTGAAGTTCGTGATTTTGGCTGCGTGTGTTTGCCACAACATTGCCACTTGGCAAGGCCAATTGGACGAGGGGAATGAGTTTGATGAGGGGTTGGCTGTTCCTCAGATAGGAGACAACGATGATGACCCTCCTGTAAATAATAATGCTGCCAAGGCTAAGAGAGATGCTATAGCAGACATGTTGTATGATAACTAAAATAAAGTTCTGATGTCAAATGTAATCCTTTTCATGTATAGGGAAGACAGTAGTTTATATAGTTGTATCCACAAAAGATAGCCTACAGTCCCATGAAATTAACAGCATGTAATTGTGCATTAAAAAGGCAAAAGAGGGAGTAGGCAGAATCCTACCTCTTTTGGATTATATTCAGGCTCATCTACACACTTCACAAATGAAACAATTTTGGATAGAGCCTGTATAAATCTCATGTGGACTGTTCAGATTGAAAAACTGAAGGTTTTCTATACCTGTAGGCAATCTGTAACTACGATATGGTAACGAGCATATTATAATAATGGCACAAAATTAATCAAAATAGAAGGTGGTATATTTTCATCAAAATATAATTATAATGACAATAATCATTTCATTTCAAGTTCTAATAACCAACCCAATACTACAATGAATATGGCAATACTTATTTGGCATACCTAGTCGTGATTATCAATTCTGATAACTACAGCGTGATGCTATATAAACAAAAAACAACTCGTCAGTCTACGTAGTTTCGTATAAGCCATTGTCGAGTATTAATACCAAATAAAATAATTAAACAAATATGTAGGAAACAAAACAATGAATATGGCAATGCTCATTTGACATACCTAGTCGTGATTATCAATTCTGATAACTACAGCGTGATGCTATATAAACAAAAAACAACTTGTCAGTCTACGTAGTTTCGTATAAGCCATTGTCGAGTAATAATACCAAATAAAATAATCAAACAAATATGTAGGAAACAAAACAATGAATATGGCAATACTTATTTGGCATACCTAGTCGTGATTATCAATTCTGATAACTACAGCGTGATGCTATATAAACAAAAAACAACTCGTCAGTCTACGTAGTTTCGTATAAGCCATTGTCGAGTATTAATACCAAATAAAATAATTAAACAAATATGTAGGAAACAAAACAATGAATATGGCAATGCTCATTTGGCATACCTAGTCGTGATTATCAATTCTGATAACTACAGCGTGATGCTATATAAACAAAAAACAACTCGTCAGTCTACGTAGTTTCGTATAAGCCATTGTCGAGTATTAATACCAAATAAAATAATCAAACAAATATGTAGGAAACAAAACAATGAATATGGCAATGCTCATTTGGCATACCTAGTCGTGATTATCAATTCTGATAACTACAGCGTGATGCTATATAAACAAAAAACAACTCGTCAGTCTACGTAGTTTCGTATAAGCCATTGTCGAGTATTAATACCAAATAAAATAATTAAACAAATATGTAGGAAACAAAACAATGAATATGGCAATGCTCATTTGACATACCTAGTCGTGATTATCAATTCTGATAACTACAGCGTGATGCTATATAAACAAAAAACAACTCGTCAGTCCACGTAGTTTCGTATAAGCCATTGTCGAGTATTAATACCAAATAAAATAATTAAACAAATATGTAGGAAACAAAACAATGAATATGGCAATGCTCATTTGACATACCTAGTCGTGATTATCAATTCTGATAACTACAGCGTGATGCTATATAAACAAAAAACAACTCGTCAGTCTACGTAGTTTCGTATAAGCCATTGTCGAGTATTAATACCAAATAAAATAATTAAACAAATATGTAGGAAACAAAACAATGAATATGGCAATGCTCATTTGGCATACCTAGTCGTGATTATCAATTCTGATAACTACAGCGTGATGCTATATAAACAAAAAACAACTCGTCAGTCTACGTAGTTTCGTATAAGCCATTGTCGAGTATTAATACCAAATAAAATAATTAAACAAATATGTAGGAAACAAAACAATGAATATGGCAATGCTCATTTGGCATACCTAGTCGTGATTATCAATTCTGATAACTACAGCGTGATGCTATATAAACAAAAAACAACTCGTCAGTCTACGTAGTTTCGTATAAGCCATTGTCGAGTATTAATACCAAATAAAATAATCAAACAAATATGTAGGAAACAAAACAATGAATATGGCAATACTTATTTGGCATACCTAGTCGTGATTATCAATTCTGATAACTACAGCGTGATGCTATATAAACAAAAAACAACTTGTCAGTCTACGTAGTTTCGTATAAGCCATTGTCGAGTATTAATACCAAATAAAATAATTAAACAAATATGTAGGAAACAAAACAATGAATATGGCAATACTTATTTGGCATACCTAGTCGTGATTATCAATTCTGATAACTACAGCGTGATGCTATATAAACAAAAAACAACTCGTCAGTCTACGTAGTTTCGTATAAGCCATTGTCGAGTATTAATACCAAATAAAATAATCAAACAAATATGTAGGAAACAAAACAATGAATATGGCAATGCTCATTTGGCATACCTAGTCGTGATTATCAATTCTGATAACTACAGCGTGATGCTATATAAACAAAAAACAACTTGTCAGTCTACGTAGTTTCGTATAAGCCATTGTCGAGTATTAATACCAAATAAAATAATTAAACAAATATGTAGGAAACAAAACAATGAATATGGCAATACTTATTTGGCATACCTAGTCGTGATTATCAATTCTGATAACTACAGCGTGATGCTATATACACAGAAAACAACTCGTCAGTCTACGTAGTTTCGTATAAGCCATTGTCGAGTAATAATACCAAATAAAATAATTAAACAAATATGTAGGAAACAAAACAATGAATATGGCAATACTTATTTGGCATACCTAGTCGTGATTATCAATTCTGATAACTACAGCGTGATGCTATATAAACAAAAAACAACTTGTCAGTCTACGTAGTTTCGTATAAGCCATTGTCGAGTATTAATACCAAATAAAATAATTAAACAAATATGTAGGAAACAAAACAATGAATATGGCAATGCTCATTTGACATACCTAGTCGTGATTATCAATTCTGATAACTACAGCGTGATGCTATATAAACAAAAAACAACTTGTCAGTCTACGTAGTTTCGTATAAGCCATTGTCGAGTATTAATACCAAATAAAATAATTAAACAAATATGTAGGAAACAAAACAATGAATATGGCAATACTTATTTGGCATACCTAGTCGTGATTATCAATTCTGATAACTACAGCGTGATGCTATATACACAGAAAACAACTCGTCAGTCTACGTAGTTTCGTATAAGCCATTGTCGAGTAATAATACCAAATAAAATAATTAAACAAATATGTAGGAAACAAAACAATGAATATGGCAATACTTATTTGGCATACCTAGTCGTGATTATCAATTCTGATAACTACAGCGTGATGCTATATAAACAAAAAACAACTTGTCAGTCTACGTAGTTTCGTATAAGCCATTGTCGAGTAATAATACCAAATAAAATAATTAAACAAATATGTAGGAAATAAAACAATGAATATGGCAATACTTATTTGGCATACCTAGTCGTGATTATCAATTCTGATAACTACAGCGTGATGCTATATACACAGAAAACAACTCGTCAGTCTACGTAGTTTCGTATAAGCCATTGCCAAATATGGCAATAATAAAGAAATAATGATATTAGGTGAATAACAAGAGTGAAAGTAGAGGAAGCCACTCTAATCTCTCTTGGTGAAAGCCTTAATTGCCTCAGTAAGGCTCTTGATAGCATCTGTCCTCTCTTTTTCCAATTGTAGCTTCTCATCCCACCTTGCCCTCTTATCCGCCCTTTTCTCCTCTTCTCGTAGGGTACGAGCATCCAGCTCTTGCTTTAGGAAGCTCAATTCACTCTTCTTCTTTGCACTGCGGCTAAATAGTTGGCTGGGTGGTGTTGGACTACGTGAACTCCAACTACTGGAAGGCATTGGCAAATGATGAGGAGATGGAGCTGGTAATGCTGCAGAAGTTGATGCTGCAGAGGTCGACTCTGTCCCCTTGCTGGTAACAGGCAAATCCTCATCAGGAAAGGAGCCGCCCAATAATATTTCCGGTGGCTTAATATTAGCCCGGTTACCGAGAGCATTATTCATTATGTCAAAGTAGGGCCAGTTCTTATGGCCCCTACCAGTTTTATTATTATTGACTAATATTTTTTTATATGTTATCATCAAATTGCGCCACTTCTTGTCACACATTGATCCAGTAACCAATGCTGCCCGGCCTGGAGCAGCTCGTTTCATGCCCCTCGCCACTTCCTCCCAAATCTTACTTTTTTTCTTGGTTGGAGCTTGGAATTTGCCATCATTCTCCAGCCGTGTCACAATCATTAGTTGAACCAATTCATGGGTCCAACTAAATTCTGCTTCTGAAATGAATCAAGACATTTCTAGTAAATTCTGCTAAAATATATGAAGTCAAGCTTCTGCTTGCTAGATGTTGTTAAAAGCTTCAAACTCAACCAACCAACTCTGACCGCTTCAACTCTGACCATTACGATGTGTAAAAAAATGTATAGGCATTGGCCTATACAAAAATTAGAGTTTCTTGCAAATAGGGAAACAACTTTCAACACAGACGTACCTGTACCTTCTTCGTCGTCGGGATCATCAGCATCCTCTTCAGTTACGCTGAAGTCGGGTGGTGGTGGATAGCATGATTGTTGGCTGTTGCCAAAGTTGGCTTGCATGAATGATAATGCAAAGGCATGATCTGAAACAACGATTCATTTTTAATGTCAGCTCTGCCTCAACCTATTTTAGTAGGCCTACCGGTAGCTATGCCTTGGCATAAGCCCAAGCCCAGCTAGTATTATTGATCACGTCCACCAATTAGCATAGTGGATAGAGCTTACAAGACCTATCCTAGGATTATACACCTATCCTAAGGCAGGGCTATTTAATTACTCTAGAGGTAACCTCTAATCTAGGCCTTTGCAAACTTTTTGGTCATCTCCTATAACTGCAACGTCGAATTGTTTGCTGAAATTATTTGCTCATTATATTTAAGCTCACCATTATTTAATTGCTCTGCAGTATAATCGTCCACAGTAATAGTCATTATTTCGTTATTATATTCAACCTGCAGCTCGACCATACCAGGCGAAGCCATGATCTTTGAAATGGCGCTAAAAATTATGGCTGAACTAGCAAGTTAGCAACCTTTTTTACCGCTAGATCAGCTATGTCAGCGGACTTAGCAGGCTAGATTCTGGAACGATTTGCTAGGTTCTAGCGGAATTAGCCGCTAGAATTTGGAACGCCATTTCGACAATGCTAATCTAGCGCTAGCTAAGCGCTGAGTTCTGGAACACGACTAACCTAATGAAAATATAGAAATTCAGTGAAAAAAATTGTTGCAAACAAAAATAAATTTTTCACAACTTATGCAAATAGTTCAGTTGGGAAGAATATATTTCGAACTTAGATTGTCCTACGACATACGACAATCATCTAAATCATTTAAAAACGACAGAAGTCGGAATATGGAATTAGGAATATGAATTATTTAGAAAACGTGAAAAATTATTTCAAAATTATTGAAAATATTCATTTTTCACCTTCGTATTAACTTCGACGTTGTGAAAGATAATCAATGATGCGTCCAAGTTGAGTATTCACATGTATCAGAATTTTATGTAGACCCAAGGAATCACATATTAGAATTCAAGTTTCATTATATCATGCATGAATAATTTAATACTGGATCTTGCCAAACTCCAATGTACTAAATTATTGTTCTAGTCATTAATTGTGGATGATTATTCACTCGATATAATTTCTTTCAGAATCAAATTCTGAAACAAACTGTATGTGAACTGGTCCCGTTTTCAAATGAATAGTTATGAATAGTTACTTATTCAAGTTTCCGTGCTTAAACCAAACTAATAATCCATACTTCTGTTTATTACAAACGTCTAGATTTTTCAAAATGATCAATACCGGTACGTGCTATCATTTGAAAAACACAAAAAGTGTTTTGTTCGTATACTGGTTGTTGTGTATCTGTTTTGCTATACATCACCCATCCATATATTTCGATCATAAGACCTTGATTCATAACGTTCATCGAGTAAACTTGTTATATTCATTTAACAATCCTATCAAATGCAATGAATTCATCACAATGGATGGTATCATAGCAGCATAATCTCCCTTTGCTCATCCAGTCAGCTAAATAGGAAATAGGAAACTTATTCAAGTGAATAAATAGATATAATTAGAATATTGAAAAAATGCACGAATAATCACAAATAATTACTTTTTCACATAATTTCGAATCATTCCTGAACATTCCCGTACAAATGGAGTTTTAGACAAATATATACAACCTCCTGACAATGACAGAACATGATTATGGAAATCGAACGAAAAGATTTCTTTTTCCCACAATATTCATTGAAATGACGCATGAATTAAAATTACTAAAAAGAATATCAGACGTCCTAAATAATTTGTTCTGAAGTAGGCCTACATGGTCTGTAAGTGAATAGTAAATCAAATATTATATCAGTGAGTGTTGTTTCTAGTTTATCTATATGCCTACTATGTTTATCTATCCATTATGGGCATAGGCCCGATATAACAAATTGTACTCGAAAGAGATGAGTTCTCCACAGTCATATACATCATCCATCCCATTCCATTATTTATCATTTATCACTACATATCCACTATTATTGCAAAGAAATAATCTATCCTCAACTCTTGTCCATTATTTTCTATGATGATAATAATGACAATATCATTACTGATACAATAATTAATAACGTTGACCATAATATAATGAAAACAGAATTGATAATAATACAGGCCCTAATAATTATATATGATCATGATAATATATTACCAATTTTGTAATAAACACAAGTACCAGGTACGGAGAAAAAGAGAGAAGGAGGAAGATTTCAAGAAGAAGATCAAGATGATAAGAACATTCAAGATTTTCTCCCAACTGTGAATGTTTGAATTGTTTTCGAGCCCTGGCGATATTATCTCAGGATTTATTCTTTGTTCAATGAGTCAACTTATTTTTAATTATTCTTTGGGGTGGTGAGATCACCCTTGTGGTGCCCTGTTCAAACGATCCTATTTTTCATTCATTGCCTTAATTATTGGGGAACAATGATTTTGTGTCAAGCTTCGATGTTAACAGAAAAAAAAATCATACAAATACGTTATGAAGAATTGAACTATAACAAAATGGACTTGAAATTAATAATGATCTATTCAAAATGTGTTGATGATTGGGATCATTTTAGAGAATAATATGTATATTATCAATTGCAATAAATATGAACTCTTCCAATCGTTCATATGTTGTCAGAAGCTCAAATAACTTGTATAAAACATACTGTATGAATTCCAACAACCGTGGCAAGCCTGTTCGCGGGTATTACACACGAACCTAAACAGACTCACGCTATTGGCTGGCAACTGAACGGTCATCAGGAGATCCAACCAGAGCTGTCGAAAAGGTTCGCAGAATACGAATTTGAAATAAGCCAGAAATAATAACCGCTCGTGTAAAGTAGTTGTGTGAATATATATTTTGAATATATAGATATTATATTGAAGTCGAAGTGTTAACTGAATGGAATGACCTGAACATGATCCATAGACCTTCTGATATTTTCATATCTCATTGGCTCATTAAAGCTCATCCACTGCGATGAGCACACACACACATCACACACTTCCTTATACTAGGAAAACGCACAAAATGTGCGAAATTGTAAAATGAGCGAGACATTCCTATGGAATGTACTCGACAGTCGTATTTCCTTTTTTTTCAATAACATCGAAACTTGAAACAAAATCATTGTTGCTCAATTAAGGCTATGGATGAAAGATAGGATCGTTTGGATAATTGCACACTTTTATTTTGAAATTTATCAAGCCTCTCTTATATAAATCAATCATTCATATAATTTCAATCTAATACCTCATAAGTTATAGTTTTCGTTATCCCATGAAACCTGACAATTGGCATACAAGTCAGACAAAAATTCCGAATAATTTTAGACTTCTTCTGAACCTTGGTATCACAACAGAATAGGTTGGGATTGTGTTTGAGCAGACTCGGTTGAACAGGTTCATCGTGAATATTTCTGAAAATTAATTCCAAAAGTACAGTGCGGTAATTGGTGGAATGTTTGATGTTTTCAATTGCAACCCATTGAAATGAAATTCTCACAGATTTTTTGATATCATTCTGGTTCATGTTTTGACCAGATTTGAAATGATTTGAATCAGTAGTTTTTGAGAAAATGAATTATTAGGGTGAAAAATGTAAGATATTCAATTGAAAATTGTGAATGGAAATCAAGAGGTTTAATTAATAACGAAGATTTTAAGTTTGAAGAATGAAATGATATGAATGAATATGGAAGGCTCGATGAATGCTAATATCAAGTTGCGTATATACTACTTAAATTGAGTGCATTCCATATACATATCTTGCTCATTTTAGAACGCATGTGCATGTGTTGCGTTTTCATTTATAGTAATAATTATCTACACAAAAACAGGGAGAAAGAAATGTGGTTATAAGTTGAAAAATATTTCTCTATTCGATGTCCAATGACAAAAATGAGTATAATACGTTCGATTTCACTATTATTTTACAGTAAAACAATTCATAAACTCACTACATTGACAACAAATAGTGTATTCAGAAAAAAATCAAGAGAAACTAGGCAAGTGTTGCACTGACAGAATATATATTTTCATCTTCTTCGCCAATTAAATGTATGCACGAAATAGTTATACCCTCTCATTTCCGATGGATGAAAGTGAACATATTTTCTCATCAGTTCTAACAGGAAAAATTGGAACAATTTTTTTTAAAATAAATAATTTCATTTATCCAATCCCAGGTATTTGATGGCCATGATGTTGAAAGTGATACTGAAAGTTATTGTTTGTCAACCTTAGAAAAGCTGGCTAGAAACTACCTGGAGGGTCGAGACCAAAGTCTTTGTAATCTTCCTTCGCTCTAGCTCTACTCGGGACTTGGTCAAACTACCGCAAGACTGACCATACGCTGCTAGCCGGTAGAATAAAAAAACAACAAAAAAAACGACAATCTGTACTAAAAACCAAACACTGACAAACTGTACTAAAAATAGGCTTCAGTTTTCGGGTCTGTTCATTTTCAGTACAGTTTATTTAAGGTCAGTTAGTTTTTAGATCGAGCCTATTTTTAGTACAGTGGATGTTTAGTACAGTTTTCTGAAGCACGACCAAGTGTGCTTGAAAAACTGTACTAAAATTCCACTGTACTAAAAATAGGCTCCATATCTAAAAACTAACCGACCTTGAATAAAAACCGACAAACTGTACTAAAAACCAACTGACCTAAAAACTGACCTAGTGAGCTTGAAAAAACTGTACTAAAAATCCACTGTACTAAAATTAGGCTGTACAGAAAATCGACTGACCTGAACATAATTTATGAAGGGGTGGAGCCAAATCCTCCAGCTCAACTTTGTGTCGAGAAGTATAGAAGTTTAGGTCAGTTGGTTTCTGGTGCACTGAAACCTTCCAAACCAACTGTACTAAAAATCAACTGTACTAAAAATAGGCTGTACTGAAAAACAACTGTACTAAAAATCAACTGTACTAAAAATCAACTGACCTAAACTGATTCCTCGAGACTGGGAGGTAACAATTCATGAAGGGGAGGAGCCACATCTCTCACTTTACCTTCTTTCAGTAGAGCCTATTTTCAGTACAGCCTATTTTTAGGTCAGTTGATTTTTAGTACAGTTTATTTTTAGTACAGTTTACCAATCCCCTAAAAAAATTATAATATTTGATGAGAAATAAATTGAGTAATATTTCAAAACAAATACCTTTTAAATTAATTAAGTCGTTCTGTCTTTGTTTTGAAGTGAAAGTTCTTTAGAAAAATGTCTACCATTTCAGTATTTATCAAATATTTACCGTGACAAACATTCGATACTAATAAACTATAATTCCCCGATGACATTTTATTAGTAGGCCTATTCAATGTGTGGGAGACTATGAATAATTCTATAATTCTATATTATAGCTTATCGTTTTAGAAGGCAAGAGCTATAATTCAGATGATTCAAGTGGTACGTTGTGGTTCGAATATCTAAGGATAAATATTAAAATTGATCGATGATGAATGATAATATTTTAAAAAAAAGAATTCTTCCAACAATTGGATGAAGTAGGCTATGTCAATAATTATTGATTAATCATCCAAAATGTGTCCCTTTTCTTCAGAGATATGATGATTTAATCATGTAATATACAGATGGTGTAAAAAATGGAATATAATTAATTTCGATGAGAAAATTAAATCATGGGAGTAGGCCTACACTGAGCGTCATTATTTACATTTTTTTCCTTGGAAACAGGGCATTTTCAGGGGTTGAATGATAGAAATGAACGACAGATAATTTCAAAATAAATCGGACTATATTACTCCCACATAAGGCATGTTAATTTTTGTAATCCTCAGACAAATCATTATTTCACTCGGTGATCATACGTATCAATACACTTTTTAGTGAAGTGAAGGTGAGGCGTATATAGTATAGGTTTGAAGTTCATAATGAAATTCAAAACACAAATTGATAATAGCTTCATTTTTGAGTCGAGTGTGTATAAGGCTTACGCTTACAAAAAGTATTTGATAAACAAAAAACTCCACAGTGTTGAACTGATAACTTGATTAGTTTTCGTAGAAGTGTGTAACGATCTGAAATGTTTTGCAAATAAGTAATCGCCAATAATTACTGTCCATAATTCATAGACAAAGAATATGGATTGCCAAGCAGTTTTTCAATGAAACAAATAATCAACAATAGCACTTGAGCACTAAATCCTGACCAAATTTCATAATTAGTGCTCACAATGTGTTGGGGGGGGGGGGGGGAGGGGGTTACGGACCCAGACATACTACGTTTTATTATGCGTTTTGATTCAATATTTATTCAGTAGGCATACGTTACAGTACGACGCATACTTTATTATTTATCATTACTGTTATATCATGTCTTATTACGTTATAAACGTTATTATTCGGCTCAAGAAGCTATAGAATAAATAAATGCTATGGTCAAACAGTAGCCATCATGCCATTAAGTATAGAGACCGAAATGATAGCTTGATAGAAAGATAAAGGCCCATTAATAATGTGATAGCTCGATAAAGACCACGAAAACCTATAATAATATAATATATACATGAATATATATATATATATATATATATATATATATAAATATATATATATATATATATATGTTATATATATATATATATATATATATATATATAATATATATTATACATTGAAAATCTATTCATTTTCTGTAAGCTTCAAGAATGAATGTGGAATGAGTTGAAATACTTGATATGATTCAAATTTTACTAAACACTTCATGAGAAATCAAGCATACGTTTATTATACAGATTTGAAAAAAAAATCAATTGATTCCAATGGGATGAGTAGAAAAGAGAAATATTCGATACCATACATATATTCTAAAATTCAATTATGCATAGTTTTTATAGACGTAATTTAATTTATATAACCAAACGGTACTGTTCAATCAAATGTTGGTTCAATTAACTCACTGCATGTTATTAGGTACCCCTGGAAGCATATGCAACTTATTGAGCAGTAATGTATTGAGAAGCACTAAAGAAGCAGGGAATCGAATATTTCAACTCAGCTAGTGCGCATGCGTCACACAAAACGAGGGACAGAAAAACAAGGGTCACTATATTGAGAGAGAGTTTATCAAGGCAGTATCACAATATCGAGGGACACTTTCCGCATATGAGGGTTCGTTCTTCATTTCTAAAGGGTACACAAAATCAAAGTACACTTTCCGCATCCGTTTTGAAGCACAGTATATTGAAGTACACTTTCTAGAATTTTGAGTGTCACAATACCAAAGTACAGAAAAACATCGGAAATTATCAAAGTACAGTTTCTCAACTTCGATAAAAATCCATTCAAGACACACTTTATTGAAGTACAGTTTCCGTATTTTCGAGGGATAGAAATTGCAAAGTACAGTATATCGGGGTCACATTAATAGTACCCCATATTACTACACCGCTTTCTTGGGAGAAGTAGGGGAATGTTTCCCTGTCGCGATCGATCTCTCGAAAGTCGACGTTAGAATCAGCTGTTAATGTAGTACAATAGTGCAATTTGGAGAAGGGGGATCTAGTTTATTTGCAGGGGGTGTCACAAAGATAGGTGTAAGTTGGAGTCATTAGGTTGGAGCCTTCTAATATTTTGGACTGGTGTGTCTTTTTGGGTTGGAACGGAATGCATCTTGCAGATGTTGGTCTATTTCATTCACTATGAATTCATTAAACATTGTCATCTCTAGCTTAATTACTTGGGTCTGAATTTCAGAATTAAAATGGCTCAAAAAGGAAGAAGCATCTTAGGAATGATAGCAAAAAACTTCATGAAATCTATAACTCCACGACAAGTGACAGGAACGTTAATAGGAAAAGATTACCAGGGTACTGAATATTTTGAGATTCCTGCAAATCCGGAAATAGGCAAACGAAATCCATCGCGATGGTTTGAACCAAGAGATAAAGAGGATTTCGAGCAAGATATTCCAGCTGAGTGGGAAGCATGGTAGGTATTGATTAGGTTTACCTAATTTTAAGAAATGTTGAGTACAGTCTTCCTTCTAAGGCTTAATAAATGTGTGATCAATTCTTAATTAATGATTATACACCATCTATTGGCAATTTTTACAAGCCTTGACTGCCAATCAAAAGTGCCTGAACTATGAAGTAGTATGCTACTTTAGTAGCAAACTGCAAAATACTATAGCATTAAAGTTTTGGCTTCTGCACCCATGAGTAATTCAACATTTCTGCATCAAGTTAGAGTCATAAATATACACTTCACGAGTAAAGCATCACTCGCACTCCGAATTTTGTTGTTGTCCATCGACAATTTTGAACCGTATTTTCGTCACGACGCTTCGTTTTATTCATAAGCTTTTTCATGCCCATGACTCCTTTGAATCCTAAATAATCAGACCGTCAAATTTAGCTTTTGGGTTCACTTATTAGATGTCAAATCGGTGACTTCTAGAATGGGCAGAAGAACTTGGTCAGTGGTCAGTCAAGTTGGAAATACTATGTAGTAAAAGTTGATGTAAATAGACTCCATATATACCACACAGTTCAGGATGAAAATACCAGTATCGATGGACCAGATTAGAAAAAGAGATTTTAGACTGGGGTTGAAGAATTAGAATAGAAAGTCTTCATTTTTCATACATAACAAACATCATAACAATCGTAAAGGGTGAGGTTTGATCACATGATCGATCTTCCACCTAACCTGCAAAATATTATTAATATAAATATATAATTAGCTCAAATATCAAGAAACCTGATTTAGTATTCGGAAAACTCCAAAACGCAAGCTAACAAAGACGAGGCATCCTGTTAATCAGTTTATTACAATATTCATCAGTAGAGACATGTAAATATAGCTTCTATTTTTACTTTCCATAGCATTTAGAATTTGAAAAGTAGCATTTATTATTTTGAAATATCGTGTTTTGTAGCGCAAGTACATTCTGTAGCATAACAACAGTATGGTACCCTCGAAACCATTATATAACATACAACAGACATAAAAGTGGAACACCCAAATTGATAGTTTTAGGAAAATGGTGTCCACCACTCACATTTAACCTACGCCTCATCTGCCACTTACATTTGCAGATGCACTTTGGTTTTCGAAATTCTATACTGACTCCACCCGCTTACTTCCCAATTGATATATTCTGCAGAAAATAGCATCTATACCGGTAATGCTTTCATTCCATATATAGCATCTTTATCACCAATACGTTGAAACATAGCGGATTCAGATGTTTGTAGCGCTTTGTCGCCGCCTTTTCAAAAACATGATCAAACAACTTCAAACGTATACAAACATGAAGAAATGTTGGAAAAATATGTTTAAAAGCACTTTTATATTTTGTCGCTTTTATAGCAATTGCTATTTTTACATGTCTCTATTCATCAGTCATCCTTGAAAAATTAATTACAGGTTCTCTCATGTCGATTATTCCAATTACACTGGTATCATTTTCCTGGTTATCTCAGTACCAGTAACTGAAATTTGTCAAGAACTTGATTGAGTATACATATCCCAGTGGATTAGAAATATTGACCAATTTCCTACTACAAAGATCAGCAAGGATGTGAGGTAGCAAGGTGGGCTATAATGTTGACCACATTCAAAAAGTTTTGTTTGTTTGAACTTGACAATTCTACAGGTTGCGTGGCCGAAGAAAAGAGCCACCACTCGAGGCAGAAGTCTTGAAGAATCTTGCAATCATGCAATTGAAAAAGAAAAATGCAAAAGAAATTGAAGCTAGAACATCTGCGACTAGAAATCCCCAAGAACTAGAAAAGGATATCAAAGGAATGGAATCATTTCCAAAATACGAAGATTATGAAAGAGTGCCAGGAAGAAAATCTGACCACTAGACCATTACATTTCTGTAAATAGTGTTATGTACAGTATAGGAAATAGGAAGTACAATACATGATTGATATAACTTAGTATTTTAATAATGTTATCAAATAAATTTTCCATTTTCATGGTACATAAGTTCATTCAACAAATTCCATGTTTTATTAGGGAACTTGACTTTTACATAGCTCTTCACTTGATAAAAAAAATCACTTGCACAACAGAATTGTTCCTGCTTCTGTAACCACGGTAGTGTGCATAAAATATTAAAACCTTGCATGATACGCAACAGTATAATTCCTACCATAGGAGAAATTTGCTGTACTCGAGTTTTAACCTGAGAAGTCACTATGATCAAACAATGCTTGGTCATATAATTCACCTTTCACTAACCGACCTCCAAAAAATCTTCCATTCAACGCATCTCTCGCACCTTCAGCTTCTGAAATTATAAAATACATAAATTAGTCGGGACTGGTTCCAGAAAATTTCCAGTTTCCATGAAATTCAAGTAGGCTCTAACTGCTTACCACTCATTTGCGAGAACTCAACAAAAATTTTCACTATGACTTCAGCATCATCATCCTCTTCTTCAGATTGTTTCTCATTATAAATAATTACTCGTTCAACAGTTCCATACCTAAAAAAGGAAGTACACAATGATCAATAAGAGCAATAAAAATGGCAACCATAATACTCTACTACAAGAAGTCTTGACATACCACTAACATTTATTTACTGTGATACGTACTTGCTACATTCATCTTGTATTTCTTCCTGCAAAGTTTCGTCAACATCATCAGGTGCAACCATATTACGAAGTATTACTACACGGCTCTGGAAAATGAAACGAGAATATATGTAAATTTGTACTTGAAAGTGAAACAGCTTGAAATTTAAAATATTTGATCAACTGACTAGTAACACTACCCTTATGGCTTTCAACTCTTTTTAGGCTATTCAATTAATGTGAATGCTTCAAATACATGAATACAGTTTCAACATTTGGTGTTGCTCAACAAGTAATTCTGTATTTTTTTTGCTGCCATCAAACATTAATTTTGTTTTTTTCTATTTCATGAATGCAAACTGTTTTTCAATGATGAACTTCTATGTTGTTTTCCTTAAAGTAAGAATGGATTTGTACCAGAAAAGAATTCAGAGGAACGACGCCTATCTAAACTTTAGTAGAATTTGGTCAGATGCGGGTCCGCTGCTGACCATAGCATTCTTCTCGAAGGAATGTAGAAAAACTACAAGAATTTGAAGGGGATGATTAACTGGCTGACGCGAGAAGAAGAGATAGTCCAAGTCACACCATCGAGGCAGATGGACGTGTGATAAGAGAAAGAATTCAAAACCAGACCATCAACATAGTCGGACGCGCAATCGTGCTCAGGAGATTTACTTCCAGAGAGACGAAGCAAGAGGCCGAAGCCATTTGGTATGGTGAAGACATATTGAAGAAGTAAAGAGCTTCTGAATCATTTGGAATGTAACAACAAGGCCCATTGACGAGTACAGTGGATAAATTCCATTGTCGAACACATTGTCGATTCGAGTTGATCATCCATGCATCACAATTAGTGGAGAGCCGCCTGGGGCTCAAGACATCAAAGACTAATCATCAAGACTAGTCGGTATCGTAAACGCAAAATTGTATTACCGTATTATCAATTATATTTTTAATAATAATTGATTGTAAAGTCATACTATAAACAATAGTGCACGGTATAAAGTTCAGCATTTAAAAATTAAATGATTACATAACGTAATCTGTGTTATCATAACGTAACGTGTGTGTGTTTGGAGATGAAGACCGCCTTCGAGATTGACAATCAATAACTCGGGCGCATGGCTTGCGTGCATAGATTCACTGACCGATGAGTATTACAATTCAATAACTTTATTATCTATTATTTTGGAGGGGTTGATTGTTTAGACAGTGTTAGGACAGTTGAATAACTAAAGCGATGCATGTGTTAGCATCTGTAAACTTTCATTGTTCGAATGCCTATTTAGCATTCTCACCTCGCCCAATCAGTCAATAAATCTATGTTCGTTACCTAACATGCCAGTGTCTGATTGGTTAGAAAGTGTTACCTGTCAATAACCAAATCTATGAATAAGATCCTTTCCTTTCACATGCCTAGTGATACCAAACCAATCGCTCCCTAACGTGTGAGCTACATTTCCCAATCACCGATTATAAGTAGGTATCACAAGTTTAACCTATAATTATTTATAGACTGCTTATATTCGTGACATTTTCATGTTAACTTTTCCTGGATGGATCGTTTTCCTGCATGGATGGTTTCATTTTCCTGGTCCCTTGAAAAACGATGGATAGAGGTTTCACTGTATATTAATATATATATAGGCCTACTTATATATAATATTTATGAGTAAACCCTCGATAATTCGAACTCTTGTTAATTCGAATTCCGCGCTTATTCGACTAGAGAAATGACCCTGGCCGCTGGTATAGGAATATCAATGTTAATTCATTTTGATAATTCTAATTTACATTATTTCGAATTTCGAACTGATAATTAGTCCAAACTACTGTTTTATTGTTGTTTCGTGTTCGTTCAATTCGAATTTCGGCAAAAATTACGAATAGAAGTTGTCTCAAAAGAATATTTGCTAGCATGATGAGGGGTGAGAGGGTCTCTTCAGGGTTATACACAGACATCTGGCTGGTTGAGCTCAAGAAACCCGAGCGGTAATGTTTAGGATAATGGACGACAAAGGATTCCACGTAGTAAAATATCAATTGTGACAACTTTTGTTCGTAATTTTTGCTGAAATTCAAATTGAACAAACACGAAACAATAATAAATAGTTCAGCTGGCTTAGAGAGAATAATTCATTCATTTCATTCTACGCCCTAATATTTGTATTTATTGCCTCCCTTTTTACTTTTCAATCCTAACATTCAGTTTGGTAATTGACTCTTTCAACACTATTATGTGTTTCCTAATGAATGACATGAAAATATATAGAATTAATAATTGGCCTCTTTGTTGTGTTGTAAAAATTGCTGAGAAAACACTTGTCTTGAAGATAACCACATGGCTGTTGAAGTTGGCTTCCTGGGGGCAAGGGGGAAGTGGGAGGGAACAAACCACGCGCAAGGCGCACATGGTTCAACCAAACTGCACGCCCACACTACTATTGTACTATTCAAACAGAAGACTTTTTTTTTATAATTCAAATTTTGATTTTTGGGGTCCCTTGGAATTTGAATCAATGAGGGTTTACTGTATTTTTATTGATATAATATTATTTATATTTTTTATCAATTTAATATATTTATATTTAATATTCATTATGTATTTTTTTTTCTAGGCCCTAAATCACCTACAAAAGACGTGTCATTTTTAGGGCTGTATGAATTTTCGAGCGAGTTCCGAGTCGAGATCGAGACTCGAACTCGCTCGAAAAGATTTTTTTCCAGATCGAAATTTTGTGTCTCGAAATACTTTCGGGTCTCGAACGTTTTCGAGCGAGCGAGAATAAACTTGTCATCTTTTTATCATTCAACATATTGGTATTAATTATGAAATAATAAATACAGTACAATCTCTTTAGTGCAACCTTGAGGGGAGATGAGCTAATCGTCGTTATATCACGATGGTCGTTCAACCAAATTTTTCAATAAAATTCACAATAAAACTTTGTGTGTTTGTTTTACAAGGCATACATGAAATACTGTCAGTCGTCAATATTATAGCATAGGGCGGAGTTCGATCACTGATAGCCTGCCATGTGGTACGTATACATTTATAGTAAGACACTGTATAATAATGCTGTGTAATAATATTTTGACATTACGTTCATGTTTTCAGTCTGAATTGATGCTTTAATAAAATATCCCCCCCTTCCACCTCCCTCCTGCAATTTACTGTGTGATTTCAAGTGTCTGAAGTGTTCAACTGTATCATATTTCTCCACCCGTCAGTTGTAGTCAAGCAGCACGCCTGACATTGAACAGACATGGTGCCAATCGTGATGTGTAGAAGTAGGCCTTAGAAGTAGAAGTACACTTCGCTTTATTTTGGAAGGGTATATAATATGAAAATAATACCACCGTATAGTGTCTCTAAGTATTTGTACATACGTAAGAACATTGAAACATTAAAAGTATCATTAGACGACCGGTAGTTGATCGCGTAAAATGTACCGAGCGTGACGGGAATTGTCTACCGGAGTTGAGACCACATCGACTGCCAAACTAGCATGCGAGGCGACGGTGCAATTACCGGCTGCTAAACGTCAAACAGTCTCGTGCGTGTCAATGTCAGACAAGGTCAAACTACACGCAGTCAGCACTAGGCAGTAGGATGATGCACACCATGCAGCCAACAGCTCAAAGTGGTTATGTTTATTATTGCGCGTCAAATAAAAATGCTGGGAATTGGGAAAATCACGCTTCTTCATGATGAAACATTAATTAAATGTGTTTTCAGTGGAATATCTCACAGTTTCAAGTCGATTCCGTTGTTATTAGTGTGCGGGTGTTGTACGCCCAATGAAAGTGAGCAAAAAACGTATTTTGGACCGATTATAGGCCGAGATTTGCAAGTAAGCTGAGGGTGACTTTAGGGCTTGAAATTTCGAGAAAAACCCTCAGCTTATATTCAGGACAAAACGGTACAAACAATAACAATTTTTCAGTTGTTTCGTCGTAGTATTGATGATTTTTCTTGGAAGGGAACCAAAAAAGCGTTGTTTTCTCGCAATGGTCGTTAAATTAAGGGACGTATCAACAAAGAAAAAATACACGTGGTCTTATGGGACTGTCTCAAAACGATGATATATCGCAATGATCGCTGTATTGAAGGACTGTTTTGAAAGAGATTCTACTGTATATAGTGTCTGAAACATGAAAAAGTTTTGTGTCTGCATTTCTCTCTTCGATTTTGCATATAGAACTTGCTGAATGATAACAACGCTCATCATTTCACAATGTCAGTTGCACCGGACTGAATAACTCCCGAGTGACTGAGTTGAGTCGTAGTAATCACCAGACACGCACACACGCCTCTCTTCCTTCCCCAGTTCCTCCCCCTTACAAACTCTTCAAGGACAGATTAATACGTCATCACAGGTGTTGCCAAGACACTCGGGACGGCCGAGCGCCAATGGCAAAAAGTTCGTGTGTCGTCGTCGGCGAAGTTAGCCGATCAATTAGCTCATCAGTAGCGAACTTGTCAAAAAGTTTCGCCCGGTTTCTCTCGTACGCAATACAAAATTGTCGTAATTCTAAGCGGGAAGTGATGATTTTCATGGCTATCTTTTTTAATATTGATTGTATCCACTTCAAATTTTGCACGTAGATTCAACTATCATGCTAAAACTGCAAAAAATGAAAATAAAATAAAAACCAACAATGTAGATGATTATTTGGTTTTTACGAAATTTTCAACAATGGAATTTATTTTTCGTTTTTCTCAAACAATCATTTTTTCAATTCAATTTTTTCACAAAAACGTTGCTGAAGTATTGTTCAAGGGTTGGTCATATTGTTTTTTTTTATATTCCTGCTATATTTCAAGATATGATTTTATTTACGATGTTTTTTTTTTAAATTCAATTTTCTATAGAATTTTCTATAAAATTTGTGCTCGAAAACGCTCGAACTGAAATTTGTGCTCGAACTCGCTCAAACTAATATAGTGCTCGAAACTCGCTCGAAAAAAGGCAATCTCGCTCGAAACTCAAAAAGCTCTGCTTGCACGGCCCTAGTCATTTTCCTTAACCAACCCATCACTCTATAGAGCTATAGCCTATAGGACCTCTAACCTCAAGGTTTGGAAGCACACTTACGAGAATGTTGCAATCGCGCTGACACATTTGTCCAGCCAGTAACAGCTGATGTCTGGGGGGGGGGGGGGGGAGTACGCAAGACGTGTACAGGAGCGCATTTCTTTTATGGCAACAAAAAGTAATTCCAAAATCAAAGTATTTTAAAAAGGCAATGATGATCGCTTTTCATTGTTTGAAGTCGAATGTTATTTCAATAATATTCCCATTCCAACAGAGACAGAAAAACAAACATGTCATTTTGTCAATGTCATGTCAAACATTTGAATTAATGCCACACTAGGAGTGTCAATAGGTTGCGATTAGCATAGGTAAATGTGTGTGTCTGTGTCTCTCACAAAGCATATTTGTCATCTGAGAGCTGTCAAGGACATAATGGCATGCTGTAGTGATGAGTGGGTTGATGAGGGGGGCAGAGGGGAGAGAGTAGTGCCAGTCAGCTGTGGCACACCATTACTTACAGACTGGACCAAAAACATCATACACAGGAAAATAAAGACCAGAAAAAAACACCAATTACCCAGCAGGTAATTGTTTAAACCCAGGTTCATTCATCAATCATTTATGAAAAAAATTTCCTCAGCCCCCCTAAATTCGTATAAACGACTTTCTACGGTATATGATTCATAGAACCTAGCTGTTGGTGGGGACGTTGAGCAGCATTAAAATGAACACCACAAAATCTGAGCCCTAGAAATAAACTATTGGGCAGGTGAACAAGCATGCTTACCTCAACTTTACGCATAAGTTTTTGCATGACCAAATGTCGAGCACTTTGACCTTTGATTGACATGGTTTCTTGTTGCTGTAACGTTTGAGGTTCTGTCTCTTCTAGTAACTTCTTCTGTAATTCTTCTTGTTGCTTTTGCTACAAAGTAAAACATTCTGTAATATCAGTCACATACATACACTGCCAATATTAGTGTTACCATCATTAGTATACTTGTAATCGATATAGTTGCAAATTTCTTCAAAAATGTGAACAAAACCCTTACCAAAAAGGAATATATCCAACATGAAAGCAGAACATAACAGAAGAACACAACATTACACTCAAGTCTATGCGCTAATCACAATTATCCAATTTAAAATCCTCTGCTGTTCACTTCAAAGATTTGCATTCTATTAGCTTATATGCCTTGCATATAAGTGTCTACAGCAACTGCAAGAAATAATGATAATAATAATAATACAGTGACCCCCCCCTCCCACCCGTTGACTCGGGGAGTATAAAAAAGATATTTAAAATGAAAATTTTGAATCAACGGGAAAAAGTTCATATTAAAAAAATACAACAAATGCTATTAGGATGGGTGGTACAAGCTCAAATGTCAAAACAATTCTCTCCATAGCTTCCCGCATGAACCTGTGTCTAATCGAATGATCGCCAGTGCCGAGTGTAACCGAAGTGACCCGGCTTCTGGGGGGCGCCAGATACTACATCAATACCTAGACTGCGCAATATACTGGCGTATGCCAACAATTTTACTACCGGTACATACTTTTGGTGTCCCTCTCAGTCATAGTGTCCATGATCATGGACCTAGATTTCCAGATATTCTAGTATATAAACTATAACAGGTATCTACTTGGAGTAAATTTGTCCATGAACAGGGACATGTGTACTTGACAGTCAGAAATACTACTGTTGCCATCTATTAGGTAGTGTTTGAACTAAATCGGATAACAAAGCCTACGGTGGAAGATACGAGTTGCCAACCAGGTAAGCACTTATTATATTATTTAGTCATGAGTATCACTGATTCATCACCTCATATGAGTATATAAATGTTCCATAAATAACAAGCAATATTCTTTTTATGGTTGGAATAATGGTTAGACTCTTTTTATTTGATTAGACTGCTCATAAACTTGTGTGTCCATCATCGAGGACATAGTTATTGGAGGGTGTAGAAACTTCTCATAAAGTGGGGTTATGGCTGTACATACAAGTTTGAAACCCATGCTCCAGAGGATATATATATATAAATATATATATATATAAATATATATATAGGCCTAAATATATATATATATAAATATATATATATATATATATATATAAATATATATATATATAAATATATATATAAATATATATATATATAAATATATATATATATAAATATATAGGCCTATATATATATAAATATATATATAAATATATATATATATAAATATATATATAAATATATATATATATAAATATATATATAAATATATATATATATAAATATATATATAAATATATATATATATATATATATATATATATATATATATATATATATATAGATATAGATATAGATATAGATATAGATATAGATATAGATATAGATATAGATATAGATATAGATATAGATATAGATATAGATATAGATATAGATATAGATATAGATATAGATATAGATATAGATATAGATATAGATATAGATATAGATATAGATATAGATATAGATATAGATATATATATATATATATATATATATATATATATATATATATATATATATATATATATATATATATATATATATATATATATATATATATATATATATATATATATATATATATATATATATATATATATATATATATATATATATATAGATATAGTTATATATAACTATAGTTATATATAGTTATATATATATAGTTAGATATATATATAGTTGTTATGGAAATAATTAATTAGTTGAATCATTTTCTGTCCCCCAGTACATTTGTCCATGTTCATGGACATGACTCAAGTCCTAGACAAGTGGAAGAGAAAAAAAATCACAAATAATTTGGTTATCATGTGTGTCAAATTTCAGATTTTTCCTATGGGCCAATAAAATGCATGACTGAGAGAGTTAAGAAATCACCGATAAAACATATACATTGACTGGAGAAAAGATGTTGGGATGAAGGAAAACTGAAATTGAAAACGAATGCAATTTGTAATCTTAGTGAGAAAATAAAGTCACTATTCTTGGTATAGCCTACCTGGAGCGGTTTATTTTTTCGACTTTTTTTACAATGTTGAAATGGTGGTCTAATGCCGTGGGGCTATATATCACCATACATAACTTGAACCTAAAATTTGAAAACTTGGGAATAGTTCTTTTCAAACATTAAGTGTTCAATTATGAACTAGCTACAAAAGTACAAAGGTTCGAGTTTGTTGACGAGCTGTTAGCACAACCTTAAGCACATTATAGGCCCTAAACGTATCTAGGGGAGGGGGTGGAGGTGTGGGCCACTTTTCACTAAAACTTTTAATATTTCATACAAATGATCAAATATCTGAATGTTGTTGTTACAAAGTTTGGACTTTTAGCCCAATACCACATAATTTTGAAAGCTCTCTTAGTTATTATAATTAGGGCTGTACGAGACTCAAAATTTTCGAGGGAGTTTGAGTCGAGATCGAGACTCGAACTTGCTCGAAAGATTTCTTCCTAGATAGAAATTTCGAGTCTCGAAAGTTTTCGAGTGAGCGAGAATAAACTTGTCATCTTTTTATCATCCCACATATTGGTCTTAAATAATAAATATTAGTTTTGTTTCTGCATTTCTCCCTTCAATTTTGCATATAGAACTTGCTGAATGATTACAACGCGCATCATTTCACAATGTCAGTTGCAATGGACTGAATAACTCCCCGAGTGACTAAGAGTTCTGTTGAGTCGTAGTAACCAGCAGACACGCACACGCGTCTCTCTTCCTTCTTCAGTTCCTCCCCCTCCCAAAACTCTTCAAGGACAGATTAAAACGTCATCACGAGTGTTGCCAAGACACTCGGGACGACCGAACGCGCCAATGACAAAAAGTTCGCGCGTCGTCATCGGCGAAGTTAGCCGATCAAGTAGCTCATCAGTAGCGAACTTATCAAGTAGTTTCGCCCGGTTTCTATCGTATGCAATACAAAATTGTCGTAATTCTAACCGGGAGGTGATGATTTTCGTGGCTATCTTCTTTAATATTGATTGTATGCACTTCAAATTTTGCACTTGGATAACTATCATGCTAAAACTGCCAAAAAAATAAAAATAAAATAAAAACCAACAATGGACATGACTATTTGTTTTTTACAAAATTTTCAACAGTGAAATTCATTTTTCGTTTTACTCGAACAATAATTTTTTCAAGTCGATTTTTTCACGAAAATGTTGCTGAAGTATTATACAAGGGTTGGTTATATCCTTTTTTTGATATTCCTGCTATATTTCAAGATATGATTTTATTTACGATGTTTTTTTTAAATTAAATTTTCTATAAAATTTGTAGGGAGAGGAGAGAATACCGAGAGCAATGTTTGAGATAGAAGAAAACAATGGAGCTAAGAGAAGAGTTGGAAGACCAAGAGAAAGGTGGCAGGAGGGAGTCAAGTTCGGGGTAGTCAACTGAGGAGAAAAATGGGAAGAAGTGGAAGACGAGAGATAGTGGGAGAATAGAGAACGATGGAGGGAACTCGTAGGAAGAGAAGAAGAAATAGAGGATAGGCCTAGCAGTAGTGAAGAAGAGGAGGAAGAAGTCGGAACTGGCAGGAACCGATTGATATGAGAAGTCTGCCCTAGAAAAACTGACCCAATTTAATCGGTTAAAACCTTCAAGATGATCTGTACAACACAGTTCTGGCCAAAGGGAGTTATATTCAAAAGATTTATATTCAACAACAGACCAGGCGATTTTTTAGGAAAAAACATTCTATAAACCAAACTACACCAAGGTTACAGATACCCTCCCTAAAAATAATTCACCTGAATTGCCAAAGTATTCGAAACAAAATCACACAATTTGTGACGGCTGTTGAGATACACAACCCAGATGTAGTCATCGGTACGGAATCCTGGCTAACAAGTGAATACACTAACAACGAAATTTTCCCAAGATATTTCTATGTATATCGAAGTGACAGAGAAGGCAAAAGAGGTGGTGGTGTGTTTATATGCATTAGAAATACTTTCAGCAGTATTCTCAAATGGATTGCCAAAAATAACATAAGTATTATTGGTGCTTATAGACCTCAAGACTGTGATAGTATTAAATTTACTAGTGCTATTGATAACCATGTAAGCAAACTGTCAAAAAATGGAAATAAACAATGTCCCATAATCATTGGAGGTGATCTTAATCTACCACATGTAAAGTGGCCCCCCTTGCAAACTAATCTAAGATGTAAGATACAATGTGCTGTTAACTCCATGTTATACAACCATGACATGATTCAAGTCATCAATGAAGCAACCCACGTACCAAACAACGTACTAGATATTTTCCTCGTAAGTCCTCCGAATATATGGCCAAACAGCTCTGTTGAACAAGGAATTAGCGACCACAAACTAATATCTATTGAAATAACAATAAATGACACGAGTACCGAAGATCCAAACTGAAAAGACAATCTGGAACTACAAAAAGGCGGACATAGTTGGTATAAATCAATTTATGATGGATGCTTTCCCTAACTGGAACCTCCAAACAGGAAATGATGTAAATACAGCATGGAATAACTTCAAATCAATCCTTGAAGATGTACAGAAAAAATATGTTCCTAGTCGAAGACTAAAGAATAACCCTGATCCGAGTTATTACAATAAGAAGATAAGAATCCTGAAAAAGAAATCCAGAACAGCATACAAAACGAGAAAGATAGGAAACAATTTCAAGCTTCTTGTCTCAAAGCTAAATCAAGCTAAGAAAATGGCACTTGCAGACCACATGGAGGAACTAATTGATGAGCGATCCCAAGGTAACTGGAAGAAATTCTACTCGCACTTAGAAAGTAAAAAGGGAATGTACAATGGCATCCCATCGCTTAAATCAAAAACCTCGTTATTAACATCTGACCTCGCGAAAGCAGAGCTTCTAAATACAAAGTACAAAAAAGTATTCCACCCTGATCCAAAATGGAACGTACAGAAGTTTGTACACCCTGCTTTATCAAGTTTACCTAACCCCAACTGTTTTACTACAAGTTTCAATTCCGTAACAAGGGAGCTAAGTAACGCCAAGTTCAACTCAGGTGTAGGACCTGACGGGATATCATCTCAATTGTTGAAGACGGCCCAACTAGCCTTATCTCCATACTTGAATGTGATCTTTAACATGTCCATGTCTAGTGGGGACATACCAAAAGACTGGAGCCATGCCATTATACGACCAATCCATAAGAATGGCCCTAAAGATGATCCTTCAAATTATCGTCCCATTAGTAACACATCAATCGTGTGTAAAATATTGGAGCGATTAATCACCAAATACATTCACTCAGTCTGGAAAACAACTAACTGGTTATCACCTTCCCAACATGGTTTTCGTGAAAAATTCTCATGTGAATCTTCACTTATTGGTTTCACCCAAGAAATTGCTGACGAGTTAGACAGTGGTGGCCAAGTTGATGCAATCGTCCTTGATTTTTCAAAGGCATTTGATGTAGTACCCCACACTATACTCCTTGAAAAATTCTCAAATACGAGTCTAGATATAAAAGTTATCCGCTGGTTATCCAGGTTCCCAACTGACCGAACCCAATCTGTGCAAATAAATGCTACTTCTTCATCCAAAGTGACAGAATTTACCTCTGGAGTGCCCCAGGGTACAGTACTCGAGCCTGCATTATTTATAGGCTTTATAAACGACATAGGAAAAGATATAAAAACCAATTATAGACTGTTTGCGGATGATTGTATTATCACCAGTCAATAAGAGAGCCACAAGACCAACTTAGACTCCAAGAAGCACTTGATCAAGTGCAAACATGGGTCTCAGAAAATGGAATGAAATTAAATGAAGATAAAACTAAAATTGTCAGTTTTACGAAAACAAACAGTCCAACCCCAACTTCGTATACGTTAAACGGAAAACAATTGGCCAAATCAAAAAATTGCAAATATCTAGGCATTACCCTGCAAGCAAATCTAAATTGGAGTGAGCACATTGCAAAGATGGTCTCAAATGCTAAGAGGAAACTCCACTTCGTGATGCGATACCTGAATGGATGCCCACCAAAAACTAATGCCCACGCTTACAAGTGCCTAATCCGACCTCTCCTAGAGTATTGCAGTGGAGTCTGGGACCCGCACACAAAACAGGATATCCAAGTAATTGACGGGGTTGAAGAGAAAGCTATGAGGTACACTATAAAACCATCATCGCAAATGGTGCTGCAGGACAAAGAGACCTAGTATTAGTATTAGCAATGCTCTCAGTCGCTACAAATGGGAAAAACTTCATGTGCGACGAAAAAGGACAACCCTTCGATGCCTCTTCCGAGCAATCTCGAAAGAACCAGCATGGAATGACATCCACAAGCGGATCAAGAAGTCAACTTTCATCAGCAGAACAGACCACACCAAGAAGTTATTCCTCCCAAGATATCGGATGAATACAGGTTGCCAATCTTTTCTGGGAAGGTCGATCCGCTTGTGGAACGCAATACCACAGGAGAAGATGAAAATAAACCATAATCTTAAGACTTTCAACAAATTACTATTAGATTTAGATTTGTGAACCTTACATTTGTTCAACCTTACAAAACATTCAAACTGTACTACTTTTAGTCATAATTAATTTTAGTAGTAAGCCACCAGCCACCGGAAGAGTGAGACGTGGTATTATGAACACGTACTTCAACACTGTATATATTTATATAATACCTATGTTCCAGAGCTGTTATTCTCAAATAATAATAAAAAAAATAATATATATAAAATTTGTGCTCAAACTCGCTCGAACTAAAATAGTGCTCAAAACTCGCTCGAAAAAAGTCAATCTCGTTCGAAACTCGCTCGAACTCAAAAAGCTCTGCTCGCACAGCCCTACACAGTATAGACCAGAGAATATGATATATTTCAAAGATAAATATTGATGTCGTCATACCTGAGCTTGTTCTTGCGCTCTTCTCAAAGTATCCTGCGGATTGGCCATCATTTGTCCGGGAAGCATCGACATTTGCTGTCCCATCATAGTGGGCGTGAGCACGACGGGAGGTGGGAAGCCTTGTTGCTGCCCTCCCATGCCAATGTTTGTTGCCGACATGCCTATGCTGGGTGTACGGAACTGGGGTATCGCTAGGCCGGGTGGGGGGATCATCACTTGCCCGGGTGCCATCATTCCCGGATGCATTGCCATGCCCATTGGAGACATTCCCTGCATACCCTGGTGCATTGGTAGCATTGGCATGGCTGAAGGTAGTGTTGGTAAGTTGGGCATCATCGATAACTGGGGAGTAGCCATTGCTGATCCAAGCTTCGATAAACCTGGGCACAGAAACAGAAGTATTACAAACAAAATGATGAGTACAATTTTGGAATCACATTTTATTTGAAATATTACAATAAACCCTCGTTAATCCAAACTCGGTTAATCCAAAATTTGACATATTTCGAACTTGAAGTCAGTCCCCGGCTGAAGGTATAGGCATTTCAATGTTAATGAATATGGTTAATCCGAATTTCAGCTAATCCGTAATTCGAACTAATATTTCGACCCCTCAATTGCTTTAGCACTGTTTTCGAATTGGATAATCCGAAATAGATCGAGAAAATTCCTTGAATTCATCATTATTTTAGTAAATTCCATCCTTTTTATTTGACGCGTAACAATAGGCGAAGCCAGCTCAGCTGTTCGCTGCCACTGAATACGTCATCCGACTCCAAGTGCACTCGGGCCGCTCCAAAGCCCTTAGTATCTAACTTCATTAGGTTAGATACTAAGGTCTTTGGCCGCTCTGTCTGTCATTGACGAGCGGTAAGCTCGGAACACTCAATCACTAGGAACGGCCGAGCGCCAATGGAACCTGGCCATCTAACGTTCGTTTGCTATCGAAGATGGCCGAATACACACTATCAGTGATTCGGTTCCACGCACATGTGGCATCTAGCTTTCTCTCGCGCTCAATACGAAATTGCTTCAATTCTAACCGGGAAGTGTGATGTTTTTCGTGGAAAATGAGTTTTTGGTTAATCCGAATTTTTATAAATCGAAATTACTTTTTGGGGTTCCTTGAATTTCGGATTAACAAGGGTTTACTGTAGGCCTACAGTGAAACCAAAACTTACGGTACACTTGAGAGCGAGTACCAGATGAAGCATAAGCCTCATGGCACTAGACCACCATTATAACGTTGAATACAGTATGAAAGTTTGAAGATACTGTACCAAGTTTATTTTTATCCCTAAGATTACAGTGTTTGTTCAACACTTGACTTTCAGTCAAATTCTCCTCGTGCAAAAGTCTCATTTATGGTCCACACATGTTTTATTGGCGATTTCTCAAAGTCCATAGTACGTAGAAAAACTTGTTGGTACACACCAGTAGGCCTATATTGCGCCGTTTATCGACTTTGTAATTGGCGCCTTGCGTCGGCACACGAGAAGTTACGGACAGCGTTGTTATGACAATTAAGCGTGTACTACCCATACTAATAACATTTATATTTCTTTTTTGGGGGGATGAGCGAAGCAAAGACTCAATTTCACCATACCCAAAAAAAGTGCCTATTTTTCTTTTCTGTTTGCGCTCCACAGATCAAACGAAAATTCAAAATCAGTTGAAACTTGGCACACACAAGTGTCTTCATCTAATTAGATACTGTATAGTTTTGAGGCGCAATCCGTTAAACCACTTCTGAGAAACTCATTTCAAAGTTTTCAAAAATCCCATAAAAATAGCCCAGAGGAAAAATTCGTCAAAAATATTTCCCTCGATAGAATTCAAATTCTCAGGGAATTTCAATATAATAATTATACACGTTATTCCGAACTTTCAGTCGAATCAGATCAGCCATTTTGACGTAGAAAAATATATATTCTAATTTTTTCAAATCACTCAAAAGCTATTAAGAAACTAATTAAATCCAAGCAACAGGTGTCACCAATTAATTGGAAATGATTAGAACAAAGCCTCATTTATTCTCATAGAAATTAATCAGGAGATAGGATGGCAGTGACGTAATTGTTTGGATCTCAAGGTGGATATATATAATAATCAATCCAAAGATAAGATGATATGTTCTAGCTCATCTATCAACGCGGCAACACATAACGCGTTCTCCCAGTTAATAATTATTCCAAAACATATTTTTAATATCCCCACCTCCCACCATCCGAGTTACGTAATAACAAGGGTTCACTGTACATTGCTAAGTCTGGTACATTCAACTGCCAATGCATTTAGGCCTAGGCCCTAATGGCTACAATTTTTTCTGACTAGGTTCCAATATATTGAATTTTTAATTCAATGTGTTATTTTTAATAAATGTGTTCTTTATTATACATTATTCTCTTCTGTCACTCAAGTCTACTATCTAAAATCTAGAACTGACAAATTCATTGTCGAAAAACAATGTGTTTATAACTTTTGCAGTTCAAGCAAAGTGTCGAAGAGTTCAAGATGGTGCACAGCCTTTGAGATTTGAGATTCAACTTCAGTATGTTAACCATGACAGACGCGCATAAAATTTAAAAAGTATGGGCAAGTTTGAAAAAGTTTGTTTTTGAACATATCCTGTTCGATTTCTAACTAGCAACAAAAGTTCCGAGTTTGTTATCGAACTGTTCGCACAATCCTAATTGCTGGTGATAGTAAAAGGTGAAATCAAGGGTTGATTTGAAGAATAAAGGAACCAGAACAGAAAAATTGGCCAACAAAACTTCAACACGTAAAACAACAGAAAACAACATATACAATGAAGAAAAACACATTTCAAGTTGCCCCCCGTTGCAGTAGAAATTGACCTGGCTGTACAAAATATTCTACATTCTACAATGTTTTCTAGACGGATGTAGAAAAATATTCCACGCATGACCCAACCCTGTCAAAATGAATTCAATTCAATAGTTCAACTCAACCAATATGAGTCTAAAGGTAAATTTGAAGCTAATGGGTTGAATGAAGAGTTTATTTCTAACTTTTTCTATATGTAGCCTGTTCTATGTAGCTAAAATACTGAAAGATATAAACAGTCAGAATGTGTTTTGGAAACAAGCAAATAAATACGGAATTCACCTAGTAGGCCTATCGCCGGTATGAGACCGGGGACAAGCATTTGGGTGCACATTTTTTTTTGATGAACAAATAATGAGAATAAATAGATTCAAGCCCTACTTAGACTCTTGTTTTAAATTCCCCATGAAATTATTAAATTTGCTACAAAAATACTATCAATGTCTTGTTCTCTTCTTTGTGTCAAAACAAAGTTTTTCACCGCTTCAGTCTTCACCTTTCATACCCCAAGGGTAATGCAGCACTTACCTGCAGCACCCAACAAAAATCCAAAAGCTATCAGGAATTGCTATCCAATTGGTTGCAAAATGTGTATATCCAAATGGTTAACTATACTTGTGATGCGGTCTGAGACAAGGGAAACTTATGATGGTGCAGTGGCTATTTGCTAGATATCAATTATTGTTTGCTCAACGAGATTACAATAGCTGGGTTATACAGGGGTATGAATGAGCATGTGATTATGAAATTATGAAAGGATTATCAGTGAAAGGACATTTATAAAAACCCATGCCATATGCAGGATTCAAATTTCAAACCAACGTCCAACAGTGACTTCAGTTTCTGAAGCAGTGCCTCAGCTCACCGAGCTACTGACAGCCACTTGCTAGATATCACCAAGCAAAGTGAACAAGTAGTAAAAATATGATATTTTTTTCTTTCATTTCATTGGTCGTTTTTTTTCATTGTTCATTTTTTATTTTTGTACGTAATGTAATGTATTGGTCACATACAAATGACTTTAGAATTGAAACCAAAAATAGGATAAAATCTTGCAAAGTGTAATCATGATTTTCAAAGCTGATTTTCTCAAAATTTCAACTTTTGGATATGAAGTGTAAATAAAATTGTATCTCGAGCAATTTTCAAGACAGAAATATACCATATTTTTTGTGATGAATGACATAGAAACAAGCAAAATAAACTGGGCACATAAAACGAAAAGTTTTTTTTCATCCTTTTTTTTGTGACTGCATCACATTTTATTCTTCGAAACAGTTTTTCCCAAAAATACCAAGTCTATATAGAGATCTTACAAATAATAAATTACTTCACAATAGAAATACAAAAAAAAGATGCAACCAGCAGACCTGGTCAAAACCAAAATGGAAAGGATATAAATTGAGACAAGAAAGTAGTTCACCTAACGCAACAGCATTGCTTGCGACAGCGTCCATGGCTTGAATCTTGGCAGTGGCAGCCGCAGCAGTAATTTAATAATAAATTACTTCACAATAGAAATACAAAAAAAAGATGCAACCAGCAGACCTGGTCAAAACCAAAATGGAAAGGATATAAATTGAGACAAGAAAGTAGTTCACCTAACGCAACAGCATTGCTTGCGACAGCGTCCATGGCTTGAATCTTGGCAGTGGCAGCCGCAGCAGCTACGGCTGCCGCCGTCGGCATCATGCTGGCTGAGCTGGCCGGTCCCTGCAAAGCATTGGGTGGTGTGATGGCGCGACCCACCCTCAGGTACTGCCCGCCAAGGTCGAACAGGTTCATAGACGCTATCGCCTCGAGTGCTGCTTGTTGCGTGTCATACTCGATGAAGCCGTAGCCCTTGTGACGACTAGGGGTGCTGCCTTGCTGCAGCTTGCAGTACTTAATGGGACCAAATGCTTCGAATACACTGCAGGTAGAAAAACAAAGCAGGTCAAGACACTGATTGAATCATCACACTATTATTACCACCACCACCATTATTAGGGGTTGGCAAGATACAGTGAAACCTCTATCCATCGTTTTTCAAGGGACCAGGAAAATAGAACCATCCATCCAGGAAAACTATCCATCCAGGAAAATTTAACATTGATTATATGGGAGTGGGGCTAGAAAAAATGAATGATACATCCAGGAAAACGATAGATCCGGGAACGATGCATAGAGGTTTCACTGTAATCGATTATATCAATTTGATAATCGAAATGCAAATGAACGACGATATTCGATATTACTTTCATTGTCAATATCATAATTTTTTTTCTTTTCTTTCAATAACATCGAAACTTGATACAAAATCATTGTTCTCCAATTAAGGCTATGGATGAAAAAGTAGGATCGTTTGGACGGGGCACCACAAGGGCGATCTTACCACCCCATTTTAATTATTTAAAACCAATGAACTTCAACATCAGAACTGCACTGTTGGTGACCATAACTTTTTGTCGCAGATAAAAGTCTTACAGTTTTCATATATATGGGGAAACTTTAATTACTAACCGGAACAACTACCGATTACCAACCGAAACTACTCGACTCTTACCAACCGTACCAACTTCAATTACTGACCAAATCAGCCTCTATCACCGACAGAATACTCCACTTCCTAGCTTACGAGCGGGTCCCAACAGGGATAGAATCATGCCCTCCGAATGAGATCTTTCAAGTATTCTTATAACCACCTCTAAGTACAAGTGTCTGCATAGCTCAGTGGTACAGTGTCAGACTACTGTGCCAGGATACAGTGTTCTATTCCCACCATGGGCAACTTTTGTATTCTTATCAATTTTATATAAATGCTCTGGCCAAAGGTTATGGGGCTGGTTGATTTTTCTTCACGTATCGATATTGTTAAGCGAGCGATATTGTCAAGGGTTTCTATCAATTAAATTGTTGTTGGCAGGTGCGATGCCCAAGATGATGAGTTACAGAAATTACATGCTCAAATATAAAGACCGTACCTTGGCCACATATGAGTGAATTTCATACAGTAGAAAAGTAATTTGCCTAGATTTTCATTTTTATAACATTTGTTCAGAATATAGCCTATTAATCTAAATTGGTATATTTATTTATCTACTTAATCCATTTATTTATTCATTTTCATCTAATTAGGAATTACAATATCTCACATAATACATAGTGAAAGTGAGGTTAAAATCTAATTCATATGGATAGTCAAATTAGGAAATTACAACAGTCAGAGTAAAAATACCGTAGTGATAAAAGTCAGAGTTAAAATACCGTATTAATAAAAGGTGTAGCTCATTTATACATCACAATAAGATTGAATATCACAAACAAATATTGAAATTGGTAAACAATGTAACAACTAGGGATAACATCAATTAATCGAGAATCGATTCAGAATTGATTCTAGTGCCAAACGATTCTAAAAATCGAGAATCGATTTTTTTGCTATTTTTTTTTTTGATCAAAACTGTACACATTTGTAGCATTTACGTCGACTGACGCACGTGTACCATCGCTCGCACATGTTCTTTGTAGCCCCTCCCATCTTTTACCTTCCCCTCCCGCTAAGTCCGGTCGAGAGTTTTCGTAATGAGACAAACGCCATTGGACCATTTACACGACAAAGGGCGTGGTTCAGCGTAGTGAGGAAGAATGTGTGTGTGTGTATCATGGAGGGGAGAAAGCTTCGTTCATGACCTTGAATGCGCCACTTCGACAGAGCGGTACAGTTGATATAACACGATGTGCAACAGTTTTAGCTACATGAAAACAGCGCGGGAATATTTAAACATGTAAATGTACAGACGTTTTTTTTTTTCAAATTTGTAAAAAAAATCGATTCCTAATCGATTCTGGGAAGTACAGAATCGATTCTGAATTTATAGAATCGATGTTATCCCTAGTAACAACTGTTATAAATGAATAATAATAATCTCTAGGGGTGTGCGAATCCATGTTTTTCGAATCGAATCCGAATCCACTTTCAGATTCAGATTCGGTCCATCATAAAAGATTAGACAATTTCGAATCTTGGCGCCAAAAACGTGGCAACATTGCATTGTCCACTTTCTAGATCGCGTGAGCAAGTGCGATGCGCACTAGCCTACGAGTGGGTGGGGTCGTCATATATGGTCGGTTTCGATTGGCGCTCGGCCGTCTCGAGTCGGACGAACGAAAGTCTCGTCAAAGAACTTAGTATCTAACTTCGTTAACGAAGTTCGGTACTAAGTTCGGTCTCGTCCTTCTCAAGGTTAGACCACACACGTCACGACCACGCAGTAGTAGGATGACAGACGGCATGCAGCAAACAGCTACGATGTTTATAACTGCGCGTTGAATAAAAATGATGGAAATTGAGAAAATGATGCTTCTTCATGATAAAACATTTATTAAACGTGTTTCAGTGGAATACCTCGCAGTTTCTGGTCATTATGAGAATGCTGAGATAGAATTTTCACTTCCTGGATCAAGTGTAACTTGATCAGCAGTGTCGTTTGTCCCATTATCACGCTTCACAATGCATGTTAAAAAGATTCGGATTCGGTTCGAAATAAAAAACATGGATTCGCACACCCCTAATAATCTCTCTTTAGTAATCTACATTGAGCAATATATTGAAAAAGTAAGTCTACCTACATTTATGGCAGCATCCGACAAAAAACTATATGATTTCTACATACAGTAAGCACTCGTTAATCCAAACTCGGTTAATCCAAAATTTGACATATTTGGAACTTGAAGTCAGTCCCCGGCTGAAGGTATAGGCATTTCAATGTTAATGAATATGGTTGATCCGAATTCCAGCTATTCCGTAATTCGAACTAATATTTCAACCCCTCAATTGCTTTAGCACTGTTTTCGGATTGGATAATCCGAAATAGATCGAGGGAATTCCTTGAATTGATCATTATTTTCGTAAATTCCATCCTTTTTATTTGACACGTAACAATAGGCCGAAGCCAGCTCAGCTGTTCGCTGCCACTGAATACGTCATCCTACTCCGAGTGCGCTCGGGTCGCTCCAAAGACATTAGTATCTAACTTTGTTGGGTTAGATACTAAGGTCTTTGGCTCGGAACACTCAATCACTAGGAACGGCCGAGCGCCAACGGAAGCTGGCCATCTAACATTCGTTTGCTGTCGAAGATAGCCGAATACACACGATCAGTGATTCGGTTCCTTGCCCATGTGGCATCTAGCTTTCTCTCGCGCTCAATACGAAATTGCTTCAATTCTAACCGGGAAGTGTGATGATTTTCGTGGAAAAGGAGTTTTTGATTAATCCGAATTTTTATAAATCAAGATCTTTTTTTGGGGTCCCTTGAATTTCGGACTAACGAGGGTATACTGTATATGATATAGGTTCGGAGGTTTCAAGTGAGGTTAAGGTTACGTCAGGAGTTCCACAGGGTAGTGTGCTAGGTCCGTTATTATTTGATTTATATATAGATGATCTGACTAGGGTTGTTAATTCGAGAATAAGGTTATTTGCAGATGATTGTGTGGTTTATAGGGAAATCAATACAGAGGAGGATGTAGTAGCTATTCAGGCAGATTTGACGGCACTTAATTGTTGGGTTCAGTTGAACAAGATGGGGTTAAATGAAGGGAAGTGTAAGTTAGTCACCTTTGGTAGGAGGAGAGTGAGGGCTGATGTAGTGTATGATGTAGGAGGGAAGTCACTTGAGTCAGTGGAAAATTACAAGTACTTGGGGGTGGTATTTGATAGACGTCTAGGGTGGGGGAGTCAGATTGAGAGAATAGTAAAAAAGAGTATAAATGCACTAAACTTTGTAATGAGGCAGCTTAGGGGGACAAGTATGAAGATAAAGGAAAAGGCTTATTTCTCGTTAGTGCGTCCCATGGTGGAATATGCTAGTTCAGTTTGGGATCCTTATAGATTAGGTGAGATAAGGGATGTGGAAAGGGTGCAAAGGATTGCAGTTAGAAGGGTTACAGGTAGGGTTAGGAGGTGGAAATGGGGGGAGAATGAAAGGGGGGAGAGGGTGAGAATATTGGAGAGTCCATCTGAGATGATCCGAGACTTGGGATGGCGGGAATTGGAAATACGGAGAAAGGAGGATCGGATCTGTAATTTCTTCAGGGTAATGGAAGGAGAAGGGGGCTGGGGAGAGTTGAATAGGTTGATTGTAAGGAATGAGTCAGGGTATGGGGGTAGGCGAAGTCATGATAGAGCAGTAGTTATAAAGGGGGCTAGATTAGATGTCGGTAAGTTCTCTTTCTTGAATAGGACAGGTAGGGATTGGAATGGGCTTAGTAGAAGTATACTTGAGGAGGATGAAATAGGGTTGAAGCTATTCCGTCAGAAGGTTAGGGAGGCGATAGGATAGGATTGATAGGGAACTTGCCACCGCGCATTTATGTGCAACTGCAAGAGTTAATAATAATAATAATAATAATGATTTCAATATTTTCCATTATGGTCAGTCAACTTCTATTGTCCGCTCAGCCCAGTTACAACGAACGATACCTTTTAGCTCTGATGTCTTCGAGGAGGCGCGGACCTCTCAGCTACCGTATTTACTCGATTACAGTCCGCAGGTATATTCCAAATTTAGAAAATCTAAAACAGGGGTGCGGACTACAATCGATGACGGATTTCCAAGCGCGTAAAAAAAAAATTCACGCCATTCTGTCAAATGTCTCGAAGTGATGCGCAATACTTCGCCTTGTCTCAAGGTTAACCTTGACTGGCGGGCTGGCGTGCGATCCGCCTTGCTTGTTTTGTTGATGTTCGGGTGGGCGGGCGGGGGCGGAGGGCAGGTATGTCGACCGAGCGCGCATCGCACTGCACACAGCTAAGACCAAGTGACTGAAATGTGCTGAGATGTCAGTTCAGTGTCACTGCCATGCGCCAGTATAACTCCAGTAGTGTAAGCAGGCGTGTCGTAGTCGCTGCGCTAACTCGATTTTCACGTGTTTAAGTATGTGTATTTCTCTGCGGACTATAATCGCATGTAAAGTACTTTTCTAAAACCTACTTCAAAAAACTAGGGTGCGGACTACAATAGGGTGCGGACTGCAATCGCGTAAATACGGTAATTGAGGCAAGTAGTGAGGGTAACGCAACGGGGGATAAAGCTGCGTCGTGAGACTCATCTGTAACTAAAGGCGACTTTAGGGCCTACTACAATAATAATTGCTCACCTTTTGATGTCATCTTCCGTTAGATCCGGATGAATGGAAGCAATGTAGATTCGATTATAGTGTTTAGCCTCCTCTGTGATCTCGTCAATAACGGACTGCGCTTGTGGCATGTTGCTCGGTCGTCCCACCTGTTTGAGGAACACCCAACAATTAAACTGTTTAACCACCACCCGGATAGCCCCCGTGACTAATTAGGTAACGGAAGCGTCCGAAGCTGATAACCTGAATAGTTTACACATCATTCATCGCGAGTTCGAGAGCAAACGCCTCGCACTTCGTAGATTAATCCACTCATCTTTGGCTTGGTGTGAGAAGCAGACGTTGCTGAAAACAATTCAACTGAAAAGAGAGGGAGAAAAGAAAGACATGTAATCAATTAAATAAAAAACTAAACTCACTCCTCAGACCAATGTAATTTGAAGCTCTTCATATGATAAAATTCAACTATCTATGTCAATTTAGCTTCAACTTGAAAAAAGTTACGGTCGATACCAAATATTAGATTCATGTAGATCTATGTGTCGTACACGGTAGGTAATTATTAGGCCTATTTTATAATTTCATTACTTAGAAAAACAAATGCTTAGTTATATCCTGAAATGATTCAACGATTGAACTTATTCTAAGTCTGATGTGAGGATCAATTTTTTCAAAACCAAAATCAATACCCATCCAATAGATATAATATAAATAGGAAAATGCCCAGTGAGTAATCATGTCCATCTAGATGATTCGAGAGTCGAATCAGAATCAATTGATATGGAAACTACTCGCATTTGGGTCACTTCGATACTCACGGATTTCCCACGATGGCAGCTTACTCAACGTCCCCTTGAACTGCGCGAATCCCTCCTTTGCGACGATTCAGCAAACTCTATGATATACGAGATAGGGCGAGAGCACGAATATGTTTTATGTAACACAGGGACAATGTGTGCAATATTGAGAAGTCTGGTCATATCTTTATTCTAATTGAATACGCCATATACCTAATTGACAGTACATATATTTATGATACAAGGTTATGAAAAAATTACGACAGTGAATTCATTCTTTTCTTTCTTACTATAGAAACCATTTGGTTAGAAATATAATATTCTGGAAATGTTGACAAATCAAAAATATCTAAATTAGGGTAGTTAAACAGTTGAATAGAAAGTAATTGTAGTATACTTATCGTGCAGTTCACCGTAATCAAAAGAAAATAGACTCCCTATTTTCTATGCTATTTGCTAACATTGCTTTGCTTGTCCAGAGTCCCAAGAGTTGGCATAATTTAGTGCATATAAATATGCCATAGGTCGACCCCTTCATACTTGGAAGTAGGGTTGACATTCCGATATGAAAATTGTAAGCGATATATACCAGAACTAGAGTATAAAATATCGATCAAAATATATCGAAAATTTCAATCTCCAATCAATCAATGTCGAATCAAACCAAAAATATAGAATCGAAAATTTAAAATGCAAGATTGGAAGTCATGATTCTCAATCACATAATACTGGTCGTTTCAGTTCCAGATTATTATCCACCCATTTTACAATAAGATACAAAATTATATTTGACTTTCAATATGGTAAATTACTTGATCGAAGGAGAAAGTCTTTAAGCATGACAATCTGGTATCTTGAAACAATCTTATACTGGTAGTTATAATAACAATACATTAGAAGCACGCCAACCTCTTTCCCTTACATTCACGTATTGGAGTCAGCATACACCATTACTGACACAAAAGAGGAATGGTGCCTGAAGGCCTCATTATTCATATTAGGCTTGGTCACTTTTAGTTGGGTATTCACTCACTTTTTTGTCACTTGTTTATTCGACTCATTACTTATTTCAGCTAGGCCTATATAGATCTGCTTTTTTAATTCGACATCCATCATCGTTTCGATATTGGATTAATCGAAAAACGAATATTCCAATTTGATATCGAATCGGAGTCCCAAAGTATGGAATCGAAGTCCTAAAATATCGAATCGGTTGACAATATTGAAATCGAACGCAACCACACTTGAAAGAAATCTTGTAAATCATTGTTACATATTCTATCAGCCTATCAACTACAGTAGAACCTCTTTAGTAAGTTTCTCTTTAGTACATTTTTCACCTTAGTACGTTTTATTTTCTGATCCCATCCCCTCCTACGTGTTAAATAGTTTCTTTAGTAAGTTTTTCACTTTAATAAGTTTTTTTAGTCTGGTCCCCTGAAAAACGTACTAAAAAGGTTCCACTGTACCATACTTCCAAGTTTTAGCCAATCAAAAGCAAAAGAAAAAATGGAAAATTTACTACATTGAAATACCATTTTGTTAATTTGCATTGTGATGCAGAACTACCTATACAACTTAATTAATAAATTATGACAGTTAATCTATTGGCCTTTGTTATCAAGTACCAGTAGTTGAATACTATATACTCTGGGAATCCAACAGCAAAACGATGCAACTTAGCACAGAAAAGTGGTTTCTACTGTTAAATATGTATCCAGGATTAGGAACTTCTACCTTGATGTTTCTTCCACCGATCATCACGCCATTCATCTGCTCTAGAGACAGCTGAGCTGCCTCAGGAATGTCATATTCGACAAATGCAAAACCCTTGTGTTTCTGTGTCACTGGATCCCACGACATGTTGATGGATTTGATTGGTCCGAACGGCAAAAACGCCTGTCGGATTGTATCCTCTTTGAGCTCAAAACTTATACTGCCAACATAAACCCTGAAACAAGCAATCACCATTGTATTTAAAATGTGTTGCCAAACGAGCAAGTCTCATAACTAGTAAATATGGCTAATCTTCATGCTTTTTAAAATAATAATGTACATATAAGCCTAGTATGATTAAACTAATATTATTTAAATAGTTATCCATCAGAAAAAGATTGATCACTAATAACTAGGGTCCCTGAGTTATGGTGAATTAAAGTGTCTTATTTCGTTATAAAAATTCAAGTAAAAGTGGTGTAAAAACTCTAAAAAACGGGATATTTCGCTACAAAAATGGAGCAATTCCAGTGGTTTTTGGATGAAATGGGAGGGTTCCCTTTCAAAAATACTGACAACTTTCGGCATTTTAATACAAACGTGGTCACAGAAAAGTAGGCTTGAAGAATGTTGCAAACTGCAAAGGACTGTTGTTTATTATTAATCCATGTTTTTCGAATCGAATCCGAATCCACTTTCAGATTCGGATTCGGTCCAACATAAAAGATTAGACAATTTCGAATCTTGGCGCCAAAAACGTGGCAACATTGCATTGTCCACTTTCTAGATCGCGTGAGCAAGTGCGCTGCGCACTAGCCTACGAGTAGGTGGGGTCGTCGTATATGGCCGGCTTCGATTGGCGCTCGGCCGTTTCGAGTCGGACGAACGAAAGTCTCGTCTCGTCGTATCTAACTTCGTTAACGAAGTACGGCAGTAGTAGGATGACAGACGCCAGGCAGCAAACAGCTCCAATGTTTATAACTGCGCGTCAAATAAAAATGATGGAAATTGAGAAAATGATGCTTCTTCATGATGAAACATTTATTAAACGTGTTTTCAGTGGAATGCCTCGCAGTTTCTAGTCATTATGAGAATGCTGCTGAGATGGGATTTATTTCACCAACATAACAAAATGAAAGTAACCAACATACCAAAATTCTTGACTATAGGCTAGCTACTTGCAACATTTTCAAAACAAACATGGTCGCACAAAAATACGAAATCAGTAAATTTATAGTTTTTACACCACTTTCGTTAGATTTTCTTCAAATTATGTAGATTTGGCTTCAAATTTCGTGTATAACAAAGATAATTCAATATTTCGTGCATAACGAGAATTTCATTCGATTTTGCGTCATTTCGTGAACGTTAAATGGTAGGCCTAACCTCCAAAACATGTATGTTGACAAAAACACTGCAAGTTCAATATTAGCATTTTTCGTGTAAAAACCATCAACGAAAATTCGGTGACCCTACTAATAACTTGATAAGTAGATAATAATCTTCTCATAACCCAAAATGACATTCACGACAGCCAAATGATATCATGTGAAAGATGGTTGATTTATTTTATAATACAAAGCATTTACAGTAATTTGACATAGCCATCCAATTACTTACAGCTTCTTTAAAATTCAAACTGTGACTAAAGCAACATGTTAGTTATGTAGTATGACATGTATTTTGGACAGTTTATGCTTAGGTTGAGCAAATGTACTACCAAGTTTCAACGTCCAAAACATTATTTCTATTAGTTTTACAGCAGCTCTTCAGCTTTCAAACTTCATTATTCAAATTGATTTATTCTAAATAATAACCTATAAGTGCAAGTTTACATTTCCCGAACATTGTTTCAACCAGAAACAAGAATTAGGTATCTCCATCAATATCTATCTACGATATAAGGTTCTCATTGCATCACAGAACATAAGTTGGTCATTTCAAATATATAGATAGCAGTCAGATCTTATCAGCAAATTCATCACTCACAACGGGAGTCAACAACGAGGCAATAGCTCGGTGCTCAACCATCAAGTAGGCAAAACACATTGCATCATTCTGCTTGTTAATAGGAGTACAATAATATTAGGGGTGTGCCAACAATTTATGGAGTCTTGGATGACTTTTACTGTAGGATATTTCATGCAAACATTTAATAGGCCTATGCCTACCATGTATCACTTGCAGATGGACAAAAATCTGCCTGCATGCACCAAAACCCATGCAAAGAATAACTAATTCATTTTACCACACACCCAAAGAAGTCAGTAACACCAAAAAAATAAACAAAAACAACCTATCCCCAGGAGATTGTATATTTGCAGCAATGGTCAACAATGAAAGGTGGATAATTATATGACCTGTAGCGCACACCCCTTATATTGCTAGTGAAAAGGTCTGATAATATGGGTGTATGCTAACCTGCACATGAGGGCGAGGGCCTGTTGCCTCTGTACCTGACTCCTTTGACTAGCCATTTGCTGCAACAAGAGACAAAGTGTCACCCAACATATGGTCAATAGTAGACAAAGGGCATACTACCATCGGAACCAAAAATCTCACGCCGAATGCGAATGTAACTGAACTTGATTTACCATCCAGGGGCCTAATCACCAAATATGTGTTCTTTTCGTTGAAAAATTGCTAGATTCGACTATTGCTAGATTCGACGGAATAAATCATCACTTGGTTGCATTGGGTTTTTACTTCTAAATTAGGCTGATTGAAGACATCAGTAGTTGAAAACAAAAACATTAATAACTACAAACTACTCATGATATGGACCACTAGTTAAAAGTAGTTATCGTAATTACGGAAGAAAACAGCGTCCACTCAATTGAACATTATCCTTGAATCGACACATTTTCAATAGGCCTATAATCATTGATCAAACATGCCTAACGAATTCCTGTATACAGTAAACCCTCGTTAATCCAAACTCGATTAATCCGAAATTTGACATATTTCGAACTTGAAGTCAGTCCCCGGCTGAAAGTATAGGCATTTCAATGTTAATGAATATGGTTAATCCGAATTCCAGCTAATCCGTAATTCGAACTAATATTTCGACCCCTCAATTGCTTTAGCACTGTTTTCGGATTGGATAATCCGAAATAGATCGAGTGAATTCCTTGAATTCATCATTATTTTAGTAAATTCCATCTTTTTTATTTGACGCGTAACAATAGGCCGAAGCCAGCTCAGCTGTTCGCTGCCACTGAATACGTCATCCGACTCCGAGTGCGCTCGGGCCGCTCCAAAGACCTTAGTATCTAACTTCATTGGGTTAGATACTAAGGTCTTTGGCTCGGAACACTCAATCACTCGGAACGGCCAAGCGCCAATGGAAGCTGGCCATCTAACGTTTGCTGTCGAAGATAGCCGAATACACACGATCAGTGATTCGGTTCCTCGCCCATGTGGCATCTAGCTTTCTCTCGCGCTCAATACGAAATTTTTTCAATTCTAACCGGGAAGTGTGATGATTTTCGTGGAAAGGGATTTTTTTGATTAATCCGAATTTTTATAAATCGAAATCACTTTTTGGGGTCCTTTGAATTTTGGATTAACGAGGGTTTACTGTATTGCATGTAAAGAGACGTACTTTTCAAGTACTGAAATATTGTATATTAGCTATACAGTAAACCCTCGTTAATCTGAAATAGAAGAGACCCCCCAAAAAGGATTTCGATTCATAAAAATTCCACTAACCAAAATTGTTTCACGAAATTTGCGTGCGAGAGGAAACTATTCAACTGACCAATAGATAGAAACCGTTACTAGAGTAGCATAGTGTTGTTTTCAAAGACACTAGTGTATATACCTACGGTATGTGTTCGTTGACATCAAGGTCAGACCACTCAGTAGGATGACACACACAAAGCTGAACTTTCATCGGCTTATTGAACTATTTCAAATTATTCATTTCCGAAAACAATGTTAAAGCAATCGAAGGATCGAAATATTAGTTCGAATTACGGTTTAGCTGGAATTCGGATCAACCATATTAACTAGGGTTGGGCGAACCTTGATTTTTGCCACGAACCAAACCTCGAACCGAACCTTTTTTCTCTTTTTTCAGACCTACTATAAATATAACAGATAGATTTGGTGTCAAACCCATATGGAACAGAAATGTAACTCGGTCATAATAGGGTACAGACCCGCCAAGAATACAAGCCAAGTACATCCAACTAAAGTACTAGCTCTAGTTTCAGTAGTAGGCCTAAAGTAAAACTGCGTCGTAGATTCGTAAGACAGACTGGATCAGTACAAAATTGTGCCATTTATGACATAATTTCAGTTTTTCAGAAAAGGAATTCAGGGTTTGTTTTAGTTCAGAAGCAAGTGTAGAAACTGAGAACAGGTGATATAAACAGGTGAAGGCCTAGTTTCAAGAGCAATATCACGTTGATTAATGCAAAATTATGAAAACGATTTCATATTTAATACATCACAGTTGGGTTGATTCCATTAAACTACATCACACAAGACACACAGCCACTTGAACTAAAGTTCTGGTCTGTTCGATGATCGGCGATCGACCTATCGAATCGATAAAAGCAAACAGCTGATAGGTCCTGTGCACTGCACTAACAGCTTTTGAAACATTTGCAGGTTATTTTTATATCTTATTGGATTATATCTTATCTGTTATCTCATTGGGGTATAAACAACAATGTATAACATTTATGTATTTCAACTTGACTTGATGAAGTTACCAGTAATAAAGAAAAGAAATTAGTATTGTGATGATTGGCATGAACAAAAAAAAAAAACATTTTTTTCAGAAGTTCGAAAAAAGTTCGTTTTCTAGCCTAGCCGGTTCGAAATTCGAACCTCATTCTAAGGTTTGGTTCGGTTTGAATTCGAACTGCTTCGCCCAACCCTAATATTAATCAACATTGAAATGCCTATACCTTCGGCCGGGGACCGACTTCCAAGTTCGAAATAAGTCTAATTTCGCATCAACTGCTTTTGGATTGGTTTGGAAATTTGAACAAGGGTTTACTGTATAGTAATTGCATAGTAAACGTACACTTTATAGTTCGTAGGATGTTAACAAAACTAATTATATAACGAAGATGAGGGTAGTAAGATTCCAAGGAATAAAAAACAGCAACTCGGCTCAAAAAAAAAGGCAACTCGTCAGTTAAATTAGATCAGGAATAAATCAAGTCAAGTTTCTCTCGAATACGGTATGCGTTTGGTTCAGATGATGCTCTACCAAGACAGAGTCTGTAACCCACCCCCGGCGAGGGCCCCGCCCCCATTCACTGCAGAGATATCTGGCAACACCTGGGAAAACAGGACACAATCAAAACGGCAGAACACTCACCTGCACATCAGAGCGATCGCCTGGTGACGCTGGAACGACATGGCTTGCTGTGGAACACATCGCACATTAGACCACGGTTAAGCCACGGCTAATCCAAAGGTAAAATATAACGGTCAGTACAAACAGGTAAATCAACAGAATGTAGCTAATTAAGATGTCTACTGATCAATCTACATATTAATATTCAATACAAAAATTGTGATATATTTGAATCAAGTATCTGATTACCTAAATAGGCCCCTACTGAGTAACTTTTAATCATCATCATGTCAAGCACTAAATTTGTTATCAGTAATCACAAGTGATGGGATTAAATCTGCTACTATTGGCACAAAAAAAAGGATAGCCTGAATAGCATTACATTAATACGTATCAGTATGCACTTCAGGCATTAGATAGTCAATGAAACAATACAGCCATTGGGTCTATTGGTACGCACGCCTTGCTGTACACTTCTTTTTTAAATGCCACGACTTTGAAAATCATTAGATACTAATGATCAGTCAAGCAATTGATCAATTCATACTTGTAGAATACAATTCGGGTCAACTCAAATTCATTTCAAAATAATGAATAGGCAGATTTTTTTTTTCATTTCATCTCAATTGTTCAACGAGACCAAACCAAAATTAGATGTGCACTCTTTGCTTTATTGATGCTACACATACGGGTGCAAAATATCTTACGTTGGTACAATAATGTCTAGCGTGGTCTTCAAGGCTTCAAAACTTATAATACTTTCATTTGGCAATATTTATTCAGCTCTAGTTGAAAGTAGGGAGGCTAGGATTTATTTTTGTGTACTGTAGGCTACCTTTATTAATTGCATTCTTGAATAATATCATGGCATTGAAGTATCGAAATCTTTATGTCAAGTTATTGAATTATTTATAAGTACGCATGATGAAACCATTCTTGGCAAAAGCCATAGTAATAATCATAGCATAGCAATCACCAATCAGTCACTATCTCTTAAGATTCTAGACTATCTAGCCGTAGCCAAAGTTTCAAAATCACCAAGGAAGTGCAAAATGTTTACCTGGTCCATGAGAGATTCAGTAAACAGCCATATATTATTTGGCTCATTTTCAAAATGTCATTTTTAATATGAGTACACACACAACGTACTCTACACAACAAACAGCTGTAATCACACAATCCGCTACAGGATTGCAGCACCAGTCAATGATTGTATGTACTCACTTGTAAGAGAGGTGTATCCTACGTTTTTTCTAGTGTGTACCGGTATAATGAACTTGAGACCCAAAATAATCCATGTTTAAAAGATATCCGATGTTTTTTGATCGAATAACGCATCAAAATTTAATAAAAGTCCTGCAATTATTATTCAATTGATTTTGAATGACAAAAATCCAACAAAATATTGAATCATACTGACAAAAGATCAATAACCAATACTATGAGGACAATATTATCATTTTTAGCCTACATTTTATGTTAACGCTAGAATACAATAAAATTGAAATTACCGTCAGTTTTATTAAAGAGGGAATTTTATTGAAAATCTACAAAACCCCTCAAATTTCTAACGAATACAGTGAAACCTCTATGCATCGCTCCCGGATCCATAGTTTTCCTGCTTGTACCATTCATTTTTTCCAACCCCACTTCCATATAACCAATGTTGAATTTTTCTGGATGGATGGTTTTCCTGCATGGATTCTTTAATTATTGTGGTCTTTAGAAACGATGGATAGAGGATTCACTGTAGTTGCAACTAAGAAATTTAAATAGCGAGCAAGTAGGACCAAATTCCAGTAGGCATTTTGTTCTAAAAGACTGTAAATAATAATACGAACCAAATCCACATCCCATATTATACTAAATAAATAGGAATGGCTTACAAGTTGCTGATGTGCAAGTGTTTGCTTCATTAGCACCATCTTGATGCTCTGCTCCATGGCGTATTTCTTTGCCCGACTGACGGCCTCCTGTTGCTCGGTGCTCAGCTTGGCCAGCCCGGCACCGAGCAGGCCCGGTATGGTGATGTTGTTTCGGGCACCTGGCCCTAAAAGAGTATTGCAAATGCCATATGCTTCATTAAAGGGGAAATATATGCATGTTCATTAGTGATCTGATAAATCAGACAAGGGGAAATGTGCAAACTGAAAATTATCATCTTTTGGTGTATTTTTTTAAGCTCGTTTCAAGAAATTACTGAAAACATGCAATTACAGCCAAAATTGACCAAACAAACTGAATTTATAATAACACAATATAACTTGGCCTAAATTTGAGTGCAGTAATTTAAATATATTTTCAATTTAAAAAATGATTTTGGAGCAACATGAAATTTCGCTATGATAAAAAATGTTGAAATTTTTTATTCGTCTACGGACCAGACCACACGTTTTTTTTATATCAAGTTTTAACGACGCACTGTAATGATTTTTGAGATCTATTGGCATCGGATGAATGATTAATGGGATGGTGAGATGAACATATTACGGGTATGGAAGGGTTGTGGGAAGGAAGCAGTTGTGGCCTATATTGTGGGAACCATCACGGCATTAGCGTAGACTACCGAGGGAAACCACGAAAAACCCTTGTAAAGATGGACGGTAGCGCGGATCGAACCGGGTCCGACATGCCCACTACCTCCCGGGTCACATGGAGCAAGTGCGTTAACCACTCAGCTACCTGTGCAGGTACCACACGATTCATAGTCAATTAGGAACTTTGTAAGTAGCACTATACATAGGTGTTGTTTGTGTTTTGATTAGTGATAACATCGGGTACCCGGAGACAGAGTCTTCGACCAAGTAGTTCTACGAGTAGAACTACTCGGTCCTCTATTTTCAGGATCGGTCTTTTCATCTATTGAAATTGTCATTATAGGCAGAAAAACAAGGGCAGGGTCTTTACACTATTTGAATGTATTCCTTAGTGTATTTTTTCGAACATAAATAACAATATTGCAATTTAAACAATTATTTTGTATTGTCAGGCTCTCATTTGGTGATGTTGCCCGACTGCCTTATGCTGAAATATAAATCATAATTCGATGTTTGCCGACATACGCCTTTCATTCTCTCTCTTTCTCTCTCCCTCCCCTCGTTCTACTGTGCATCGGGCCATGTGCGTTCTATCAGTCTGAATAGCTCTCAATAGCTCTCTTCAGAATTTTTGTGCTTCTTATTTTATACTGGAGTTTGACTAATTGATTCAAACAAAAACACCTGATGGGTACGCGATTTTTGCAATTTTGTGCGTTTTTGTGTGTGAAGACCGGTTCTACCCGGTCTTTACAAACGGGTACTCAGTCTCCAATACTCAGGACCGATGTCATCACTAGTTATGATTACTTGTTTTTCGCATCTGTATTTGAAAATGTCTGTGCTTGGCGATGTTATGGTTTTATTGGTCTAATGTCATGCAGAAATGACATTTTATGAAGTTTTAAAAGGAAAAACAGTAAACAAGTTTACAAGTGTGTAGTTAACTATAAACTATCTTTTATCCGAAATGGGAAGGACCCCCAGAAAATGATTTTGATTTACCGTATTTACTCGCATAGGCCTCTAAGTCGCTTGTATATTTAGAAATTTGAGAGCTCAAACCAGGGGTGCAACTTATACGCGGGTGTGAATTATACACGCGCACAAAATCTCCAAAAAATGAAAGTCAAATGCATCAATCCTCATCACAAAGAACGTGCTATTTTCAGTGTAAATGCAATACCGTATTGTCCCGAATATAAGCCGACCCCACAAACTTTTAGATCAGTAATTGAAAAAAGAGTTTCTCTCCTTTTCCACGTAAATAATCAGTCTTCCTGGGTAGAATTTACTCAATTTTGTATTGCATGCAAGAGATAGCTATGCCATCGGCAGAAACAACTTGTGAGAAACCGGTGAGAGGGGCCTCAAATGATCGTCATACGGCCTGTTTCTATTGGCGCTTGGCTATCTCGAGTCGGAGGAACGAGTGTTTTTCCGCTAAACAGTTTCGTGCTCATCAAGATCAGACCACTCGCAGTAGGATGACACACGCCATGCAGCAAAGAGCTCGACGTGCTTATGTTCATTATTGCGAGTCAAATAAAAACGAAGGAAATTGGGAAAATGATGCTTCATGATAAAAACATTTATTAAACGTGTTTTTAGTGGAATATCTCGCAGTTTCTAGTCGATTCCATTGTTATGAGTGTGCAGGTGTAATACGCCCAATTAGAATGAGCAAAAAATGTATTTTTGACCGATTAGAGGCTGAGATGCACATATGAGCCGAGGGTGACTTTTTGACTTGAAATTTCGAGAAAAACCCTCGGCTTATAATCAGGACAATACGGTATATTATTGTGCATGCTGCTCATTATTGCTTTGGAATGAATGTTTCGTTACAGTGTAAATACATAATTTACGAGATGCTTTTCTCCTTTCCTTGTTCTTACTTCAGATGTTTGCAGCAAAAATAATGGTTTGCCATGCGTCGTCGTTTTACATAATCATCGTGTGCTCCCGGTCGCGCTCGAGTATGTTATTTACGCCTCGTTTAGTTGAGGCCCCTAACAACGCTTTCTCACGTTTCTGTTAGCATCTAGTGCAAGCCAATACTAAGGGTTTCTCTCGTGCGCGTCCCAAACAGAGCACTAAACATTTCAATTGTATTTTTGACAGTACCGGAGACTGCAGATGCGACTTATAAGACCATACAGAGGTTTTTTCAAAAAGTGACTATCAAAAACAAGGGTGAGACTTATACGCGGGTGCGACTTATATGCGAGTAAATACGGTATATAAATTCGGATTAACCAAAAAAAAACTACTCTTCAACATGAATCGTAACTCTTCCCGGTTATAATTTAGTCAATTTTTTATTGTGCGCGAGAGAAAGCTAGGGGACCGGCCGGGAGTAAGTGAGAAACCATCTTATCGTGGGTACTTGGCAGCCCGAACGTCAAATTTGAAATTTGCTCGCTTCCATTGGCGCTCAGCCGAACGAATGTTTCGAGCTTATCCTAGTCCCGTGGTAGTCAAGATCAGATGGCACTCACGCCTATCACGCAGTGTACAACTCACGTGCCAAATGAAACAAATTTCATTTGGGAAAATCATGCTTTCTCAAAACGAAACATTCAAAAAATGTGTTTTTCGTGGAATATTTTGCGGTTTCAAGTTGATTGCAGAGTTCTGGGCGAATTTAGGCATATTTTCACGACTAGGAAATCATACTACGGTAATCAGTTGAGAATTTATATTCAAACGTACTCCATCATCATCATACACACTTCGCAATTTTGCGGCTGGCAAAAAACAAACATCTCTATACAGTAAATCCTCGCAAACTGGTTCATCCACAATGTGACATATTTCAAACTTGAAGTTGGTCCCAGGCTGAAGTTATAGACATTTCAATGTTGAATAATATAGATAATCCATATTCAAGCTCAACTGTAAAACAAATACAATACAAACTAATATTTCAACCCTCCAATTGATTCGTCGAACAGTTTTCAGATTGGATAATTCGAAATAGTTTCGAGTCCATGCCTTGAAATAACCACTATTTTACCAATTTCCGTGCTTTTTATTTGTCGCGGAAAAATAGGCCCAAGTACATTGAGCTGTTCGCTATTTCGTGTGTCATCTGACAGAGTGCGGTTGATCTTGACGTGCATGAGACCATGTTGAGCTCGAAACAATCGTTCCGTCATGCAGACTTGCGACGGCCGAGAGCCAGTAGAAGCAGGCTATATGTTAACACACACACACATACGTGGCAGTGGCATAGCTTTCTTGCACAATATGAAATATTGTCAATATGAGACGAGTGGCGATTTCGTGAAAACAAGTCTTTTGTTGAATCCATAATTTTACAAATCAAATTCAATTCTTTTGGGTCCCTTCCATTTTAGATTGATAAGAGATTACAGTACTGTGCAAGCATAAATCATAAATCATTCAGGGCAATTAATAACGAAGAAAATACGAACCTGCGACAAGTGGTCCTGTCTGTGAAATGTCATATATTGGGGGCCCCGCAGGAAACACCATCCCTGTACCCGGGGCAGGAGGTTCCATAACCTCGTCTAAAACAATTCAGAAATATTTGTTAGGAAATCTCACTTTTAGTTGGCGACACATACTATTTGGTTCCAAGCAAAAATATGTTCCAAAAGCAAGACGCTAACAAAATTACTGTTTTACACAAATCCCACAAATGATATCGATGACATGGGGCTACAAATAATACTGATGGTGACAGTGAAACTGTAGAGAAATACCGTGACGTATCAGAAAGGAAGCTCAACTTGACTGTATAAATATGGTGAAAAAATTAAAGTATTACATATAACAACGAGCAGTCTCTTTACGTTTCAAATCGAACGTTCAATTGGTAACTACAATAAGTAGTCATGAAGTTTAATACAATTTAGAGAAAATAATGCCATTGTTGGCTTTGTACATACTTTGCTAGCACCAGTTAGTATGTAACCGTCTTCTGCACAAACATAATTCATACCTAAACAATCCGGTATACAGGACAACATAGTAAGTTTGTTTAATCTTGACATAGTTCAAAAGGAGAAACCTAGCACTTAAGGGAGTGGATGGAAGGAAATTCAAATTGTAAAACCAATATATTTGAAAGTTCATCCAAACAAACTGTTTCAGCCAAGGTGACTCGAGAGCTGACTTTTACCACCAATGGCAATGGGCTGTTGTATTGCTGCACAGCAGTATCATCAATACAAACAAACAACCCACCCAATTTTAATAATTGACTGAAGATGGGCCTCACTGTTATCAGCAGTTAGCAACTATATTTATCATTTACATATAGGGCCTAGTCAATTAATTATAAATTTGTACAAACTCAAAGAGTCAAGAATAAAGGTTAAAGAGTAATCAAATTATCAAACAAAAAATTTCATATTTGAAAATGAGGCATGAATGGAAGCAAAAGGTAATCTATTCAATCTTGTTTCAATGCCCATTCATGAATCACCCAAGTTGAAATCCACACAAGTTGAAAATACACTAATAACACTAC
>OZ023326.1:31836793-31843418 GCA_964007535.1 Brachyptera risi
GCATAATTTTTCGACTTTTTCTAAACCAAACTCCTCTGCCCCGCATGTATAATTTCATTTCATATGTCATAATAGATATTTTAAAAGCAATAATACACTTCAGGAGTCAATCATTCACTTCACACTTGTCGAAACCACTTTTCACGTCAAAACGACTAGGCCTAGATAAGGACTAGACGCACATGCAGCGGGACAAGTGTTAACTCGAGACAACCAACCGTTCGAAAATCTCGGAACGATGGGTGTCAATGGAAGTGAGCGCGTTACTCGTGACGCCTTGCGCTACTCTTCCGTTGTACGCTTTCGATCTTTGAAAACTTTTCGATATCGATCGAATCGAAAATCAGAAAGTACATATCGAAATCAAATCGAAAACCTATAATCGAAAATCAATCGAATCGAATCGATCGAATTCGAACGGCAACCCTAATATATATATATATATATATACATATATATATATATATATATATATATATATATATATATATATATATATATATATATATATATATATATATATATATATATATATATATATATATATATATATAGGCCTATATATATATATATATATATATATATATATATATATATATATATATATATATATATATATATATATATATATATATATATATATATATACACACACATATATATATATATATATATATATATATATATATACACACACACATATATATATATATATATATATATACACACACACATATATATATATATATATATATATATATATATATATATATATATATATATATATATATATATTTTTTTTTATATATATATATACTTACACATACATATATATATATATATATATATATATATATATATATATATATATATATATATATATAAAAAACATAAACTGACACGCTTTAGATTGCAGTACCTCTTAGATTACATCAACATGATTGAAATTGTTCATAAACATTATAACAGTATGGCTTGCAGTATACCAAGTTGGCATAACGGATGTCCACAAAAAAGCATCCATCCTGCAGTAATCGAGTCGTTGTTGCTAAACCAACAGCTAGGTTATTTGGAGGATGGTGGGTAACAGGATCAAATTAGTTACAGGAAGTCCAAGGATTGTTTAGAAATTACCCCTCCCCCTCTCAACAATGTGCAACAAATAAAGGTGAGGTGACTATTTCTCCATTGGGCAGTTAATTGGATCACTTGGATTTTGCCATCACAGATATCCTGTAATCACTCAGAAACAGAGAAAGAAAATTTACATTAGTTTAAACAAACAATCAAATACCTTTATGTTGAGGGCCTAATGTAATGAGAAAAATGTTGTAATCATAAATATTTCTTCTAATGATTCAGGAAAATATTTCCCATTAATACTAGGCCTACCTACTGATTTATACGTAATGTATAAACACACTTATCACGACGACGTAGTGAAAAAAGCCCTCTCGCAAATTAGTCATCATAAATAAGTTTGTTCACTGCATTCAGTTAAACCCTTGCAAGTCTTTCCTGAAACAAAGTTACAGAATAAACTAACTTACCTTCAGTCCTTATCTTCTTTATAGGTGGTTCATCATGTTCACCATTTCCATTTGTTGTTGGATCGTTGATCTCTACAGGTGGCATCAGGTCTGGCTATTAATATCAAACAAATTCAACCATTAAAAAAAAACTTATGCTATAAGGCATTGCTTCATTCATGCTGTACCTTTTAGGCACATGGCTATTTTGAATGAATGTCAAGGTCTAGGCGTGTCGACAGCAAGGTCATTTTGCATCCATGTTCATATCCATGTACTTTGCCATAGGCCTAGTTGTCAACATGCGTGGATGTTTTAAGCATATGGAGGGGGCAGGCAAGAAAAAGAAAAGCAAGGGAAGATGAGATGAGATGAGAAAAAAGAAGAAAAACACAATGTTCAGTACTCCCGACTCCAGTTATTAAAACGCTTCCACTCAACCAAGACAGTCTGAACTTGGGCTGGACCATCACTCCGGGCTTTATTGCATGGGTCACACTGCCGGAAGCAAATGAATTGTTCTCGAAGACAGCTATAGAGATCACAGGGCCATGAAAGCCCCCACAGCATGTCAAGGTATACGGATCATTCGAGTGGGCATATGGCTATAATTCGTCACGTAAGTTACCACTAAACCAATTCAAATTACTAATGCAAACAACTAGGCAACCTAGGGTTGCCTTCAATTAAAAATTATTTAGTACGGAAACAGTTGGACGTAGGAATTTCTATTCTAGGAAAAACTACAGAATCAACAATTCTGTAGAAAGAAGTTGAGAAATTACGCCTCTGGCCAACAAACTAAAGATCAGTAATTGAATTTTTGACAATTTCACATTCGATAGGCCTATAATTAACAATGAGATGGAAAAAAATGACTTTATAGAAGTTGGCCTAATTAGGTTGGGATAGGTTATGATAGGATACGTCGAGTTAGGTCAACCCATCCTAAACCGAAAATCTCGTAGGCCTAAACCGAAAAGAACGACATTTTCGTACATAATAGTAGGCTCGTATTTTCTGTTGGAGGGGAATTAGTCCTCCACTATACAAATACTTCATCGTAGCTGCACTCTGAATCTTCTTTCCACTCGGGTCTTGCCTCCATAGAAGTCGCTCAGTAAAATTACTTTTTCGGTGTACGTTTTTTTCGATTTATCGGCGCATCCTCTTTTTGGTGTTGACCTACATGTTTTATGGTGCACGTTTTTTCGGCATTCTCTTTTTCTTCGTGTACAAGTATTTCAGTGTATTGGTGCATCCTCTTTTTTTCGGTGTATGTTTTTTTTTCGGTGTATCGGCGCATGTTTTTTTTTTGTGTATCAGCACTTACTATTTTTCTTTGTGTAGGCCCCATAAGTTTTTCGGTGTTTTGGCACATCCTGCTTTTTTCGGTGTAAGTTTTTTCGGTCTATGGGAGGCAAGCCGTCTTGCAATGCCAGAAAAGTTTATATTGCTATTCAACATGGTTTGGGAAATGCAGATTTTTGAATATTGGTGAAAATTCCTTGAGAGCAATGTTATTTTCAATTACATATGGTATGCATATAGTGTTATTTGCAATGTTTTATGTTCAGGAATTGATAGAACCAGCCATGAAAATAACTACCCTTGTACCGGTATTGACTTTTCAACACTATTCAAAGATCTGTAGGCCTATTTCCCAAACAAACCATGTCGAATCACAATAGGCCTACAAACTTTTCCAGGATTGCATGGTAAAGTATAAGACAAGTTCATGCATGTCAATTTTTTATCTTCCCCCCCCCCCTCCCCCACCACTCCATCAGAGGTAGGCTCATGTGAGCTAGAAAATGACAAATTTGCTGTTCTCTCTATTTTAGGATTTTGGGTACTGGTAACATGAAGAGGATAAAATAAAATGTGATGTGAGATAATATAGCCCAGGCCTGAATAGAAATTTATTGTGATGATAATATGAACAACAAAAATGAAAAATAAATGACCTAATACTGTTTTCATCCCTAGTTGAAAAATGAAATGCTAATTGAAGAAAAATTATCTTTGACAATACTGGTAGGCCTACTTACAGGATTAATAGAACAGACATGTTTCAAATATGGCATCAGAAACAAGAGTTTTAATGAAACATGTCACAAGAAAAAAACAATTACTGTAGGCCTACACCAAAAATAGTCCAACTGCATTTTTGTGAGTGGTGGAATGGTTTTCAAGATAGTCGTCCACAGAACTCAAAAACAACGATTTTCGCTTTACAAGCTAATTTTCAACAGTCCATCACTTCTAAACGCTCAGAGAAAAAAATGTGAAATTTGATATCGAAGCTATTCTTATACCTCGTTCACACTAGGATCACTAACTGCAGTTAAACTAACTGCAGTTAGCATCACGGATGACACCGTTCTTAACTGAGTTAAAGTGTTCACACTGACAGCGATGAAATAGTTGTTAATTTTTATATTGCATTTCAAAGATTTACAGATTTTCTGTTGATATCTCCATTATCTCGCCTTGTTTTTGAACAAAGCCATCTATATAATTCGAATGATGTAAATAATATAGAGGGCCTTGCTTTGAACCAACAATGTGACGATACGAATTATGTTGCTCTTTGAGAAGGCGGTGAATTTTGATCGCAGTTAAGCTAACTGAGTTCTAGGAACTTAGTTAAGACATAACTGGAGTTAACTACTAACCAAGTTCCGTTCATATTATAACTTAACTAACGTTATCTACTTAACTGTAGTTAAATTCTGTAATGTGAACGAGGTATTAGGCTTATAGACTACTTTGGACATGGAGGGTTACTTTGGACAAGCCATACTGTTTTGATGGAATATTTTTGTGAATAACATCTGTTTAAATATTTCTGGGAATTTTTTTGTGTGTGTTTCCTAGGCTGTTTTACAGCTATTCATTCCATTGCCAACTGAAAATACTTGTGAAAGTAGGTTTTGGCGCCAAAAGAAGGTACGATGAAAGTAGGTTTTGGCGCCAAAAGAAGGTACGTTTAAAGTAGTCATCATTGTAGGTACCTCCAAACTTTCAAGTATATCTCACGAACTAACAGGCGGATTGCAAAAATGTAAAGGCAGAAAAGATAGTCCATCTTCTCAGCATTACAAATCAATTATTACATTTAATGATATCAGTTTACATCATCAACTTCTGGTTTTAATGAATGTGGGGCTACTTTGGACACTTGCTATGATGAGCATAACCTAAAATGCTTGTGTATAGATAAATTTGCCATTTCTACAAAAAGAAATTTGCAGTAACACCAATGCATAATTTTGTTGAATGCACTATCGAGAGGACTATGAAATTTTTTTTAACTTCTTATCTCAAGCCTTTTCCTAGAAAAAAGTGTCTCCGTGACAATTGAAAATATTTAGGTAATAATTAATAAAAAAGAAAAGAAAAAAATGTGACTTTATATTTTTTATATTTTTCTGTTGGTAATATTTCTATCAAAAAAATATAAAAAATATAAAGTCACATTTTTTTTTTTTTTTCTTTACTCTTTTCTTTTATGTGAGACCACAATAAAAAAAATCAACTCGATCAAGTGTAAAATGTGGAATTTGTGATTTTCAGTGCTGTCCCCCCTCAAATTCGACTTTTATCACCTACACATTGATCATTTGTATCGTCTGTAACTACGACACAAATGCTCCGAATTAAAAATAAAAAAACACCATGTAATTCTTGAAAAGACAAATTGAACTTTAATTAAATCAAGTTTGAACAGGTAGTAGATATTTAGAAGTTTTAACAATTGAACAAAAGGGAAGCTATTATATAGAATATTGTTCAATTGTATACCAAAATCACGGAAGAAATTTAAAAAAAAAAAAATTGTGTTATTTAGTTCTTGACCTGATACCATGTTGGATCTGATGTCTAAAGTAACCCTCCTGTTTTGCGTTCCTCCATTTTTTGCATTTTCTTATACCGGTAGTGTCCAAAGTAGCCCTTTCCTATCGGGCTACTTTTGGACAGCAAAAAAATATTTAAATCAGATCAAAATTATAATGCCAAAAATGTAAGATGTCCATTTTGCGATATCATGGATATCAGCTGAACACCACAAAAAAATTGTAATAGTAGAACAAAAAGGGAAAAAGTTATACAAGATGAATTGAAAAAAATGTCCCAAGTAGGCGTCTGACAAATGGACAGAAAATTAAAATCTGAGATGCGTCAGCAACCAATCAATTCTGAATAGAATGATATCAAATGGAATAATGCCCATGGCAATTAGTGAGGGTCCAGACCAAGTTCAGACCCTCTCGGTCGAGTAGAAGTCTTTTGGTGACCGGAATATATCGAAGTATATATAGCGTAAGTATAAGTATATAGCGTTCTCTCACTTCTCTTTCTTGCCCGCTAACCTCCCTCCACATGCTTAAAACATCCACAAACGTTGGCAACTATGGCAAAGTACACGGACATGGAGATTGGAGCAAGATGACCTCGCCGTCGAAGTGCTTCTAATTCCCCAACATTCATTCATCATCAAAAATTAAATTATTATAAACATGATCAGAAAGATGGATATAGACCTAGGCCTACAAGTGTTGAATAAATTAAAATATGAATAGGCCTAAATATTATTAAAATACTAGAGGGACCCTCATGTAAAATATGACCGAATATCTGACAGCAAAGAGTTAACAAACACAATTATGTGGGCCTACTATTACTTCAATAAATAGCAAATTTCTCATTTCGGATGATCAACACATTGCTTCAAATGTATAACTTTGGATGAAAACTAACAACAGACAGATTTGAAATATTTTGTTTCCCCACAGCTTCTTAATACAGTTTGTAAAGCTGGATTCACAATGCGAACTAATGATTAGTGACTAATACTAAATACTAAAATCAAGAAACTGAGCATTCACAATAAGAATTAATTTTCATGAGTCGTAGTTTTCTTAAGATGACAGATTTAAATTGAAATCTACATGTTAGAAGGCTGTAAACGAGCGTTCCATCGAGCGGGATAGCTTCCTTATGCATTGACTTTCTGTCGTTTCGAATTCACGACTTCTGATTGGTCGGACTAATGATTGAAACTAATGATTAATAGGCCTACTAAAGTTGAA
>OZ023326.1:31846118-31871118 GCA_964007535.1 Brachyptera risi
GTAAGTTACCACTAAACCAATTCAAATTACTAATGCAAACAACTAGGCAACCTAGGGTTGCCTTCAATTAAAAATTATTTAGTACGGAAACAGTTGGACGTAGGAATTTCTATTCTAGGAAAAACTACAGAATCAACAATTCTGTAGAAAGAAGTTGAGAAATTACGCCTCTGGCCAACAAACTAAAGATCAGTAATTGAATTTTTGACAATTTCACATTCGATAGGCCTATAATTAACAATGAGATGGAAAAAAATGACTTTATAGAAGTTGGCCTAATTAGGTTGGGATAGGTTATGATAGGATACGTCGAGTTAGGTCAACCCATCCTAAACCGAAAATCTCGTAGGCCTAAACCGAAAAGAACGACATTTTCGTACATAATAGTAGGCTCGTATTTTCTGTTGGAGGGGAATTAGTCCTCCACTATACAAATACTTCATCGTAGCTGCACTCTGAATCTTCTTTCTACTCGGGTCTTGCCTCCATAGAAGTCGCTCAGTAAAATTACTTTTTCGGTGTAGGCCCCTACGTTTTTTTCGATTTATCGGCGCATCCTTTTTTTGGTGTTGACCTACATGTTTTATGGTGCACGTTTTTTCGGCATTCTCTTTTTCTTCGTGTACAAGTTTTTCAGTGTATTGGTGTATCCTCTTTTTTTCGGTGTATGTTTTTTTTCGGTGTATCGGCGCATGTTTTTTTTTGTGTATCAGCACTTACTATTTTTCTTTGTGTAGGCCCCATAAGTTTTTCGGTGTTTTGGCACATCCTGCTTTTTTCAGTGTAAGTTTTTTCGGTCTATGGGAGGCAAGCCGTCTTGCAATGCCAGAAAAGTTTATATTGCTATTCAACATGGTTTGGGAAATGCAGATTTTTGAATATTGGTGAAAATTCCTTGAGAGCAATGTTATTTTCAATTACATATGGTATGCATATAGTGTTATTTGCAATAGTAGTGCTTTATGTTCAGGAATTAATAGAACCAGCCATGAAAATAACTACCCTTGTACCGGTATTGACTTTTCAACACTATTCAAAGATCTGTAGGCCTATTTCCCAAACAAACCATGTCGAATCACAATAGGCCTACAAACTTTTCCAGGATTGCATGGTAAAGTATAAGACAAGTTCATGCATGTCAATTTTTTATCTTCCCCCCCCCCTCCCCCACCACTCCATCAGAGGTAGGCTCATGTGAGCTAGAAAATGACAAATTTGCTGTTCTCTCTATTTTAGGATTTTGGGTACTGGTAACATGAAGAGGATAAAATAAAATGTGATGTGAGATAATATAGCCCAGGCCTGAATAGAAATTTATTGTGATGATAATATGAACAACAAAAATGAAAAATAAATGACCTAATACTGTTTTCATCCCTAGTTGAAAAATGAAATGCTAATTGAAGAAAAATTATCTTTGACAATACTGGTAGGCCTACTTACAGGATTAATAGAACAGACATGTTTCAAATATGGCATCAGAAACAAGAGTTTTAATGAAACATGTCACAAGAAAAAAACAATTACTGTAGGCCTACACCAAAAATAGTCCAACTGCATTTTTGTGAGTGGTGGAATGGTTTTCAAGATAGTCGTCCACAGAACTCAAAAACAACGATTTTCGCTTTACAAGCTAATTTTCAACAGTCCATCACTTCTAAACGCTCAGAGAAAAAAATGTGAAATTTGATATCGAAGCTATTCTTAGGCTTATATACTACTTTGGACATGGAGGGTTACTTTGGACAAGCCATACTGTTTTGATGGAATATTTTTGTAAATAACATCTGTTTAAATATTTCTGGGAATTTTTTTGTGTGTGTTTCCTAGGCTGTTTTACAGCTAATCATTCCATTGCCAACTGAAAATACTTGTGAAAGTAGGTTTTGGCGCCAAAAGAAGGTACGATGAAAGTAGGTTTTGGCGCCAAAAGAAGGTACGTTTAAAGTAGTCATCATTGTAGGTACCTCCAAACTTTCAAGTATATCTCACGAACCAACAGGCGGATTGCAAAAATGTAAAGGCAGAAAAGATAGTCCATCTTCTCAGCATTACAAATCAATTATTACATTTAATGATATCAGTTTACATCATCAACTTCTGGTTTTAATGAATGTGGGGCTACTTTGGACACTTGCTATGATGAGCATAACCTAAAATGCTTGTGTATAGATAAATTTGCCATTTCTACAAAAATAAATTTGAAGTAAGGGGCTGTCCATAAATGACGTCCACATTTCGAGGGGGGGGGGGGGTCATCAACCATGTGACAATGTGTGACAAGGGGGGAGGGGGGGTATACACTAATGTGACATCCACATTTACACTACATGTTATTCGTTCCTTTCAATTTTCAGGAATAATAAGTTGGTGCTATACAATTTGTATGAAATTATATTTTAATGCAGAATTTAGGTGTCTGTGAATACTTTTTATCTTTGTAATTGAACTTCTTTGCTCTTTTCTTTTAGTTTTGAAAGTTTAGTTCTGTCAAGTTCATTGCACTGCATCTCTCAGTCTCACATGTGAATTGCTTCGATTTAGAGAGGTTAGGTTTGTCAAAAATGTCTGAAAAATGAGAGATGCAGAGCAAAAATGTTGCTGTTCCATTAGTGGGCGATATATCAGAGTGGGCACAGAATCCCTGGAGCAGTGACTGATGCTGTTGTGGTGATGAGTGGTGCTGATAGTGTTGTACCTGTTCATGTTACCGATCATTACAATGTTGTTGAAAGAATGCTCGAAAGAATGCTCGAAAAAATGCTTAAAATGCTTTACAATGCTTAAAAAAAGGTGCAATTTCTGAAAAATCGAGGAAAACATTTTTTCGATATCCTGATGCCAGTTTTTCCAAATTTGCATGATTAATTTCATGGGGGGGGGGGTAATAAATATTGGCTGGATTGTGACATCATTAAAGGGGGGGGGTCATCATCTCTGTGACCAACTTGGACAAGGGGGGGGGGGTTCGATATACCCTAAAATTGTGTGACATCATTTATTGACAGCCCCTAACACCAATGCATAATTTTGTTGAATGCACTTTCGAGAGGACTATGAAATTTTTTTAAACTTCTTATCTCAAGCCTTTTCCTAGAAAAAAGTGTCTCCGTGACAATTGAAAATATTTAGGTAATAATTAATAAAAAAGAAAAGAAAAAAATGTGACTTTATATTTTTTATATTTTTCTGTTAGTAATATTTCTATCAAAAAAATATAAAAAATATAAAGTCACATTTTATTTTTTTTTCTTTACTCTTTTCTTTTATGTGAGACCACAATAAAAAAAAATCAACTCGATCGGGTGTAAAATGTGGAACTTGTGATTTTCAGTGCTGTCCCCCCTCAAATTCGACTTTTATCACCTACACATTGATCATTTGTATCGTCTGTAACTACGACACAAATGCTCCAATTAAAAATAAAAAAACACCATGTAATTCTTGAAAAGACAAATTGAACTTTAATTAAATCAAGCGCTAAATGACCTCGCTGTCGATGCGCCTTAAAACTCTAATATTCATTCATTCAATTAAATCAAGTTTGAACAGGTAGTAGATATTTAGAAGTTTTAACAATTGAACAAAAGGGAAGCTATTATATAGAATATTGTTTAATTGTATACCAATATCACGGAAGAAATTAAAAAAACAACAACATTGTGTTAGTTCTTGACCTGATACCATGTTGGATCTGATGTCTAAAGTAACCCCCTGTTTTGCGTTCCTCCATTTTTTGCATTTTCTTATACCAGTAGTGTCCAAAGTAGCCCTTTCCTATGGGGCTACTTTTGGACAGCAAAAAATATTTAAATCAGATCAAAATTATAATGCCAAAAATGTAAGATGTCCATTTTGCGATATCATGAATATCAGCTGAACACCACAAAAAAAATTGTAATAGTAGAACAAAAAGGTAAAAAGTTATACAAGATGAATTGAAAAAAATGTCCCAAGTAGGCGTCTGACAAATGGACAGAAAATTAAAATCTGAGATGCGTCAGCAACCAATCAATTCTGAATAGAATGATATCAAATGGAATAATGCCTATGGCAATTAGTGAGGGTCCAGACCAAGTTCAGACCCTCTCGGTCGAGTAGAAGTCTTTTGGTGACCGGAATATATCGAAGTATATATAGCGTAAGTATAAGTATATAGCGTTCTCTCACTTCTCTTTCTTGCCCGCTAACCTCCCTCCACATGCTTAAAACATCCACAAACGTTGACAACTATGGCAAAGTACACGGACATGGAGATTGGAGCAAGATGACCTCGCCGTCGAAGTGCTTCTAATTCCCCAACATTCATTTATCATCAAAAATTAAATTATTATAAACATGATCAGAAAGATGGATATAGACCTAGGCCTACAAGTGTTGAATAAATTAAAATATGAATAGGCCTAAATATTATTAAAATACTAGAGGGACCCTCATTTAAAATATGACCGAATATCTGACAGCAAAGACTTAACAAACACAATTACGTAGGCCTACTATTACTTCAATAAATAGCAAATTTCTCATTTTGGATGATCAACACATTGCTTCAAATGTATAACTTTGGATGAAAACTAACAACAGACAGATTTGAAATATTTTGTTTCACCACAGCTTCTTAATACAGTTTGTGAAGCTGGATTCACAATGCGAACTAATGATTAGTGACTAATACTAAATACTAAAATTAAGAAACTGAGCATTCACAATAAGAATTAATTTTCATGAGTCGTAGCTTTCTTGAGATGACAGATTTAAATTGAAATCTACATGTTAGAAGGCTGTAAACGAGCATTCCATCGAGCGGGATAGCTTCCTTTTGCATTGACTTTCTGTCGTTTCGAATTCACGACTTCTGATGGGTCGGACTAATGATTGAAACTAATGATTAATACTAAAGTTGAAAGTTGGTTAACTTTCAAGGTCAGTCACTAATATTAAACACAATGTGAACGTCAACACTGATTCCGTATCTGTCAACTTTAGTTAATCATTAGTTCGCATTGTGAATCCAGCTTAATTGACTGCATAAAAAAACTCCCTCGTCTTTGGTTTGACGTTTCACAGCCAGCTGGAAAATGGAATGAATAATTTTACAAGTAATTGACAGTTTTCCTGTGTTTCAATGGTTGTGTTACAATTATTACAAAAGGATAAGGAGTCCACCAAAATTATTTGTCATTCAATTTGTGTCCATCTTGGGGACAAAGCTTAAATGATAACCCTCAGGCAAAATACTTCGCATTAGGGGACCAGGATGCTCAGGCTTCCACCAGGAGTGAAACCTGATAAAACTATAGAGTAGGCCCTATGCCTAGTTCTATGAGCTTGGGGTAAATCTACCTTGAGCGACCTTTGGCTATGATATGCCTATGCTTAAGCCTAATAATAAAATACGATTCACAAAATGGCGGCATTGCGGTAAAGCGCTTGTCAATGGCGTGCACAGAAGGGCTCAGGCCTAGACCTAGAACAGTTGTTATGGGTGGGTCATCAAAAATTGGCATTTGTAAAGAAGCCGTATTTTCAAAACAAGCCACCATGAATGTCAACATCTCACAAACACACCGACATAAAATTTCATCCAGTAACATCGAGTTGGCCTACCTATTATAACATGGTATAGCTTCCTCTAGCTATAATCGAAAATTCTAAACGCCGATTCGGGCTGGATTTCGAGTCGCCAGCCTCGCCTGCTAATGAAAACAGTTCAATATCTAGTTGCCATATAAATAGAATCACTAATGAGTTGAGCTTACCGTAGGTGCTTCACCATTCATTATCGTAGCACTTTCCTCGGAAGCCATATTGAAATAAACTTAAAATACAATGATCTTCAGAAACAAAAACATCTCTCTCCCTAAACGAGAGACATGTTGATCTCTGGGGTAATTTCAGAAATTTGCGATGAGTCGACCAAAGATTTTACCTAACGAAGTTAGATACTAAGGTCTTTGATTTTACTACACAACACGAGCGCTAGCAAAAATGATAGTATACACTGAGCGCTAGGTAGTGGAAAAGATCCCTAGCGGAAAAGTTAGGTTCTTGTTGATTTTGGGGGGAATTGAAGACTTCCAAATTTGAATAATAAACATAGACCTAACAAACGAATATTTATTTTATAATATTGATAATAATTATTAATAAAAATTGATGCGAAATAAAGAAATCTAAAAAAACGGTACTTTCATACAAGTGACACTACTCTCAATTTAATTTAATTTAAAAATGTATTTGAAGTCGTTCAGTGATTATTTCAACCTAATATTAGAGTTTGATAACACTATTTAACACAAACTTCAAGGGAAAAAAATCGGACGAAATAAAATGTATGGCAAAAATCTACATCATTTCAGACAGATTTTAAATATTTTATTTCACCACAGCATGTAATTGACTGCATAAAAAATGAAAAACTCCCTCGTCTTTGGTTTGACGTTTTCACAGCCAGCTGGAAAATGGAATGCAGGAACAATATATTAAATGTAATGTTTGACATTTGTTATTAACCCTGGTTAACTCTTAACTCAGTCTTAACATCACTTAAAAAAGCCTGAATCCTAAGAACCGTGAACAATAAAAAAGTGATTTGTTAAAATCGTTATGGGAACCTAGCTTAATGGACAGTTTTCCTGTGTTTCAATAGATGTGTTACAATTGACGACTAGTGATTGACCCGCCCTCAAACGTCACAAAACAAAACATCCAAGCAAATGGGCTGTTTGTTATGTGGAAAAATTGACATAGCCTATCAGAGTGTCTCTAAATGCCCACATGATCAAGGTGGCCTGCCGATCATTATAGTGGTCAATTACAAAAGGATAAGGAGTCCATCTAAATTATTTGTCATTCAATTTGTATCCATCTTCTATTATTTTTTCACTATATATGACAGTTCTATAACACAATTGTACATTTATGCTTTATTCCATTGAATAAAGATATCATTATTATTATTATTATTATATTAGCCTACTCACAATAGATATTGCATAATAATTATATGAATATATCCAGCCTATAATTTCAATTTTAATCAACTAAAAGAATATCAACCATAGAACGAAATCATTATTATTATTGTTTGGTATGTATGTATGTATGTAATCGATTTATTTAGCAGTCTTGTGCTATCAGTAGCTCCATACATGTTACAATGTTATATAATTAATATAAGAATATAAATGTTATAACAGAATACTAAAGAATTATCTTTAAATTACCTTTAAAAACCCATACAATGGAATTTCAAACATTAACATTTTAAGTAGTCGATATTTACTAGTTCTTGTTCTTGAATCTATCAATATTTTCCCTGACATACTTGTTGCACTCTCTTTTAAACCCGTTCAAGTTATTACAATTTTCATTTTTCGACATTTTGTTATAGATTCTTATGACATTATAAAAAACATTCTTCTGATTAAAACTATTCTTTTATTTTTTATTATTGGTATTACTTAACGACCCCACTCAGAGCTACAGAGTGTAAAAAATGTGTAGTATAGTCTGTCCCACTAATCTCTAGTAAGAGTTGCAACCATCAATCAACCTAAAACAGCTGAATAGGTAAACATGTCCATCATAAGAAAGGAACTCAAGATTCTCTCATGAATTTGAGGACAAGTTTTCTAAGGTTGTAGAGATAAAGGTTCTTGTGCGGCGTTGCTACATCGCTTCAGAAATCTATAGAATTCAAACTCATAGTCATTCTTATTATTTACATATATTTAAGAAAATAGTAGGAATAATCGTAAAAGTAGTTTTCATTTTGAATTCTTGAATCATTTAAACTGAGAAATCATATTTACAATTATTTTCTATAATTGAGGATATGGAACACTGAAAAACAAGTAAGCAAACAATTTCAAAACTTTTGTAATATGATGAGAAACAGTTTGAATAATGTGATTTAGGCCCACTGTTATCAATGCAAATGTAAATGTCAAATATAGATAGCCCACCTTATATGCCATTTGGATGATCTAAACTATCGGAATCTTTGGAGCTCTCCTCGTCGTCAATATTTATTATAAACTGTAAATTATTTTCACTTTGATCATTCCAATTATTCCAGTCATTTGTCATATTCAGTCAGATGCTTCCTTGACAATAGGCTACGACCAACTCCTTCCCACTATCCAAAAACACCTGATGAAATAACCTTTTATCTCATCATCCCATCATCTCATTCATCGACGCCAATAGCTCTTGTTCATTAGTACAGAGCGTCGTTGAACCCAGTATGACTGTTGTTGTGTTTCGAAAAACTTCCTTTCGATCATTTCACAGTGCTTTGTGAAATGAGCTTATAATTTGAATAAAATGCAACAGTGTATGAATCCAATGAATTATGTAGAGATGATCAACATATTTATATACGTACCTACTTTTTGCCGGACAATAGATGGACAAACTACAAAGATCTTACACTTACTAGGCCTACAGATTGGTGATACAGACTATAAATTGACGTCAATATCAAGTCATTCGGCTAATCTCCAAATTTGGGTTAATTTGGATTTTTCAGAATTTCATAGTGTTTTTGCACAGAGGCTATTCAACTCATTTTGTTCGAGAACAATAGCAATTCAGAAGAAATATATTTTAAATGAATCCATTAACTAGTTCATTTGAGCTTCATTTGAGACCCAGACTAAAAAATGTGAAAATGAAACCAATTTTTTTCAATGTAATAAATATTTGATAACACTTATCAAAAATCAAAATATCAATTTAAGTACAGTAGGAAATTTAGAAATAAGTTTGATTTTTTCTTTTTCATAAATATTTTAAATGTATCCCATAACTGTATTGATTGGTATAAACTGGAACAACTTGTTATCACTCATTGTATGAACAGCAGCAAATGGCATCAAACGAGTATATCGTTTGGCCGGCTACCGATGGCCTTCTAGTGAACTGCAGTATGGCTCTAGGATGAAAGGACTTGACACAAGAATAATAAATACTGGCAGCTGGCGCTTTGAAAGGAATCTTAATTTAGAAAAACAAAATTTTGTACTTTCACCATCAATTTTTATTACAATAATGTTTTGTTAATTATTGTCCTTATGCTTAACATCATTTTCATTTTTTAAAAGCAATGTTGTTTCCTCCAAAACATCGTCTGTTATTAATTCAAAAAAATTGTCATCGGATGTATGAAGTTTTTTTATAGTTTCACCTTTTGCAGCAAGTATCTCTTCAATATTTCTTTTTCCGTCAAGATCAGTAAACCAATTTAAGTTGTCAGCTATAACATGATTATTTTCACAACCACTACATGTCACAATAACAACCCCTTTATGGTATGCAACTTTGGAAATGAAGTTCTTGTTTCGTGTGGAACAAACTTTGCAGGTGTATTCGAGTTGTAGCTTGCCATCAAGTTTTGCCAAAGGAAATGATGAATATTGATCTGATTTTTCTTCAATGCTTAAAAGAACACCTGTATGAAGGTGTAAAAGCTGTCGATTTGACCACTGACTGCTTGAAAGTAGGGTTAAGTTATTTTCTGCTTCTGGACTATGGAAATATGTTGAGGGTGAAAGCATTCTTGTGTGTATGCGTCTACATTTTGTAACAGTAGAGGGAACCCTCCACGTTCTTGCAGTAGAATTTTCTAATAAATTATGTAATAATTTCCATCTATTAGCCATTATTATATTAATATTATTAGTCATGTTTTACTTAATTTCATGCGTAAAACGCAGCACCTTCGACTGCTTGACTTGTTGGGAACAGCTGATTATCTGAGAGTAGTTGTCACCTTGACATCACCGCCGCCATATTGATACCTGTACCAAACCACATTCTGACGTCATTTCCAGGCGTGGTGAAGTGAGGATGCCTATTTCGTATTTCCTCCTCAAGTGCGGATCGAGGAAGAAAGTTAATTGTTTTATTTTTTAAGATATATCATTATAGAAATATGAGACATTACGTTTACTGTGATGGTGTTCCTGTGCAAATTCAATGATTATATTTTGTCTGTAAATATGTCAAAGATGTCGGAATGGACCCAAAAGTAAGTCGGGCCGCAGCAGCTCATAGGCTAACTTTAATCAAAGGGCACATCCATAATGGAAATTAGGCACCCAGTCAAGACTTCATTCGTCGCCTTTCTCCGAGTAGTAGGCCTACCTAGCATAAGCTATCGAAATTACATTTAACCTTTACAAGTAACCTTTAGCATTATAATAGATCCAAGGTGTATTCGTATGAAGGCTTTCATCAACCTTTCAATGTTCATGAAGGTAGGCTATGCTAGGCCCTACTCATTTGCAAATCATCAGTCTAGGTCTAGGCCTAGATCAATGCCCAAAGACTGGCCTGAAAAGTCGCTGAAAAGTAGGCCTGGTCAGAATAGGCATAGACCCAATAAACTGATTTCATGTTATTAGTAGGCCCAACTTATTATTTCAACCTAGGCGTAACCAAAGTTAGTCTTTGCTACTTTGATATTTAATTAGGTCAACCAAATTATTTAGATATTAGAAATTGAAATGAAAGAGTAGCTCCAGTTTAATCTACGGTGCAATTGATGGACCTATCATGTGGAAGAAATTAAGCTTTGTAATTTCTTTATTTGGATTACATTATCATAATACAAAGAAGGTATTAAAAAGAAGGTACCGGTAGGGTATTAAGAAGGTATTGATAGGTTTTCAAAGTGAATATTTCCAGGGTCAGAATCTGAGTCCAGGGTTCCAATTGCCTATAGTGCAACTATCGCTTTTATATCGAATTAGGCAAACGCAGCATATGCGTTGTAAGATGAGCATATCTGAATAAGGTATAATCTAAGGGTAATAGCTATCTACAATGGATACGCAACCTGGACTTCTCCCATAGCTCCCAGCCGACAAACATTTCAGGTTCTAAAAAACTTTTCAAAGCCACCTAGATATGCCATCGACGCCACCCAGATTTCCTATATAAGATAGAGCTTACAACTTCTCTACATGGCTGTCAGATTCTTACCGACTAAAACCCCTCCTCATTTCTGTCACCACCCTGGGACCACTTTCGTATTACTTATGGGTCGTGACAAATATTGCCTCTTGCTGCTACTTCCCACTATAGTCATTAGGGAACAACTGGATTGAGTATTCTCTCTTCCGTTTCTCGTTTCCTCTTGTTCCCATCACTTTGTTGATGTATGCTGCTACTTTTACTAACTTCTCCTGGCTTTCAAAGCATACATTCCGTCAGGTTAGAGGCTTTCAATCTCTTTCCCACGTTTTCTTGTACTTGGGCCTGCCATTCTTCTGTCGCAGGACATCCGAATAGGCTATGGTCAGCGTTGTACGGTGAGTGGTTGCAGTAAAAAGACATGCTGCGCTAGCTCTTAGTTTAAATAATGCCAGATACTCGTTGAAGCAACCTTGCCCAAATAGTGCCTTCGTCAGATGATATCCCATTTGGCCGTGTTCTCTGCCATACCAGCTTTCCACTTCTGGGATAAGCTTGTGAGTTAAACGGCCTGATGTTTCTGAGTCCCACCTGCCCTGCCATGCACCTGTCTGTATGTATGTGTGTGTGTGTGTGTGTGTGTGTGTGTGTGTATATGTAGGTACCGGTACGTACGTTCGTACGTACGTACATAAATATATATATATATATTTAACCTATATATAGGTTGGCACATCGCATACGACATGCCATCATTATGGACGCGTATATATAGGGGGTTGAGGCATTAGGTTGATTCATAATTGGATGCGTGAAGCCAAGACTCAATTTCACCATGGGCCTACTCGAAAAAAAGTGCTTTTTTGGTTGTTTATTTGTTTTTTTTTGTTCGCGCTCCACAGGTCAAACGAAAATTCAAAATAAGTTGAAACAAGTGTCCTCATCCAATTCGATACTGTATAGTTTTGAGGCGCAATCGGTTGAACCACTTCTGAGAAAGCTCATTTCAAAGTTTTCAAAAATCCCATAAGAATAACCCAGAGGGAAAAATTCGTCAAAAACATTTCCTTCGAGAGAATTCAAATTCTCAGGAAATTTCAATATAATAATTATACACATTATTCTGAACTCTCAGTCAAATCAGGTCAGCCGTTTTGATCCTAATCTAATTCTTTTAAATCACTCTTGAGCCATTAAGAAAACAATTAAATCCAAGCAACAGGTGTCACCAATTGATTGGAAATGATTAAAACAAAGCCTTATTTATTATCATAGAAATTAATTAGGAAATAGGATGGCAGTGACATAATTGTTTGGATCTCAAGGTGGATATATGTAGGCCTGCCCTATATAATAACCAATCCAAAGATAAGTTAATGTGATCTAGCTCATCCATCAACGCGGCAACACATAACGCGTTTTCCTAGTAGTTTTAATGACTACTTTAGTCTCAATTCTGGTTTTCGTCTTCGAATACTTGTACCTAATTATAGAAAATGAATGTGTGTTACGGTTCACAACTATTTTAATTTTAGTTTTGGTTTCAAGCGCGTCCTACACTAATTCCATTTCATTGGATAGAAGGCAAGGTGGGCATAGGACGAACAAAGCAGACGCATTGAACAGTTTGAACAGTTCTCACGGTTCGGGCAGGATGGCTATAAAGCTGGCAAAATTAACGCACTCTGTCACAAGTTTTAAGCAGTGATGAATCAATTGTTAACCGAGATGAAGCTAAGTGTGTTGGAACTAAAACTCAGACCAACACTAAAATACTCGTTAAAACTGTTGAGGATCGACCTAACAAAACGTTGCTTTTAAAGTGCCTTGATGTTTTCTTTTCTAGGAGGATAATAGCTGGTTGTCAGAAGGAACTATCCAGTGCATAATAAGAAAACCTGAGTGGGCTTTCATGATTTCTCAAACATGTGACATTTACGTGACTAGACTGGGACTAAATTCTTTCATTTGATTCAGAGCGCCTTCCCAAATGCGTGACATATTTCATAAAGCCTAACAAATTTGAGCATTATGTTTTTAATTACGTAAATTCGCGAAGTAGGCCAGTTACGGTAGGCCTACCCATTTCCAGCTAAGTGTGAAGAAAAAAATGTGCAATGTGTGTACCAGTATCTTGAAGATTGGCTTATCAGAAGATTACTGAATTCGGGACTTATGTTTAATTGAATAACGGATATAGATCCGGAATTGAACGATTTATAGAATTCTGAAGTGCTTGTCAAATACATAAATAATGTCATTTCTGAGTAATTTAAAGAAAGTTCTCCACCTTGGTGGAGGGACCGAGGCCAAAAAGAAGAAGGTTTTCAATAATATTAAAATGGACTGTGATCCTGAAGAGTTCTGGGAAATGGTTGGTGAGCTTGGAGATGGTGCATTTGGTAAAGTTTACAAGGTGAGTTATTTGAAATTTCCATTCTACTTCATAAAATTTGGCAGACCTTTGGTTATCAAATTTACTATCGGAACTAAAACCTTTCATTTTATAATTCATTATGAAACTGCCTATTATAATAATTATTGGAATTTTATGTTATTATAATATTATGTATCAAGCTGAAGTAGTTTCGGGTAATTATATTCAAGCCTGTACCATTAAATATTTTGGATACATTTCTGTTAATTATTTGAAACACATCAAAGCATTCTTTTTTTATTAAAGCTTGTTAAAAATATGGTTTCGATTTTTTTTCAATATATGTAGGCCAATATGTCATGCATATAGTTCAGTTTTAGTTTTTTAGGCCTATGTTTAACTGTATAATATTTTTGACGTGCCATATATTTCATCATTACCGGTACTTATTTATAGAATATAAAAATCAAATTGGCAAATGAAGAATTTAATTGAATTGAAATTGAAAATTATTAGTTCACAGAACTAGGCCTAGATCCCCCCCCCCCCCCATAATAAATAAGTTGTATTGAGTTGTGGAAGCAACCTAGCTATTGTTGAGGTCGTTGAGGAAACATGAACCCTTACCGATCATATTTTTCTGATACTGGCAGACTCCTCAGGTCACATTAAGACGCTGTGGCGTAACTCCATTGCCTTACGCAGGCCGCCAGCCTACTTTCAGTATTAGGCAAATCGTCCTCAACGACACTTGACACGATTTTTATGCCACTCAAAATATTCTAAAGGACTTATATCATCTTTTTTCAACCCTGAGAGGGAAGTTACTTTTGAAAAGTCGTCAGAACCATCACTGGAACAAACATGGAATAAACATCTTGATTGATTTTGACAGTTCTATTTCCATCTGACTTGTTCTTTAAGCTAACATAATTCAATTCAATTTTTGAATCATTTTATTCATGTTTTGTACCTCTGAATTTGTAACACTTTCACACTTTCACATTTTCATATAATAAACCAAAACAAGAAGCCCGCGTAAGACAAAGTCTTGTGTGCGGGTTGTCCTATAAAAATAAAATAAGAGTAAGTCGGTACAAAAACTATATAACTTATATATGATTAAACCTAAAAAAAGAACAACAAATGCAAAAAATAATGTATCGGCCACTATTACAATATTGGACATAAAACAAACTCCTCCGGGGAAATCCCAATCAAAGCGTATAAACCTTTCGACACACCTACACACCTACAGCAAAAAAAAAAAACACAGCTATTAAAGTTGTAAAAATCCATCAGTTTCAATATATAGGAATTTTCAGTGATTTCTAGCCACCTGCTGAGTGCCTTTTTAAACGAGTATAGTGTACTACATTTTCTAATATCTAATGGTAATTTATTATATACATATGGGCCCAGGTAATCAGCCTGTTTCTGACATAAGAGTTTATTCATTTTAGGTATCCTCACAGTAAATGGAAAAGTGGACATGTTATTTAATCTGGTGATGTGGGTAGGTGGTATAGTAATTACTTTATATTTGTCGAAATGTTTATACGTATTAACTAAGATTTCCTTCAGAAAAATCTGTTTTATGCCCAATATCTTACATTCTTTGAAAATTAATGTGGAGGGGAACTGATAGTGCTTTTTAAGAATAACTTTAAGTAGTATCTTTTGGATAATAATAAGAGGTTGAAGATACGTATCGTATGCTCCACCCCATCCAATTATGCCGTATTGGTAGATTGAATGGACAAGGGCATTATACACCTGTAGCAGCAAAGTTCTCATCATCACATTCCAAAGTCTATAAAATATATACAATAAATAACAACAGAGGTAAAGATTGTTGTGAATTGCTGGCTCGGTAAATAAAAGTTGATTTAGTTGCATCAATTTGCTTATAGCCTAGATGGTGTTGCTGTATTATCTTTCATGATTGTTATCTTTCATGATGGTGTTGCTGTATTATCTTTCTAACTATGGGAAAATGGATGTTGAGGCTCGCACAACAAATGACTAGAAACATACTAGGACTCTCTTCATTTAAATTGGGTTTTAACAAAACACTTTACTGATGACTAAGATCTATTGGCATCAGTGAATGATATGAGATGATGAGATGAAAGGTTCTTTTATTTGGATGGTGTTTTGGATAGTGGGAAGCAGTTGGTCGTGGCTTATTGTTAGGGAACCATCTCAGTACTGACCCGAATGACAGGGACACCACAGTTAACTCTGTCAGGATGGTTGACCATGGTGGGAATCTAACCCCAATCTCCTGAATGAAGGTTCAGTGTGCTAACACTCGACCACTCATCTCAGTACCTGTATATATATATTACTAGCGAGTACCCGGCATGCGTTGCAATGCCAGTGAAAGAAAGAAACTGTTTGCGTTTTAATTCTGTTTATTGAAGTGCTTTGGGATATACAATATTCTTTGTTCCCCCCCCCCCCCCCCCCCCGCGACCCCCACACCAGTAACCCCTCCATAGCCCCCCCGACCCCCCAACCCCCCCGCGATTCCTTTGCGGGCTAACATACAACGCAATTTCGAGTGCCGTCTTGAATATTCCCGAAGCTTCGTGAGCGTACGCACAACAACCCCCCCGCGACCCCCGCACCATTGACCGCCCCGTAGCCCCCCGACCCCAGCCCTCCAGTCCCCGACCTTCAGCCCCCCCGACCCCCCAATTCCCCACGAACCTTCGCGGGCTCGCGTACAACAACTTGCCAACTTTTACCTGCCCCCGACCCAAAACCCCGACCCGCTACCCCCACGAAACCTTCGCAGGCGCGCGAATAACAACCCACCAAAGTGTTATCGTAATCGGATGAGCGGTATAGGAACGCACAAGGGATAAACAAACAAACATTAATTTTTATATATATACATACATATAGATAGATGTAGGCCTGTCTATCTACCTATGTATGTACTTATTCACTCAAGTATTTATGTATGTTTGTAGGCCCATTTATATATCTATATATATAAAAATGAATGTTTGTTTGTTTGTTTGTTTGTTTGTTTGTCCCTTATGCGTTCCTATACCGCTCATCCGTTTGCGATGACATTTTGGTGGGTTGTTGTACGCGCCCCCGCGAAGGTTTTGCGGGGGCTGCGGGTCGGGGTCGAGGGGGGGTTATTTTTGATGAGTTGTACGCGAACTCGCGAAGGTTTCGCTGGGGATTGGGCGGTCGGGGTGGGGGGCTGGGGTCAGGGGACTGTGGAAGGTCGATGGTGCGTGGGTCGCGGGGGGGGGGGGGTTGCTGTGCGCACGCTCGCGAAGCTTCGGGAATATTCAAGACGGCACTCGAAATTGCGTTGTACGTGACCCGCGAAGGTTTCGTGGGAGATTTGGGGAGGGGGAGGGGGTGGAAAGAGGAGGGGGAAGAGGGAGGGGGGTTGCGTGACTGGGGGTCCGGGGGCTATGGAGGGGTCGTTGGTGCGGGGTTCGCGAGGGGGGGGGGGGGTGTTGCACACGCTCGCGGAGCTTCGAGAATATTCAAGGTGGCACTCGAAATTGCGTGCGCCAAGAAGGGTGTAGAATGCGACTGAAAAGTCTAGATGACTCTGGTGTGGTATGTGCGGGAATATTCGAGACACAAGCAAGGTAATATGTAAACATCTGTCGACGCACAACGAGTTCAGTTCCAACTCAGTTTCAGTTCACAAGCACTTCAATAAACAGAATTAAAACGCAAACAGATTCTTTCTTTGGCTGGCATTGCAACGCATGCCGGGTACTCGCTAGTATATATATATATATATATATATATATATATATACTAGTGAGTACCCGGCATGCGTTGCAATGCCAGTGAAAGAAAGAAAGTGAAGAATTCTGTTCTTTATTGAAGTGCTTTTGGTTAAATACAATATTTTTGTTTCTCCCTCCCCAGCCCCCCCCCCCTCCCCCTGCTACCGCCGCACCATCGACCCCTCCATAGCCCCCAACCTCCAGTCCCCCATTCCTGGATCCCCCACCCCCCCGACCCCCCCAGTCCCCCGCGAAACCTTTGCAGGCTCGCGCACGACGCAATTTCGAGTGCCGTCTTGAATATTCCCGAAGCTTCGCGAGCGTGCACACAACAACTCACCCCCGCACCATCAACCCCCCATAGACCCCAGCCCCCCAGTCCCCGACCCCCAGTCCCCCAGCCCTCTCGATCCCCAATCCCCCGCAAAACCTTCGCGGGCTTGTGTACAATAACAACTCACCCAAACTTTTAACCCCCCCGCCCCCTACCCCCAACCCCGACCCGCTCCCCTCGCGAAACCTTCACGGGTGCGCGTACAACGACCTGCCAAAGTGTTAACGCAATCGGATGAGCGATATAGGAACGCACAATGGACAAACGTACAAACATACAAACAAACAAACATTCATTTTTATATATATATATATATTTTTACTAGCCTGACCCCTCATGTTTCAAACATGAACTTGTCAATTCACCACTATGCCCTGCACTTCTATGCGTGATCATTTTTACCCATCGCCCATCTGCCTGGTGAACGCAATGACGTATTATCCAAGAAATAGCCAAATGTTGTAACTCCCCCCTCCAACCCCCCCTCCTTCCTTCTCCTCTCCCCCTCTCCTTCCACCCTCCTTCCTTCATTCCTCCCCCCCCCCCTCAACTCTCCTCCCAGCCCACCCGCGCCCTCATCCCCGTGTTACGAACACACACGCGCTTGCTCGCATAGATCTGTAAGACTATGTATAATTTTATTGTTGCCGTTTGAATTCTTCAATTTCATATTTTGATCTGATTTTATATAGGCATATATATATCTATATATATATATATATATATAGATATATATATATATATCTATATATATATATATATATATATATATATATCTATATATATATATATATCTATATATATATATATATATATATATATATATATATATATATATATATATATATATATATATATATATATATATATATATATATATATATATATATATATATATATATATATATATATATATATATATATATATATATATATATATATATATATATATATATATATATATATATATATATATATTATATATATATATATATATATATATATATATATATTATATATATATATATATATATATATATATATATATATATATATATATATATATATATATATATATATATATATATATATATATATATAGTATATATATATATATATATATATATATATATATATATATATATATATATAATATATATATATATATATATATATATATATATATATATAGTATATATATATATATATATATATATATATATATATATATATATATATATATATATATATATATATATATATATATATATATATATATATATATATATATATATATTATATATATATATATATATATATATATATATATATATATATATATATATATATATATATATATATATATATATATATATATATATATATATATTATATATATATATATATATATATATATATATATATATATATATATATATATAATATATATTATATATATATATATATATATATATATATATATACATATACATATACATATATATATATATATATATATATATATATATATATATATATATATTATATATATATATATATATATATATATCTATATCTATATCTATATCTATATCTATATCTATATCTATATCTATATCTATATCTATATCTATATCTATATCTATATCTATATCTATATCTATATCTATATCTATATCTATATCTATATCTATATCTATATCTATATCTATATCTATATCTATATCTATCTCTATCTATATCTATATCTATATCTATATCTATATCTATATATCTCTTTGGAAATTACTTCCTGACTGCCGCTACAGGCCTTTAGATACTTTGTAGCTTCATCAGTTACAAAAATGTGTTTTATTTCACAGGCCCAATCACGTGACACTGGTAAATTTGCTGCTGCAAAGATGTGTGCCCTAGAGGGTGAAGACGATCTTTCTGACTTTATGATAGAAATCGACATCCTGTCAGAAGTCAAACACCCGAATATAGTGGATCTACATGAAGCCTATTTCCTTGATAGCAAACTTTGGGTAAAGTTGAAATAATTGTATGGTACTGCATGTTAATCCACGCATGCAGTTAATGTCAATGTAGGCCGACTTATCTGTACAGTGTACGAATTGGGAGGGGGAGGGCAGAGAAATGCCATTCTCCAGAGAAAAATTCACTTGAAACATGAGAAAGAATTTTTTGAGAAGAATTCTTTTGTTCACCTTACCTCACAAGAAATTTACTATTTTTCACTAATTTAATCTAATTATAGTTTTCATAACATAGGCCTACTGGCAGTAATTTTTATTTTCTTATACATTAGGCCTACCTTGATTTGTATTGACAATTAGTTGCTATTACTAACAAAACCATCCGTGAAATGCTGTTGGGTCATTCCAGATCAAATCGAATTAGCCGAGCATCATTATTTCCCTCAACATCCCTGATTTTGATGAAATTTATATCAGTTGTACCAACCACTCGGTCAACCAATCAAACAAACTTTTGGCTCTGCAGCCCTTATAGTTCTCGAGTTATGCCATGTAGAAAATGCCAAATTTGGTGCGCTTTGCGCAGTTCCAAAATTTGGTACTCCTAAACTGGTCAATGTGAAGACATTTTTATATAATCAAGCTCTGATTAGTTGCAAATTAATGGCATTAGATTTGATACTATTCTGTGCAGTTGACATCAAGATATCTGTGTTTACATTTTTTAGTTTCACCCCACATAAAAAATGTCGTACAGAAATACTAGTTGAAGTAGTTTTATTTTTGACTGATGAGATTTCAAATAATATTGTTTATACATGAGCAAAATCACATGGAAATTTATGTAAAACTGAGGTAAAGAGATGTTCTCATCTGAACAATTTTGAGACTGGCGCTTACGACATTCTGCCTATTATACGTTGATATACAATCATGGTCCAAATTAGTGTCATTTTCAGTACTGGTACAGTAATTTATTAAAAAGAACTGAAAATGAAATGATCATAGATTACCAAGACTCAGAAATACGATTGAATAATACCCATAATTTCAAATTTGTTCCCCATAGGGCTATTCGCCCCCCGCCCCTCCTCTCCCTTCCGTTGTTGTACATTATAATTACCGGTACTTTTTGTGACTACATACTCACAAACTGTTATGTTGTTTACCTTACTTGCAGCATTGTAAATCAAATACTACCGGTGGTATGTACACTATTACGGTAGAGCCTCGTTAGTAAGTTCTCTTTAGTACATCTACTCCCTTTTGTATGTTTTATATTCGATCCCATAAATATGCTCTCTTATGTTGAATAGTTTTTTCAGTGAGTTTTTCACTTTTGTAGGCCTAGCTTTTTTAGTATGGTCTCCTAAGGAACAAAATGTAGAGGTTCCACTGTAACATTTGAAACCTTCCTACAACTTCTTTTTGAACTGTACTGAAACAAGTTTAACTGAAAACTAAAGTAGCCCTACACTATACAGTACTGTCAAATTCAAAGTTGACTTGGAAAAGAAATATGCCTAGGACCTACAAACTGATGTTGTCTTGCACAATATCTCCATTTCATGTTGTTCTATGTTCATACTTCAGATGTTGATTGAATACTGCGATGGCGGAGCACTTGACTCAATCATGGTTGAATTGGAAAAGCCTTTGACTGAATCTCAGATTGCATTTATCTGTCAACAAATGTGTCAAGGACTCAGTTTTTTACATGAAGCCAAAGTCATCCATCGAGATCTTAAGGCAGGCAATGTGCTTCTTACCATGTCTGGAGGTGTCAAACTTGGTAAGACGATATATAATTACTTTTTACTTGGTAGAAATGTATTTGACTTGCAGAAATGCACATGGCATGCAGAATTATTATTATTATTATTATTATTATTTTTTTTTTTTTTTTTAATAACATTGAAACTTGATACAGAATCATTGTTCCCCAATTAAGGCTATGGATGAAAAGTAGGATCGTTTGGACAGGGCACCACAATGGAGATCTTACCACCCCAACATGAACATCAATTGATGATACGATAGTAGATGTAGGACACAGTCTGAACTAACAGAAAACAAGTCAATTTGTAGTATTCTTGTCTCATGAGTGAAATTTGCATGAAAATAATAATCAATTTGATTCATAGTATATATATATATATATATATATATATATATATATATATATATATATATATATATATATATATATATATATATATATATATATATATATATATATATATATATATATATATATATATATATATATATATATATATATATATATATATATATATATATATATATATATATATATATATATATATATATATATATATATATATATATATATATATATATATATATATATATATATATATATATATATATATATATATATATATATATATATATATATATATATATATATATATATATATATATATATATATATATATATATATATATATATATATATATATATGCAGGGCTCGAAATTAGTAGTAGCCCGGAAGCCTGAGGCAACGAATTATGTTGTCAGGCTACCAAATCTATTTTTTCACTAGCTCGACAGGCTACTAAGAAAATAATTGACATATCAAATTTTATTTAAATATAGTGGAATACGAGCAAGTAAGCAAATTAACGAATATGGGAATATGGATGTACAATTGACTATGCGCAGTCTCCGCCCCCTTGACGTCACAAATCATACCGTCCAATCAACAGGGCTCTTAGAACTGTAGTGAAATTCAAATATCCAATCGGGGTATCTTCAAATGACCACAAATGATACAGATCCAACTGGCCTACTGGTGAAGCCACGCCTATTTCGATTCGTTACTTGTATTCAAATTGAAATGTAGAGTGGTATAATCAATTACTTGAAAGTGCAAATTACACCCTTTTGGAGCCAGAAGACAGGCAATTAATAAATTCACTAGGCTGCTAAGTATAAAAGAAAACTTGAAAAATGTGTGATGGTCCTTCAAGTCCTTAGTTCTTATTTATAAGTCTCTTAAATTCTGACTAATTCTGTTCAAAAATTCTAATGATCCGATATTACTGGACTATCTGAATGAGCTGCTGGCTAACTATGAAAAATCACCAGCCCGCAGGACTACTGCATTTAAATGTCAATTTTGAGCACATAGGTGGCAGAACCCTAAAATTATTGAAGGGTCAAGATCGATGAAGTTGTCAAGTTTGTCTTTGTTATAATTTAGGATTATCACATGAATTATTGGGGGGTCAGCCGACCAGGTCTCCTCCGCTCATAACTTCATTTATGGTAATTTATAATTGCTAGCTTAGCCTATTTGTGATTTTAACCAAATGGTCCTGTAATGTATATTGCAAATACAATGAAAATTGAATGACATATTCACCAGGCAAGCGCAGCATCTGCATTGTAAGATAAGCGAGATATCTGAATATAATAAAGAGTCGTTAAAGTTGTTTTAACTTTGCTACTTCATCAACTCTGGTATTCTACACACCTTGAAGCATATAAAAAATACTTCATTGTTGGGCAAATATCAATCTAGAAAGCAGTGAATCTTGGCAACATATTTCTATTCGCGATTAAAAGCAAAGTGGCTGACATCTGGGGATGTTTGAGTGAACTTGGCGGAGGCAGATACTTTCATATTATATACAAATTAATTAATGCGTAATTACAATATAAAATACAAAATTGAAATTACTAAAATTATTAATTATCAAAATTACAATATTAATTACAAATATAATGTGTGTAAGCATACAACAACACGACATCTTGGCCTAACTGCCTCCCGACGGCCAATCGCCCACTTCGACAGTGCTGCCACCTGGTTAGCTTTTAATCACGAATATGATATATTTGATGACTAAAAACAGTTGTTTAATTTTTTCTTCAAAACGGCTGATTCGAATTACTTACAAAATTGTAAAAATGTGTATCATTATTGGTTCATATTCAGAGAAAATTGTATTTTTTCTGGAGAGATTTTATTTTTCAAAGTTTCCTGCCCAGCCAAATCTGGGAGTTTTTAGAAACTTTGAGATGATGTTTCTCAAAAATGATCCAACTGATATAACCCAACTATATACAGTTTCAAGTTGGATAAGTCTACGTTCACAGGAAAAGTTTCATGTCGATCAGTCAAACCCTGCGACCTGTGCAGTGATACAAACAAACAAACAAAAAAAACAGAGACAAAGCGTCATAAGAGAGGGATGGAGGTCTTTGCGTACGCTCATGTAATTACTTTCAATCCACCCTCATGTTGGAATTTCGGAGCTATAGGCCTACCATGAATAATTTCAGATATCAGTAGTCAGTAGGTCCACTATCAAATTCTTCTGTAAGCCTACCAAGGCCAATATTTATTTTAGTTGGAATTTTAATTGGCCTGAAACTAAGTAAAATATGTAGGAAAGATATTCAAATTAGTAGCATTGATAGTGTGACAGTTGGTTACAGCTAAGTTAGCTATCAAAGTTACTCAATTGGTTATTCAGTCTACCTGTAATTATGTCTTGTTAAAATCTTGTATTCAAGGATAAAGAGTAGAATTTCAGCTGATTGGTCCCATGTTATGACTCTTTTTAAGATAAGGCGACAGGAAGGGTCACAGGAAGCATGTAGCTGTTTCTCTTACCATATCATAATAGTGCACATTCAAGCACTTGAATAAGAGAGTCTGCTTGTTTAAGTTATGTGTGAATATGTTTTTACATGCAATACTTTTAATTATTCTCTGTCTTGCCTCATAAACCACCTGGAGCTATGTAAAATTCAATATCCCACATAAACTATCAGTGCACATAAGCATTGATGATGTCATTATTGACATGCAGGATTATGCAATTTTTAGTAGCGGTAGTAAAGTTTTGTCACTAGTCAACTTCTGGCAATACAGTCTGGACAGGAAAATCATAGCTACCGTAATTGGCTAATTAAATAAATGGGTGCATGTTTTCAACTTTGTTCTGTCTAGGAATATTAGATTGAAAATTGAGAAATGTGAATAAACTTTATATATTCAAATACATCTTGAATAAATGCATACTAAATAGATCTATACATAATTTGTAATGCCAAAAGTAGTTGCAAATGCCATAAATGAAAAGTAATATTAATTATTTTTTCACAATGTGTACGTCCTAATCTTCTGGTGTAATTTTAATTGGTAAAACATGTGAAACATCAACTTCTGTAACAGTTGACAGCTTGGGACGAGTATAAATGCTGAATTCTAATATTTTCATCGACAAACTACATGGTTATTACTTATTAGATATTACAGTACGTACATTATTAGATGAGCAAATAAAAAAACCTCCATGGTACTATTATGAGGCTTTGTCTCTAGTGTATTTTCTTGTACCCACTGCACAGGTCTGTCTGATCAACACAAAACTTTTTTCTGGCCATGTGGACTCATCTAACTCCGAACTGTATAGTTCTGGAGCCAAATAGGCATAACCATTTCTAAGATGAACTATCTTGGAATTTTAAAAGCCTCAGAAGATTTGGCCGAGCAGGAAAAATGAAAACAAAACTTATACAAACATGATTACGAATTTTGATTCTTTTTTTTTCTCTATTGGGAAAACAAAAGTTTCAACA